>CM037885.1:21284484-21951984 GCA_021292165.1 Shinisaurus crocodilurus | reverse complement strand
CGGTTGAGTTCAATAGAGTTTACTCCCCCCACCCCCCGGGTCAGCGTCTGTAGGATTGCAGCCTTAATGCAAATGGAATCCGATGCAGTCAAGAGGACGGCGCGGCGCGGGGCACGTTCGGTTAATTCTGTCGACAACGAAGAACCTGGGTTGGATCCAGATTTAGTCATAGCTAGATTAGACCCCATTGAAATCAATGGAACTTGAGATAATGTAGCCATGGCTAAATCCCATTGCTTTCAGTGGGTCTACTCTAAGCATGACTAAATCTGGATCCAACGCCCTGTGCTTGCCTTCAAGGGAGAAATCCGTGGTTGTTGTGTAGGTGTGTGCGTGTGTGTGCCCGTTTCAAACAAACAAACAAACAAAACAGACCTTCGTCTGATTGAACTGGGTCGCAGATCGGGTCCAACGACACACTCAGGTCAGATATGAAATCAACCTACACAACACGTTCATCATAACAGACATATGCCACACACACACACACACACACACACACACACACCTCCCCAACACATAACCGGGGCCTCCGCATATCGCCATCTTTTCCTGTTCTTTAATAGCTCTTTATCTCATCCTTTATTGCTCATTCCTAGTCCCATCCTGGGCACAGTGGAAAATGTATTTTAAGCTTTGCCTACTTAAACAAATAAAAATAACCGGGCATCTCTGGCAAGAGATGGAAAGATGGTAAAGGAGGAAAATTATTATTAGCAGTAGTATTTCAAGCATTTCCACCCTACATTTCTATGAAAGTAAATAAGGTAACTAACAATATGCAGCCATAAATAATCATACAGCAAGCAAAAAAGTTGTTTTTTGTTGTTGTTGTGTTTGTAATTAGTGGTGGTGGTGGTGGTGGTGGTATTACTAGAAGTGGATTTAATAGAAGAATGATCTATCAAAGAAGGAGGCATTTAAAATTCGTTGTATGGTGTTTATTCCTGAGATGAGGTCTCCTTTTATTGCAATAAACCAGAGCAATAGACTGGGCCCCTTTATGGATGTTGAAATAACATTTATTGTTCTACTTTTATTGTTTTTATATATCTTTATTTTACTCAAGGAAAAGAGAAAAATAGTTACACTCCTATCACTTTTACTTGAGAGCATGCATAGGACTGGGCTATTAGGAGCTCTTTCGTTGGGAATTCTAATTAGTGTGTTGATTCTCATAACGTGTTAATCTAAATCTTGCACAAATGAAAGGGTAGTTCTCCTTTTGATGTCAGTTGATCCAGATGTGAGTGGTGTGTGTATGTGCGCGTGTAGATAGATTATATATTATATTATATTATATAGGATTATAAAGGGCATACTTTCTCCAAATGAAATGCCACATGTTTTCTCATTTCTAACTCCTACACACACACACACACACACACACACACACAATCACATCCTTTCATTATCTTTCTTAGCAATTTGCGTATCAGGTTAGACAGGGATACCTTAAAGGCATTATTATCCTTCATCATATAACATCATCACAGCCCCATCAAATACAATAGATGTCCCCTATGTTAGAACCTGCTACTTAAATGGTTCCAGGGAACAAATTGGACAGCCCATATTTGGGGGAAATGTTCATCTTAAAAACACCGCACTCCTGGGCATTTTCCTTTCCTTTCCTTTCACAGATGGACTTCCGTCTCCAAACAAGCTCACTTGGAAGGAAAAAGGCATGGACAAGATAAGTTCCAGGGGACAATTTATTTTTAAATTGAAACAATTCTGTGCATTTCTTCCATAGTCTTTCTAAATTGCTGGAGGACCCCACAGGAATATATTTTATCCCACTGCTGAGCAAATCAGTGTGATAAACCATTCAAGCATGTGTCAAGCCATCTGCATCCTTGGAGTCGGAGTGACAGCTCATTATGACCCTCCTAAATGGCATCCCACCCCCTCCACCTTAATATAGGACTATGCAACTGGCAATCTATTGGGATACAATAATGTGTTGAGGGCTTTTTCACAGACCATAGGGGGGCAAACCTTGGCATTCAGCGAGCCTATGTTTTCCCTCTCAAGTGCAATCACCAAGGTGCAATGCACCCTTGCTGCCCTAAGGTGGTGCCATCAGGACAGGACTTTAGGGCAGATGTCCAGGGCCCCAGTCAGAGTCAGCAGAATGAGCAGGCAGGGAACATAGCAGGGCCAGTTTGTTACATTTTGAAGTTGCCCATCTGGACAGCCACATTGCCCACCCTTGATCTAGCCAGATGCTTAGCAGCTGAATGGTACATTCAGAAATATCATACAGCACAACCTCCCTGAGAGCTGGGGGAAGGATAGCATTGTTCAATGCTCTGCAGCTGAAGGATAGCATGGCTTGATGCACTTCAGCAGGCAAAGGACAGCATGGTCCAGTGCCCTGCCACATGATTAACTCCCTGCCCTTGGAAAGCTAGCATATCAAGGAGAAGGGATCTAGCCTGGCCTTCTCCCTGACATGTTCGCTTTTTATGTGCAAGGAGGTGTTTCTTTGTACATATTCAACAATATGATACACACATTACCATCTAAAGAGGAGTATAAGACCATTAAGTCCAGAGTCTAAAATTACCTAACTGCACCACTGCTCCCCTAGGACAGGGTTTGTTTTTTTAAAAGCGGGCTGGGAAAGGAAGGTGCTGTTGTATAATTTCATGCCACATATGTCTTTGACAAAGGAGAAGGGCTCTAGCTCAATGACAGAGCAAGTGATTTTGATAAATGAGACCCGAGATTATGTCTTCTGAGACCTTCAAGGGCAGAATTGGGGAAAGCCCTATGACAGAGCCCTGGAGAGCTAAAGCCAAGGGTTGATCTAGCCCAGGGGTAGGCAACTTGTGGCCCACCAGATGTTCTGACCTAACTCCCATCAGCCCTAGCTAACATAGCCAGTGGGGAGGGATCATAGGAGTTGTAGGCTAAAATATCTGGAGGACCACAAGTTTCCCACCCTTGTTCTAGCCAGATGCTTAGGAGCTGAATTGTACATTCAGTTCACATAGTACCACCTCCCTGAGAGCATACCACTACAGAAAGTGAAGGACAGCATGGTTCAGTGCTTTGTCGCATGATTAACTCCCTGCCCTTGGAAAGTTAGCATATCAAGGAGAAAAGATCTAGTCTGGCCTTCTGCCTGACATGTTCGCTCTTTATGTGCTAGGAGGTTTTTGTACATATTCAACAATATAATGCACACACACACCCTACAACCTGAACTGGTACCATCCATAATGGACTATATCATCTGTTAGTGCTGAACATGTCGTTCTGCTCTCCATTGCTGAACCTGCACAAGTGCACGATTGGTCTTCCAGCACTTCCTGTCTCTCCCTGAGCCATCACTGGTATAACTCAACAATACAAGAAGAGGGAAGCCTGATATGGCTGGAGACATACTTTTTAAGCATACATTATATTGTGGTTAACATAGCCCTGCTGTACCACTTTCATCTCCTAGCACATAGGCTGGACATGGTCTTTTTGTTTTGTTTTTTTGCTCATTCCTCAGATCAATCATTTCAAAGGCAGCATGTTTTGAGGCTGTGAAATTGACCACACTTGGCCTGCACTGCAGAAGAGAGAGGTGAAATTGACTAGGATTGGTTTTTAAAAAAACACCCTTTCTCCTCTTTGCAAGTCCAAGGTCTCAGTGGCAACCAGAAACAAAACCAAATGCCAGTGGTGTTATTGCAGCATGTCTATCATTAACTCATGTAATGAAGTACGCCTCCAACATGTGTCTCTATTTATCCCCGGTTACTTAAGGGCCAAATCTCACATGGATGATCCGTGATCAGACCTACCAAGTTTAAAAACAAACAAACAAAACTTTAAAGCAGTTGCTGTGATTTTGAGTACAGCAGCAGTACTGGGAGAAGTCAGTCTTTAATCCTTTCACCCTGTGCCAATTTCACAATCTACCCTCCCCCAAGTTTATTTATTTATTTATTATATTTTTGGAATCGCCCATCTGGCCAATCATCCGGCCACTCTGAGCGATGTACAGTGCAATAAAATACAAGAGGAAAAAAACAGAGTGTAAAACACAATTAAAAACAGTACAAAACTTAAAAATCCTAACCCACCCCATATTCCCCGCCTGAAAAACCACGTTTTTAATGCACGGCGGAAGCTAATCAAGGAAGGGGCATGGCGGAGGTCACTGGGGAGAGTTCCATAAATTGGGGGCTGCCACAGAAAAGGCCCTCCTCCTAGTCCCCACCAGCCTGGTTTCTCTGTTGCGCTATTAGCCCCTGAGTAGGGGGGGGAGGGATACAGTATCTGATATAGATAGATAGATAGATAGATAGATAGATAGACAGACAGACAGACACACACACACACACACACACACACACTCAGGGGCTAACAGCAGCTTCAGGGGGTGACTCAGATTGGGGTGGGGAATGAAATGGGGGAAGGGTTCAATACCCCAGCACCCAGTGCCACTTCTCTGGCCACAGCTGAAACCACTCATGGATACTTTTTAAAATAAAAACATAGATAAATATAAGGTTATTAATATATTGAACCTCCTGTTATTCCTGTTAACTGTATCTGGATTATTCAGTGTAATGTATGTGTTTTGCTAGTTGAAAAGGTTATAATATTTTCTATATATTCATAGATTATATTGGAAAACATGTGATTTAAAACTCTAATAATAATAATAATAATAATAATAATAATAATAATAATAATTTTAAAAGTTCCTAGTTGATTGGGCCCACAGTTAAATCCCCAAACTACTCAGCCAATACTGTCTCCATTCACTTTAATAGAATTTGTGGCTGCAAGATTTTGAGGCTTAAAGATGTATGGTGTTCACACTAAGACCCTTACTGCAGTCATAAACAAATAAAGTATTTATTTATTTATTTATTTAGAAGATTTATAACACACTTTCCAATCAGAAGTCTCAACACAAGGTACAAGGTTAAAAAAAAATAATACAAATATCAGATCAGTAAAACACAACAGTAAAACAGAAGGACTGATAAAAGCCGTGTGAGCAGACACTAATCATAAAAGGAACAACTAACCATAAAATGTCTGCCCAAATAAAATAGTCTCAAAGGCCTGATTAAAAGGGGAAAGTGCCTGGATCTGAATTGCTGGTTGCAGAGCTTAGGAAGGTACTACTGAAAATGTTTGTTCAGCAGTGGTCATTACTCCTGCTCCAGTGGATAGGACCCCAACCAATGGATGGAAAGTCTGCAAGGAAGCAGATTTTGGCTAAACATTAGGAGAAACCTCCTAATGGTAAGAACATAAGAAGAGCCATGCTGGATCAGAACAAGGGTCCATCTAGTCCAGCATTCTGTTCACACAGTGGCCAACCAGCTGCCCATGGGATCTCACAAGCAGGATATGAGTGCAACCACCCATGTTCCCCAGCAACTGGTGTACATAGGCATACTGCCTCTGATACTGGAGGTAGCATAGAGCCAATCAGGACTAGCAGCAATTGATAGCCTTCTCCTCCATGAATTTGTCCAATCCCCTTTCAAAGCCCTCCAAATTGGTGGCCATCACCACATCTTGTGAGTTCCATAGTTTAACTATGCACTGTGTGAAGAAGACCTTTCTTTTATCTGTCCTGAACCTCCCCACTAATCAGCTTCATGGGATGACCCCGGGTTCTAGTATTATGACAGAAGGAGAAACTGTCTCCCTGTCCACTTTATTTTTATTTTATTTATTTATTTACATTTATTAATCGCCCATCTGGCCAGCAACCGGCCACCCTGGGTGATGTACATAGGATAAAAACAAGATAAAATACATTTAAAACAGTATTTAAAAATTTTTTAAATCTTAACCCACCCCATATTCTCGCCTGAACAGCCAGGTTTTTAATGAGCGGTGGAAGCTCATCAGAGAGGGGGCATGGCGGAGGTCACTAGGGAGAGAGTTCCACAGTACGGGGGCCGCCACAGAAAAGGCCCTCTTCCTTGTCCCCCCCAGTCTAACTGCTCTGGCTGAAGGGACAAAGAGAAGGCCGTCTGTGGCAGATCTTGTCAAGTGGCCTACTTGGTGTTGCTGGAGACGCTCCTTGAGATAGACTGGACCGGAGCCGTATAGAGTTTTAAAGGTCAAAACCAGCACCTTGAATTCGGCTCGGCAAGCAACTGGTAGCCAGTGCAGCTCCTTGAGCACTGGCGTGATGTGATCCCGCCAGGCGGCTGTCTTTAACCAGGCGAGCCGCCGCGTTCTGTACCAACTGTAGCTTCCGAACCATCTTCAAGGGTAACCCCATGTAGAGCATATTACAGTAGTCTAGGCGAGACTTTCTTTATACCATGCATAATTTTGTACACCTCTATCATGTCTTACCTGCTTTTTTTCTAAGCTAAAGTGCTGTTTGACAGTGGAACAGACTGCCTCAGAAGGTGGTGAGCTCTCCTTCACTAGAGATGTTTAAGCAGAGGCTGAATGGCCCTCTATCAGGATCCTGTAGATTCCTGCACTGAGCAGGGGGTTGGACTATATGACCTTCAAGGTTCTTTCCAACTCTAAAATTCTGTAATCAGGCTTATAGACTTCCAGAAGAGCTGGAGTGCCCAACCTTAAGGAGTGAGAAGGTGTATCAAGAAGAAGGAATTTACTGAAGTATCCCTGGCCCAATCCAGAGGGCTTTAAAGGTAAGTATTAGGGTAACTTCGGCTTGGCCTAACCCAGCTGGCACATTTGCTGCTTCACAGAGAACACATGGAAAAGCTGACCAAAACAACAACAAAACAGATCTTCTAGCTCGACTTTTATGATTCAGGAAGTCCAAAAGTGCAATAGAATTTTGTATACGCAGTGGAATTAATCAGAATGAGCCCTGTGTTTATGTGCAAGCATTTAAAGATCTTTAAACAAATCTCAGACATGACACAACAACAAATTGCACAAAACCTTTTATTAGCTCTTTTATTCATCTGTGATGTTGTAATGACCCCTGCAAGCCATCAACAATTAGTCCCTCTGTTATTGGCAGCAGCATGTATGGAGCTAGCAAAAGGGTGGAAAACCAAGTTAGGGTATACAGTCCAAGGGTGGCACACCAGTATCTGGCAGGTGGCAATAGCTGAGAAGCTCACTCATCACAGTGGATGGATCAGGGGGCTGACCGAGCAAGATAGTTTTACAGAAATATGGTTTCCATTTCAGCCTTTTGTTAACAACAAAGAAAATGACATCAGACCTCCAACCACACAGAGATCATTTTGGAGAGACGTAATGTCTTAAAGATTTGAATATATATCTTGGGCAACTCTTTATATCTAGCATATCTTTGGCACTACAAAACTGAATGTGGATGTTTATACAGTATAATAAGCAATTGTACTCTAAAGTATTGTTTCAAGTTTTGTTGGTCTGTTTGATGAAAAAAATAATTAAAATATATATTTTTTAAAATGAGCCCTGAGGATAATTTCGCATCTGACTGATGGCAGAGGATAAATATGGGCGACTGGATGCCCTACTGCATATTTCTACCACACATCTGCATCACATGTGTGGTAAATGCCCTCTTACTGCCTGTCAGGTTCAGCAAAATTATTGCGCTGCCTTGGAGAAGCTTGATCATCTCCATGGCAGTGGAGGCTGCTGGCTTCAGTGTCAGCGGGGCTGCATATCCACTCTGGATTTTAGTCTGAACTTTAAAGGAGCTACCCATGGTGCTGAACCCTATCCCCAAAAATAGGTTCCACTCCATGGATCGCTCCTTAAAAGTTCAGACTAAAATCCGGAGCAGATATACAGCCCCGCTGACTGGCACCACCAGCCTCCACTGTTTACTGGTCTCCTCATGTAAACCACGCCTGACAAGCTACATTTATATGTCAGCTGAGTGGTCCTACTGTTTAGGGACGAATCATGAAGGCCGCTGGAAACGACCTCTGTGTCCTCCACCAGCAAAGCCATTTCATCTGTACTGGATCACCATGTGGTTTGCCTCACCGTCGCAGCGAGCCAGAAACGTGGGGACAAAAAATGCACATCAATTAATGTGACAAATGGGCACACCCAAAAATGACTTTTCATATTAAGCAGCATGCCTGAAGAAGTGGCTGGAAACTCTCCCCATGTGAGGAGCTCCCCTTAGGCTGAAATACTGAACATCCTATATGACAGTGTTCTCCAACCTTGGGTCCCCAGATGTTTTTGACCTACAACTCCCAGCATGCCCCAGCCAGTTGTAGGCCAAAAACATCTGGGGACCCAAGGTTGGAGAACACTGCTATAGGGCAACCACATACTTCACGGCAGTGGTGTAGTGGAGCCAGGGCTTGCACAGTCCAAGCACTAGGACTTTTTTATTAGCAGGGACGATGATGTCATCTGCTGATGCCACTGACGCCCCGCCCCCCTGACTTCCCTGTTCCCTCTGAGTTTAGCTGTAATCCCCACAGCAGCTGGGGGGGAATGGATTTTCCCAGCAACACTAGAGGGCTGTGCACCACCACCCCTTTGTAATTAAAAGTACGGTATTTCGGGGTGGCTTGGTCTTGAATGGGCAGTTAAGACCCATCAGATTTACCCATTTGAATTATTAGATTGACTGAGAGGGTGACCAACAAAGAAGTATTAAAGAGAATGTATAAAGATCAAGACATTATGAAATGCAGAAAATGCAGAAAACTAGAATATTTTGGTCATATAATGAGAAATGGAAAATATAGACTGTTGCAGCTGATTGTACAAGGGAAAATAAATGGGGAAAGAAGTGTAGGAAGAAGAACGTCTTGACTGGAAAAAAAATCTGAGGAATGGTCTGGGGGCAATACAGCATCATTGTTTAGAGCGGCCATATCTAAAGACTGTTTAGCCATGATAATGTCCAACCTCTGGTAGGAGAAGAAGGAGGAGAAGGAGATTTACAAAAGACCTGGAAAATCTTGAGCTTGTTGCCTGATACTGCTTGGGGACATACTGACCAGGTTTGCATGATTGGGGAAGGAAAATAAGCCAACATAGCTTCTTTTCTCACCCCATGCGTGCCTGTTGTGCACCACCGTATTACCATAATTACCCTCTGTCGTGTTGGCTGAACCTGGTGAGGGTGGGGGGTTTTACAAACCACCTTGGAACCCATGGCTTATTCTAAGGTACTGTGGTGGCTTGTAAACCACTACCACCCCACCACCCTTCCTGTGTTCGGACAACACGACAAACCACTCCCAGAGAAAGAAATTAATAATAATAATAATAATAATATATATTATATATTATATATATAATATTTCTTGGCCACCTTTCATGGCAGGAGCCCTCCCAAGGTGGTATAAACAGTAAAACTCACAAAGCAAGAAACCATGTGGTAATAAAAACAATAAAAAGAGCAACAGCAGCAAACATTCTATAAAAGCAATGAACACCAGCATAAAACAAAACCTACAACACACAACTGAAGCTACAACAACCCAGTCTGTTAAAATATAATTCAGGGGAGTCCACGCCAGCATGGAATCGTTAAGAACATGTTCATACGTCTCCAAAGCGATGCCCCAATATAAGTAGCTGCTGCAGATTAAGTGGGGGAAAGAAAGGAAGGAAAATGTCTGCTTCCTGTCATCTAATGGAGCTTTCATGGAGTAGATCGGAGGGATCTCTGCTTAGTGATGAAAAGACTCTGCTTGACTTGGATGATGGAAACCCTGTTAGGAATGGCTGGACAGATGACAAGGAAAATTAATTGGATCTGATGTCCCATTGGTCAGGAGACTTGAAGCAAGGTGCCCCTGATGTCTTTAAGACAAATCCATTTTGGAAGGAACTGTCAGCATCTAACCCTTTTCTAGATGGTATAATCAGAGGAAGGCCAGAGTAAAGTGGTCAGTTTTCAGGCCCTTCCTTAAAGCCTGCAGTGACGGCCTGGTGGACCCCAATGGCAACATATTCCAGAGCTGTGAGGCCACTGCAGAAAAGGCCCTCTCTCGTGTAGTTGCCCACCTAACTGGCAGTATACAACTGGTATGCACAGGGCAGGAAAATAAGCTATGGAGGCTTATTTTCCTTCTCCAGTCGTGTGAACCTGGCCATTGTATCCAATGCTGGCTCCAGATTTTGGGGGGGCCCTTGGGCAAGAAGACACCCTCAATGGCCCTGCCCCCCTCCCTCAGTGAGTCTACCTCCATACTGCCATTGTCACCAGCATCTATTGCCCCCCCTCCCCTTTATCATCGTTGTGACTACTTGCTTGCTTGACATGCAGAAAGGCAGTGGATAAATAGCCAGTGGCATCTCGTGCTCCTCCTTCTCGGCAGTACCCTTGCCTGGGCCAGCAGGTGAACAAGCAGGTTGCAAGGGTGAAGAGGAGGAGCCAGGTCCAGGGGGCTCCTGCCAGTCGGCCACTGCTGAAGTGTAGGCCCTTGGCAGGTGGCTGACTACAGAGGCGGTGTCAGGGGGTAGCCCACTAGGGCTGGAGAGCCCTGAATCTTTCATTTGGAGCCCCTAATCTCTGGGAGGCCACCTGCCCCACCACCCTCCTCTCAAACGACCTTCTCTCCCTTGTCCATACATCCTTTTTTACAAATAGCCTTAGGAGACAGGCTCCTTTAAAGACATACAGAGAGACCTTAGCATATGAAAATTAGCATATGCAAATGTGTGCATTTTTTTGACCTGTGGGCCTGCGCCCCAGAACTTTTCAGGACCTAGTACCACCCCGGCCTGACCATGACTACTTTTGAAGCCGGCCCTGTCTTTCCTTTTGTCATGCAATCTCAGGTCTCTCCAGCCTAAGTCCAATATGCTAATGATTACACTGCCCTTTGCCAGCTCACTATCTTATGACTGTCAGCTGATCCTAATAAACTGGGCATCATGCTATGTTCTGCTGCTTTTTTAGGTGTGTTTGTGTGTATTTGTATACACACACACATGCAATACACACACATATGGATCAACATAGCTGCTTGCATTTTTTGGTCTCTCAGTGGAGGCATGGCTACGAGGCCTGTTGTGATGAGTGCCTGCACTTCAAAATTCACCACTACACCGCTGCATCAGAGTGGAGAATCTGCAGCTCCCAACCTGGTTTCATGCAGACTGTGGCCTAATTTCAAACCCTGCCCACGTTTCCAGATCCACCCACTTTTGGCTCTGGCCCCACCCACTGCTGGAATGCAGACAGCAATGAGAAAAAGGTTCCCCACATTATACATGTTTACTCAGAATTAAGTCTCACGACCCAGGTAAGTGGTTCAGCTTCAATTTCAAAAGCCTCATGTAAATGGCAATGAATCAGCATACCACAAACTCATGAGAGATGATCTGCAATTCAGAAAACCCATGTGGCACAGCCCTGCTGAGTCTGTATCACTTCGGACTGGGGGTGGGAGACCATACATTCTGAATGCTTCCCCCATATCAACCCATATCAACCCTTCACACTTTAAAAAGAAAAAAAACCACACACATGCTAGGGAGAAAGCTATGCTAAAACCTTCCTCCTTGACATCCTAGCTTTCTATGGATTGCAAGTTTTTAAAATGTCCATTGTACAATCACTCCCACTTACAATGAAGCCTTAACAAAGTTGTACTGAAGGCTGGACCACCCATGAAGTAGGGTGAGGTGCCTGCATCAGGTGGTGGAGTGGCAGCCCTGCCCCGCCCACGCCCACACCTTCTCCTTCCCTCATTGCATGTGGCCAGAAGATGTGGCCACAGAGCTCCCGCAAGACCAGTTGGAACTCCAGTTAAAGCCCTGTGAGGTCTTGCCAGTCAGACCCGCACAAACTCCTGCGAGGTCTCCTGAGAGCCTTGAGGCCACTTCTTCTGGCCTCATGGCTTTCCATAGAGCCAACATAGTGGCAGTGGCAAAAATAAGAGGGGGCACAGGACAGGGGAAGGGGTGGGGGTTGTGGGGGTATGATACAGCAGCGGTGGTGCATCTTCTTTCTTGCCTCAGGTGGCGAGGGAGCATGTGCCGGGCCTGGTTGTACAATATGCTCTAACTGAAACCAGAGATCACGAAAACACCAAGTTATTTAATTCTTTAGATGCTTTCATTTGAAAAACAAAACACAAAAACGAACACCCTGCTCTTTCCTGTTTTACATGCTGTTTTTCAAGCACACTGAAAGGAAGGCGGCCCTGTAGCTCACTAGTAGAGCACCTGCTTTGCATGTCGAAGGCCCCAGGTTCAATCCCCAGGCATCTCCAGGAAAAACTCTTGCATGAAATCGTGTAGAACCACTGCCAGTCAGTGTTGAAAATACTGACCCAGATGGACCTCCCCCTCTATCTCCATGAGTGAGGTAAGTTCATCAAAAGCCCGGTCCATGTGTGCCTAGGACCATTGTTGGCTCAAGGGCCTGGTTCCAGCCTCTTCAGGATGGGGTGTAGGTGAGGGTACCTACAGGAATGGCCTCAGAATCTTCACAAGAGGATGAGACATCCTAACCTGGGCCTAGATCAGGCATGGCACTTCTTCCTTCAAAATATTGGCTATCAAGCAAAAGCTTTGGAAAAAGCTCTCTATAGTTCTTTCTATAAACGCAAGAACTGACATGGCTAGTCAGTTCCTTTCACGATTTCCTCTAATCTAGCATTGTTGTTATTTACTTATTTGCTGATGCAAATGATAAAAATCCCATAGATGATTGTTTGCTGAAATGGTTTTCTAATAAGATCCCCCCCCCACGCCCGCCCCTGTTGTGTTTCTCTGCATGGAAAGTATACATCTGGCCCCATATACGGTTGCAAAGAGTTAATGGAGTGGAAACAATGAATATAAATGGAGGATATCTGGGGAAAGGGGGGAGTATGGTGCATTAGCTGAAGCACTGAACAATGAAAGGAATTTATTCTTCTATAAAGAGAGCAGAGTTTATTATTCATATTTTTCTATCAAATCTTTCCTTAACAGGAACATACTTTTCAGTACAGAAATTAAAGGGTGAGTGAGAAGGTTTGAGCTTAACATGAACTGAAAGAACAGATGGAGGTAATTTTGAGAGTCTCACCTACTGCATAGTAAAAGTGCTATTGTTGTTGTTGTTGTTGTTGTTGTTGTTGTGATTGATTATGCTTAACTCACCTTTCAGGGCACACTCACTGCCCTCACAAGAAGGCTTACAAGACTAAATGTCTTGTAAGCCTCCAGCAGCCCCATCCTATGTGAGTGCCTGTAACACTCTAGACACAGGATTACGGGCATCCAATTGAGGACGGGAGGAGCATGGTGGATAGGATTGCCTCGCACTCCCCTTGCCCACAGAAACATTTAGACGGCCAATTTCAGCCATCTAAATGTTTTACCCCTCCTTGCGAGGAGGAGAGGATGAGGCCCCGCCTGGATTCCTTGGAAGCTGGTGGTGCCTCATTCCTCCCCTCCCTATCCCCAGGAATACCCATCCACCCCCATGCTGAAACCACAGGTGGTCTTCCAGCTTCGGTTCCCAGCCAGCGCAGAAAGAACTGTGCCAGCTGCGAGGTGGGGGGGAGGGTGTTCCGTAATCGGACTGCCCAGTGCAACTTCAGAAGGGATTTCTGAGGTTGCAGTGGGGAGTCCAACTTCCCCTATGCCCCCCCCCCAGGCAAGGTCAGAGGGCCATAGGATGGTGCCCTTAGTGAGGCCGGTGTGTAACTGAAAATACAACCACAATTGTAATTGAAAGTATTATTAATTATTACATTCCTATACAACCCAAAGAGCCAAAGCCTAAAATGCAGCATGATAAAAACGTCAGATAAACCTTTAAACATTTAAAACAGAATAAAACTAGAGTTAAAACCAGCTGCAGGGTAAAGATCTAAAAACATGAAAACACATTTAAAAACAAAAACAACGGTCTAAAAAAACTAGGGGAATATAAAGGTCTTCGCCTGGCACTGAAAAGAGCGCAACAGAGGCCCTGCTGAGCCTCTCTGAGGTGAGCATTCCACAACCACGGTGCCACCACGGAAAAGGCCCTCTCCTTAGTAACCACCTGCCTCACCTTATTTGGCAGGGATACGGAGGACACGGCCTCTGAAGATGATCTTAGGGTCTGGGCAGGTGTATATGGGAGGACAGCATCCTGCAGGTAACCTGGCCCCAAGCTGTTTCGGGCTTTTAAAGTTAATACCAGCACTCTGAGGTGCCAAAAGGGTCAAAATTTGCCTGCAAATAAGCTAAGTTTGGCCCTTTGAGTGCTTTGTACAACAGATTCATTGGCTACTTCATTGTCTGTTTCCAGGCAAAATTCAGTGTGCTGGTTAGGACCTATCAAGTCCTATATGGCTTGGAACCAGGCTACCTGAAAGACTGCCTTCTCCCATATGAGCCTGCCCGGTTCTTAAGTTTTTCAGGAGAAGCCCTTCTTTCAAGACCAATCAGGCCGTAGGTCCTCACGGAACCACCATGAGCTAGTGCAGTGTTCTCCAACCTTGGGTCCCCAGATGTTTTTGGCCTACAACTCCCAGCATGCCCCAGCCAGCTATGCTGGCTGGGGCATGCTGGGAGTTGTAGGCCAAAAACATCTGGGGACCCAAGGTTGGAGAACACTGAGCTAGTGTAAGCTGCCTCCAGTGCCATTTTTGGTAGAAAGGTGGGGTACAAGTCAAATAAAGAAATAGGGCCTCTGAGAGGTCCAAGAGAATCAGTAAGGTCATATCACACCCACCCACCCACCCATTCCCCGGTGTAAGTCATCCAGCAAGGCAGTTTCTGTCCCAAACTCAGTCCAGAAGCCAGATCGTAATAGATCAAAATAATCAGTGTCATCAATTTAAATATACGCCTGAGCCCTACTCATTAGGAGGAAGTATGGTCTAGATCAAGCCCCTAATGACAAACCAGGAAGGGGTGAGGCAGCCGCATCACCTATGAAACTGCTCAGTTGGCACCTGGCCATTGCTGAAACAACATCTCTCTGTTTTGTGTTCCGTGCTGGACAGCTCCCCTGCTAACCTGAATTTTTGCTTACTTCTTGGTCCACAGGACTACTACTGGTAAGGCAAGATTTGATTCACATGGTAGACCTGGGAGAAATGGCAGTGTTAGACTATAACCCCCATCATCTCCAGGAAGCAAAGTTACCATGCTGGTAGGGAATGATGGGCAATGTAATCCAACACATCAAGGGAGGGCACTGGATTGGGGAAAGCTTGTGTAGAACATGCCTTGGGTGACAAGGGAACTAACTTTTTCTTGCAGATTGATGTGCTGCTTTCCATTCAGGGGAAACACTGGCTGAATTGCCTAAACATATTTTGCATGCCTGGACCAGGCGCGTTTGAGTCTTTGCTCTTGCCTACGCAGCAGCTGCCCCGCCATATGTCTATGTGGTAAGAGCTGATCTCCCAGGCTCGGCTCTTGTGTGAACACTCCTCGGCTTGCATCCTGAAAACAAACAGGCTGTGGATCTATCAGCGACAGGAAGGAGAAGGGAAGAGAAGGAGGAAGAGCATCTGACGGCATGGAAGTCAAAGGCTTGGCGTTACAAACTTACAAAGGATTCAGTGAGGAATAAAGGAAGGGGATCATGATGTTCTCTTGTAATGTCACATGGGTTTAGGAATGCTATTAGGACAGCCTTCCCCCAAGCTGGTGCCCCCAGATGTTTTGGACTACAACTTGGGGATGATGGGACTTGTGGTCCCAAATATCTGGGGCGGGGCACCAGATTGGGGAGACTGTGTTAAGGATCTTCAGATGAAGGGGCTCCAGATATTGGCAAATTCTGAAGGGTCTCTTCAGCTGGATGAGCTTATGTAGGAAGCCTTGTTAATCTCCAGTGTCCTCAGAAATGTAATACTTCAATTATTTTCTAATGTAATGTAATTCTGATGTTCATTTATGCCACTTCACCCACCCCGTCTCCAGTGAAATGGTGGAGAGGCCTTCCCCAGCTTGGTGCTCTCCAGATGTGTTGGACTACAACTCCTGTCATCCCCAGCCAGCATGGCTATTGGCCATGCTAGCTGGGGATGATGGGGGTTGTAGTCCAACACCTGGCCTTTCTTCCCTGTGTTGGATAGTCTGGTATTACTAACAGCAGAGTTGCCATATACAAAGAAAGCGTAGTAACACAGCATTTCATTTTAGAGGCAATGAACGTAGGCTGGAGGCAGTTTGGGTTAAAAGAAGTTCCAAATCAACTTGCTTTTATTAGTCCTTTCGTACATATTGTTGGAGAAGACTAACATGGTTTAACTACAAGCACCTTCTAAAGCTAGGTGTGTGAGCACAAGTATGCGAACGAAAAACATGAGATATGGTTGCTTGCTTCTATCATGGAGGAGGCACATGTTGCTTGGTTCTTGCTTGCAGAGGGAGAGAGGAAGAGGAGGAGGAGGAAGTAGGAGAAAAGGAACTGATCCAAGTTACAGGACACAAAGGAGATGAGCTAGACATTCTCTATTGCCCCCTATTGCCTGGAAGCATGCGGAGTTATTCCTATTATCCAACATCCTACACTGGCTACCTTTTTAACGCTGCATACAGCTCAAAATATGGCAGCGATTCTGTTTTTGCAAGGAGAGCGAGAGAGCAGCAGCTGTTCTCCAGGTTGGATGAAAATATAGTCCATTGGAGCATGGCTGACTTAAGGAGCAGAATGCATTTTGTAGTGCAAGAGTTTACGAAAGGAAGATTGGACTGGAGTGGGGGGGAGGCCGTGGCTGAGTGTGTATAGCCCATGGCAAGTGTGCAAAAGATCCCAGGGTTAGTCCCTGGCATCTCAAGTCAAAGGATCAGGTAGCAGGTGATAGAGAAGGCCTGTTTTGGCTCGAGAGCTTGGACAGCTGCTGTCAGTCGGAGTACATGATGATGTGCAAGATGGACAGTCTGATCTCCACTAAGGGTGCAATCCTATGCATGTTTAGACAGAAAAAAGGCCTACAACTCCCAGCATGCCCCATCCAGCCATGCTGGCTGGGGCATGCTGGGAGTTGTAGGCCTTTTTTCTGTCTAGACATGCATAGGATTGCTCCTTGAGTGAGTTTCCTACCAATAAGAGAGAGGGCCGGGTGAAGTCACCCAAGAAAATCCTGCAGAATACTGTGTCCCACCAGATTTGCAAGGGCAGATTATTCCTCGGGGGGTGACATCTGCTAGAGTCTGACCAAACTACCAAATTTTGTGGGTTCCCTCCCCATCCTATTCGACCTGCCTAGGGGCCTCTAAAAGCCTTGCTGTGTGCTAATGAAACCACCGGTGTGTGCTACGGTCTCTGTGCCTCTGCTAATTGCTCCTCATCATGGCTTGGGTCCTCCCTGTTACCTTTGCAGCAAATTTCTAGTCCTTATACTTTCAAATGACAAAGCTGCAAAAAATGTGTAAGATAAGGTAATGGTAGGTGTACCCTTAGAAGCCAGAAAGGATGCTGAATAAGAACCTCAATCAATTCAGGGTTGGGCTTCAGTGCTGTTGCGCTGAAGTGCCGTCCTCTTCTCTTTGCCCCTACCTATGACAAGCAGAACATATTTGGCAAAATAAGAAAAATCATGCAAGGGGGCGCAATCCTATGGCCCTCCAACCTTGCATGGGGGGGGCATAGGATGAGTTGGACTCTCTGCTATGACCTCGGAAATCCCTTCCAAGTCTGCCAGCAGAGTGCCCTCTCCACCACCACCTTGCAGTCAGTGCGGTCCTTTCCACGCTAGCTGGGAACCAAAGACAGAAGGCCATATTCAGTTCCGGTGTGTGTGTGGGGGGGGTGTTCCTGGGGGCAGGGAGGGGAGGAGCGAGGCGCCACCCTCTTCTGCTGAATCCAGGTGGTGCCTTAGCCTCTACCCCTCACGAGGAGGGGTAAAACATTTTGATGACCGTCTAAATGTTTTGGAGGGCAAGGGGAGCGCGGTAGCAATCCTGTCTGTTGTGCTCCTCCCACCTTCAACTGGATGTCCGTTATGGGCACCCACATAGGATGGGGCTGCAAATGTGCATAAATTATACAGGCATAAGTAACTTAACAGTTTTACTATAGATAGAGAGATGAGATGAGAGAGAGAGAGAGAGAGAGAGAGAGAGAGAGAAAGAGAGAGAGAGAGAGAGATATTCCTGGCAGGGCTCTTAATACAGGTTTGCAGCAGGCTTTGAAGTACTCCATATGAAAGGAGGAAGCGGAGACTCTGAGGACTGGGGCTGTACTTAAGGGGTCAGTGCACAGATAATTCACTGTGCCTAAATGTAACACATGAGACATCGTCTATCCTAATTCTCAAAGACCTCCCTAATCGGAATATGTGCAGCCGCCAAAAAGCTATTCCTGGTGGTTTCTTCTTGACAGCCCTAACGTGTACGCCAAGAAACTGAAAGCGAGTCTAAAAACTCAGCTGCTCTGAAAGCTATGCTAAGAGGGCAGGAGATGTACATCTCTGAATAAATCAAGATTTGAAATAATAACCCCCGTCTCCCCTGATGGTGTCAACAAACTCTGTAGCTTGCTAGGACTGTTTCTCTTCTGTGATTCAACATGCGTTCAGAATCTGGTATCTTGCCTGGCGCAGAATTTAGATTCTTGACAATATCAGCTTGTGTTAAAAATAGGAACAAGACGCAGCCCCTCTGCTTCTAAAAAAACATGCTTGAAAATGTGCAAACAGGAGCTGCACTCAAGGATGCAGGATTTGGGGTGATGCAACATTCCTCTCCAATCCAACTGTCCCTATTTATCAGGGACAGTCCATCTTTTGAGTTACCTGAGGTCCCTTATAAACCACAGTCCCTGTTTTTGCCCTTTTTTTTTTTTCTTTTTTTTTTGCCTTTGGGGGATGCTGTGTTTAAATTCTTGTTAGTGCAAATAGCCAAAGCTGTCAGGGCTGGCACCAGGGGTCAGCATGGTCAGGCATCTGCTAAGGCCCACACCTCCGGAGGGGGCTCACTCACAGCCAGTCCCTGGATCCTGCTGCTAGTGCTCCTTGCTGTTGCTGCCTGTAAACTTCCTTATAGCAAGTCGGAACTACGTATTTATCCACCTATCCATGTTTTGCCTACTCTGACAGGCAGCAGCTCTCCAGGATTTTAGGCAGAGGGTCTCCCCCCACCCCGTCACCTGCTACCTGATTCTTTTAAGTGAAGATGCCAGGGACTGAACCTGGGCACAAGGCACACAGCTCTCTCTCTCACACACACTGTATATATACTAGTTATACTATACTATAATACACACACACACACTAGTAGTTAGCGCATATATATATATATACACACACACACACACACAATATATGTGTGTGTGTGTGTTATACTATAATATATATATCTACACCCTATATAGTATAGTATACACACACACACACACTCTATACTAATTAGCGTGTGTGTGTGTGTATGTGTGTGTGTGTAGTGTATACACACACACACACACTAAGCATATATATATATATATATATATATGCTTAGTATAGTATACTAAGTATATATACTTAGTATATATACTTATATATATACTTAGTATATATACTAAGTCTTCTGCACTATGGTGAGATGTATTGTATTTGTTCTAAATTATAATAAATTTTAAATTTGCATTTATTTATTATTTATTTATTACATTCTTAATGGGGACAGTATGGCACAAAAGAGAGGGGAGAAGAAAATGGAACTACTGATATATATGGGGCACCACCCAGTGTGGCTATGCATAACCTTCCGAACTCAGAGGATTACGGGCATCCAACTGAGCGAGGGAGGAGCCTCCGTGCCTTCCCCACCTTGCAAAAGACACAGACGGCCAATTTCTCCCATCTATGTCTATTGTCCCTGCTAGGGAGGAGGAGTGGCTGAGGAACTGCCTGGATTCTTTATAGGACAGCGGTGCCTTGCTCCTCCCCTCGCCTTGGAACCCCCCCCCCCAGCGTCTGCTCTGAAGACAGTCTTCCTGGAACATTGAAGTGTTCCTCCCCGCTTCTGCCACCCACCCACCCAATTTTTTAAAAATATTGCCATTTCTGATCCTTGCTGTTGCTGCCTTGATTGGTTTTCTGCATTTCAATTCCCTCTGACTTCCCGGTCTCCATCCCAACCATGTGTATATATATACACTGGAAACTCAGGAAACATTCCATGCATCTGAGGAAGTGGGCTGTAGCTACAGATGTACAGATCTTGCTTAATCCATTCCTGTCTGTGCTTCAAGGATTGTCATTGGCAGAATCTGACTTTTAAAAAGAGATGTACAAGAATTTCGTTCCACTTGCGCAAATGTGCATTAGCGCAAATCCCTCCCCCCAATTTTTTTTTTTAATGGTCCACAAGCCCGTAGAATCCACAGGTCAGATTCATAGAAATCCAAACTCATTTGACTGAATCCATTGCGGATCTCTTCAACATCCCTAGCTGTAGCCCACGAAAGCTTATGCCATAATAAATCTGCTACATTTTTAAGATGCCACAAGACTTCATTGTTTTTGCTGCCACAGGAACAACAGGGCTCCCCCTCTGGAAATTCGTGCATAGTTTTGAAAGAACTGTCTCAACCTTTGGCTGCAATCGCTACGAGCGATAACACCATTTGGCCTTAGCTGGAATCTTTTTAAAAGACCCCCCAAACCGTTACACAACATCACAGCCCGTTTCTGTCCAAATGCTGCACTTACGTAATCGAGCTTCCCTGCCCCCGCCCCCACCCCTGGTGCACTTTGCAAACATGGCCAGATTGCATATTCGAGGCATCTGCTAAGTCACAAAGAACATTCTGTGCAACTGATGTACTGCAGGGAAAGGAGTGCTCGACAAGACTTGTGTTGGCAGTGGCTGTGGAGCAGCTTTACAGACTGATGCAGTGAAGCTGCATGTATCAGGACCACCCACACACCCCAGACCTTTCAATATAAGGGGCCTGGGTTAATGGCACCCCCGCTAGGGTGGCCATGTGCCCTCTTTTACACAGGACAGTCCTCTATTTGAAGGGCTGACAGAGGAACCATCCTCTGCTTGAAGATGCCCTCTATTTGAAGGGCTGTCCTGATTTAAAGATCAAGAACCATTAAGAACTGTTGCCCATCAGCAGTTAGCACTTGAACGGCAGACGGAACAGGCAAGCACACAGGTCACCTGGGCATAGTCTTCTGCACTATGGTGAGATGTATTGTATTTGTGTCTAAAGTATAATAAATTTTAAATTTGCATTTATTTATTTATTTATTTATTACATTCTTGATGGGGACAGTATGGCACAAAAGAGAGGGGAGAAGAAAATGGAACTACTGATAAGGTACAACTTGATATTTTTCAAAATACAACAAAGATTCTTATGGCCTCTTAGGGTGGCATCCAATGTGGCTGCCCGTAACCCTTCATACTCAGAGGATTACGGGCAGCCAATGGAAGGCGGGAGAAGCATGGAGGCTAGGATTGCCTCTGCACTCCCCTCACCCTCCAAAACATTTAGACGGCCAATTTCGGCCATCTAAATGTTTTCCCCCCTCCTCGCAAGGAAGAGAGGCCAAGGCACCACCTTGACTCTTTGTAGGATGGCAGCGCCTTGCTCCTCCCCTCCTAATCCCTACCCCCCAGAACACCCCAGAACACACACCCCAGCACCTGTTCCATCATCAGAACCATAGTCAGCGCGGAAAGAACCACACCAGCTGCGAGGGCAGAGGGAGGGCCCTCCAAAGGTGGAGTCCCTCCTCCAACCTTGGAGGGCTTTTACGAGGTTGGAGCAGGGACTCTGACTGTTCCTATGGCCAGCCAGACAGCGTCTACCAGCCATAGGATTGCACCTTTAAAAGATTATGGTAAGGTTTTGTAGACTAGATGCCACTATGCCTGTGTATATACGTGTGTAATGCATGCACACGCACGCGCGCACACACACACACATCTATGGGCCAAATGCCATGAAATGCAAGCATTACAGCCTGTGACATTTCTATGCAAAGCTCAGATGTTTACTGCACAAGTAAGGTGACCATTCACAACAGCTGTAACTGGCAATAACACTCTCTTCTTAGCTTCGCTATGCTAATTTAACCCTGGTATGGGGAGAGAAAACTTTGGTCTCAATTGAGTCTGGAATAAATAGAATCAAACGTGCTCATAAATTCTAGCTCACTTTCAGGCACTAATTATTAATCTAACAGAATGTGGAAGTTAATCTGGAAGGGAGGGGTCACTTCCCACCATAGAGAGGCCAGTAGTCCATAAATAAATGCATCTCCTACATAAATGCATGACACTGAGCAGCCACAGGCTCTGAGAGAGAAACACAGAGATGGATATCCCAGGGGAACAAACCACAAGAGTGCACCAACTGTACTGCTTCCCACCCCTGGCCAGCTACATGCATATCATTCGCTGTTTTTCATTAACACTTTCAGTTCTTTCCCTCCCCCAGTCCATAAAAACAAAACAAGAAAAGAAAGAAAGATGATAAGACTCATGCCTCTCTCTATAGCTTACTTCTTTTGTGTCTGCCAGGCTGGTGACTCTTATGTCGGTGGGGCTCCTTATCCATTGCATCTTTTTTGTTTGAGTTTTATAGGAGCTATCCATGGTGCTCCATGGTGGCAAACCTATTTTGGGGGTAGAGTTCAGCACCGTGGATCACTCCTATAAAGCTCAAACAAAAAGATGTAATGGATGGCTCACCGCTGGCTCAGCTTGTCTGAGCGTAGAAAGCTAAGCACGGTCAGGCCTGGATATTACTTGGATGGGAGACCCCCCTCCTCTAGTTTCCTGCATGGAGCAGGGGGTTGGACTCGATGGCCTTGTGGGCCCCTTCCAACTCTATTATGAATCTATATGAATAAAGAGCCCCACAGACATAGGAGTTACCAGCCTCTCATAAGTGATCAAGAGGCCTTGAGCACACGAGCAACCCGGCCTAGCCTGTTGCTTTGCACATACACACACACATATGTACATGTGGTGTGTTTGTATTTGAGTATTTATACCCTGCCTTTTAATGTATAGAAAGATTCTCAAGGTGCCTTATGTATTAGTATTGGTAACAGTATCCCACTTCTCAGCCAAAAAAATCTCCCAGATTGGCTTGATACTAGAGGGCTGGCCCTCTATACTAGGGTTGTGGGGAACTTTCCTTAGTTGGCAGTTCCCATCAGTGGCCCTGTTTTGTTTTGTTTTGTTTTGTTTTGTTTTGTTTTGTTTTGTTTTGTTTTCCCACACAATGCCAAAGAAGTTGAGCCATATTGCAGGGGGAAATATGGCTGCCACGGTTTTCCTACACAGTGCCCTTCCAGAAGTCAACTCAACTTCCTGGTCATTGTCAAAAACAAAGATGGCAGCCACCTGAAGCTGGTAAGCTGTTTGTTGTTGTTGTTGTTGTTGTTGTTTTAAAATAGGGTGCACTGCCTGCATTGGGCCCTGCCAGGGTGGCAGCTAGTTCCAAACACAACCTTGCTAATGCGCTACCGTCCCGTCCCCCCGTCCCCCCCGGAGAGCTCAGAGACAGAACTGGCTAAAATATAGTACTGACTTTAATCCTGAAGCTTAGGACCAAAACAGTGGACATATCATTCAGTACATAGGCTCCAACTTTCCCTTAACTACCAGGAAAAGCTCCTCTTTTCTGCAGCTTGTCCTCAGCAAATCATTGCTCCTGATTTTGTCTCTTGAGGAGGTTTGGAGGAGAGCTGGCAATTTTGATTTGTGAGAGTAACTTTTCTTCTGCTTTCAACCCCATCCCCCTGAGGCTTTTATAAAGAAAACTGAGTGAGAGGCTGCAAGACAAGTAAATCTTTGTCACTAGAGGCCCAGGTAGGTACCAAAAAGACCCAGGGCTCAGGCCCACAGGACAAAAAAAAAGAAGCACATTAGCATGTGCTAAAAAAAAAAAAGCACATTAGCATGTGCTAATTTACATATGCTCACACACGCGTGCGTGTTTGTGTGTGTGTCTTTAAAGGAAGGACACCCCCATTTCTAAAAAGGGGTGTATGGAGAGGGGAGAGGAGGGCATTTGATTTGGGGGGGGAACCTCAGGCGAAATATTCAAGGGGGGGGAGCGGGAGGTGAAGCTCATGTAGGCAAAATGCCAGCTAATCCAGGGGGATCAGATGCAACAGAGATCATCAGGGCCCTCTACCTTGATTTCAGCAAGTGCCCATGGACAGCAGGGTGGTGGGGCAGAGGGCCTCCCAGAGATTTGGGGCTCCGGGTCTAGTGGGCCACTCCCTAACAATGCCTCTGCCCAAGTAGCCATCTCTTTCTCTATCCCCAGATCACTACACACACCTCCTTTCTCTCCACACATGACCACCTAAACACCCCCATTTTCACTCATGATCACTCCGCCCAACCCCCTTCTCTCTCTTCTCACATGCATCTCACACATCCCCATGATCTAGCCATTTGGCCACTTGTGAACTGCCAAAAAAAGAAGAAATGCAACATCAAAGAGAGAGAGAGGCAGAGAGGACAAAAGAGGATACGGATTTGCATATCCTAATTCATTATAATTTAAATAGAAATGGAATATATCTCACCCTAGTTTGGAAGAATGTGACAAGGTGACCTGTGTCCCTTCCCCAGTCTGCTCTCCAGGTGCTGTTGATGGGCAACTTTTAAGCCACAGTTTTAAGGATACCTTGTTTTCTATGCATTGTTTTTATTCTTTATCTGTTTTTTTTTTAAAAAAAAAATTATCATTCACCACAACAAAATCTGCTTAGATATGGAGCGGCATACAAATACTGTAAATAAATAAACTTCAAGGCTCAGACTGGACAGCCCTTCCAATAGAGGACGCCTTCAAAAACAGAGGACAGTGTCCTCCGACATCCCTTCTAATACAGGACTGTCCTCTGTAAAAGAGGACACATGGCCACCCTACCATCCAGTCACATACACATGCAAGCACATGTGTGTGCGTGCGTGCACATGCACCAGCTTAGAGATTTAATAGAAAAGGGCAAGCCTATAGTAACTGATAGACTGATAATATTGATCAACTGCCCAGTAGGAAGAAAAGGAGAGGAAGGCAAAGACGACCTTGGGGCCTGCTGTAGCTGGACTTTCCCCTCCCCACCACCACCACTAAAGGGCCATTGACCATCAGCTGTTGTGTGGGAAGGATGCTGCTGAGTTTTTATTTCTTAATATTGTTCAATGACAACAAGCACCCATTGCCCCTGTCAAAAAGAAAAAAACCCTTTTAAGGGGGACCCGGAGTTTTGACAGCTAGCTGTCCTTTTTCTCAAAAAGGGGGTGGGAGGCACTCTTGCACTTTCCCAAGCAGCTTGGGGTATGTGTGCAAAATGTCAGGGCAAAAAAAAAAAAAAATAGAAAGAAAAAAAAAGATGAGGATCTTGCCGTGAAAGGGGTGTAAATCTCACCGTCCCCTTTTTGTGAACAAAGAACACTTGCGGCTTTACTTTGACTTGATAGCTCGCCTTTTGACAGCTGTCAGAGGAAAGCAAAGCAAAGGGGGGGGAATCCTATTTGGACCCTCTCTGGGTCGATGTCCATGATGGGCACCTGCTGCACTTTGACAGCAGGTACTCCCCAGGATATTGCTCAGGCGAGGCTTCCATTTTTCAGATGCATGCAAGTGTGCAGCTCCGCACTTGCGCAAGTCTGACATCATCATCATCATCATCATCATCATCATCATCATCATCATCATCGTCATCATTTTCTTTCCAACCCTCCTGATTAGTCTGCCTCCTGAACCGATTTAAAAAATGCCAGATTATTGATATCTTTGTTCATTGAGGGGAAAGGGCTAGGATTAATAAGGCCCATGCTGTACGGTCCTATAAAGGTAAGGGGTAGGGGTAGGGGTGGGGAATAAGATCTAACAAACCTTAAGATACATTACCCAGCCTTTCAATCAAGGGAGCCTGGGGCTATTGTAAAAGGTCAGAAGAACAAACTATAGGTGAAAAAGGAGCAGTGCCCAATTTCATTCGAAAATGTAAGATCCGTCCCATGTTTTCCTGCTAACCTGCGTAACATCAGTGAGATTGTAAATCCCTTCTTAGGAGCCACTTTTCAAATCTGGCAGTCCTGGTCTCATAAACTAGCCCCAGCAATCTCTCCTTTGATAGCTTTCCTGGATCACCCTCTGTTTGATGATGCTAATAAACACTTTCAGTATAAGACACGGCCAAGGAAACAGCGATACAGAATGAGGGTCCTCTCCGTGAAAGGAAAGTCAATTTCATGAGCACAACTTAGAGAAAAGCTACAGGAGGTTTCAGTAAGTTGGTTACGGATTGAACAGATTCTACGTTTTGCCTCCAAAACCTACTGTGCTTGTTCAACAGGCAGATCCATTGTCTGATTTATTTAAAGCATTTTACCTTGCTTTTCAGCCAAAAAGCCTCCCAGAACAGCTTGCATAAGATCAATAGAGACATAAGAAGAGCCATGCTTGGTCAGACCAAGGGTCCATCTAGCCCAGCATTCTGTTCACACAGTGGCCAACCAGCTGCCCACGGGATCCCACAAGCAGGACGTGAGTGCAACAGCACCCTCTCGCCCATGTTCCCCGGCAACTGGAGTACATAGGCATACTGCCTCTGATACTGGAGGCAGCGTATAGTAGCTATTGAGAGCCTTCTCCTCCATGAATTTGTCCAATCCCCTTTTAAAGCCCTCCAAATTGGTGGCTGTCACTACATCCTGTGGAAGTGAATCCCATAGTTTAACTATGTGCGGTGTGAAGAATTTCTTCCTTTTTTCTGCCCTGAATCTCCCACCAATCAGCTTCATGGGATGACCCCATTGGGTTCTAGTATTATGAGAGAGGGAGAAAAATGTCTCCCTAGCCATTTCACACCATGCATATTTTTGTACACCTCTATCATGTCTTCCCTTACTTGCCTTTTTTCCAAACTAAACAATCCCAGCTGCTGTAACCTTTCCTTGTACGGGAGTCACTCTAGCCCCTTGATCATTTTAGTTGCCCTTTTCTGCACTTTTTCTAACTCTACAATATCCTTTCTTAAGTTCCGGTAACAAGAACTGTACACTGTATTCTAAGTGCGGTCCCACCATAGATTTGTATAAGGGCAATATGATATTGGCAGTTTTATTTTCAATTCATTTCCTAATTATGCCTAACATGGAGTTTGCCTTTTTCACCACAGCCACACACTGGGTCGACATTTTCATTGACAAGGCAGTCTGTGCCCACAGGCTTACAATCTAAAATACATGACACAAAAGGAAAGAGGGATGGGGAGGGAAGAGGAAAACAAGCAAACCCAGGCACCAGTTCTTTAAGTTACATAATATAGTTCCTATAGTGACCATCTGTAGTAGAAATAGAGCTGTAATCTAGTCTCCAGTCTAATGGAGCTAGTATCTCATCAAAGCTGATAGAGTGCCCCACATCCCTGTGTCTCCCTCTGCTGCCGCGTAATGGAATAGCCGCTGCCGGATGGCATTACAAGCTCTGCCATTTTAATTTCGAAACCCTCCCATGAATATCTGGCATCAGATATTTATAATATGCTATTAGCAGAAACATACAGAGAACAGGAGGACATTTTTAAAAAATGCTATGGGAGAAAGATAGAAGGAGGGAAATATCGAATGCCTCTCAGTTTGCAATATGGATGAAAAGACCATTGAAACTAGGGAGGGTGACATCACCACCTAAGATGCAGGCACAGAGCCCAACCTCCTTCATTCACATTGGTGAATCCAAACAACATCCAAAAAGCTATGGGCAGCTCCATCCTATGTGGGTGCCCTCAACCTTCCAAACCCAGAGGAGTACAGGCATCCTATTGAGTGTGGCAGGAGCGCAGCAGATAGGATTGCCGCCACGCTCCCCTTAATCTCAAAAACATTTAGACCGCTGTTTTGGGCCATCTGAATGGTTTACACCTGCTCCTGAGGAGGATCCAGATTTCATAGATTCTAGAGTTGGAAGGGGCCTACAAGGCCATCGAGTCCAACCCCCTGCTCAGTGCAGGAAACTAGAGGAGGGGTCTCCCATCCAAGTAATAGCCAGGCCTGACCCTGCTTAGCTTTCCACGAAGCTGAGCCAGCGCGTGAGCACCACCTGGATTTGTCGTAAAATGGCAGTGCCTTGCTCCTCCCCTCCCATGGGAAACCCCCCCCCCCCCGGTAGCCAAAGATGGTCTTCTGTCTTCAGTTCCCAGCTGGTGCGGAAAGAATCGCGCCGGCTGCAAGGTGGGAGGGGGGTGCTGCTCCATGCTCGAACTCCCCACTGCAACCTCGGAAGGGATTTCCGGGGTCGCAGTGGGGAGCCCGAATTATCAGTATGGCCCTGCAGGCAAGGTTGGAGGGACCATAGGATTGCGCTCTAAGCCATCGACAGCCTTAGGTGACCAGATCAGGTGCTCATAAGACCAAGGTACTCAGGGATAGGCTTGGAAGGCTCATGAATGATCCAAAGGGTCCTGCAGGAGGCCCAGAGCTATCTAACCTCCAGGCACACAAGACGGCTTCCACAGCAGGAGATAGTGCCTTGTCTTCTGCGCCCCAAGCCATGTCTCCAGATCCATCCCTACGTACTGCTGAACTCCTGAGCCAGCTATGGGCACTTTAAGGGAAGATATTAAGACAGACTTTACAGTTCACATAACTCCTGTTAAGAAAACACTGGAGGAAATAATAGAGCATATAGGTAGGAGGAGTGAAGGAAACTGTCAATGAAGCTCTAGAAGCAGCTAATAGTTTGTACACATACACCCATGCATGCAAGGTATGTCTAAGCAGGAGAAGGAATTTCATGCCAGGATTGATGATGTGGAAAACAATGGCTGCAGGGCAAATGTATGGTTTTGCGGGTTCCCGATCTGACACAGCCAGTGAGGGAATTCTGCAAAAGTGGCTAACCGTAATGCTCCCAGATCTTCCTCCCCCAAGCTTTATTAACTGAAAGAACCCATAGATTGCATTCATTTAGAGAGCAGAATGGGCAACAGTGGAGTGCTAAGTTTGTGGTTACCAAAACTAAAGACACTTTATTAAACCTGTCTTGTGACAGTGTAGAGTTTTATTTATTCATTTGGAGCATTTATACCCCACCTACTAACCAAGATCCTTGAGATGGTTCACAGCACATTTAAATATTTATTTACAGTATTTCAAGTTTTTTTTAAAGCTGCTTTTCATGGCTCCACTATGACCTCAAAAAAGGTCATAAAAGAAAAAAGGTCACCAAAAGGGGGGGAAAGTGAGAGACAAGGTACAATTGAAAAGCGATTACATCAGAACAAATGTACAGATTACTTTCTGAAGCTGCTCTGAAGATATAACACAGCTCCAACTGACAGTTCCCTGGGGCGACAGACTCTGGCCAGAGAACCAAGGGCCACTGGGAGGCTGCACCCCATGCCTCCCACGATTAACATCACAGCAAGGGGGAGACCAGCCTGGCCCCATGTATCGGCCAAAGAAGGAACAGCTGCAGGGAGCGTTTTGCCCTTCCCTGCCAGAAAAAAAGTAAGAAAAACCTATAAGAACCTTTTAACTAAGAACTGGTGCCAGAGTTTTGCTTTCTTCCTCCTCCCTCCCAATCCCTTTTCCTTTTGTGTCATGTATTTTAGATTGTAAGCCTGAGGACAGCGACTGTCTTATTATTAATCTTTGTAAGCCACTCTGGGAGCCTTTTCTGGCTGAAGAGCGGGGTATAAATGCTGTAAATAAATAAATAAACCAATAACCTCTGGTATCAATCAAAGGCAGCTGTGAAGAGGAAGGTCTTCAAGGCCCACCTAAATGCCAGTGTAAAACAGGCAAGGGGCAAGTCTTTTGCAAGGAAGTTTCAGAGATTTGGGGCCACCACTGAAAAAGCCTCGGTCTCTTGTGCTGAGAGCAACCTAGGGCAGTGGGTTGTGTGCTTGTATGTCTGAAATAATGGGAAGTGAGTGTGAGAGAGGGGGGAGGGGTTAGGGGGATTGGGGGGGGATCCTGAAAAAGCATGTGTTTTTCTTTGCTTGTAGTGAAGAGGAGAAGGGATGTGTGTATGCATGCATTATGGACACACATGGGGTACTTGAATGTGTGTGAAAGGATGGAGGGTGTGTGTGTGTGTGTGTGTGTGTTTATGGTTGGTGATCCAGAGTGAGAGAGAGAAAGAAATAAGGGGGAATAAGTTGGCTGGTGGGTTAGGGGGAGAATAGAAACACTCTGCCTTCTATGAAATAGGTTTTTCTTGGTGCTATAAATGGTGGGTTCAAAGGAGTTGTTTACTCAGCCCCCACGCCCCACCTCTGCCTTGTACTCAGCCTTTTGAGTAGGTTGCTTGTTCCTTGTGATTAGCCATACCTCCCATGGCAGCCATTTTGTGGTGGTGCTCAGGACTGTTTCTCAAATTGCCAAATGTGCCCAGGGAGCCAAAAAGATTGCCCTAGTCCTGTTTTAGCATACAGGCAAGATTGTACTGGTGAAGGCTCCTGATCCCTTCAGGTACCTGATCCCAAGCCACGAAGAAGTTTAAAGGTAAAGACCTGCACTCTGAATTGGGCCCAAAAACATACTGGTAGCCAGTGCGACCGACGCAAGACTGGAGCCCAACCCATTAGCATCCAGGCAGCCACACTGAAATACCAGAATCATAATATGCAAATGTTTCAAGGATCAGTCTGCAGAAACCCTGCACTGCAGGAAAGGGCGTAACCCCTATTTGGAGGGAAGCAGGAATTAAGTATTCTTGTGGGTTTCCCTTTTCACCTATGGATAGTATGCAACAAGAGTACAGATAGTACAACATCAGCGAAGGAGAGTTTCTAGCTTTGGAAAGAACTGAATCGTCCCATCCCTTATAGGGAATTATTGCTGGGTAACCATTCTTTAAGATCAAGAAACTGGTCAAGAAGAGCCATCTTTAAATAAAGAGACTGAAGAGGCAAACATTTGAGACTCAGTAACCAAACGAAAGAAAAGAGCCAAATATCTTGTCAAGCTGATTATATTTTTCTTTTCTAGGTTATGCTGAAACATCTTCTGTAGGGGACAGAAAAAGTACTTGTAAGCGACGCTGTTTTGCTGTCTTGTGGCTCAAAACAGTAATAGCACTCAGTTCTTAATGACTTGTGCTGTTAAGATAAGGAATTGAAAGTTATCTTTAAAAGATCCATCACGTCAGAAGCTTCAAAACACCTTAGTAAAAAAAAAAAAAAAGGTGGGGGAGAAAAGAACAGTTGGCTGCTAAAGAATATTACCCTGCTCCCTTGACCACTTTAAAAGGCTTGTAGTCCTCGGTGATTACCGTATTTTTTTTTTTATAACGTACGGTAATCTAAGGGCTCCCTCTGCTGGTTTGCTTCAGAATCACAAGTCCTGTTTGTACTATAAGAGAATTTCCACAAGAGGTTTCGCTCTGTACATGAAAGAGTCCCAGCTTTCCTTCAACAGAGAATTGCACAGGTGAAAGATGATGTGTGAACTGGGTAGAGTCACATATACATGACACCTTTATCCTGCTCAGGGCCAGCATCAAGGGTAGGCATGGCTGGGCACTTGCCACGGGCCCACATCCCAGCAGGGGCCCACTGACAAGAGCCCCTTGGGCTTGCACCATGGCAACCTGCTTGTTCACCTGCCTCTCACTCTGGCCCAGACAACAGTGATGGTGAAAAGGAGGAGCAGCGGACGCCACGGCCTCCTTGCCCACTGGCTCTCTGCCCGTCAAGCAAGCAAGCGATGAGAAAGAGGAGGGACAATAGCAGCTGGTGACCATGGTGGTAAGGAGGTACACCAGGGGTCCCCAACATGGCACCCATGGGTATGATAGCACCCATGGGGGCCTCTAACAATGGCCACAAAGCTCTCCACTCCCTGCCCCCTTCAAAAAAAACCACACAGCTGTTTTAAGAAAACCTTGGAAAATGTTAGGGCAGTCTTCTTTCTCTCCTACTCTAGCCTCTAGCTCTGCTCTTTCTCTCCCCTTTGCCTTGCTATTTCCCACTCCCTCCCAGCCTCTAGCTTCACTGTATCACCACCACCGCTTTAACTCACCTTTGACTAGCCAGGCCCTCACGGCAGCCAATATGTGACTAGCCACATCCACCGTGGGAGCCATTTTGTGGTGGTGCCCACAGCTGTTTTTCAAATTCCTGAATGTGCCCATGGGTCCAAAAGGGTTGGGGACCCCTGAGGTACACTCACTGAGGTAGGGCCCCCCACTGAGGATCTCTTGCTCAAGGGCCCTCAAAAACCAGGAGATGGCACTAATCCTGTTCATCTAGATCTCAGGATGCCATACGTTAGGCCAGACAACAGCCTTGTGCGATCTATTTTGTTTCTTAATAGAACGCTGAAGTCTACCAACCAGAGCCAGACACAAAATGGTGGATCAGGGCAGGGCTACAGGGTAATTATGGGATGGTATAGATCCTATGAACCATACCCTGGGATATGCACAAATCTACCTTCAAGTTTCCATAGATCAGGGATTCTAACACATCACTCTAAAACTAGCCAGAGCTGAAGAAAGACCTGGCCAAAAGTAACCAATTAGTACTCTTATTTTACAGATAAGGAACACCAAAGTTGAGAGGTACGCAATTAGCACAAGGATTTGTTGTTTGTTTGTTTTTAAATTCTCAGAAACCCTTGAAGATCTACCGGGAAACCACCCAGAGATCTACCAGTAGATCCTGATCTACATTCTGCCCCCCACTGCATTGGACAGACACAGTTATTAACCCAAGGTCACCCAGTAGGCATCTGTGGCTGAGCAGTGACTTGCTGGAGGAGAGCGGCTGGAGTGGGGAGGCGTCCCCTTAGCTACTGTTTTAAGGCGGCTACAAGAACCAGCCCCACTGCTTATCCTATAATTCGAGCACCGTGATTGGTCAGGGAGGATTTGAATTCAGGAATCCCTGGTCAAAGTCCACAACACTCTAGCACAGCCTTCCCCATCTTGGCTCCCTCCTGATGTTTGACCATGCTGGTTGGGGCTGATGGGAGTTGTAGTCCAAACCTCCTGGAGAGAGCTGGGTTAGGTAACCACTACACCTACTTATCCTCTACTTCACAAGGTCCTACTACGAACCTTCCTCTCCTTCTGACACATTGACCTGGTTCGCACATAGCAGCAGCAAATCATGGGTTAATCAATTAACCCATAATTTGCCAGATTGTGTGCCAAACACACACTGCTTCCAATTTGAATATGCAACCTCTGACTGACCTGATCCTTGGTTGCTTTGTGATGTGTGAACCTGGACACTTTGGGTTGTTTCTGGGTTAAACCACCCAAAGTGAACCAACATTAGTCTTTTATTTGGTGTTTCCCATGATTCTAGGTTAAGGTCACTCACTAGATCTCATAGGAGGTTCATCATAAATGGATGAGTTGATGGCACTCAAGACAATAGTAGGTTCACCCCCTGCTATGAAGTGAACCAGGATGTCTCCACATCACAAAGCAACCTCTGATAGGAGGTTGCATATTGAAATTGGAAGCAGCTTGCGCATGGCACACAATCTGGCAAACCATGGGTTAATTAACCCACAATTGATTTGCCACTGTTAGGTGTGAACAGGCCCATAGGCTACTGATAGCAAAGACACAGCTAGTTTTGAAGAGGGGTCCTATTATGAGATCAAGAAACAATCAGGAGAGATGGAAGTGAGGTGACCTGTAAATGGGGGATGGGCATTAGAGCACTGTTGGGCTTGGGCCATCTGCCACAAAGCTGGAGAGGCAGTGTGATGCAGTGGGTAGAGTGCCAGGCTAGGACTGAGGAGAGGGGGACTCAAATCTCCAATCAGGGACAAAGCTCTCCCTGGGTGACCTCTGACCAGCCAGCCAGCCAGCCGCGCTCTCTCTCTCTCTCTCTCTCAATCTCTCTCTCTCTCTCACACACACACACACACTCGCTTTCTCACACTCTCATTGCCTAGTCTACCTCACAGGGTTGGTGTGAGGATGAAGTAGGTAGGAAAAACTACAGATACTTACCTGAACTCCTTCGAGGATGAGTGAGATGGAAATAAATATGGCGCTGCATTTGGACACAAAGGTATCATTTTCTGTGGTTGGGCTCCAACTGTGGAATACCTTTCACTGGCAGATCCATCTGGTACTTCCATTATCCTTTAAGCAACAGGCAACATCTATCCTGCTCCAACAGAATCCTGGTGTTTGATTTTACTGTAGATGGCTTAACTACTAGTTTCATGTCCTGGCAGGCCCATTTTTTGATGCTGTTTTTTTTTGTATCATTTAAAAACTTTACCATTTGGTTTATTGTTTTAATTCACATATAGTTTGCCACCTTGAATACCTTCTTTTTTTAAACACCTCAAAAATGAATAAAAATATCTTATTGCTATGATGGCTCTGCTCATCTATTTGGCGTGGTTTAGTTTGCACCTGTTATGCACGTTACAGCTTTTATTTTTATGGTGGTTTGCTTTTGGTTAAGTGCAATTTGCAGAAGGCCAACAAGACATGGTTTATAGCATAAAAAAATAAATCAAAGCCATCGACCAGGGAAAACAGCCCGAGTAAAAAGATAGCAATGTCACCTTGCAAGATGGAAAGGTAATCAAGCTCTGAAGAAGAAGAAACATTGTGAAGTGCCAATATGAAAAGCAAAGAGGGAAGTGGTAAGGCAGCATATAATGCAGCAACTTTGCAAAGCCGAACTGGCCCGGGTATGGTGAATGCCTGGATGGGAAACCACCTCGGAACCCCATGTAAGCCATCTTGAGCTCCATGATGGAAGAAAGGTCATGATTGTAAATCAGTGTGGTGTAATGGTTAGAGCAGTGTTCTCCAACCTTGGGTCCCCAGATGTTTTTGGCCTACAACTCCCAGCGTAGCTGGCTGGGGCATGCTGGGAGTCGTAGGCCAAAAACATCTGGGGACCCAAGATTGGAGAACACTGGGTTAGAGTGTTGGACTGGGACTCACTAGGTGACTTTGGGCCACTCACAAAAACTCTCAGCCTAACCTACTGTATCTCATAGGGCTACTGTGGGGGATAAAATGGAGAGAAGGATTATGTACACCAGCTTGGGCTCTTTGGAGGAAAGGTGGGATATAAATCCAACAAATAAATAAATAGAATACATTCATGGGCTTTAATTTCACCGGGGCCCTAAAATGAAGAGGAACGCTGGCCAACTCAAAGGAAGGGGGAGCAGGAGCTTGAAGATGGGTGGTGCATTTGCCCGGAAGCGCAGCGAGCTACACAGCTTGCAGAGCAGGTGGCCACGTCAGCAGAACCACCTGAGACCATGGCAGGACTGCCAAGCCACGCTGCACTTCTGCCACGGGCAGCTCAGGACTAACAGCACGCTTGCAAAGAGCTTCTGGTGCTGTAACAGCAACTGGAACTAGGGCAAGCTCAAGTCCAAGCAGGCTACAGCCCTTGGTTATTCCGGTTTTCAGTTTACCGTACTTGCATTTGGGGATGGCGTTGTTGCACCAAAGCAAATAATAATAATAATAATAATAATAATAATAATAATAATAATAATAATAATAAATAAATAAATAAATAGGAGGCAGGCTGTGGGATAGTTAATATGAATAGGATGGTACATGGTAGCTTTGCCCACAAGTGACAGACGTGGCATCACACCGGTGCAGTTGCATTGCACCAATTTCATGTAGGGCATCATGTTACACAGCAGTGCAACCCTCTGTCTCCATCAGCAGCCACAAATACAGCTGGTTGGCAGCACAGGAAGCCATGAGGGAAAGCCAGGTCCTCCCATGGTCGGCCTGGCTGGGACCAGCAGCCATTCGTCGACTCCTGCCCCTTGGTGTGGTGCAGGAGTGGGCATCAGATAGATCTTCAGATACCTTGGATTTAATACCCAGGCTTCCTGATCATTGGCTGTGCTGGCAGGGGCTTCTGGGATGTGAAGTCCAAACCATCTGGAGATCTATGTTCTGCCTACACCTGGTGTAGCAGAGCCAGGCAGTAGAGGCTGGTGACTCCTATGAGTGGGGCTCCTTATCCATTGCATCTTTCTGTTTGAACTCCATCCCCAAAATAGGTTCACCACCATGGAGCACCATGGATGGCTCCTATGAAGCTCAAACAAAAAGATGCAATGGATAAGGAGCCCCACTGACATAGGCGTCACGAGCCTCCACTGAAGCCAGGGCTCTCGGGCACATGTGCCAGCACTTTTTTATTAGCAGGGACTCTGATGTCATCTGCCAGCCAGCTCAGACTTCCCTGTTCCCTCTGAGCTTAGCTGCAATCCTCACAGTAGCTGCGAGGAAACTGGATTTTCCCAGCAGCAATATATTGTTCCCTGTTGTAATGCAAAGCATGGGGGGGGGGGCTTGGTCTTGGACCAGCAATGAAGATCCATTAGCTTTTTTTTTTTTAACTGCTCCTGGTGGAGATGACAACTGCTAGAATTGGTTTTATTGGTATGGATCAACACAGCTGCCTGCATTTTTGGACACTCCTTGGGAGCATGGCTGTGGGGACTCCCGTGACAAACGCTTGCACTTCAAAATGTACCACGACACCGCTGTGCTCCTCTCCTGGAACGGTCTCCAGCAGCAGCTAATTCACCCGAACTTTCCCGCAATTCATTTATCCCTTGCTTCTCAAGCCAAGGTTGGCTTCCCAGGTGGCTTACAGCTAAAAAGCCACAAAAAGATACAACGTATGAGGGATGTGTGAAGCATTTAGGGGTCTCCTTTAGACCCTGGCAGTTGATGTTGTAGTCCAGGTTACAAGCCTTCGCCTCCAGAGAGAGGAACTGGTACTCAAATTTGCTTATTCTCCACACCCCTTTTTCCGTGTTTTTTTTGTATCTTGTTTGTTATTGTAAGTCCGAAGGCAGGGCCAAGTGAAAAGCTGTTTACTCTGCTAGGCATTTTCATGGGCTTCTAGCTGGATCTGGCTTGTCTTGACTGCTGGGTTTTCTACTGCCCAGGCATTTCAAACTGATTGATGAAGCTGGATAATGTAGCTGCCTATTTTACGTATCTTCTGCCTTTTTTTTTTTTTTTTTTTAAAGGTAGTTTGTTGTGGTTTTATTAGAATTTTTTAAAGATTTCTCATTATATTTTGTAAGGTGCCCTGGCACCACACGATGAAAGGTGGGGTATAAATATTTTAAATGGGTACACTTATTTCTCTTTTCTTGGTCTTTTTTTTTTTTTTAATGCATGTAAACTGCTCTGAGAGGATATGGCCTGAATGCTTATGTATTAGGTGATTTTTATTTATTAAGGGCGCAATCCAATAAGGCTGCCCGTAGCCCTCCGGACTTGGGAGGATTATGGTCATCCTATGCATGGCAGGAGGAGCGCGGAGCTGGAGGTCTCCTTCACACTCCTCCCACGGTCCGAATTCAGCCGTCTTAAGTGTTCGGGCTCAGAACAGGCGGGAAGAAGTGCAAGGCACCACCAGGATACTTTACAGATGGCAACCCCCCTTCCTGCCCCCAAAAGCCCATCTTCGAGGTTGCAGCCAGCGTGGTTCTTTCCATGCCGGCTGCAAGAGCAGGGGGAGGGCACTCCCAAGTTCAGAGTCAGAGCAAGTCTGGGACTCCGAAAAATCTTACGGCTGCCTAGACTTTGTCTAGTGGCCATAGGATTGTGCTGTCCATGAATTTAAGAAATAAAAATAAATGGGGGAAGGCACAGAAGACAACCCAGCCAGGCAGAGGCCTGGTGCTATTTATATTTAGGGATTTTTTTGGTTTGTTTTTTAAATCATTTATATTACGCCTCCAGATGAGGGATTGCAGACGGCTCACTATTGATCCATATATATAATCCTAAGGATTGTGACAAGTGCAACTATGGTCTCTCACATAGGTAGCCACTGCTCAGCGGTACAGCAATTACTTTTGCAAGCAGAAGGTTCCAAGTTCAATCCTTGTCATATATAGGTAAAAGGAACCTAAGGAACAGATGATGGTAAAGATGCACTCACCTTGCCTCCTAGGGCATGTGGATTTAGGTACCTCTCCCCTCTAGAGAGAAAAAAAAGGGGGTGAGCCTCAGTTCCCTGGCTAAAGCTCTAGATCAGCCTTCTTCAAACTCGCACCCTCCAGATGTGTTGGGGCTGTGCCTCCCATAATTCCCATGGCCAATGCTGGCTGGGAATTGTGGTCTCAACACATCTGGAGGGTGCCAGGTTGGGGAAGTCTTCTCTAGATCAAGGGTGGGGAACCTGTGTCCCTCCAGATGTTGCTGGACTCCAATCCCCACCAACCCCAGTCAACATGGCCAATGGTCAGGATGATGGAAGTTGGGAGTCCAACGACTTCTGGAAGGCCACAGGTTCTCCAACCCTCCCCTAGATAGAAGCTTCCAAAGCCAGTTCTGCACAGGCACAGATCCCATCAGTGCAACAGCACAAAGACCATGAAGTAGTCATCTTCCATAGCTGCTTCCTTCTAGACACACCACTTTTCTTTCAATAACTGTGCCAGTCCCAACCCTGGTTTTCATACCCCCCCCCCCAAAAAAAGGGTTGATCCAGAGGGGAAGAGCTCCCAGAGAAAGTCCTCAGTGTGACCATGGCAGCAGTCAGAAGAAAACTGAGCAGGATGGAATTTGCCCCGATTCTCAAAACAAGCTGAGAGGTCTGTTCTCTCTACTCAAAGAGAGCTCCTCCCCGACTAAAGGTCTAGATTGAAGTTCCAAACTTGGTCTGCACAGATGCAGAACTCAATCGTGGGACTGCACAGAGACCACCCCCAAAAAGCATACCACTTGTTTTTCAATACTGCCAGTCCAAACCATAGCTTCCCTAAACGAAAACCTATATCTGATGTATGCAATCCTCAGTGGAAAAGCTGGAATATGAAGTTGGCTCTTAAGAAATATGTCAAAGTTGAAGAACCACGGATAAACTTTGTGATGGAAAGCTCTTTAATATTTACCGATGTGCATGTTCTTCTTAACAATCTACCTGCTTTTTGGAACTTAATGCAAGGTCAACGCAAATGGATTCTCTGCGCCTTTTTGACAGCTAATAGACTACCGTATATTACAACAAATGGCCACCTTCGATAACACAATGGGTTGAGGACTTGACACTTTCAATTTTTGAACAGGTATACTTTAGGCATCATCTACGAATGGATAAATATATGGATATTTGGTCTGCCTTTATTGAAGTCCATGTATAATTATGCCTACGAATAGTAGTATATTTCGCTTTATATAAAATATATAGGGGTATACATTGCATATGTATCTATCATAACTGATCTATTTAAATGTCATGTAAGAAAACTGTAATACTTCATCTTATTTTATTTTTTATGATTTATTTTGTTTTTGTCTTGATTTATTGACACTCACAATAAAAAATTAAGGGGGGGGAGTTGCAAGAACCACCAAGTCCTCTTGTCTAGTAGCGTTCATAAGAACCAAAGTCACATGAATACACAGCATCTGATGACACAACTCCGTTTACAGCTGAGTGAACAAGCTCACATGATCCTGAGCAGGGGAACCTCACCCTTGAAGTCTCGAGGTATTTAACTCCATCTGTGGCAGTTGATCTGTAATGGCCATTTCACATATGCAAGTTCTCACTTCAGTATTAAACCTTGAATATCTTCAGCTTGAATATCTTCCATAGAAAGCTGCCTTAGACAGTCAGACTGTCTAAGGCAGCTTCCTATGAAGGATATATATAGTTATTTATTAAATAGATTTATTTATTTATTTGGATCAATCTGGCCCAGTACTGGCTACACTGACAGGCAGTAACTGTGTAAGGCAGCCTGCCCCAATCTGGTGCCCTCCTGATGCGTTGGACTACAACTCCCAACATCCCCCCTGGTGCCCTCCTGATGCGTTGGACTACAACTCCCAACATCCCCCAGCCAGCATGGAGTCGTCGTCTCACACATCAGGAGGGCACCAGGTTGGAGAAGGCTGCTATAGGCTTTCAGGCAGAAGTCTTTCCCAGCCCTGCCTGGAAATGCCGGCAATGGAACCCGTGGTACCACTCAATTATAGGGCCCTTTTTGCTAAAACAGGGGTGTCAACCCACAGGCCAGCAGATCAAATCCAGCCTGCCTGGGGTCCCAAACCAGCCTTCCAGGTTTTGCCAGATGCCCACCACCCCTTTTCCCGGACCCCACCACCTTCCCCACCACCACCACCACCGCCAATAGTTTGGTGGTCTCCAGGATTTTGTGCAGTCCCCCCCCCCCCAATTCTACAACATTGAAATGCCTCCCATGAGGCTTAGTTACCGGCCTCAAGAGCTTGAAGCTAAAATATGCTGGCACTTTGGGCACAAGCCCTTTTGTCCAGCAGCGGAACGTGGCCCCTGCAATCTTCCCCGAAACTGAATCCAGCCTTCGGGCTGAAAGCACATCCCTGCTCTAAAAGCACACATGGCCTCTTTCAAAATTCCACTGAACTAAATGGAAAGCCTTTGTCTTTTACTATAACATACCAAAGTCACAGAGAGAAAGCCATTCGGAGAAACCTCTCCATTTTGAACAAACGGCCTGCCAGAAAATGCATTCTTGCCCTAAAGGGAGCATATTACTTAAAAGAATTACTGATTTCATCTTATGAGGTCATTCTTTATTATTCCCATTTAGTTGCGGTTGGCAAAAACACAGAAGGAAAACACGGGTGGGCACGGAGATGGGAAGGTCAGCAGTCTGTTTTGCCTCATCAAACACACAAAAACCCCTTTACTGCTATAAGTGTTTTGGAGTTGTATGACCTTCGAACTGAATTCAGCAAAGCCACAAGTAAGCTTTGTGCTATCAGCAGCAATACAAAGTGAGTCTAGAGCAGGTTACAAGAAACAGCAGCTCTGAGTGGTTCTTCTGCCTTAGCTCCGAGAAACATGTTCTGGACACCAAGGCTGCCTACATATCTCCCAGCCCTTCACTGTGCTTTGGCACAAAACTGGAAATAGGATGGTGCAGAAAAACAGCCCCCTACCCCCCACCCCAATAGGCATCAGTCAAGCCAGTTTATTACAGTCATAGACTAGCAGGCAATAGGCATCATTCAAGTCAGTTTATTACAGCCGTAGACTAGCAGGCAATAGGCATCATAGGTTGGACTGTGGGAATAGCAGAGACCCAAGCAAGCCTTGCTGCTTTCTCTACCTGCTGTGCAAATGGGCATATGGTCAGTGCAGGATCAGTTCTGGGCAAATCAACTGGCTATGACCGGACATTCTTGCACATTTAATGCCCACCAAAGACTCCCATGTATCCACAGTCTTACCAGTACAAACAGTCTTATCAGGAACACACTTACAGAGGACAACACTTACAGCCCTCATTACAAAGAACCATCAGAGATCTGTTGGGGTGGGGTGAGGAGAGCAGTTGCCACTACATTTGGGTACACAAATATTTTAAAAATTTGCAAGCTTATCTACCATTCTAGGCTGAGTTAAAGCAGCCAGGTGGCAACCTGTAGTTCCTTCCATCTGACTCTAGGCAGATGTGCCACCAGAAATCCAGAGTCTAACTCCTTTTCCACAGCTATTTAATTCCTGCCTCTCTGATATTCAGTTTCCATGCCCAAGTATATATGGCCCTTTCGCTCATTTGGCCTTCGGTCCATAGCCAGTGATGTGAGGCAGAAAAGTTCCCAAACTGGAAAAGTTTCCCGTGCTTTATTTTTCTGCTGAAAATTTTCCATTTCATAAGTTCATTAGCAACAATTAATGGATGCCAATTGCTATACAAGCTTGGCAGTTTCAGAGTTGTAAATAATGCTTTTCAGGTGATTATCCCTAGCAAGTCTTCTATGTCTCAGTGTGAAATGCAACTAATAAGTAGTGACTGTGAAATTGAAGGTGCCCCAACAACCTCAGTGGAAGGAAGACAGTTGAACTCTATTGAAACAGACAAGTGGTTGTCAGCATTTCAGGCACAGTTCTTTGGGTTGCTAAAATTTATTAGTGTGTCAACAGTTATCAGCAACTTTGTTTTGTCCTTAGATTTAAACAATGGAGGGAAGTACATGCTATTGTCTTTAAATTTTTACAAGTATTCTAATTTAAAAAAACCCTCTACATAATACAACATTTAAATCACATTAATGTGTTTTAATTTCCCCCTCAAATATTTAAGGTGAAATGCTTGGGGTGTATTTGGACAAAAAATTAACATGGGTACTATGTTGCTTACTAAATGCAAATAAAATAAACATGATAAATTAGATCACTCTCTAGCGCAGCCTGCCAGGGGGAGTTTTGCGCCCCCACTTGGGAACCTGCCTCTGTGGCACAGCCCACACCACAGGATTACCAGCAGAACCAGTGGGAAAGCAGCTGTGCGACCACTTCTGGTTGTGGCAGCAGCAGGCGAGGTGTGTGGCCACTGGAGGGTTCCAGGGAGTCCAGCGTGGACCCCACAACCGTTGCCCACCCCTGCTCAAGGGCATCTGAAAATTTCCCAATGCAAACCAAAAATTTCCCAATGCAAACGCTCCTACGCAAATTTGTCTCGTTTGCATAGGGAAAATTTCAAGATAATTCCCCAATTCAAAATTTTCTAGAAAACCCACATCACTGCCCATCCTCAGTCTGACCATTGGAATGCTCGTGCCCTCTCCCTGGCCATTCCAAGATACTTGGGGGAGGACACATCTTGCTTCCCATCTCCCTTTCAGTAGTCCTTGCAACTACCGGTACTTATTATGTGCAAACTTGGCCACTGATTTAAAACCTTTTGAGTAACCAAGAAGATGCCCTAAATTAATGGGGCAGCAGATTATTACTACTTCCAAAAACTGGAAATGGCAAGCACCATCTTCCCCTCTTCATCCAGACAGCTATTCTTCTAAGAGGATGCCTGCTACAATGCCCACACGTATCTTCTTTAAAACTACGCATGCTTTTTGCTTCAGAGCTATCATCTTAACTCATAGGCAAATTTAATCAAATAGAACTCACCCAATCAATCTTTATCACCTGTGTCTTTATTCAGGTGACAGCCCTACTAGTTCATTACACCTCATCCATTGGCCAGGGGGCCAAGGGCCACTGGAAGGTTGCACCCTCTTCCTCCAGAAAGAATGTGGCAAGGGGAAGACCAGCCCAACCCCATCCACTGGCGGCAGGGAGCTTGATTTCTGGCAGGGAAGAATACTCTGCTCCAACTGCTAGCTGCCCTGGGACTGCAGAACTGGAGGGAAACATGCTAGGGCCCCATTCATCAACCAGAAGACTAAAGGCTGGTATGGGGCGGGGAGAGTTTTTTGAGGGGTGGTATTATAACACGTTATAAGCCACTTTAAGAATTATTCAATTGAAAGGTGGGATATAAATCTACAAAATACATAAATGTTTGATACTCATGAGGAAGGATAAAGGGCACTCACTAAGCCATACCTACTAATCCTTGACAGTCCCTCCCTTCTCCCGAACCCCACTCTGCCCCAATCTGCATATACCGTACTTTAAGCCTATGTTTGCAATCCTAGGCCTAGAAACTCGTTTCTTTTTCACTTGCCTAATTTTAAACTTCTGCACTTGTACAGTGGAACTGCACTATACACACACCACTCCCAACCATATGTGCATCTTAGTTTTGGAAGCCTTCTTGAAGTTCAGAACTCAGTTCTTACAATGGACCAAGCAACGTACAACATCCACCAATCAGTATGCACGATTCTTTCAAGCGATTTTTTTTTTTTAACTGTAGAGATTATGACAGACTAAAGGGACAGCCTTGCATACACATTCTAATCAAAGGGCCACATATTTGCAAAGATTGCCCAAGAAAGGCTAAAAGGACACAAAGATAACCTTGGTTGCCATATAGAGCTAAAAAAGTTGTCAGTCAGTCATCCTGTCATGTCCTTAGAACTTGTCTATGCTTGATTTCCAACGTTAGCCAACTTGCTGACAACTGCATGGAATGCACAATACCAAAAGTTTTCCCCTCTAGCATGTCAAGGATTCCATGGCACAGCAATGCCCTTTGCAAAAAACAATTGAATAGCCCATTTGACAGAACTGAAAAGCATACTCTTGGGTTCAACCCCTCCCTCTGCCACAGACCCAGTGTGCACACCTGTGCAAATCACTGTTGCGTGACAGCTGTTTCCAATCTGCAAAATGCACACACAAGTGACTTAACTCACGCCATTTCCAGAGGGGGAGCCCATGTTGCTGCCTTGCAGGAAAACAAGGAGTCTTTTGGAACCTTGGAGACGAACACATTTATTCTGGCATAAGCTTTTGAGGACTATAGTCCATTTCCTCAGATGCGTGAAATGTTATCGAGAATTTCAGATAGATAGATAGATAGATAGATAGATAGATGACACATGGCTGGGAGGAAAGAAATGTAAACATTGAGGTGAGAGGGAAATTAATGCACAAAGCACTGAGAGCTGCAATCATATTATTAACAGAGACCATTCAGAAAACAGTTGTGGCTGATAACATAAAGGTCCTGGCTCTAGGCAAGCCAATTAATTTTATTCTGTATTTTATTGTGTGTACATCGCACAGAGTGGCCGGTTTGCCAGCCAGATGGGCGATCCATAAATGTAACAAATAAAAAATAAAAATAAAAATACTTTACTTCATGTAATTTGACAGATGCAGCACCGATTGTTCGCTAGTTTTCTTACGAAAAGCAAGTATCCACAGGGACGTCTCAGCACAGGTGCTTTGGTGTTCCATAGAGACGAGAAAACAGAACTCATTACCAAAGGAGCAAGAAACTCAAGGGCTTTAAGGCACCAGTGGCCATGACATTTAGCATGCTAAGGATCCACAAGTGAAACAGGGTAAGAGATAGAGAGCTGAAGCTAATAGGAATATCTCCTTTGCATCCAATATCGTGGTCATGAATATAGGACAGAACAGACAACAAATGCCATACATTCACAGGGCTATGCTCTGTGAATGTCCATGATGCATCAACCTTGCTGAAGCTGTTTAGTGCCTGGAATGGAGACCATCTTGATTTCCATCATAGAAGCCAAGCAGGATATAACAGCAATAAATTAAATAAATAATTTTACAATATTATTCTGAAATCGTTATGCAGAAGAGACCAAAAAAAATTGAGATAGCCCCAGAAAATTTTAGAACAATTAATTTCTTTATGGTTGTTTTTCAATCTCATCTCTTCAACCATGAGGGCTAGAAACTTTTAAAGTAAAAATGGCATTCCCAAGAACAAAAAGTGTTTCAACACACAAAAGGTGCCACACACCAAAAACAAAGACCATATCTTACCCAATACATCTCTCTCAAGATTAAGAGCCAAAATGGAGACCACTTGGCTTATGTGGATTTAGCTAAAAAGGAGATTTGGCACCCAAGATGACTATTGAGACTGACCAGTACAATGAGGAAAGGGAAAATGTGGGAGAGGGTGTCAAATGTGAATTACACAGGACCTCAACAATCTTTTGGGAAGCACCCTTAAAAGGGGGAAAGCGCGGGATCAAAGGAAAATGAAAAGGGCACATTTCTGCTCCTTTTATTTTTTTTTAAAAAACAGAACATCTATTACTTATTAGTTCAGCACCAACCACAACTGGTTCATTCCCTCCTCCCCTCCCCCAGGGATATGCAGTGCAGGGTGTCATGTGTATTTATCCTGTATTTATTCTGTTGTCTTTAGGTTTTTGTAGCAGGGGAAGAGAAGGTGCAACAGTCAAACAAGCAAGACCTGTTTTAAAGTTTACATAGCACATTGAGCAGAGTAATCCATAACAACCTACAGATTTAGTTCTGTTGTTAGACTTGTGAGTTGAGTTGCTGTTGACTTATCAAATTTCTGCAGATCTTTTTCAAGAACAACCCTGCATATATTACTTGGGAGACTCTTTTAATCTACTCACCTGAGTCCATGCCAATCTACTGCATATAACACAGACGTTGGGTAACTGGGGGGAAAGGAAATGTGTCTGTCTAGACAGGAACCTGGCAGAGATCATATTAGCACAAAGGCACAAGCAGCAACTCTGTACATCATTTTACTGAACTGCAGCTCTGATCTGTCTAGTCCAGAGTTAGTCATATCTCTGCCATGGTATCTCAATCCTGATCAAGTCTCCTTGGTCCTTGATGCCCAATTTCTACTCGCAACCTAAACAGAAATCCTGTAGGAATCTTAAGACACTAGCATCACTCCATGTGCCAAGTTTGCCCAGATGTGATAACAGTGGCAATCAAGCTCAGCCACACCACAGTGCCTCATGCTTGGGATAGTTTTGTTTTTTAAACCAGCAAAACAACAGAGTTCATTGTCACATAAGCAAAAATGCCCCATATCACCAACAAAACCAGTTCTTAATATCAAAGAGACTACTACTGCAAAGTAAACCAGATCTGGGATTATAAAATACCTGGCCTTTCAATACAGAAACACATACCAAATTAATGCTATTTGCTTGACATCAAGGATCAACTTTGGTATTCAGTAATAGTAGGGCAACAGCTCCCAGAGATCTGTTATTAAATTGAGAAAGACCAGAACTAGCCAATGAACTAGAAGCTGGAAAGCCTGGTTATAGTTCAATATGCCTGCATTTATTCCTCATATGCAGCCTCTTCACTGCTATGTACAAGCATTAAAGCAGTAGCCTACACACTAAGAACTAAGGGGCCAAGAAGTGATGCTCAACAGGATCTCACGTTTATTATTGAGAAGTGATTAATGGTGAAAGAAAGGCAGTGCCCATTCCTCATTGGCTTAACAAGAAAACTGAAGAAACATTCACTACACAGTTTACAATTTTTTTCTTCCAAAATTAATTTTCCTGTAAACAAACAAGTTTTTACCACTGTTCTCAGCCTTCAAATCAAATCAAGCGAGACTTAATCTGTAATCCATATAATGCACAAGAACAGAACATTTCTTAGGACTCTTCTTATTTGACTTTTGAGAAAATGAACCACCCCTCAGACACGACCTTGTAGACAAATTCCATTCAAATCTTCTAGGCATAAAAAAAAAACTCAAATTCTTCATAAAATTCCTCTTTCAGTCCATGGAAAAAAGTTACTAATTCCACTTTCCACGGTGGATGTCCAAAAGAAAGTCACAACTCGGTGTTCCAAGTGCAAATGTCAAAAAAACAAAACAAAAACAGGTGAAGTTCAGAAGGCCAGGAAAACAGGGAAGCGTCAGGTTTAAAAATTAGAGAAAAAAGGCATATGCCACTTGCGGACTTTAAAATCCGATAACATAGTAAAAAGACAAAAAACAAAGCATATGCTCTGAAATCACAACCAAAGCCAAAAGAAAGGGGACAGTTTTCACCTCTACTCTACCTAGAAGGAGATTTTTTTTGTTTTTGTTTTTAAGTCCTATGTCTCTTGTGAAATTCCAATACGTTTTTTAAACTGTAAGTTTATAAGAGTTTGTATGAAGTCAATGAATTAAGTCCTAATTCTCTCTGGTGTCATTTTTCTTCCTTTCTGAAAGATATCCCAAGATGCAACATCTCTGCTGCAGTCTCTGTGGAAGGGCCCAGTGTTTTACTTGACACGGCCTTGACGTTCCTATAGGAAGGAGAAAGGGAAAAGGTGCTGGTTAATGGATGACAGTTTTGTAAAACTTTAAAATACATTATTTCCACTGTTATATAGATCAAGGGCTTATGATGAGAGCCATTCCTTATTATGGACATTAAGCAACCTTTTAATATTCCAAATATACCTATATTATGCTAGGTCAGGGGTGGACAGCCCCTGCCCTCAAATCCATTTTTTTTTTTTAAATTAAAATTGACATCCTTAACAGCTTACGTTTTAGATTTGCTTGCTCATTTGATAATTTTACCTCTGAAAGAAGTTAATGTGGTTTAATCCAAACAAGTCATTGCTCCTCACCACTGGAAAGTCACTCTTGCAGGGCACTCAGGCTGATACTGCAGCAGAGGTGAGGGGGTGGCAAGTTTACTTTCAACTGACTGTGGTATGACAGAAAGCAACATGCATTCCACCTAAAAGATCAAGGCTAGGTGGCTAACTAGTGGCATTTGATGAGGAGGATAAGAAAATCCCTTAACTACTCAGGCATGACTGATCCCTTCGAGCTATTCAGAATACTGTGTCAGCTGGTTATCACATGTTCATATCAAGGCAGGGATGACAACAGCTGAAGGAATGTAGGTAAGTGTTACTTTACACATCAATCCAAAGTTTAATGGAAACTGCATTTGGCATCACCAACCGCTGAGGATATGTAGTGGACAGGGATGGACAACACACAACCCACAAGCTACATGTGGCCCCCAATGCAATTGGAGGTTTGCTGCCAAATCTCAGCAGCTAACCACTATGGAAGGCTAAAACTGACTAATCTGGCTTGAAAACACTATTAAAGATTATTACCTGGGCACAAACTTTGAAAGCTTGTAACTGGTACTGTATAGCCAATCGAGAGCCAGTGTGGTGTAGTGGCTTTGCTCCTCAGGGAGACCCAGGTTCAAGCCCCCACTTGGGCATGAAGCTCATTGGGTGACTTTGGGCCACTCACTGACTCTCAGCCTAACCTACCTCACAGGGTTGTTGTGAGGATAAAGTTTGGAGGGTCACAGACATTGCCTTGGGCTTCTTGGAGGAAAGGTGGGATATAATGTAACAAATAGTTCAGCAGAGTTGATCTATTCAACAGTTCAAATTCCCATTTTGTCATGAACTCTGGATGGCTCTACACGAGACTAACTTTGAAGGTAGTAAAAAAAAAATAAAATTCAACCGATACAGAATGCTGCCATTCATTTGTTAACAGAATGTATCACACCTATTCCGAAAGATCTGCATTGGTTACCAGCTTGAGACACATTCAAAAGTTCTGGCTTTGATCTTTCAAGATCTACATGGTCTAGTCTAGGCTCTATCTCAGGAAACTCCTCCTCCCATATAAGCCCTCAGAGTTCTGCCTAGGCTCTGATCCAGCTTTCCATGAGTCAAGATTAGCCTCTACTAGCAGCCAAGCCTTTTCAGTTATGGCTCCAGAACTGTTAACACTCTTGAGAAGCCCAACTGAATTCTTTAACTCTTGCTATGGAGACAAGTGAAAATATATTTATTTGACCAGGGAGTTTGGATTTAACTTGTGTGTGAAGAGAGAGAGAGCTTTTACTGTTTTCGCTTTGTTTTATTAAAATTGTTCTATAATTTACATATGTTTAAAAAATATTTTAGTCCAGATAACCCAACTTTGGGAATGTGTTCAAAGATGGTACAGAAAAGTAGTAAAAATATGTGTAGAGTGCAATCACATTCTCTGGTTCTATCTTGAAGGACAGAGAATTTAAGCACTGCTCACAGAATAATTTTCCTTTACTCCAATGAGTTCCTCTCTATACTTCCTACAGAATTCATCCTCAAGCCTTATTTGATACTGGTCATTGTCCAGTTTCATTGATGATAGAGTATCTTGCCCTGTTTGGTAGACTGAGAGCCTGCACCATGCAAATATGCATCCTTTATGTAATCAACGCACAAATGCTGATTTTACAAGGTTTTATTTCAGTTGAAGTTAGGATTGTATTCTGTATGCTTCGAGTTCAACAATGCTGGGGAAACTTCAGATGTATGCTCTCCTGAAGATATGAAGCAGGTTCTGAGGAGTATTTGCTTATCGGTCACCATTAAAATGCAAGACTCCAAGGGCAGCATACAACAAACAAAACTCAGAGAACTTTGTTATGGGGCAACACATAAACATCTTTAATAATAAATTAAAAACGGATATTAACACGTTTGAATTCTTGGTCAAATTTTTTTAGAAGTCTTCAGCTGGTGCTGAAAAGGACATCAAAGTTGGCACCAAGCAAGCTTCTCTCGGGAGAACATTCCATACACAAGGTTCCATGACCAAAGAGGCCCTCTTCCTAGTCACTACCCACCTTATTTCAGATGATGGGGGATCCAGAAAAGGGAGGGTGTAGCATCAATGATACGCAAAAGGTTTGGAAGAAGGTAGCCCTTCAAGTAGCCACATCCCAAATATTTAGTGTTGATGAGCAACAACTAGGACGTTGAATTTTGCCTGAAATTGACTGGCAGCCTCTGTAAGGGCAAGATATGTTCCCCTATAGCCAACCCCAGCTAGTATCCTGACAACTACGGTATTTTGTACCAGCTGAAATTTCTGAGAAGTCTTCAAAGGCAACCTCCTATACGCCAGATTGAAATAATTTGTTCAAGATTTTACCCAGGTGTGAATAATAGGTCAAGCTCTATCTGTTCCAGTTTAAGTTCTGGAACTGACACAATTCACCACCCCAACAGCAGATTCAATTTTTTTGTACAAACTAATTGTAGTTATGATGAATACCCAAGTCAGCTTGAAAGTTCTATTATGTATTAGTTCTAATAGTCTTTTAAGCACTGCATAAGAAGCTTACTCCTGCTAAAAATCACCATATGAGTTTGATGAATTTACCATAAACTAAATGCACCTCAAGTGACTGTTGTACTAGAACCTAAGCTTTCACTGCACTGAGAACAGTCTTGAAAATAAACATTGTGGTACAAATCATTTGCCATTTTCCCAAACCTGCTAGGGTGTACACAAGAGTTCTCCTTCTTCCAGAAGAGATGGCATGTACACTATCAATGCAAACAAGACCACAGACTAGCAGCCAAACTAAAATGCATCTGTCTATATTATGAGGACAAGATGACTGACAAGATAATCTTATCAGCCGTAGAGGTTTATCTTGTCATGTCATCTTGTTGTGATAATTGCACTGTTCAGCAGCTTGGTCCACATGCAAACATTAAACTATGTTTTGGCCATTGGGACCATGGTTTGAGATTATATGCTCCCTCCCTCCTCCATTCGCAGGCTCCAATTTACTCCCCCACTCCCTGGTTCAGGCAAACCATCATTTGCGATGACATCCAAAACTGGGCAGGTGATGTTTTGCCTCCAAACCAGAATTAGAAACCTATTATGAGCTCCTTGCCTGAGCATGCAAGGGGAACCTGTGAACCCAAGGCATAGCCCTGACAGCCAAACAATGGTGCATTTGCTCAAGTGGAAAGCACTTCTGCTTATTTTATTTATAAATATATGAGTTGCCTTTCAGACCAAATAGGGTCAAGACAGGCCCCCCAATTTTTGCCAGTCCTCCCTACCCACTGGAGTGCCCACACCATACCTTATAGTATCTGAGCAGGCCAATCCTTATGAGAAGTTTGAGGGAGGGGGGCTATAATGGAGGGAGACGGATCAAGAGTGCTTTCTTGTGCAAAGTTAAGTGCTTTCCACTCACACAAACACAAGCCAATGTATGGCAATTACCATCATGTAGATAAACTAAACATCTAGCTAAAGCAATGGCACCTATGCCTCTTAAATAAAACCCCATCAACACAATTACGAATTCACCTTTCACAAACTGAGCAGGGCAAGGAAAGTTTGTGCAGGTTATTATTTTTTTCCCATAAGTGAAATGTTACCCCAAGGAGATGCTGTCTATAAAGCTGTAAAGAACTGTACGCATTAATACACTTTTCCATGCAAGCAATTTTAGTTCTACATTGGACAAACAATACCGGCCATGGTCAAAACACTAAGTTAATTAAGGGGAAGAGAAGCTGTAGAAGATTCACATTCAAAATGCAGTAAGCAAAAAAGGTAAATGAAATTACCGTACCTGTATTAGTATCTAACCCAATAGAGCATCACACCAATTTTATATTGCGCCTCCAGCAACATCAAGTAGGCCGCTCAACAAGATGTGCCACAGACGGCCTTCTCCCTGTCCCATCAGCCAGAGAAACCAGGCTGGGGGGGGAGGGGGGGGAGGGGGGGGGGGAGGGGGAGGAGGAGGAGGGCCTTTTCTGTGGCAGCCCCCAATTTATGGAACTCTCTCCCCAGTGACCTCCGCCATGCCCCTTCCTTGATTAACTTCCGCCGTGCATTAAAAACGTGGCTTTTCAGGCAGGAAAATGGGGTGGGTTAGGATTTTTAAGATTTGTTCTGTTTTTAATTGTGTTTTATACTGTGTGTGTGTGTGTTCCCCCCCCCCCTTGTATTTTATTGGATTGTACATCGCTCAGAGTGGCCGGATGTCTGGCTAGATGGGAGATTCATAAATATAATAAATAAATAAATCAGCCTCACTAGTTCCATATTCACTTATGAGCCCAGTTGCTGATATTGACCTTTAAACCCTGAATGATTTGGGATGAGGTTACTTGAAGGATCACCAGCACCCAAAGGAGTCTGCAAGATTGGCCACAGAGACCCTGCTCAGACCCACCAGTAGGTACAACCAGACAAACACAAAATAAAACCTTTCCAGTGGAAGCCCTTTATCTCTGGAACTCTCTTCACTCAAGAACTGTTTGGCCACCACCCTGTTTTCTTCCAGGCAAGTCCTTAAAAATCTATTTCAATCTGGCTTTAAACAGAAAAGTTCTTGTTTTATATAGCTATTTTTAAAAATAATTTGTGATATGGTGATTCTGTGCTGGGTTTTGCTCTGTTCATGCTGCTCTTTTATCTTAAAAGTGTTAATATTTAGTTACTGTCATTTGGTTTTGTATTTTTATTTATTTTTTTTGGTTTATATTTTTTATTGTGGACTGCTTTGTGATTGTTTTTTTTTTAAAGATAACATAAAAGTTTCCAAAAGCAAAAATATACAGGTGGCAGACATGGATGTGCATTACTCCCACTTTATCTTCAAAACAACCCTGTGAGGTAGCTTAGGTTGAGTGATTGGACAAGGCCACACAGTGAGCTTCATGGGTAAGGGAAGATAAACTTATCTCCCCAGCCAGAGTCCAGTCTAGCCACTATACCACACTGGCTCTCAAGTACTTTCATCTCTGAAATTCTGTGCAGTGACTTCACTGTTCCACAACTTTCTTCATTCCCTTGACTCGAGAGATGACCTGCATTCCTATGTTGTCCAAGGACCAGACTAAACCAACACAGAGATTTGTGAAAATCTGACTTTTAAAAAATAATAATGGAGTCACGGAAGGCTGGCTATCTGAGCAGAGGAATAGCAATGTTGGGGGTAGCGGTTTTGCTTACCCTTTCCCTTCCTCCCATTTTATTCTAATCACCCTTCCCTGCTCTTCTTCCTGCAGGAGAAAAGACGACCTCCCACAGTTGCTTTTCAATTCAAAAATACAGGAGACTCCTCTGTAATTTCTAATCTTACCCCAGAACAAACCAAGAGGTAGGTTAGCAGCCCCTCAATCCCACTGCTCTGATTCTCGCGATCACTGCCTCCAAGGCTGCTTTTCAGTTTTAGAAATGCTGGGAGAGTGCATCTCCTGCATCACATTTATTTTAGCCTTGAACTAGCTAGCCCTCTATTAGCAATTTCCATGAGTTTACTTTTGAATTTTTACCATCATGAGGAAATTAAAAAATGGACAAGATTGTAACAGCAGCTCATTAAGGTAGCGCTGGGCAATGTTTTTGGCCCACAGACACCTTTGCCATTTTGAAAAAGTGTCCCAGGCATCACCACAAGCTGCAGCAAGCTATAATTTTAAGAGTGCCCCCATCCTCTGGATTCTCACTTTTCTTGACCTGCATCAGCCTTTTTTTAGCAAGGAACTTTGGTGTCGTCCCTCCATTAAAGTTAATGGAAGTACATGTTCCACTAACTTCAATAGAGGTAAGGAAAAGGGTGACCTGCCAAAAAGGGAGAGGAAAGCAGACCAACCACCAAGTACCCTGATGCCCCAAGGGTGCTTGGTGGGTGGTGGACTTACCCCACCCCAAGCCATATATTTTTTTGGTCAGGGAACTCAATGGAGCAATATCACACCACTGACTTTAACAGAGGCGGGGGGGAAAGGGTGCCTTGTGGGCACACTGGGGGGTCTTGGTGGGTGCTGCACACTGGGGGGGTCTTGGTGGGTGCTGCACACTGGGGGGGTCTTGGTGGGTGCTGCACTGCCAACCCCTGCCATAAGGGGATTGAGGCACCCAGGACTGACATCACTCTAACTGAAAATCAGGCGTTCGCAAGATCAGAAATGGAAACAAGGAGCATTCTGAACCCTAGTAAGACTTCATCAGGATTCTGAAATCTGCCTGCTTAATGTTCAAACTATTGTGCTGCATGTACAAACTCACTTGGATAAGACTATATTATTCAAGGGTGAAGATCAAGCTCTTTAAATCTAGCCCCAATTAGTACCCATAGCAACTGGATTGAGGACTAAGAACAAACTAATGGGGGGGGGGAGACGCGGAGGGGAGGAGTGTCCTGCTTGAAGACTAGAATTCTGGATGGTTTGATAGCCAGCATCAGGTTTTTCTCTCCTTTGTTTACTTATTGTTTGCCATCTTCTGCTATTTTATTAATTTCTACTGACTGGTTGTACAGTCTTGTTACGTCACCTAGAGAACATTAATGCAAAAAGTTGTGAGAGAAATTTAACAAATGAAAGAAAAATAGCCTAGAAGGCTTTATTCCTTAAGAGAACACCTTTGGGAAATGGAAAGCTTCTCTCAAGAGGCCCAGGAACAGCCCTTCTTATCCAGACTAAGGAATAACAGCTCCCCCAGCTCCACACCTGGTTTTCTAGGCACCTAAATAGCTGAGGCTATAAAAGCTTTGCCAGACTCCAAGTTACTGTCATTATTCCTCTAGGTTGCTCACCCTCCAACATCTGCAGAGGGAAAAATGAATGCCTGTTGCATGGCTTAAGCCAATCTCTCAAATCAGAAAGCCCATAGAATCACAGAATAGTAGAGCTGGCAGGGGCCTATAAGGCCATTAAGTCCAACCCCCTGCTCAATGCAGGAACCCAAGTCAAAGCATCCCTGACAGATGGCTGTCCAGCTGCACCTTTCTGACAGCTCAGTCACACTCACATTCTGTGAAATACTAAAGGGTACTGGGCAAGATGCCAATAGAGGATGCACAAATTAAGTGTATCAACACCACCCTTTTTGCACAAATTATGATTAAGGTAACACTGCAATGGCCTATGTCTGTTCTGAATCAGGGAGTGCAGACAACCTGGAAAACATTCACCACAGATCTACAAAGAGAACACGTCTCAAGATGCTGGAAAATATTTTTTTTAAATTATTGAAAGTTATATTTCCAAGCATCTTGAGATGTGTTCGCTCTGCGTAGATCTGTTCTGAATCAGAAGCAGTACCTGCAAACTGTCCAAAATTTGCTCCGAAGGTTAGCCACCAATATTGAGAACTGTGAAGTATTTTGTGAGTTGATAAATCCAATGCTGGGTTTATCAGCATAAATCTAATCATTTATGCCAGGAGCCTGATCTGTATCAAAGTTTTACAAGTCCTGGATGATTAAAAACAGATTTTTCATAAGAATGGGTTGAACCAAAAGTCCCATACTCACATTTTGAAATGCCAGTCTCTCAACACCCAACTCAGCTTGGCACTTACTGTTGACTCTGGCTGGTCTGATTTACATTATTCAAGTGGCTTTCTGGACAGCAATGCAGTGCAGAATGCAAATCTTTATGCAGATCCTTACAGCTTAAGTAGTACATGCTTTGCTTATATAGTTCAGAGTGTTAAGGAAATAGACCCAATATAATCTTATAAACAGAATGTAAGATGTTATTTCTGTCATTTGTGAGCTGGCCATAACCTGTAGCCATTCCAGTGTCAACAGAATCCATTATCTCGTGGCAAATGTACATTTGCCATTATACAACAATTTAAACATGTTACAAAAACATTTCTAATAATGCAAATACAGAAGTTCCTTTATTCAACAGCTAGTAACAAGTCTGTGGAAGCAATTTGCAACAGCTCATCAGAACAAGACTTAACGTGATTAGCAGCAGTTTAATCAAGAGAATTTGTTAAATAGACTTTTTTAAAGAACAGAAGAGAATATACATACACTATGTATGCTAGTACACTAGCAGAGCAGAACCAAGACTGTAGCTGTGTCAGAATTTGAACACATTTCAAAAGCACAAAGTAATGTGCATCCTGCCCCATACTATGTCAATACTAAATCTCATCAATTTCAGTGGGAGTTACTTCCAAATAAGTTGTTTTAGGCAGAGATGGCCAACCAGCAGCCTGAAACCTTGCTATGGTAATGGACCAGCTCAGTGGTAGAGCACATGCTTTACATGCAGAAGTTCCTAGGTTCAAACCCCAGCATCTAAAATTAAATGAATATGTAGCCGATTATGGGAAAGCCCTCTGACAAGGGGCCTTGGACAGCTGCTGCCAGTCAGAGTAGACAATACTGGGCTAGATGGACAAATAGTCTGACCTGGTATGTATAAGGGAAAGCAGCTTCCTACATTCCTATGATCTAACTTGCTTATCTGCCTGTTAACACTACTGGTTAAAAGTTTGATCATTTTTGGTTTTGCATGTGATACCCCAGATATGGTGCATGCGCTCCATAAAACTGAAGTTCTTACAGCTAGGTGGAGTCTAAAGCCGCACCATGCATGAAGGAATTAGTTTGCGCAGCAAAAGATACTTCTGGACTACAAAAGACTGGAAAAAATCAAGCGGCCTCTGAGAATATGGAATTGGCCACCTCTGGATTTAAGACCACAGCCCTAATTTCTAACTGCTGCTATGATGCTACGGTTTCACAGAATATTGTTATATATCTAAAGACTTTTGAAAGTACAAGTTTTTTCCCAACAGTACACTGCTACTTTTACACAGGAGAAGTTACAGTAATAATCCCAAACAATGAAACAACTGTAGCTTAAAAAAAAAAGTTACATATCAGCCAAATTGAAATACCGAAGTTTCATGAAGTAAGGATGTAGAAACTCTCTTAACTTCTTGCAACTGTAGAAACGAAAACCCACTTAGAAATAGGACTGACACAAAAGCAGCAGGCAAATCAGCATTATGCCATTTACAGATGCCTGGATGTTTAAAATGATCAGTGCTTCATCATGCATATGGGAGTACTTCTCTAGTGGCCAAGCGAAGAGGTTAAAGTGTATGACACATAACACTGGTTCTTGCTGGACACTGCCACAGGATACAAACATTTTTAAGTGCTAGCGTCCAGCAAAACTGAAAGCCAGCTCCTGCTTACTAAAGGCATTGTAAGAGGCAGCAATCATACAAATCTCAACCGTCTATTCAAGCTTCTCATAATATGTATGCTGCATCCAAAACGAATGTGCTGAAGATTTAACACAAACAAAGCCACTTCCTTTAATGTACTTTGCTACAGACTGGGGCCCTGCTTTGTTGAGTGTAAACAACTGTGCTGACTTTAAAAATAATCACTTTGCTTGGATAATACTCTAGGGACACAAATCTTCTCCGGCTTTTACTTGTCCATTTGAGGATTCACTGATCCAACTCCAAAAAGAAAAAGCAATTCCTGGACCTTTCAAGTTAAAAGCCTGCTTTTCAGCAAGCATACCAGCTTTTAACATGTTTTGTATTGCTGTTAATGTAGAAGTTGAATTTTAAGAAAGTACTGCAATTTTAACACAAGAGTGCCTGGAACCACCAAGTATAGTAGTACCCGCTTGCTTTTGAACAAATTAATATGCTTGTGTTAGTCTGTTATTCCTCCTTTCTGCATTTTCTTTGTTAGTTCTACAGGTAGCCCCACCATAATCGTCTTCAAGGCCTATTTTGTCCACATTAGTTTTGCTTCTTTACTCATAGTGTTTTGGCAATATAGGTGCCCTACAAGCCACTCCTAAAAAAGTCACATAGGGGTCATAATTTTCAGTCCTTAAAAAAAATCACTCCCAAGGTTCCAGAATCAGCCTGGTATCTATGGGTGGCTGCGTACATTATGCTTTCCCATGCAATATTTAACAAGAGAATCCTAAATGGCCACTGTTAGAACACAGAATGGAAGCAGTCCTTCTCCGTGATCAATGCCAGAAAACCTGCATTTACTTACAGTGGGTTGAATCCAGACTAAGACATGCTTAAGTCCTACTGAAATCACTGGGACAACTTAGTCATGAGTCACGTACATCCCATTGATTTCAATGGGACTAAAGTATGGCTGAGTCTGGATCCAACCCATTGAAAAGCAGGAAATCCATATGGCCCTTGTCAACTAGATACTAATACATTATGGTATGCCAAGTATTCTCAGTGGCCTGGATGCAAAGAACCATGCAACTAACTCCACATGCCCAAGAGAAGTTTGGGCTTGTTTCTCAAACAGCAGCCCCATGGCATGCCTCTTTTAAAACTGAGGCGAGTTTCATGAGCAATATATGACTTGGGGGCCTGCCGTTCGGAAGTTAAACTTTCTATCAATACCTTATGCATGCCCAAAGTAGCTCTTTGGATCCCGGCCAATGCCTCTACTTCCCATTAATTAGCATCTTCTCATCATCAGCCACTCAAAAAGCAAGACTGTCCTCAGCACATCCTTTAGAGATCAAGTTAATTTTATTGCTTGAGCCAAAAGGCCATAACAATTGGGATACATACAATTTTTTTAAAGTATAGAATGAAGGAGTAATATCAAACATATGGATTGAGAAACGAAAATACAGCTACTTTCACCATAGTTCAACATTTAATAATCATTCAGGTTACACATGCTACAAGCACCCTCTTCCAGGCCTCTTGTGAAATCAATTTGAAATAATCTGTGTTCCAATATAATGCACTTACGTGCTACACAAGCTTCTCAATAAACGTCTGCTAAATCAGTGGATCTGATTCAGATGGCAATTTTAGATGGTAGTTCTGCAATGTATAGCTACAGAGCAATAACATCCCCCCTTCAAACTTACTTCTGGACTGGTGTTCATGGCCAACTCCATCCCATACAACCACGCACAACTCCCCTTTGTTGCTCTTCCCTACCAAATCCTAGCAGTCAGGCAAGTTACCTTTTTCACATTTTCCTCCTCCTCCTGGCGTTTCTCATAGTGTGAGAAGTCATCAAAGATGGAAGTGGTGTGCTTGTAGGTAGCAATGATTTTCAGCACCTGCTTAGCCTTTTCCAGAGGCACCTCCTGAGTGTCCCTGGAGTTGGTCACTGGTTTATTCTCATTGTTCTCTAGGCGAATGTGCCGCAGTTGGCTGTTGGGAACGTCCTTCACAAAAATCCACCTGACATCAAAGCGTCCCTTCCATTTGTCCTGGGACCACACGCCTGCACATGTGTTGTAGTCCACAGCAGATTTCATTTCTGCAACTCCGCAGAAATGACCACTGCCGTTGACACTGAACAGTAAGTAAACAGGACCTTTTCCGTTCATGGAGCGGTATGCAGCATCCAGTCTCTTATTACCATGCTCTGTACTGCACCAGATGTTATATTTAATGGAACGGTGAATATCATCCTCAGAATAACTCTTGATGATGAAAACCCGACCATGTTTTGGGTTCCAGTCAAAATCCTTAGGGTTATAGTTGTTGATGGATCGCAACTTCTCCAAGACTGGGTGTGGCTCCAAAGGGGCAGAACCAGAAGTGGTTTGAGATTGTCCAACTGCATTACCATCCACTCCATTTTGACCAAACCCATTGCCACGATTACGAGGTGCAACCCAGCGGGCAGGCTGAGCTGCCTGTTGCTGCACTGGCAGCTGAGTTGGTTGGGGTGGTGGTGGAGGCAGAGGTTGTGGCTGTTGTCCTGCTGAAGGCTGTACAGCTGGTGGGCTGTTACTCATCTGCTGACCCATTGGTTGGGGAGATATTTGGGTTGGTGGCTGACCAATATTCTGAACTAAAGCTTGGGAAGGATTCTTTGCCACTGGCCCTTTGTTATCCCAAGTTCCAATATCCATGTTGTGTTTTATGGGGGGCGGTGGAAGACTTGATCCTGCAATGCCATTCTTGGTCTTCAGCTTGGGCTGCTGTTTTGCAGGTTTGCTGGCAATATCAGCCCAAGATGCTGGTTTTGGAGGAGCAATGGTAGCTGGGGGCAAACTGTTAGAAGCTACGATATTACTGGCAATGGACCCACTGCCAACAGCAGAACCAACAACTTTTGGGACATTGCTTGCTACATCAGTGCTGCCTAGCTTCAAGGCTGCCATACCTTGGTCTATGGTATTCATGCCAGGTGCCTTATTTAGGGTCTCACTGGCAAAAGCAGACTGTCCATCAATCATGGCTCCACCCAACGAGCTTGGTGCATAAGCATAGTTGCTACTATATCCAGAACTTTGAGTTGACTGCCCCTGAGAACTGTTATTGCCCCAAGCTGAGAAGTCAATCCCACTTGGAAAAAAGTTAAAGCCATGCTGTCCAAGAAATGGTGTACTGCCAAGGGCCCCTGGCTGTCCAAACATGGCATCTGGGAGAAAGTGAGGCTCCCCATTGCTTAGCTGTCCATAAGATGTTAAGTAGGGCATGGGTGGGTCACCCCCAGTAGACCAAGCAGCTTCACCCAACGAGTACGAGAATCCAATGGATGGACTGTAATAATTCGGCATGTAGGAATCTGACATTGCAGTGTACGCATTGTTCTGGAACAGAAAAGAACTGAATAGTTAGAATAGCACAGTGCAGCTTGTAAACTATATTAAATGCCATCACAAGCATCTTCCCCACATCATCCTTCCATTGCAAAACTATGCACTGCAATCTGTAGCTACCACAAGAATTATCTATTAATTTTAGAGTAGTGAAAATGGAGTCATTCCACATTTTATCCAGACCTCAAAAAGAAATTTAAGAAGTGCCCTTCACACAAAATACCTACTTGCCTAATAAGTATGTGGGGTTGTACTTTTTAGTCTATGTAGTATTCTGCTGAGTGTAGGTGGGTGGTGGAATGTACAGCAATATCAATTTTAAGTAAGCTACCTCCCCAAAAGAGCCAATGACTTCTTAAGCAGTTACATGTTTGTACTTGGACCAACAAGTTGTCTAAAAATAACATGTTTCAAAGGCTTCACAACTTCTGAACTAGGTCATTCAAAGAAGTGTCGCCACCTATAACCCCTAGAAACCAGATTTTTATATCTAAGAGCTTTTCTGCTTGCTAGAGCACTGTTTTACAGCACATAAGCCACTCATACAGATTTTATCTCCTAATAATTTGTATGAATGCATGGCAATCAACTCAAGTTCAGTCTGTGTTGAAAGCACTGGTATATATTAGGTCCTTATCCAGTTTACTCACTGACCAACATTTTCATGTACCAGTAGTTCTTGAAGCATTTAATTTTCAAGCCACTATGCTAAGGTACTAGCCTTCAAAGTAGCATAGGTTCTTAAGGTCTAATATACGTGCCATTGATACAACTAATCAAAATTAGTTGGCATATTGATACCAATGAAGTTCAGATAGGATCTAATAGGGTTCCGATGATGCCTACTATTGGATTAGCATAGTGGTGGGAAACCATTTTTGGCCTAAGGGCTGCACTGGCCTTCAGGGAAACATGCTGGGAGTAGACAGGGCTAGAGCCCAAAGGTTAATACTTCAAACAGAAAGAAGAAAGCTAAGGCAGGATTCAGTTCTTGCAACTTTATTTTTAAACTGATGTGCGTTGCTCAAACATTTAAAAATCTAAATTGCTGGTTGACATTTCTAGAAGCATTTGGGTACTGTTGATTTTAGCACACTTAACCAATGATAAAATACAGGCTGCCCCACCCACCTTAGCAGGCAAGAAACTGTTAACTGTGTTCTCCCATTCAAGTCCAAGTTGATAACTCACTATGATGCCAAATGAAATGTATCTACTTTGTAGTTATATGATATAAAGCATTTTAAATGGCTCCTGTAGTTTAAATACATCACACCAGCATTACATATCTTTCAACAAAGAACTTTCAAAATTAACCCAACATTTTGCCCCTCCGTCCCCCCCAATAAGATAAAGTTTTTATGCTTTCTTAATATTTTTTTACCAGCAAGTATAACATTTCCAAGAAAAAAAAAGTTGGGTGAGGTAATACTAGATTTAGTGGGCAATTCAGAGGTTCTCTGGACAGAAGTTGCTCTGTTGGACAGCTCCCATGAATTTTCACATACCGTACTTTGTGAGGATTGTGCCCTTTGTTTTCACATGATACCTTGCCAACTGCAGAAGTTGTATGTATCCTGCCTTTCCACTGAGAAGCCTGACGCAGTATTTTAGCTTAACACCCACCCTGTGAAGTAGGCTAGGGTGAGAGATAAAGTGATTTGCCCAAGGCCACTCACTAAGTTTCAATTGGAAACTTTTGACTTGCTCTAGAGACCAAGGATAAAAGTTAATTGATCACTCAGCTGTAATGTACAAGATGTTGCCTGAAATCTTCTGAAACATTCCTTCTTTGAAGAAACATCTTCACTCAAATATCTCTCAGCCTGATTTACTTGTTGAAAAATTTAATTTAACCACCAGTTTAAAGGGCTATTAAGTTTCCCTCACACTATGAACTGGGAAAAGCAATAAGCTATGCAGCTCTCTCCAACCCAAATTTACAAATCTGCATTCAACAAGCCTCAGATTCCAAAGCCATTCAAACCAAGAGCACAAGCATGTAGGGCTCCCCACTCAAAGGAAACTGCTATCACATCATTCTGTGCCTGGGAGCCAGTCCCACCCCCTGCACTGAAGGAGCAGCAGCCATTGTAGCCCAGGTGAGCTGCCCAAAGGGCTTTTGAGGAGCAGAGAGGGGGTCACATAGCTTTCTAAATGATCAGTAGGATAAAGATTTAATATAAACAAAAACATTCGGTCAATGAAAACAGGCTTATGCTTTATGAGTAAGCAAATAGTGACCAGAAGCTATAGCAAGAAGGGTGCTTTCCTTGTATTTACATGCCTAGTTCAATAGTAGGGCAGTACCTCTATCGCATCAATGGATGGGAGGGGACAGACACCTTGCAGAGGATGTGTGAAGAGCATTGGGACTCTGGGATTGATTGGCTCCAGATGGGAGACAAGAAGTGACTACGGGGGGGGGGGCACTCCTGACCACGTGTTCTCAGAATAGGAACTCTACAAATGGTGGAAGGAACTACTCAGTAAGCAAGGAGGCCAGACCAAACAATTTTTAATACTCCTTTGACTGTCTAGCACTACACGTGCACAACAGCAGAACATATGCAGTTGCGCACATACACATCTACACACTCGTCCACCAGATGGCTTGATGAACATAAAATAAGTTTATAATGAACATTAACCAGAAGAGGGAAACATGACCTCTGCTTTTAACTCACACACAACTCGTAGCTCAGACATTCTTTCCCCATGTGTAGTTTGGGTCTTGTCAGAGCTCCAAGTTAAATATGATCTAGCAGATTCACTAGAGGGTTTGTACTTTGACAGAACCAGGTAAGCCAGCTACAGATCCTTTTTGAGACTGAATTGATTACAATGCAGTAACGATGGAGAAAGAATAATTTAAAATAAACTTGCTTAAACTAAAAGCAGCTAAGTCAGTCATGCACTGGTCTTCAAAGGCCAAACTTGTGCAGCCCTGCTGTGACCTGAAAGTCTGGTTCATTAAACCCATACATCAATTGCCTGGTTGGCATCACATTAAGCACTCATTGCAAAATGTTACTTTTGTAAGTTTTTCTTTTAGGAAATGTGCTTCGAGAACCAAAACAGCTCCCTAAAGGGCCAAATGCTTTAACAGTATCGCTCAAACCTGCCAGAACTCTTCCTTATAACGTAAACAGAGGCCTTAACTGCATAACTGAGCATACTACTGCATACTAAGACCATGAACTTTTAAATCTTAATTGAAGTTAATTAGAAATGGATTCCACCACCACCTACACAGATTAAGCAAGGATGTAAACTGATGGCACCAAGCTCATTGTAAGAAGCAACCCCCTTTCTCCAACTCATTATGACAATGGACCAGTTAGGACGGCTCACCATGGAGTCAAATTTATTCCAGAACTGTAAGGGGGCAGAGATGGAGTAAGATACACTATGGATCTTGACAGCTGTGTCAATGACCTGGCCAAATCACAAAAATACTAGGCTGATTTTGAGCAAACATCACTACAAGGTATCCTCAGATTCCGCTTAACCAGTACAAATCTCCATGGTTTACAAAGGACCTAACAGCTTAAGAACATGGAGTGGTTAGTGCAAAGATGGCACTCTATTCCTGGCAACTTACCAAGGGGCAAATTTCTAAGGACCAACAGTGAAATCACCTTCTTTTACCAATGCCAAGGTTAGTGTCCTAGTAAACCTGGGTTATCTATACCCAAATCCAAGCCTACCAAGATTAGTTTGACGGCTACTTTACATTTAGAGGCCTGGTTCTGTCTTTTGGGATATTTTTTGCTGGTATTCCCACCAATGGTAAGTGGGGTGATTAGTATGAACCCAGCTGCAAGTGGGACCCATATGCGTATATTTTTATTACTGACAAACCGTGAAAAACTGGGTGATAAATCATTTTGCAACTTTTCCACAAAAAGGAGACTAGAGACACCAGGGCAAGACGTCAGCATTGTTAATCACAAATCATTTAAGGCTGTCCAGCACCCTATGCTCCTTGAGAGCACCCTGGGTAACCCCAGCCAATTGTTACCCTGTCACCAACAGGCTGCCAAGTGGCTGACTGCTCTAGAACTGTAGATGTACCCAGATGTCTATCAGCTTCCTGGATCTCTGCCAGTCTATGTTTCAATCAGATACAGCAGAAAAACTGCTCTTTGGGCCACTATCAATTATTTTTGCCTTGAAACAGATAAGCAACTGCAATCTACTGGATCTTTCATTGAACGGACTGATCACATGGTTTTGCTATCACAATTTCAATGAGTATCAAATATTTACTCAAGTGGTTCTACTGATTCCTGGCAGGGAACTCCTGAAGAAGGGCCATGAACCCCCCACCTCCCTGTAACCTTCCACGTGAGGCATCATAAGATCCCACCCTCTCCTGATGAACATGTATATATACACAAGGCCACTAAGCAAGATCAAGTGAAGACCTGGCGTGAGGTGCCATAAGTATGCTGCCAACACCCAGCTCTTTCCTTTTCATCCGACCCAGGTCCTGCAGTCAGTTTACTTGATATCCAGGGCAAGTGGGGAACGGGATGCAGACAAGCCAACTGGAGCTGAAGCCAATAAAAATGAGGTAATAATGAGTGACTGCAGGAAAATAGGAACATCCAGCATGTATGGGGTATGGTCTGCCCTGGGTTCCTCAGATTTGTTCCTAGATCTGTTGATACAGCTGCAGCTTCAGTGGCATGAACAGTTTTCATGAAGTTATCAGCTGAAAGCTACCCCTTCCTCCTGATTCCAACTTGATAGCCATCTCTTATGCCTTTGCAATTTTGAAGTCTGACTACTGTAATGCAGTTTACTTGTCTTTTATGACTGCTCGGAAACTGCAACTAGTCTTCTGCTGCTACTAGTCTTCTGAAGTCAGTGATTGGGAGCACATTACAAGATGCTTTAGGATCCACATATACTCCCTGTGGCCTTTTGGGAGCAATTCAAGATGCTCACACACCCAGGAAACTCTCAGCTGCTTGAGGTGACCTTCACCCTACATCTTGTCACAATCTCAAAGACTGATAAGTGATGTCCATATGACCATGCCACTGTGCACTAGAATCTACCATGACATACAGAAACATATTCTTAAGACACTGCTCGACAATACTAGAATTCTTTCCCAGCAGATCCCAGCCAGTTTAAACCTGCTTTCAGTAACCAAAATTAAACTGAAATTCAAGTTTAGGACTAAGAGTTAGATCTCAAAACTAGATGTTCAGCCATTCCTCCTTTCACCCACAGATAAATGCAGATGAAGCCCAAACATGCCTCAGCATCACCACAGGTAAGAGCACATGTTCAAAATGCAATCTACTACAAAGTCATCCTGCTGTATGATGGATCAGAGATACCCAATAATGGAACTCATTAGAACTAGGTTAAGATCCACAAGCTAATTAGGGCAATGTACTTTGATTTAAGCTGCAAATCGAACATATATTCACTTCAAAGTCAGTCCCACAGAAATCAATGGCACTTATTTTTGAGTAAACACAGTTAGGATAGAGCTGTTTAGCTAACCTGTAGTTCAATTCAAAGTATGCTTTCTCAGAAATAAGTCTGACTAAGTTCAACAGGATTTACTCCCTAGTAAGAGTGTTGAGGACTGTAGTATTGATCCCACTGAAGAAAATTAAATGGTATATAGATCAATACTCTGGTATTTGGTTTTATAGCACTGCTACTAAGTGATACAAAAAATTATACATATTTCATCTTTCCTTTAGAAAGCTTAGAACTCTTTACTATGTGGATCCGCACTGAGAACAGTTTTTTGGGGTCGGGGGGGGATTCTTTTGTAAATGCTGGAAAACGTAACGTGTTCCAAAGAAATAATCAGCATTCAAACATATTTAAATTCAGCTTACAGTCAATTGTTACCAAGTGCTTCCAGCATAGTGCACTGCACATTTACAGGTAAGTTACATGTGAACAGTTATAAGGGGTTAGCAACAATGACAATCTAATCAGTGAGTTAGCCGAATGTAAAACATCCTGAAAGCTAGATGGTAGCAGAAAAGAGACGGATTATTGGCATAGTGCACCATTACTAAACAAATAGGTACATTTTCTAGCACTCACCGGTCTGGCCTGAGGACTCAAGTAAGGTTCAATATCATCATCATTTAATCCATCTTTCTGATGCACCGATCCATTTTGCACTAAAGACAAAAATTGTAACAGATTACTCAATATCAACATGAATGCTCTATTTCTAAAAAGAAATTATAAGTAGCTTATTTCTAAAAAAAGATGCTATTAATATCTAACAAGAGATGCCTCCCCCGCTCCATCTTGCATGAAAGAATTGCCCCCCTATCCCACATGTGTGTGGCTGGCTACTGCTGCTCAGGGATAAGAGAGTATGCTCACTTTCATTTGTGTTTATCTCTTTCAATGATGATCCCTGACACAGAAAACAGGTTTCATGGCTGAAGCGCAAATTAAGTTCTGTAAATATATTGATACTATTAGTAAAACACACTGCAATCTCTTTACAGACACTGTATTTAAACCTCAAACTCAGTGGAAGGAGATCGCCAAGTGTGCTGCATGGGAAGTTTCTTTTGGGGCCAGTAAAAATTTAACCTAACCTGGAGAAGATTTAGGGAAGACACGATCGATCGCTATTTTCAAGTATCTGAAGGGCTGTCATGCAGAAGATGGAGCAGATTTGCTTTCCCTGTTGCCCCAGGGGGGCAGGACTAAAACCAACAGGTAGAAATTGCAGGAAAGCAGATTATGGCTAACAAATTAGGAAAAGCTTTCTAGCAGTAAGAGATGTTCAACAGTAGAATAGACTGCCTTAGGAGATGGTGGGCTCTCCTTTGCTGGAAGTATTTAAGCAGAGGCTGGCCATCTCTCAGGGATGTTGTAATTGCACCTTGCTTAGCAAATCCTGCATTGAACAGAGGGGTGGACTAGATGACTTCCAAGATCCCTTTCAACTAGAATTCTAAGTTTAATGAATTAGTTTAATCAACAGGCACTTCCCCCTTCTCATACCCAAACTCACATGCACAGGCATTTCAAGGTGGAAGAGAGGAAAAGCATGCATAGGTTGCAGATTTTTATTCTGCAACTACCTTGAATGACCCCTTGAGCCTGTTAACTTCAAAGGCTATTCTCATTTCTACTGCCTTTACAAACTTATCTGAAAAGCTCTGCCTAGATATTAAAACAAATTTTAAAATACATGAATAATCTTGGTCTTTCACCTAAATGGTCACTTCTTTTTTTACAAACAACTGTTAAGATTAAATGAGTCCATTCCTTCACCTTTGGTTTGAGTATCACAGGCCAGCTACATAGTTCTTATTATTAATGTACACATTTTCACTTCAAAAGGTAAACTGTTAAACAGCCTTCTGTGTGTCCTTGGCAAATTTCAATCCAAGCCATTCCTTATTCTGTAGTAGATTTCATAGATCATAGAGTTGGAAGGGGCCATCCAGAAGGCCATGAGTCCAACTCCCTGCTCAATGCAGGAAAGTTCTACCACAAATGCAGGAGGGGGAAAGAAGAGCGATAGGCCTCAAAAGACAGGAGCATGCAATATTCCCTCAGTCCACTCTAACAGAATCAGCCACTGCCACCTTTTAACGTATATTTCATCCTGTTTTAACTATGACTCACTTCTGCAATTAGCTCTAAACGTTAATTGCCAGGCATCCAATTCCTTCTTCTGCCAGATTAAAGGGCCCATTAGTACGCCACACTTTCCCTCTTACATGGGGAACTCACCACTACCATGCCATCAACTAATTTAACAATTTCAGATTTGATTGCATAAAACAGATGCACATAAAACACCAAATTTGAAACCCTATGGGCACAAAGTTTCAAAAGCTTATGGGCACAGCTGCTTCCCACATCTTACCAAGGAGACATACTGCTTAAAGGGAAAACTTCCCTCCCACGTTTGTTCGGGGTTTTTTTTGGTGTGTGTGTGTTTTTTAAAACAAAAGAGTCGGATGATCGGGTGCCCATGCGGCAAGCCACACTACACTTCCTAGAAAGGTGACACAACAAGCGCGCGCACACGCCTTTTAAAGGAGAAAAAAAAACGGGGCTTAAAATTCCGGCTCGTGTCCCCCCCCCCTCCTTCTCTTCACCCATTACGAGGAAATGGGGATCCAACTATAAGCGGCCGACCCGAGGCCCGCCCAAATCTCCCTCCCGCCACGGCAGCTCGTCACTCACTCACCTTTGGTGCCTTGGCCTTTGGGTCTCTGGAGCGGTGGCGACACGACGACGTTGAAGAAAGGAAGAGAAGGGGGAGAAAGATATAAGTCATGAGGCGGAGGAAAAAGAGAGAGAGAGAGGCCCGACTGAGAAGGGGAGGAAGGACGAAGTCGAACCCAGCCTAGGCCTCTCTGCCTGCCTCGGGAAGGCTTCGGCGGGAGGAAGGCCGGGCCTGACGGGGGTTCGTTTAAGAAGGGAACGACGCGAGGGAGGGAGGGAGTAGAGAGCGCGCGCGCTTCCCCGTCCGTTTTGCGCACCCTCCACACACTAGGCCCGAAGCCAGGGCCTTTCCCAGTGTGGCGGCCCGAAACCCGGGGCGCCTCTTCCTCCCACCACCGACCCGTCCCCCCCCTACCTGCTCCAAGAGGCTGCTGGCCGACATGGCTCTCAGTTCGGCGGCGGGGTTCTGAGGCGAACTGCGCGGTGAGGTATGGGGTGGGGGGAAACGAAGGGGCGGGGGTGGTAGTGGCGGCGGCGACCGCGGCGGCTTTGTCCGGGGAACGAGGAGGAGGAGGAGGAAAGAGGAGGAGACACACCGCGCGGCTCGCTCTCGGCTTCCTGGAGGACTCTGACTGGCTCGCCCCGCCTGCGGCTCCTCCTGCTGCTACCGCCTGCGTCGACGCTCTAGCCACGATCCCTTCCCACAGCACTCTCTCTATAGTCCTCGCCTGCCGCGCGCACGCAAAAGACGCAAGCAGGCAGGCGCGCGCGCGAGCGGGAGAGAGAACCAGCAGGGCTGGATGTCGCGCGGCGAGGCAAGGAGCGCGCGCGCAGCATCTGAGCAGGCGCGGCGCGACACAGGCGAAGTAAGGGGGGGGGAAGGGAGAGAAAGCAGGGGAAAGTCATGGCATGATTGGTAAGCATGTGATTCGCTTTGGGGAAAGGGGAGGGAGAGATAAAGGGGGAGGGGTTCGACAGCGCCCCCTGCCGGAAAGACGTTGGGAAATAACAAGTCCGCCAAAGGAATCCAGTGGAGGGAGGAGGAGGTTGTTAAAGGCGCAGGCGCCCGTATATATCTCTTATATATTATGTAGGTATATGCATATAGATGAACGTGGTGTATAAAGCACATATGCTCTCTCTTTATATATATACACACACACACTTATAGCCCACCTTTTTTCCTCTTGCAAGGAACCCAAGGAGCTTCCATGATCCTCCTCTCCATTTTATCCTCGCAACAAGCCTGTGAGGTAGGCTAGGCTGAGAGTCAGTAACTGGCCCAAAGGCACCCCAATACTTTATTTGTATAAAGCATCCATTTCGCACACCCACCCCAAAACCAAACTGAGGAACAGGTCAGATAAATGTCTCTGCCAGGAGGCGGGGTTGCTCCTGCTCTCACACATTCCTTCCCTGAGGCAGCTGACTTGTTGGCAGTTAGAATCCACAGAGGAGGGGGCTGCTGGGACTTGTCTTCCTCCCTCACTGATGTCAGTGTTGGTCCTGGCTGCCTTAGTCTCAGCAAAAGAGCAGCCCCTGCCTGGAGCCACATATCCCCCACTCAGACTGGGGAGGAGAAAAGCAGAGCAAAGCAGATAACAATGTCTAGGCCAACAGCATTGTTCCTGCTGTCACACAATCCTTCCTTCAGACGTCTAGAACATTATTTCAGGCACATCTGCTTGCCAGTTCCAGCACTGATGCCAGAGACAGGATTAAGCACAAATCCCTGCCGTCAAAATCAAGGCTGCAAACCGAAGAATAATTTGCTTGGAAGTAAACTGCATTGAGCTCAGTAGGACTTACTTCTGAGTAAGCATGCCTAGGCTGGAGTGGTGAAGTACTTAATTCAGGCTAGGGAGATACCAGGATGCATGCCAGAGATCTGAACTGATTGCTTGCTGGGAGCTTTTGAAATTAGGCCAAGGACCACAGGTTGCCTGCCCCTGCTTAATTAGTAAGAGTTATCCTGTGACACAAGTGTACACATGTACATCCTTAAGCAGTTCTATCCAATTCCTGTGATCCTTCCACCTAAAAAGGGGGTGGAATTTGGCCCATACACATGTATACCCCTGTTGTACATTATGTCACACACACTCATCCTGATGTGAGTTTGCGTGAGCAAGCCCATGAAGATTTCCAGATCTCTTTCCAGTTTCGCCAGTAGCTAACAAAATCGTTTTAGTCGGTTCTCTGCTACCAGATTTTCTACTGTGATCCACCGGATTTCATTCTAGTTTCTCTCCTCTCCCATTCATGAGGCCATCCAGCTCATCTTGCAAAAGTCCCTGCATCTTCTCAGTAACAATGCCTCAACAGCACCGTCACCGATTTCATCACATTTTAACTTGGCTTTGACATCACCAGAAAAAAAAAAACCCTGGATAAAATGGATGTCTGGAAAGAATCTTGAAGGAATTCCAGTCTTCTTCCCTCCACATTAAAAGTTTGCCTTTTAGTTGGCGCCCAGCTGGATTTGTTCTTTTGAAATTCTAATTTGGGGGTGGGGGGGTTATTTTATTCTGGTTTATAGTAGTCTATGTAATAGATTGGATATTTTGTTTATTGTTTGGTTGTTATATATATGTTAAAAACTCAATAAAAAAAACAATTTAAAAAAGTTTGCCTTTTAGTACCACTCTTTTTGGCAGGGCCAACCCTCCCATTAGGCAAAAGGAGGCAACCGCCTCAGGCGGCAGATGCTGGGGGCAGCAGTGGCAGCCCCAGAGCCATTCCTCCTCAGCCCAGCCCCAGGCCCAGCCCCAGCCCACCCTGGCCATTTCCCTCTCTTGGAAGACAGCCCGTAAACCAGCCTGCTGCATTCAGGTGTGATGCAGGAAGCTGTCTTGTTGTTCCCAGTGTTAAAGATTCAACTGGCAATCTAGTTGGTTTCTGTACCTAGCATGGAAGGGGAGGGTGGCATTTTGTTGTCCTTTGCTTTAGGCAACAAAATGTCTTGGACTGGCTCTGCTTTTTAAGTTCAGCACTAGATGCCCCCCCACGCTGGAACTGACATTACCAGTTATTAGAGCAGGGGTGCAGAACTTCAGGCCAAATCCAGCTCAGCTGGGGTCCCTGGGTGGCCACCCTCCCCTTCCCCATGCCCCACCCACCGATACTTTGGTGGTTTCCTGGCTTCTGCGCATCCTTTTCCCATTCTAAAAGGCTGAAATGCTCCTAAGGCTTAGTTACGGTCAGTAAGAGCTTTAAGCTAAACTATGCTGGCATTTGGGGCACTTTGGCACCACGCCTTTTGCTTTCAGCTCTACCCACTACTGGAATGTGGCCTCGGAGAACTTCTCCAAAATTGAGTTCAGCCCTCCGGCTGAAAGGAGGTTCCTCACCCAGGTTGCAGTGTTCGCCAACCTTGGGCCCCCAGATGTTTTTGGCCTATAACTCCCAGCATGCCCCAGCCAGCTGGCTGGGGCATGCTGGGAGTTATAGGCCAAAAACATCTGGGGACCCAAGGTTGGCGAACACTGTAGAGTGAAGTCCAGATGATGTTGTGGTGCAACTGTTGCATTTCCAGTGTTTTCCCTGTTGTCTCCCGCACCCATCCATCATCTTTTAAAGAGCCAGTTTGTGGCCATTTTTCCGATTTTCAACACAATTGCGAAGACAGCTGTTCACATCTGGACCTGGACGGACCTTTCTCTCCCCTGCTGTGACTCTTTGGAGCTGCTGTTTGGATAGTGGGACTTCTTTTCAATGCAAATAGCTTCAAAAGGGGCAATTTTCATCAGGACCACATCAGGAAATAGTCAAACTCCCCCATCCCTGCCTGCTATGATCCTGATAATTATCAAGGGGGCTCCCAGCTGCTCTTTGCATTAAAATAATAATAATAATAAATATGCACTTTAAGTGCAAAGACACAGTTAAAATCACATCTAGTTAGACACTTTGCCTGCCATATAACCACTCTTTACTGCAATCCTATGGTATGCAACCCTATGGTATTTGGCAGGGTGTCCCAAGGTCCTTAGGATGTTCGAAAACTCCCCTTTAAAAAGGAAGAAAAATGCCGCTTCTCCCTCCTTCCCTGCCGGTGTGAGCCTAGTACAGCTTCAGGTAAGGCAGCCCCTCCGCCTTCAGATCTTCCACCCGCTGGTAGGATTACTCTGTTACAGCACTTGCACTGATGCTCCACATTTTCAGTTTAGGAATAGGTGAAGAAATAACTTGCAAGTGTCAAATGCAATACTAAAATCCAAATAAATTAGACCAACTTCATTTTCCTTGTCACACTGTTCTTTTAATTTTTAAAAAGATAAGCGGTTTAGCCCTGGGGTGTGAACCTCAGGCCCACAGACCAAATCTGGCCCACCCGTAGGCCAAATCTGCCTCTCTGGAGTTCCTATATGGCCCTCCTCCCGCTTTCCTCCAACCACCAATTGTTTGGTAGTTTCCTGGGTTTTGCATGTTTTTTCCTCCCGTTCTGAAAGGTTGAAATGCCTCTCCTAAGGCTTCGTTACAGGCAGTAGGAGGAGCTTGAAGCTAAAAGATGCTGCCATTTTTGGTAATTATGGCCCCACCCCTTTGCCTTCAGCCCCTCATCACTGGAATGCCGCCCAAGGGCCAAAATTGACTTTGGCCCTTGATCTGAAAGAGGTTTGATACCCCCGATTTCGCAGGATCTACCTTTAGCCCACTCCTGCAGTCTTCTGTCCTGTAATATTTGTGTGCTTGACCTGCCACTCAAGTTAAATTACCTGGATGGCTCAGAATAGGGCTTTAGTACTATAGCGCCCACTCTCTGAAACCCCCACCACAGATTCCCCAACCTACTGTCCTCCAAATGTTTTAGACGTCAACTCCCATCAGCCCTAGCCAACATGGCTGTTGATCAGGAATTCTGTGAGTTGTAGTCTAAAACACCTGCAGGGCACCAGGTTGGAGAAAGCTGCACTACCACTACAATTAGTAAGGCAGCAACCCTTCTGGGTTTTTGACACCTATTGAAAACATAGGAAGAGCCCTGCTGGATCAGACCGAGGGTCCACCTAGTCCACGTTCTGTTTACACAGTGGCCAACCAGCTGCCCACGGGATCTCACAAGCAGCACATGAGTGCAACAGGACCCTCCCACCCATGTTCCTCAGCAACTGGTGTACATAGGCATACTGCTTCTGATACCGGAGGAAGCATATAGCCAATCAGGACTTGTAGCCATTGATGGCCTTCTCCTTCATGAATTTGTCCAATCTCCTTTTAAAGCTGTCCAAATTGGTGGCCATCACTACCATTTCCCAGGAATATAATCATGTCCTATGTATGAAGCCTTGTTTTTTGTACATCGCATTGAAATTTCTTTAAGTGATTCATAAATTTTGTTAGAAAAATAAATATTTCCCTCAGAAATTATTTTTTTAAAAACAAACCTATTTGTATGGACCTGTACTAGCTCTTTTAACAGTATATACTGGGAGACATCAGCAATTACATCAGAAGGTTTCATAGATTTCATAGATCATAGAGTTGGCAAGGAGCCTACAAGGCTATTGAGTCCAACCCCCTGCTCAATGCAGGAAACTAGAGGAGGGGTCTCCCATCCAAGTAATAACCAGGCCTGACCCTGCTTAGCTTTCCACGCTCAGACAAGCTGAGCCAGCTTTAAAATGCAGTACCAAGCCTCTTCTGCTGAACCTACCATAACTAACAATTTTAGTTGCTGCTTCTTTTGCCATGGGTCCCATTGGATATGATGTGCCAGAATCGGAAGAAATGTTTGTCAAGAAGACCATATATAGCAAAATAAAACAGAAGATGCAGAAGTGAGTTAAAACCAGACAATCAATTATCATAAAAGCATTCACCAATGTCCATAGATAAAACCATTTTTGCTGTATGCACGCGAACTTAAAGGCAAGAGAAACAACTTCCTCTGTCGCATACCCTGCCTCTGTTTGATATAACAAACCTTGAGCCTCGACCACATAGACAGTGTCTTAAAATAGAGTTTTCTAATGTAGCATCCGTCCAACATTGCAACAGGCATAAATTGAATTCAAAGACACATTGTTAACTGGATATTTGGGGAGAGCCAATAAATAGCATTCATACTCATGCGAGAATTATATTTTCCAAGTGTTATTGGAAAATCCATATGCTTGAATTCAATGTCCCCAAGCCTTCCATAAAATTTTGGAGAACTGGAAGCACAGTTTGGGTAATCTGCCATCCCCTCATGGATTGTATTTTGATCCAGTAAGTAAACATGCAAAATTGGATATTTATCTCAACTGAATCACACCACAGAGCCAGATCTAAACAGTAAAAAGGAGGTATTTTTCAGGTGTACCCAAAACTGATCTAAGGAGCGTATTCTAAGGAATTTCTTGTCGCTCTCTCTAATAGCAAACTCAGGTGGTGAGTGCTGACAGAAATGGAGCCTAAACAGGGCCATCCGCAAGAGGCTGATATCAGTATGCTCAGGGGAGCCCCAAGATCTGCAGAAATACAATATTTTAAAAAAAAAAAACACCAAAGGAAGCAACCCACCCTCCAAAAAACCACCTAATGAGGCCTGGGTATGCTTAGTAGCCACTGAATGTTGAGTATTAGTTGGGAAAAAGACAAAAGGAAAACTGAGGCAGGAGAGAGTGAATTGCTTTTCTTGAGTCCCCCAAGAGCTTCCTGGTAGAAGGTGTGGCTAGCTGACTGGAACCCTGATCAGAAGCACTCCTGTTAGGAGGTGAGAGTACATTGCAACATCTTGTTGCAGGTCCTCCTCATTCTCTTGAACTCCTAATGGACTCCTGTATTTTGACTCTGAAGAATAAATGGGAAGGCAATTTAGCTTTGAGTAATTCAAGAACAGGCAGAATTCGACAGTCCCCTTTATTATTATTTTTTATATTAAAAAAAACACTGGAGATTTATAGCCCACCTTTCAATTGGATGATCCTCAAGGCAGTTTATGTTAAGCGGTAATAATACAAAACAAAATAAAAAATACACACCACCCATATACACCCCCACCCCCCAGTGGTCCTCAGTCCTCTGGCTAAGGGCAAGAGTGTGCTTCCCTTCAGCTCTGTAATTCCAGGGCATCTGCCGGTTGGAGCTGTATGTTCTGAAAGGGAGTGGGGAAGCAAGCTCCCTACAGCTGCTCCTTCTCTGGCCGATGGATGGGGCCAGGCTGACCTTCCTCTTGCAGTAGTGTTCTCCTTTGGAGGCAGGGGGTGCAATTTCCCAGCGGCATTTAGCCCTCTGGCCGGTAGCAGAGGCCAGATAATGTTTCCCTTCGGTTCTGCAACCCCAGGGCAACTTTATACCTCCTGAACATAAGGAATCCAGCAACTATCTTATGTGCTTTTAATATGGAGGCTTTAAGATGTTTAATCCATCCATGGGTTCAGAGTAGATCAGTAAAATCTAGTTTGCTCTGTTTTGTGGTCACCTGTTCTCCATATATACATCTTAGGCCTTTCTCCAGAAACAATTCCTTTGGGTTATCATAGTTTATAATGAATTGATCAGTTCTATAATAATTGGCTAATGCCATCAACAACCATCTTAAGCCCACCAGAGCATGAGAAAACAGGACTATATTGTCTGTGAAAAGGAATGCTGATTGCTTCTTTGGGCCAACTCTACGAGGAAAGAACCCGTCAAACCCTGATAGCTGAAATGATGGCTATATAAAAATGGGGAAAAGGAGTGCACAAAATGGAACCCTGTTGAATACCCCCTTTTTATAACATTGGTGCTTGTGCAAATGGCTTTAATACTGGGTGATGAGGAGGGGAGGATTTATGCCGAGAAAAAATACACACCATGTTTTGGGATTTAATGCAGCAACCTTGCTGATGCTAAGCAAGCCTGGATCTGGTCAGTGTCATGGTAGGGAACTGCTGGGGAACCCTATGTCCCCCATCTTGAGTTCCATCACAAAAGAGACAAGATATAAACAAAACAAGTCACCATATGTACAAATACATACGTACATACAAGTAAACCTGCTTGTTTTCTCTGGCCTTCCCATAATTATATTTGTTTGTTAATGTTTTAGATTGTTTTTATGAAATTTGTGCTGTTTATTACCATATTTTTTCTATTTTATTGTTGTAAATCACCTTGGGAAGGCCCTTGCCCAGAAAGGTGGCCTAGAAGTTTTTAAAATCATAATCATCATCAAGATGGCTGTTGAAACCAGTGCAGTGTGTAGCGGCTAGAGCAGCCTTCCCCAACTCCAATCTAGAGCTCTCCAGATATTTTGAACTTCAACTCTTAACAGCCCCAGCAAGCATGGTTAATGCTCGGCGATGAGGGCACCAGGTTAGGGAAAGCTGGTTTAGTGTCAGACTGGGATTGGGGAGACCCAGGTTCAAATCCCCACCCAGCCATGAAGATCATTAGGTGGCCTTGGGAAAGTCACTACCTCTCAGCCCAACCTACCTCACAGAGTTCTAATGGGGATAAAATTGGGATGGGCCCCCCAGGGACATCACACTTATTCCTTGGAGGAAGTGTAGGATATAAATGTAATAAAATAAATGTTCCCTTTCCACCTGTGGTCACTTTAGAGAAGGATCACCTCAGCCTCCATCACTCATGAGGCATTCATTTTGGGGAAGGGTTTGGGATCAGAGACAGCACACTAAAGGATGTGTTGCTCCTGAGCCCAATTCTTCCTCCCCTTCTCCCATTCCTTCAGATGCCCCTTAGGTGACTTTTGGGAGGAGAGATTTGCAGCTCTTGGTGTTGGCTGAGCATCCCCAGGCAACACAATTAACATACACACCCCATCCCTGCAAAGGGCTAGCACATGTGTGCTCCCTCTAGAGAGCAGAACATATGTGCCACCCAGAACTATGAGCCAGTTTGGGGGAGGTGGGGAACCCCACACACACACACATAACCTGCCCTTAGCCCGCAAATGGGACCCTAGTTTTACAGGGGGCCCTGCTTATTCTATAAACTGATAGCAAACTCATTCTCTGAACATCTATCTTTCTGTGCCCAAAACAGCACCATCCTTGCACAAGAGGGAGGTATCAACAGACATGGGGGAACTCCAAGGTTTGCAAAATACAAAAACCAAAAATCTTAAGTGGGGGAAAACCCCATAAATGGGGAAGACCTCAAAAACAGCCCAATGAGGACTGAGTATGCTCAATGGGCACAGAGTGCTTACTGACTGTTGGGAGAGCAGAACAGAAAACAGGAGGAGGCAGAAATGGAGTGGAGTATCCTGGAAGAAGAGCCTGGAAGAAGAGCACTCCACACTGCAACATTGTGTTGCAGGTCCCATTTGTATGTAGACTTTTGGGCAGGTTATTTGTCCTTTGTGGCTAGTCACACCTCCCATGGCAGCCATTTTGTGGTGGCGCCCAGGACAGTTTCTCAAATTGCTAAATGTGCCCACAGGTCTCAAAAAGATGGAGACCGCTGCTGTAGTGGCTAAGGGGCTGAGCTATAAATCAGGAAGTTCCCAGTTTGAATCTCATCTCTTTCATGGCTGTTCTCTGCCATGAGGTGGCCTTAATCAAGACACTTCCAATTCCTAATATGGAGCTAATAAGTAAAAGGAAGGGTTCTCTGGCTATTGTTGTCCTAGTGGAACAGCTTCATAAACAATATTCTATATCTATTAACTGGAAGCCAGTATGGTGTAGTAGTTACGAGTGTTGGATTAGAACAGGGGAGATGTATATGTCCCCATGAAACACACTGAATGACTTTGGATGAGTTGCATTCTCTCAGCCTAAGCTATCTCACAGGGTTGGTGTGAGGAGAAAATGGGGAGGAGGAAGAACACAATAAATACATAATAAACAATGCAGTTATTCTTTTGTTTCTGTTTAACTTTTTAATGCAAAAACAAAACAGCACTCTACCCTTGTCCCAATATCTTTCAAATGTTTCAGCCAAGGAGATTTCCCTCCAAGCCTTCTCACTCTCGAAATTTAAAGAAATGAATTGGGGGTGGGTAGGATCCCTTCTTCACTCCTTCTTTCCTTAAGGAAAAAAACAAAACAAAACCTCCAGCCCAACTGGGAGAGAGACCAGGCACTCGCATTGCTGGAGTGATGTGCCAGCTAGAATCCTGTAGACCAATTTTTCAAAAAGTTATAAACATCGAACATATACACATATATATATCTATATATATATTGAGCTAGTAAGCTTGGTATGGTTCCCAGCATGCAGAGTAAACAGCGGGTATGCCCAGCCTGCCGAGTCCAGCTCTCCCAGCATGCAACAGCACAACCCACACTTGATACATCCAGGACGTCAATGCTATCCTCAAAGGGCAGGTGGCTCTTGGATGCTATGTCCGATTCTTTTTGTTTTTTGCCCGTGTGTGTGCGCACACGTGCACAGCTTAAGCAATGCTTAAAAGTCTTTTAACAGCCCGTATGGAAAAGAAAACCACTGGTAAAGGTTTGAAAAGGAAGAGCTGAGAACCCAATTCTAGAAACCACAAAAAACAGTTTGAGGACGTGAGCTGCTGAAAGATGAAAACAAGTGACAATTTAAAAAAAAAACACGCACACACAACGAAACCCACCATGAGTGGGTAATGGGGATGTCATCTCTTACATCTGGTTGGCAAAATACTAGCATAGTCAATAAGTTAAGACAAAATTTCCCTTCCTATGGTGGTGGAGTGCTGAGGAACAATTAAGGGACCTTTTCCCCTTAAGATCGCCCTCATCCAGCAGTTGAATAAATTTCCAGTACTCAGCTCTGTTCATTTCTAAGACAAAATAGTCCAAGCATAAACGTGGTGTAGACAAAGTGTCTTTTCAAACCTGAGTCTATGGACTGTAGCCACGCAACGTGTGACCTCAATAACAGCAGAGGGGCTTGTTTCCCTTCGGCTGGGCTGGTTAGGATTAGACGGGAGAATTTTCTTCTCTCCCTTCAGCAATGGTTCATTTTGCAAAGATGATCCTGCTCTCTCCCATATGTAAATGAATGTGTGTGTGTGTAAGAAATCCATGGGAGCTTACCTGGAAAACTGTTTGTTGAAGAAGAAGAAGAAGAAGAAGAAGAAGAAGAAGAAGAAGAAGAAGAAGAAGAAGAAGAAGAAGAAGAAGAAGAAGAAGAAGAGGTCAAACAAATTAAAGACAGATGAATAATCAAGCAACATTATGATCTGGCTTCTTGACTAGTCCTCCAAGACCACAATCTCTACATTATGGACCTGATGCTGGTGTTCATCAACCTCAGCCACCACCTTCTCCTCAGTCCTCAGCTCAGTCCCCAGAATCACAGCTTTGGCCCCCGATTCTTCCGTCTCGGCTTCTGGATCAGGGGCGGGGTCTATTTCTATAATGGTCTGTCCATCCTCCGAAGTGCCCTCAACAGCCTGAATGGTCGAGGTTAGGCCAGACTCCATGGCCACCAGTTCCACAGGATTCACAACAGTAGCCACATTAGCGAGGGCCCCACTGTCCTGCATGGCTGCCGAACTCAGCAGGGCCAAACTAGAAGACGGGTGAAGAGTCAATGTGTCAGAGGAGCTGGTCTTGGAGGAAGAAACCACGGTGGCGTACCGGAAAAGCTGCGAGCCAGACGGCAAGGTGTGGACAGTCACAGGGCTAGAGCCCTGGCTGAGGGTTGCCATCGGAATGTTGCTAACAGAGAACTGCTGCCCCATGGGTGCAATGGTGATGGGCGAAATGACCGTAAATTGAGGCTGCTGGATGGGGGCTGAAGAGCTCAGGACTGTGGCAGAGGCCGGACGCTGCAGCCGGGGCCTCTTAGGAGGCTTTGGAGTGCTGACGGGCATCAGAACCACGTTCTGAACAGTCTGAGATTTTATCTTCTGATCCCTGGCAAGCTTCTTCTGCTCCTCCAGCTGGCGGTCCAGGTCTGCAAGAAGAATGTGTTCGCAGTCAAGAACAAGGGAAGACTTCAGAAACAGACATGGCTATGGCACAAAGGAAATGTAGGGGCAATAGGTATTTCCCACAAGGGTAACAAAGCAGCTTTGTGCCAAGGAAATAATTTTTAGACATGTCTGCTGTCATCAAAACGATGGAAAGGTGAGTGGAACAGATTGCCTCTATAGACAATTTCAAATCTTTCAAATAACCAAAAAAAAAAAAAAAAAAGGAAGGGGGTGGAGGGAGGGAAGTATTCCCCATCCCAAATAATGCCCCCCCACACACACTCAGGCTACAGACAACAGAACCTATTAAAATGAAAGACTATTAAAATGAAAGACATATCTAAGCAGGGTCAGGCCTGGTTATCACTTGGATGGGAGACCCCTCCTCTAGTTTCCTGCTATTGAGCAGGGGGTTGGACTCAATAGCCTTGTAGGCCCCTTCCAGCTCTATGATCCTATGTATAAGTGTCCAAATCTGCAACACATACTTAAACCACTAAAAATATTCCTAAGTGTTAAATGTTGGTATAATCTGCTTGATGTGGAGTGGTATACAAATACTGTAAATAATAATAATAATAATAATAATAATAATAATAATAATAATAATAATAATACCACCACCACCACCACCACCACTACTACTACTATCATAACTGTGTAGAGCAGGGCTCTCCAACCTTGGATCCCCAGATGTTGCTGGACTACAGCTCCCAGAATCCCTTGCCATTAGCCATGCTGGCTGGGTATGCTGGGAGCTGTAGGCCAACAACATCTGGGGACCCAAGGTTGGAGAGCCCTGGTGTAGATAGATCAAGAGTATTGGAACACAGATCATGCCTACTGGCAAAAGATGAAAATCCATAAACACAATAATACCAATAAATACTAATTTATGATAACTCCAATGACCATACATTTTAAAAGTCATTGTATTAATGGTATCAAAGAAGTTCACACACACACACACACACACACACACACACTGCCAAACAAAAAAAACACTGGAGAAAACCGCAAAGTGAAATACATAAGACAAAAGAGATACATGGGTGCATAGGTGCTTAATTTAGGGCCAAACTAGGCATTAACTGTATGAATGCAATTGATGTGCATGTTTTTAAAAAAATGTAAATAGCAGCTGAGAAGGGACAGGGGACCTGAGCACTGTCACTTCAACAGAAGGGCAGCCTTGAGGGAAGATGGATTATGCACAGCAAAATGAGAAACAAATGCACATTACTTGCAGAATGAACCAACCACTTTCGAACAGCTTTCTCTAACCTGATGCCCTCTAAATATTTCGAACTTCAACCTCTATCAACGCAGCCAGCATGGCCAATCATCAAGAAGGCTAGGAGATGTAGTCCAAAACTTCTGTAGGGCACAAGGCTGGGAAAAACTGGTTCAGAATGTCCCAAGCGATGTGTTCCCAATCCTGAACATACCTGCAAGTGTATAGAGGAACTGCTCCTCTCCCTGATCTGTTTGGCTCTTCCTGTTGTCCAGCACTCTCTTGACTGTGTCCATCAGGCCAAAAGTATGAGCAACATTATTTAGGACAGCAGCATCTATAGGAAAACTTCCATGGATTACTGTCCAATATTCTAAAAGAGATCTAACATCCACACAGAAAAAGCCTGAAATACTTCTATTTGCTGGTACAAGTTTATTAATGCTGCTGCAGTTGTTACATGTGATCTTGACTATATCAAGAGGCACCTACATTACAAAGTTTTAAAACAGACGGAACTGTCATGGCTGCCCACAATGAACTTTGGGGATTACAGTTTGGCAACAGTGCTAAGAACTATCCAAATGAGATCTGTGGCATATTCCCAGCATCACGGTTCTGAGGGTTCTTTGAAAAAAGTAGCAACAACTCTGTACACACAAACCCCTCTTGACAGTTTCTCTCTCCTTCCCAAAGAGATGCATATGACTTTGCAGGTGGGGAGGGGGGCATGAGTTAGGATTGTTAGATGTCTACCTTCAGGCATCTCTGCGTGCATTTAACACCGGCAGTGATGCTCAGGTGTCTGCTTAAAAGCAGTATGAAGAACTAGCCCATTGAGGATTATGCTGGAAATCTTTTCAAATTCTTAAGAATGTAAGAAGAGCCCTTTTAGATCAGACCAACGGCTTATCTAGTCCGGCATCCTGTTTCCCAGAGTGGCCAACTAGATGCCTATGGGGAGTTTCAAAGCAGGGCATAAGGCCACAGCTGTCTCGCACTGTTTGATTTATTATTACATTTATATCCCACTTTTTTTCCTCCAAGGAACCCAAGGCAGCTTACATGATCCTCCTCCTCCCCATTTTATCCTCAACAACCCTGCAAAGTAGGTTAGGCTGAGAATCAGTGACTGGCCCAAAGTCACCCAGTGAGTTTCATGGCTGAGTAGGAACTAAAACCCAGATCTCACAAGTCCAAGTCCAACACTCTAACCACTACACCCACACTGGCTTTCTCTGTTGTTTTCCAACAGCTGGTATTTGGAAGCACATTCCAGCAAATGCAGCCAAGGGAATGCTATTTCAACTCATCCCATAAAAATCTGGCCTATTTACAGTGCACTCTAATGCAGATTTACTCCAAAGTAAGTCCCATGGGACACACTAGTATGTGTGTTTAGGGTTGTAGCTTTAGAGAGCAAAACCAAGACATCTCAAAGCGAATCGTCATGTTTATGCAAGCAGGTCAACACAGTATGGCCTGGTTCACACAGAACGCTAAGCCGTCGCATGGTTTGTTGAAATCTGGCCCAGCAAACAAACCATAGTTTGTTAACCTGCTACAAACCACAAATAGAAGCCATGGTTTGCTGTTGGCTTGCAAAGTCTGGCTTGTTTAAACCATGGCTTGTCATGATATCTGAACCCAGAAACATGGCTTATCCCTGACTTGTTTGCACTGCTGTCTGCCCTAAAAGAAAGGCACCCAGCTAGAGCAGACTGCTATGAAGGCTGACAAGATGGGTGGGAGAGAAACCAGAAATGGGGGGGGGGGGGAGAGACATCATTTGTTGGCTCATCTGCGAACAATTCATGACTAAAGCAACAAACCTACCTCACAGGGTTGTTGTGAGGATAAAATAGAAAGGAGGAAGAGGATTATGTAAGCCTTTTTTCGGGGGGAAAGGCGGGGTATAAATATAATAAATTAAATAAGTAAATAAACAAACAAACCATAGTCAACATAAACCACAGCTTAACATTAAGCGTGAACGCAGTCTGTGTATTATGTAACATGGAAATATGTTGGGAGCCAGTGTGGTATAGTGGTTAGAATGTCAAATAGGACTAGGGAGACTTAGGTTCAAATCCCCACCCAGCCATGAAGTTCACTGGGCACTCTCTCGGCCCAACCAACCTCACAGGGTTGTGAGGATAAATTGGGGACAGGGGAAAACATGTATGCCACTCTGAGCAACTTGGGAGGAGTGGTGGGATAAAAAACGCAATGCAATTAATCAATCCAAGCGACAGATTGCTTTGGAGGTTCTCTTTCCCTTATGGTCCCTGTAGGCCTGACAAGGCAACAACAGCAACAAGAGGGTTGAAGAGAGGACTTTTTATATCACTGTTCCCCCACCAGTAATGCCAAAGCCAGGAACTGCTGACACCATCTGCCCAATTAAGCCTACAAGACTACAAGGAAGAACACAGATGAAATAATAGCAGAACTTTTAGAATTATTTTTTCCAGAATTTTTTACTTGCTGTCCTGTTTTACCATGTAAACCACTCCCGAGCACTTTTTGTTTAAAGGGGGTATATAAATGTTCTAAAACAAATATTTTTCCCCAACCAGTCAAGAACAGTTATTGTGCTGCAAATACTGAATGTTTTGCCTAGAGAAATTCACTTTTGGCAACAATATTGATGTCTTTTTGGCACCAAAGACTTACTACTACTACTACTTCCTCTTCCTGTTATTAGCCTTGTCATTCCAAGATATTTATAACTGGTTTTATTTATTTATTTAACTTATTACATTTATATCCCACCTTTCCTGCAAGGAGTTCCAGGCAGCAAACATACTTCCCCCTTATTTTATCCTCACAACAAACCTGTGAGGTAGATTAGACTGAGAGATAGTGACTGGCTCAAGGTCACCCAGTGAGATTCATGCCTGAGTGACAATTTGAACCCTTGTGTCCCCAATCCTAGTCCAACATGGGTTTAGCGTGTTTTGGCTGCAGCTTCTGCAATTTGTATTGTTTTGGTTTTTAGCGTTTTATTGCATTTGTTGTTGTTTTTATTGTACACCACCCTGAGAGTCCTGTTATTGAAAGGTGGTTTATAAATTGACTAATACAATACATAAATATATATACTTTACAAAAGGTAAAACAGGCATGGAAGTCTATCCCACTGGTAATCATTTTATATTGATACAGAGACTGCTGACCTCCTACCCACCGGTAATCTGGAAGGGTGACTGGCCAAGCCTCTGCTGAACACCCCTCAGCACCTCTTCTATCTCCTTCTGAATGTTGCAGACAACTTCCTCCATCAACCCCACGTCGGCGATTCCTTTCCAGAACATCAGTGTGTCCTCTGGCACAAGAAAAAGAGAGAGACTCAGGAGGAAGAAACAGTTTGGCAATTGCACCGCAAAGCTATACTGGTAATCATGCCAAGACCAGCAAACCATTGTGCAGCAGCAAACATCTTTGGAAACTGTGGCAGTCCTATACATACTAACCTGGGAGTAAGTACCATTGAACACAATGGGACTTACTTCTGAGTAGTCATGTACAGGATTGTAAATCAACCGTCAGGGGAACCCTATCTTGCAAAAATCCAGCTTGATCCTGAAAGCGGACGGCAGTGGCAGGGAATTCCATATTGCTGTAACAGATGCATTTCACAACCTCTGAAACTCTATTATGCTGCTCCCACATGGTCACTGCAAAACCATTAAAGAGCCCCAGCTGGATTATATTGGAGGCAAATCTTTTGTTTAATCTGATGGTGTTTTATTAATATTCTTTAATCATATAACTGATGTCTCAAATGAGAATCATGTATACAGTCATGCCTTGGATTGAGAGCATAATTCGTTCCGGAAACATGCTTGTAATCCAAAACACTCTTATATCAAAACGAAATCCCCCCAAAAAAATTTGTACAGAGATTTTTAATTTAAGCCGTACTACAGTACTTGTATTGCAAGATGTCGCTTGTATATCAAGTAAAAAATAAATAAATAAATATTTAAAAATTTGCTTGACTTGCAAAACACTCTCAAACCAAGTTACTTGCAATCCAAGGTATTACTGTATCTGATTGCTAATCTTTTGGTGGCTGCAAATATTGTGTTGGCAAAGCATAGGAAGGAAAATCAACAACTATGCAAAGTGTCAGGGAATAATTGTTTAGGGTGCTGGAACTGGCTCACATGGAAAAACTGATGGAATTGATGCATAAAAATGCTTCAAACAGATCTTTTTTAAAAATGGAATCCATTAATTAGGTTTTGGAATAGCGTTTCTGTGTACATACACACACACACAGATTTGTAATGGTATTATATTGGTTTATAGTCCCCCACCCCACCCCTTTCTTCTTTTGTTAAAATTATTTGACATGTTTTTGTATTTTTGTTTATAAATAAAATAAAGAGGTGGGGTTTTTGGTATTTTCAGAAGAGCAGTAGTTCGAGCAGCCACAGTGGCAGAACTAACTAAGGACTGGGGAATTGGCATTTTATTTCTTTGTTATCACCAGCAGCACCCAGTTCCTTTGTCAGTCACCAAGATCTTTTTATGTTTATTCTGTGCTCATTTTTTCTTACTGAAGGGCTCCTGTCAGACAGGAAAGCAGTACATGAATATTTTAAAACAAACAATATATGCAAAGCAAGCATTTTTCTATTGCTTACACAATATATTTTAGATACAGAATTGGAGCCATCCATGGGGTTCGCACATTGTTAATACCAAAATCACAGGGCCTGGCATACAGACTACATGGGTTTGGGGGTGTGAAGATTAGGCAAATCATAGAGAAAGCCTTTCCTAACCTTGAGCCCTCCAGATGTTTTGAATTACAACTCCCATCATTCCTAACCAGCATGGAATGATGGGAGTTGTAGTCCAACACATCTGGAAGACATCGGCTTAGGGAAGATTGTCATAGAGGATATAATCAATCAATGGCTATATGGAACTTCCGGGTTCAAAGGCAACGAAAGGGGAGGGCTATTGACCTCTTGTCTTGCTTGTGGGCTTCCCACAGGCATCTGGTTGGCCACTGTGGGATACAGGATGTTGGTCTAGATCAGGGCTCTCCATCCTTGGGTCCCCAGATGTTGCTGGCCTACAGCTACCAGCATACCCAGCCAGCATGGCTAATGGCAAGGGATTCTGGGAGCTGTAGTCCAGCAACATCTGGGGACCCAAGGTTGGAGAGCCCTGGTCTAGATGGACCTTTGGTTTGATCCAGCAGGGGTCTTCCTATATTGTTACGCAGGCTCACTCTTCAGTGACCACAAGATCAATCAATGACTTATTAAGCCATAAGTTGTTGACTACTATTCCCAAGTTCCTTTTAGGGAGCATGGGTTGTTTTTCTGATTTGTGGATTGCTTTGTTCTGCCCCCCCCCCCCCCCGGCTCCCAGCCCGCATCCCAGGAGCCTTTGCAACACCAAAGAGCAGAAAACTGCTGGCAAGTTCACCACGTTAGCAGCCTCTTCAGCTATTGGTCAGCTCTGCCCTGTCTTGATCAGACCCACACACACATACACTTTCTCTTCGGGCCCATAAAACCTTGCAGTCAGCAAAGAGGAAAAGATTCCTAACCGCTGCGCTGACCTTCGCTACCGGGGCTGGAAGAAGCCACCAGGCGTGTCTGCGCTTGCAGGCACCTGTCAAGCCCGCACCCTCCTCCTGTCTCCCTAATGGGAAAACCTCCACCCTGCAGAAGGCCACTGCTGCATGCTCGTTCATATTCTTCCACATACACACCCCAAACATTTCCTGCAGACCGTCCACCATCCCCCTTCAAAGCTTTCTTGACACAGCACCCACCTCTACATTAGGCCCCAGTCTGTGACTGACCAACCCCACCTGCCCCGGCTTCATGTCAGCTTCTGTTCCCGTGAAAAGTGCTTTCGTGTGACAGCTGCTGCTGCTAGATCAGTAGGAATGCATTCCAGCTTGCACATTGGTGAAGAGGGCGGGGCAGCAGGAAACGGACTGAGCTGAAGGAGCCTGGCAGTCACCCTCACAAAGGCAGTAGCTGACCCTACACACCTTCCCACCCCTGCAGTCTGCCTAGCCACAGAAACCAGCTTAGGTCCCTTTTTGTAAACCACCCCCCAGCCCACCAAACTTCCCTGCCATGCACTCCCCACACTGCTCCTCAAGTCCTTTCTGACACAGCCCCCTCCTTTACAGCATGTCTCTGTCTGCAACTGCCCCCGCCACTCCCACCCACTTCCTCCCGTCTGTCTCCCAATTATTTTTCCCTTGCGAAGCACTTTTGTAGGCAGCATGCTGCTTGACCACGTCTAGGCACCAGCAAAGCCCCTTTCAACACCGCAATGTCCACCTGTAGTACGTTGTCTCAGAAAACCACCCGCACATTCAGCACCCCCATTCAACCCTGCTTACCCTCTATGGCCACAGCCTTATGGCTGTTGGAAGTTCTTCCACTGATCCCCCCACCCCAAACTTCCCTTCAATACCTGCCCACGGCTCTCCTAACGGCTTTCTTGACACAGCACCCTTTCTAACGTTAAGTCCAGGATTGCAGAGGGCCCCCACCGTTCGTTCCTTTGTTCCTTCCTTCCTCCCCCCCCCCCCCCCCAGTGCAATGCACTTCTGGAGGCAGGCTCCTGCTAGATCTTTAGGAATGCTTTACAACTCAGAGTGGTGATGTGCGGTGGAAGTGGGAGGACGACGAAGACCAAGTTGACTGGTAGTCAGCCTCCCACAGACCTGGCCCGACCATACACACCCTCCACTAAAATTTGCCCATTCTCTGAACCCACCATAACTTTACGTCAATTTCCTTCACCCAACACCCCCAAGTCTACCCCTCTTTCCCTGTCTCACCCTTGCTCTGGAGGAGCACTTTTTAAAGACAGACTCCTGATATCCATCTAGGAGAAACCACACAGCGGACATCCTTTCAGCTACAAATTTTACTGATTCAGGTCACATAGTAGACAGGTGCAGAATTAGCATGGGGCAAGTAAATATATTTTTGGTAGGGCGAGGCATAGGAGAGGAATCTGACAAGTTAGTTACAGCATGAATGCTGGGGGTATAAAGCGGGTAATGTCCTCCTCTGGTTAGTGAACGTGTCAATAGTACGGCCTCCCAGTTTGCACATTAACAGTTCATACTTAGCCATGGGTAACATGTGGGTAATGGTCTCAAATAAAATCAGCTATAGCTGTGTGTATTGCTTGTGCTTCATGCCTTGAGGCGGTTTCTGAGTGGGGCTAAGCGGGTGCGGAGCAGGCTGCTGGCGACGCGCAGTGATGGTGATGGCATCCTGCTCAGCACCCGGTTCTGGGGGTCGTCCTCTAGGAGTACATCCTCCCCCGACTCACAGATTGTTGTGAAGGATGCAACAAAAGACTTTAACATGGGCAACAATATCTTCATCCACATCCAGAAGCATGTAAAGCGAACACCAGTGAGACTTGAACCGTCCAAACGCTCTCTCTAGTCTTGCCCTGCTGTGGTAGTAGGTGAAGTTTTTTTCCTTTGGGCATTCACAATGCATGATAAAGGGCCATAAGCCACGGCTGAAGTGCAAAAGCCTGGTTGCCACGGATAAGTAGACGTACTGGCACATCATTAACCGGGCCAGTAAAGAACGTGCCTGTGGACAGCCTATCTGCCAGTGGTGAATTCCAAAAGATAGCTCTGTCATGACTTCACCTGGTTACACCAGCCTAAACATCCATGAACCTGCGTTTTGCATCTACTAAGGCTTGTAAAACCATGCTGTAGAACCACTTTTGGTTATAGTGCTGTGCCCCGTGCCCCTCTGGAGCTAAAATTCCTATATGGGATGAATCCAGTGCCCCCAGCACAGGAGGAAAACCCAGCGCCCTGAAGCCTTGCACTACTTTTCTCTCGTCACCCACCTTTAGCACGTCTGCCAGGTGCAGCTCGTTCAGCACTTGCGCCGTCTCCCAGAAAATTTCACATGCTGTTGATTTGCCTACTCTGAAAGTGGTGCTGAGCAGGAGGTAGCCAAGGCTGAATGCAGAATGGTACAGGATTAATGACAGCCAGGTTGTTTTTTTATGGAGACTGCAAACCGCATTCCTGTATCTTGCCATTGGATAATGAGACCGATTTCGTTGGTGATAGTATCAAAGGCATGTGACATCCTGAAGTTTCCGCAGAACCAAGCATCATCCCATTCCTTGAGTTCAAGCACTGATAGCCACACTGCTGTGTGCAGAAGGCTTCAGCAGCATGTTATGGAAAGATCAGTTGCTCCACTGTTGCTATTCCAGCTACGGCTGCTCGTACCCGTTCGACATTGTAGACCATTCTCCAGCGCATTCTGCAAAGGTGCAGGTGTCCACTAAGCTGCTCTCTGGAAAAGTGCAGGAATGAACCCTCGGCAGCGCCAACAGAGTACAGGTGATGCTGTAAGGCTTCAACAGCAGCTTTCCAGGAATGTACTCACCATGGGTAATGCTCCTCTGCACAGTCACTGTTCTTGGTGATGGATTGAAGAATTGCATTGATGGCAGCTATGAGTCCACTGTAGTTGCTTTTCTGACTTTGAAATAGGATCGCCAAGAGGGCGGGCGTATTAACAGCGATGGCTGGAGGAGGAGCAAGTGAGCGAGAGGATGGCTGAAGGAGGAGCAAGCCAGCAAAAACTATTGGGAGGGGGAAGGTGTGAAGGAAATGGGGGGGGGGAGGCTAATGAGCCGTAAGGACGGTGCTTACTCTCCATTACAGCAAGCTTGTCCCTTGTCAACAACTGTAAGAGCACTTTTTTCACTGTTAGCTGCAAGGGGGCTTATCACCCCCCGCTCCTGTTCCCTAATTCTTTGTTGGTGCAGCTGTGTGCTGTTAGGTGGAGCCCAACATCAGAGATTCCACCTCGAGTGGAGAAGCTACTCCCCCTCACGGCCACCTCTTCAAGTCTGCGTACACGTGCCCTGAAGACAGCGCTCTCTAGTCTACGGGCCCTACGTGCTATGGCAATGACATCTGCTTTCATCCTAGCTGCTCTGTGTTCGTTTATATATAGGTATCTGCAAAGGAGTGTGCACCAGCCTCTCAAAAACTCTCACCGAAGAGTGAGCGTGGGGGAGTATTAACAAAACAGTGGTTTATGCTAGAGGTGGGGAATCAGGCAGAAAAAGAACACAGTGGGGGAGGCAGAGGGCAGACGGAAAAGAAAGTAGTTAAAGGCACACAAATGTCATGATTCACAATACCACCACCCTTCCTGTCCTGTCCTGTCCTGGGACCACTGGGAGGTAATCCTTCGCTCCAAGCATGCCTGCGCTAGCCCCATTCTCCTCCTTTTCTCTTTTTAATCCCAACGTCAAATGCCGCTTCTTCCTCTGCATCTCCTAAACTAGTTGGCCTTCCATTGCAGCAATGTTGCACACTACTAGAGAAAGGTGTCCTTGAGATAGAAACACCACTAACTTCATGCCATGGGAGGAAAAACGGGGCACAGTGGCAGGAGTATAGTACTACAGCATTAGTAGTATAGGGAGGACGGGGGGGGGGAGGAGAAGAGATGGATAGAACAGAGGTTGCTGACTTGGTCAATAGCACAGGGAATAAAAGGACAGAAAACGCCTGGGGATTAAAGACCAGAACCGTCACCTCCTCCCTGCTCAGGCTTGACACGCTCAGATAGGACACCTGCCTTGGGTGGGATGTCTTCTTCCATCAGAGTGACGGTCCCTTGTACTTGCTGCGCTACCTGTTGACACCCGGCAAGATCCACTGTGTGCTGATGCTGCCTTTGTAAAGGGGCTTGTGGCTCTGGCTGGTCTTGTTGTTGCACAGTAGGCTGTGTCTGGCATGTACCAGGAACAAGAGGCTGACGTGGAGCATGATGGGGCCCAGTGCCTCGAACTGGAGGCCCGACAAAGGAAACCTGAGCACGCTCCTGGTGTTGAAAGCGAGCAGAAGCTGGTCCAGGCAGAAACTGTTGTGGGCCATATGGGAATGGATGGCAGGCTGCTGGAGCCCGCTGGCCTCGACCCGTGGCCGTCAAGGCTGCAGTTAACATTTGTAACACATTGGTCTGCCTTTCCATTGCAGCAGTCCTTTCTGCCATGGCCCTTTCAAAGGTCCTGTCTGAAGCCTCCATGCCTTCTCTCAGAGCAGTTGCCACAGACTCTCCAGAGCCACGAATGCTTTCAGCAATATGTCTTGTTGCCCACACAGATAGGAGATGTTCACTCGCCCGACGTCTAGTCTCCTGCTGGTCAAGCTCTAGAAGAACTTCACAGGTATGCTGCCCCGTCGTTTCTGTTGCGTGCACCAAGTCTCTAGCAAGCTGGACACGATCGGTTTTGCGCCTGTTCCTCAAACGTGCCGCTCTCTGAGCATTTGTCAGCGGACTCACTCCTGCAGCTCTCTCCTCCGGCGCATCTTGAGTTGGAACATCTCTAGTGGCCTGCGGCACTTCTGCAATTGGAGCAACTCTTTCCTCCCTCAGCGGTGCTTCTTGAACTGGAGTGTCTCTGCCCTCAAGTGATTCAAGTTCCTCCTCTTCTGCCTCAAGCTGCGGCTGCTCTTCTTGCTCCCCTGTTGTTCGGTTGTAAAAGGGATTTCGGGTGGGTTGGAAGAGAGAAAAAAACATGCAGTCAAATAACAAACTTCAGCACTGCCACATTAGCCCCTTCTGTGAAATACATCTCCCACAGATTCACATGCTACTCTTTGCCAAGGAAGCAATGAAGTGGGACCTCAAAGATCCGTGCTGCCTGGCTGTAATACTTTGAATAAACTCTACTAACTCCTGATCCTTCAGTATACATCTTTCAGAAAGCCCCGTAAGTAGCACCTATACGTGAAGTAGGTGTTTTGCAACCACAAACACACACCCTCCCTCCATTGACAGGCAGCATCTTAACTCACCGGGTTCCTCAACATACTCCGCGATGTCCTGCAGTCCTCCTGTGGGAGAGAAAATGGTGAACGAGGGGTCGCTCGGTTCAGAAAACAGATGTGCCAGTTCCGGATCAAGCAGCGGAGGTTCGTCAAGTCTGCCACCCATCCCTTCCGCTAAATCTGGGAGAAGTGCACTTTCAAGCGCTAGTTCCTCTGTGGGTGGAGGGACCCCCAAGCAGGCCAGAAAGCATCTGATGAGCTCATCTAGATCGGCAATGGCATGGTGTGACAGCTGATGCTCCTCTTCCCAAGGCAGTTGGCGGGAGGGGAGCGCGGATGGGCCCACCAAAGCAGATGGGCACACGTCCATACCTGCTTCTGCAGCAATGTCCATCTCGATAGCACCGCCCAGGAAAGGTTCCCCATAACGCTTGGTGAATGGCATGCTCCACATCCTGTTCCTGAATTTGAGTTGCGGGGGAGAGCTGGGTAGTCGCTGTGGGTGGTTTTCGCTATATCAGCAGAAATGGAGTTGGACTGCTCGTGCTGGATGATTGCATGGAGCTGCTAGTACCCGAAGTAGGATAGCTTGTTTGCAGTGCCACTGCCAACAGGGATGGGCTCTCAGCATGAGCGCTACACTGCTGTTCTCTCTTAGCCTGAGTAACTTCCCCCAAAGTTGCAGGTGGGTGCTGTTTCTCATATTCCGTACGAAGGAGTTTGTGTGGGAGTGCAGCACCAGGCAGTCGAGAGATAGTTGCAGACGGTACGGGATGTGGTAGAGGGGTACTTGGCGGTGTGTGGACAAGGCAGAGAGGAGTCTACACATGTTGTCGGGCCTGTACTGTGTAGAGGCGGTAGGGGTGGTGACTGATGTGCACCTACTCTCTGTGCAGTCAACACTCTCCTTGACGGGCCTGGAGTAGGCAATGATGAATCCCTGGTTGGAGAAAGTCTGACCATCAGTGGGCGATGCCTAACTCTCGGGTGTAGTGACACCGGGATGCCATTGCCAATGGTATACCCAAGTGTGATGTCCCTCCTCTGTCCAGTAGAACTGTTGCCAACTTGTCACAGAATGGCATGGTGCATGGTTCACCACCTGATCACTTGTTGTGGGTTGTAATCTCTTTGAACTTCTTCAATTCAATTTCTTTTCCTTGCACTGTGCAGGGGTACGAGCAAAGCCTTGTGTTGACATCTGTTCAGAAAACCATTTGAACACCAATTTGTGCCTTTAGGGGTTGCTGTGCCTCTGGACTGGTCCAGAGATCAATGAATATGGCTAATTCAGCATCACTCCAGAACCAAGCGTATATTTTCTGGCTTTCCTGGGTCCCATGTGCCTAAGACTGTGCTTGCAGTACCTGAGAAGCTAGTGATGCTTGTGAGACGGAAGCACCAGTGGAGAAAAGTGAGGCTGAGTTGTCCTCCTCCTCCATTCTGGACTCTGGAGAGCATGGAGATCTGCCAGCCATGACAGGTCCGTGCAACCTGCGGTAGTGGCAAGAACTGTAGAAGTGGCTACAGCAAAGACCATGCAGTGGACAGTGCAGACAAATCTCTTCTCCCACTTTTTCCCACAGCCAAAACAGAGGGAGAGAATTTGAAGCATCCTTAGACTACTCTGGATGTTTTCTTTCCTAGGCAGGAACACATGGGACTTTTGCATTATGGGGGAGAAGCTTGGCTGAAAACTGGCCATTTGTTGTTGTTTTTGGACACTCTACAGTGCTGGGATATCCCAGCACTAAGCTGGGATAGCATAGCCACAGTTCTTCAAGGATGTTCAGTGGAGATATGAGCAAGTTTCTCATTGAAAAGCAAAGCAAACTGGAAAAAAAACCCGGCCGCTTTCATGGGAAGTTGACAAGTTCAGGAGGGAAGAGGCAGCAAGAATGCCCTCCCTGCTGTTGCTAAGGCAGGCTTTGGCGTCCCTGCATGTAAGGGGAAAGGGCTACCAATATTGCGCAGCAGGACTTAGAGCTGTCGATTTCTGACCACTCCAGTCTGCCACCTCTGTAGCAAGATGAAACAACCCACAGACAACCCTCAATTCTGGATTCAGATATAACAACAGCCATGGCTTGAACAACCCACAGCTGACAACCCAACAACAAACCATGGGTTCCCTTCGAGGGTTGCTCGTGGTTAACAACCCCCAGTTAACCCATAGCCCTGGATTCGGATGTGACGACAACCCTCGATTCAACAACCCATGGTTTCATTAAGCCATGGGCTGTTATTATGTGCGAACAGGGTCACTGACTTGCACAAATGAAAACAGCCATCACAGAGTTTACCTATCACCTCAAGTAAAATTCTCAAGGTGTAGTCATCAAGCAAGGAGGCCCTGAGCGACATACATACTAGTGTGAACCAGCCCATGATAATTGCAATAGCTACTGAACGATCTCTAGCTGACTGGCATTTGACAAGGATTCATCACCATTTTATATCCATAAGAATGGTGCTTAGGTCAGAACTCTTCTAACCCCACATCCTCCCTCCCATCACCTAAAGCTCTCCATCTTTGCCACAAACATTTCTCACATGGTTTGCTGTCCCATCCAAAAGACCCCATCCCTGAAAACCCACTTACAACTCAAAATTCTAATCTGAAGTTTTGAAATCCAAATTTTGAAGGGGGGGGGGAACTCCAATAAAGTGTGGATGTAAATTCAAAGTTTAAGAATACGGATGACGCTTCCTGTCCCTCTCTGCCCACCAAATTATTTCACCTCAAATGTCAACCGAGCTCTTTGCAGTATCATACTGATCAGAGATGACAGGGCAGAGAGTGGAAGCCAGGTGGGTGGATGGCCAAGTCATACAGGCAAATGGCAGAGACATACCTGAAATCTCCTCTGGGTCCTTCTTAATTCCCTCGTCAGTTGCCATGGTGACTGCTGCTGTCACAGCAGAGTTCCATTCAATCCCTTCCTCCACGCTCTCCTCAGACACCGCAATTTGCGTGATGCTTCCTGCAGGAGGGGAGGATACAAGTGAGGATGCCAAGTCTGTCACAGTAGCTTTTCCCTCCATACACACACACACACACACACACACACACACACACACACACTCTAGGCCACCCAGGCCCAGTAAGAGGTCAAGATACATATGGATTGGACCAGCCTTCCCCAACCTGGGAGTTGTGGCTCAGCGGTAAAGCACATCCTTTGCATGCAGAAGGTCCCAGGTTCAATTCTCAGCATCTCCAGGTACAGCTGGAAAAATTCCTGCTTGAACCCCTGGAGAGCCGCTGCCAGTTAGTGTCAACAATCCTGGTCTGACTCAGTATAAGGCAGCTTCTTATGATCCTAATCTGGATAACTGATGGAGCGCTTTCTCCCTTACGTACCTGCCCAGATATTAAGATCTAGTAGGGATACCCTCTTGACAGTGCTGCATTTGCCTGGGGTTCAACCTGAGCAAGGGCGTTCTCAACACAGGCACCCCAATTATGGAACTCCCTCCCATCTCATATAGGATCAGCGCTGAGCCTTAGAAGCTTCCAGTGCCAACTAGAACTCTTCTTTTTATTCTAGTTGGCCAGACCTATTTGTTCACCCAGGCTGTTGACTGAATCTTGTAAACTTACTTATCTGTGTTTCTGTTCTCCCCTGTTTCACTGTTTTATCAGCTGGTGCCATAAGATTTTACTGTGTTTTATTGGTTTGTACCCCACTTTGGATTGTTTTATAATGGAAAGGAGTAATAAATTATATAAATCAAACAAACAAACCCTGCCACCATCCAAATATGCTTGGATTAAAACTCACATCACCCCCAAGGAGCATGGCTAATGCCTACAGCAGTGTTCTCCAACCTTGGGTCCCCAGATGTTTTTGGCCTGCAACTCCCAGCATGCTCCCAGCATGCTGGGAGTTGTAGGCCAAAAACATCTGGGGACCCAAGGTTGGAGAACACTGGCCTACAGGGAGGGCTGGAGATGATGAGAGTTAAAGTCCAACACATCTGGATGGCACCAGGGTGGGGGAAGCTGGATTGAACCAACCAAAGTAAAACCGAGGGTTGATTTAAACATTAAGAACCTTGCATAGAAATGGACAACATCTATCTATCAACAGAGATATATAAATATGTCTTCTACATATTATATATCTATGTCTATATATCTATCTTTAAACTTTATGCCCAACCTGTAGAGTGCCACCATATGAGTAAGCAATTTTCAGGAATTTCCTTGTGGAAGTTGTAATAGGCTAGTAAAAAAACACACACCAAGTAAACAAAAACTTTCTCCACAAGTAGAAGCGATGTGTGGTGGGGGAAGTGAGAGTGCACCTCTGCACTCACTGGGCTGACCTATCCTGCCTCCAGTCCCTTTGGATGTATAACAAATATGTATAACAAATATGAGAGAGCCAGTGTGGCGTAGTGGTGAGAGTGTTAGATTGGGACTCTGGAGATCCGGGTTCTAGTCCCCGCTCGGCCATGAAACTCACTGGGTGACTTTGGGCCAGTCACTGACTCTCAACCTAACCTACCTCACAGGGTTGTTGTGAGGATAACATGGAGAGGAGGAGGACTATGTAAGCCGCCTTGGGTTCCTTGCGGGAAAAAAGGCGGGGTATAAATATAATAAATAAATAAAATAAATAAACAAATGTGCATACTGGTAGCATACAGTGTACATGCATGAAATCCAACGTGTGTAGTATGCCTGAACCGTGCAATCAATATCCCACATGCAATCTGAGAGATGACTGCACAATTCAGGCCTATGCATATGCGATTTTACATGTGCACAATGTACGAAAATCTTACACCTATGTGTGGACATCTGGCAGGCCTGGAGGTGGGAGAGAAGCACCCAAGAAGGGGTAGGGGAGAGTGAAAACAGAGAAGGCATGATTTTGCTTTTCTATGTTTAAAAGTTTGTCTGAACTGGCCCAGTTTAAAATGGCGCAAAGGTGACAGTAAACAAGGCTCACTATTGGCCCAGGCAGAGGGCCAACCAGATCCTGGTAACAAAGGGTTGGCTTTAAGGTCCATGGTTTGCTTTAAGGTCCTTAAATGAAATGTGCCTATCAAGGCCTCAGTTCTAGCATCACAGACAAGTAATGCATTGGACTAAAAAAAAAAAAAAGTAAAGGCAAAAAAAAATCTATGAGAATCTATGGAATTTCAATGAATAATGGATTCCTAAATACTGCTGAAATGGCGATTATCAAGATGTCACATACTTTATTGAGCTACAGAAAATTGAGAGCACTATGATAAGAACAAGTGGTCAAATACATGAAAGAGACAGGGGGGAAGAAACAATGCCTACAGATAGCTTTATGTTATGTTTGAATTTAAGACAGATGAGTGTTTAATCATTGGCAGTTGGGGCTTTATGATTAACATATTTTTACCAATTCCAAGCCTTTGGGATGAGGTGGGCTCGGAATCAAATCTAAATACATTTTAAGGGAAACCACTGCACAATGCAACCCTATATATGCCTACTCAAAAGCAAGTCCCATTGAGTTCAATGGGGTGTACTCCGAGGAAACTCAGTTTATGTGGTATTTGACTCCACATAGGTTACAACAAGTTAAATGTTGGAAATGTAATAACAGGACAGCTGATTATTATTACTATTATTATTTTGTTTTGCAAGGTTGGTGGAAGTGAAAAATATTTACATTTTTTGCATGATGCATTAGAGAACGCTCAGAACCATGCGTATTGTGTCATTTTGCAATTGCACAACACAATGGTAGAAGTTAGTATTAGGTGTACTGTTCAGCATCCTGAAAATCTCACCTTCCTTTCTTGCAAGTTTCTAGTCCATATGAATGCAAAGATTGTTTTGAAAGTGTGTGTGCAACTTCTGGTAAAATTTCAGAAGCTGGCAGGTAACCAGACCAGAGTTTCCAGTGATCAGGGAGTTTCGACTTCACTGCCCTGCATAGCAATTTTTCCTTTCTTACAACTACCAGAAGCTGAGTAAATTCAGCAAAATAAGCAAATATATAAAAATTGCATGATTTATACAGGGTTACAGAATTCAGCATTTCTTGGAACAGAATTGGAACTACATCAGCACAAAATTTTGTTTTTTAATGCACAGTATAGTGTATAACCCAGGTAGTGTACAAAACAGCCTTGTATTTAAGCACTAGCCTGGTAGCCATAGGTAAGAAGGAACTACATGCAGAAAAGTGCACAAAACTATATGCAGGTGAGCAAAAGGAGGATGGAGTGGTCTGTCCTTCCCCTGGACCCAACATAGAAACCAAATGGGCTGCTAGAGGAGACAAATCCACACCTCCATAGAAAGGAAGGATAGTACTTTGGGATATAGCCCTAAATGATAAACTAACTTGTAGTTTATCAAATGCAAAAAGGAACAGTTAAAGAAGAATAATTTTATGGATATATGGAATCAATTATTAGACTATGTATTAATAAAGGGGAAGGGGAGTATGCCTTGTCAGGATATATTTTTTGAATGTGGAATTTAATTGATCAAGGGGATGGAAGTACATTAGTTGGTCCCTAGGCGGATGGGGGATGTGTGCACCTTATGATTTATTCTAGTTGTAAGTTTTTGTTTTATAGTTTTCTATGTAGTTTATAATAACTAAATAAAATTTATTTTTTAAAAAAAAGAAAAAGAAGAAAAAGAAAAAGAAAGGAAGGACACAACTCCTCATCCCTCTTCTGCTAGCCCTCAGCAGGCTAGTAAAAAAAAAATGCAGCCTAGTAATTTTGTAGACTTATTTGTGGTATAAAATGTACCAGTTATAGATTGGATCATACTCAGATTGTCCTTCCCACCCCCCCTTTTTTTTTAACATCAGCTCCACTCACAGATAAAGACTTTGTAGCTAATATTCGAACTACAGGAAAAAACAAAAACAAAAAAAGCATTCATGTGAGGAAACAGAAAAGTTCTTATCATCAACATGACTAAAAGTTTTGGGGGAAAGCATCAGAATGGAGACATTTCATAATCTTGTCCAGATCAGAAGAGGACGCAAACTACAAATGCCTTGCAATGAAAATGGTCCAGGGTGTGTGGGGTGGATTTGTATTATAAAGGAATGAGTGCCATATATTCTGCACGTGCTCTAAACAACTTTTTTTTTAAAAAATTAGGATTGTTCCCACATTCAGCATGCAAAAATCAGGATAAAACAGGATGGGGATGAGGGGAAATGACAGATAGCAATGCCACATGGCAGGAATGAAGTCTATTCCTGTTCACCTGTTCCCTACCGTCAGTGGAGGTGGGAGTCTGTACCAGGCTTTGTTGCCCCGGAACCGGTGCCCTGGCACTGCTGATCAGGAGGTCAAACTTGGTGCTACGACAGGTGTTTGTGCAAACCTTGTCATGCTGGTAGAAGTCAATTTGGCCTGAGTCCATCATCTTTCTGCACAGAGAATGAAAAACAAAAATTCATGAGGGATGAAACTCGATTTGTATATTTGCCTGAAGAAAAATGGAAAAAGCTTAAATATTTTTAGCACAATGAGTTAGACACACTCAGCACTGAGTATTGTGCACTTTTGCAGTCACACAATGCAATGGCAGGATTTGGTATTGGGTGCATTGTTCAGCATCCTAAGAAACTCATCTTTCTTTCTTGCAAGGTTCTAGTCCATATGGATGCACAGATAAGCTGAAAGTGTGTGGGCAACATTTGGCAAAATCATGGAAGCCTACAGAGAAGGTGAGCAGGCCTTACACTGCCCTTCATAGCTTTTTGCCCTTTCCTATGACTATGAGAAGCAAAATAAATTAATAAGCACATATATGCAAATCTGCATGACTTATACAGGTTGAAGAATTCAGCTTTTCTTGGCACAATCCCATAGGAACAACTACTATCTGCTCGATTCCTAAATTTATTCCAGGGAGGGTGGCTTCTCAGGCAGGGTTGATCTTTGTCCCATCACTAAGACAGCCAGAAACATCACTGATGTCAGGGAGGGAGGGGGTAACTCCATCAAGTCCCTTCCTGTGTGGCCATCAAGCCAGCTATCCATAGGAAGGACAGTGTGGCAAACCTCCTGGCCCGGACATTCTGATTGCTCCGGGGTTATGGCGCTTCCAGGGATGGATTGCTCTTTGACCATAGCTGAGGCCAAGACAGCCAGAATCTCAGTAGACATCAGGTGTCAGGGGTCTGTTCCTTTGTTCTAGGGTGGAAGATCTACATGTAGAAGCCCACTGCCTGATAAGACTGTAATTAATTTTATTTAAACGAATTTGTAAGCCAGTTTGTACTAAGTAAAATGCTTTGAGAACTTTTTGTTGAGAAACAGTATATCAATAGAAACAAACAAGCAGACACCAGGAGAGGTGTGATAGTCAGAGGGAAAGCCCATTTGCCATTGATAGGAGCAGCATGTCCACAGAGCAGTATATGAAGACGAATACAAATTATTCACCACTCCTCAGTTGTATTGCCCATATTTTTGCCCCAGGGCACTCTCCTGACATTCTCCTTCAAGGGACCACTCAATCGCCAGAGCATTCATACTGTCCAAAAGACTTGTCTCTCAAAATGCGCCATTCCAAACTCTTGGCACCACTTTTAACCAACGGCAGATGAAAGATGCAAGTTCAAATGGGGGGGGGGGGGAATCCTGCAGTGTAATTTTATGAAAACAGCTACAGTAGTGGAAGGCCATTACCTCAGCATGATTCCTCCCAGACGAATGGCTCGCTTCCAGTCCTTCAGGGTAGATTTGCCGGCTAGATGAACAAAGTGCTTCGGGCTGATAAGCTGGTCATTGAACTAACAAACAGAAGAGGAGGGCATTTCATTTCTCAGACAAACAGGAGATACTCCATCTACCCCACCTCACAGTCAGCAGGGTGGCCCCCATCAATCATGGACGCACATGAACAAGTTACGCCAGGATCCTGTGAATCCATCCTCCACACGAGAAAGGGCAGGCAGGGCTGTCCTTTGGTATCCTACACCAGTAGCTTTCAACCTTTTCATACCCAGAGTCCAGCTTTAACTACAACCTTTGGCATGGAACCCACTTTTTCTTTTTCTGTTATGATTCAGATCCATCTTCTTGCTTTTCTCTCTGGGACAACCAGATTCAAGAGAGGACTGTAGGGATCCCATACCCTAACAGTGGCACAGAAGCGGGAATTGTGGCAGGTGCAGGTTTTCTTATCCAGCATGACAAGCTGATCTGTTAAAATTCTAACTTCCACACCACTATTAAAAGGCACAACAGACCTGTCAATGGCTCCAAGTCATTATATGTCTATATGCTACCTCCAGGATCAGAGGCAGCATGTCTCTGAATACCAGTTGCTGGGGAACAACAGTGGAAGAGGGCTATTGCCTTCATGTCCTGCTTGTGGGCTTCTCCTGGGCACATGGTTGGCAACTGTGGAAAACAGGATGCTGGACTAGATAGGCCTTTGATCTGATTCAGCAGGGCTCTTCTGTCCTCCCTCACACCTGGTCACTCTGTGTCTTTAAAAAAACACACACAAAAAACAAAAAAACATGGATAATGTCAACATTCTCCATACAGAGAATGCCTCTCTCTGCACGGAGAAAATGGGTGTGGGGCACGATGGGACTGGATGATGTCAGAGAGGGGGAGGAGCTTTGTGGTGGGTTCACGCCCTCAGACATTATCCAACCTGCCAGATTGGTCCAGAGAAGGAATATGGCCCCTGGACCAATCCAAGTTTGACACCCCTGACTGACAGGAAGTGGAATATGCAATCGGCACATCTCAACAACTGGAAGCAAGTTCTTGTTAACTTGAAACTGAAACTGTGCCTATCATTTGACATGAAACAGGGAATCAGGTCAATCAGATTTGGTGACTATGTCTTCAGCTTTCTATTGGTCAGCTCCATGGTGTACCAGAGAATCAGTAGACCTGGCTGGAATGCTAGATGGACCTCAGCTGCTCAGCCATCTACCCACCTTAGTCCAATTCCCACTGTTGGTTGATGAGTTTCCTAGTGCTGTGTCAAAGGTGAGCCCCTAGCACCACTGCCACCGCCCAGACTAATATGACAGGCTTTTTACATTTGCTTTTCAAAGCTTGGTCACAAATTCTATGGACAGTGGTGACCAGAGGAGCACCTCCAACATTCCCTAGCGCTGCTAAGATATGGTGGCTGCTGGGTCCTATGCTGGGGCATGCAATTTCTGGCAGAAGCTGATTGCCCAGTGTAAGGAATTGTTCGGGAATAAAAATTGAGGTTAATTAATAAGCCAGTTCAAGCCTCCCAAGCCACTTATATGTACTGCAGATGGGATTCTCTTAAGAAAAATCCTGCTGGGTCAAAATAAAAGTTCATCTAGTCCAGCATCCTCCTTCCCACAGTGGCCTTCGGAGAAGCTTACAAGCAGGGCATAAAGGCAAAGCTTCCAATTCTGTCTCCTGAACTGATAGAGCTGAGTCTATCGCTAGGAGGACTACATGCTCCTAATAACCCTCCCGTGGAAATTCCGGTGAAAAAAGAAAAATACATTTAAAAGGACTAAGAAGAGTAGACCTGTAGTAAACCAAGCCACACTGGAATGAAGAGAGGGGAGCTGGCAAAGACAGCTTCACCATGCTGTTACCTTGACACATTTGACATTAATCCCTGGGCAAACAAATTTCTTCCAGAGAAGGATGGCTTTGCTCTCTCCACAGGTGATGGGGTAGGCAATCTCAATTTCCTCACTGGTTTCAATGGTGCTGGGATCTGCAGATGGAAGCAGGGGGGGAAATGGAGAGCATTCTTCTAGAAAGCACAAGCCATGTATATAAAGATCTCAAGTCAGACCACTGGTTCATTTCGCCCAGTGACTGGCAATGGCCCACTGAGATCTCAAGCTCCCCACCTTGTAACCTGACATTCTTTTACCTGGAGCTGCCAGATTGAACCCGAAACCTTCTGCATGCAAGGCATAAGCTGAACTACAGCTCTTTTCTTAAAGGCAGAAAGGGAAGCATATTTTTTGTTTTGTCCAAATGCAGCATACCATGGTCGCACAAACCATAGTGTGCTGCATTCGGACAAAATGTAAAACTATAAGAACATAAGAAGAGCCATGCTGGATCAGACCAAAGGTCCATCACTGTCCATAGTCCAGCATTCTGTTCACAAAGTGGCCAACCAGCTACAGAGAGCAAAAGCGAAAATCTCATCCCTACCTGTTCTCATAATGACAAGCCATGGTTTGTCATTACATCTGAACTAAGTCCCAACATAAGGTAGCCTGCTTTGTAGAAAATTTTGTTTGAACTGGAGGCTTTGGAAAACATGGTACTCTTGTATCTACTCTTGAGACACTAGCTCAAATCCACAAATTATGCTGTAGGAGTGTGTCCAAAAGACAAAATTATATTAGGATCCAGTTTCAGGACTTTGGATAGGGAGTCGCTTGGCCTCAGACCACTTCAGACACAACACGCTTCACCTTGGGCCTGAAGCGGAGCCTCACTTCAGAAAACTGAAGCTTTGTATATCTCCCCATTGACTATCTTGGAGAAGTGATGGGGGGGGGAGAAGCCCACCAACCCCCCATCAAGGGCGCTTGGGACAATAGGGTCATTGGTGGGGCTGGGCTTCCCCCCTGCCCCCAGCTGCTTTCAGAGGTGCAGGCTTTCTTCCCCACCCTATGCAAACCATAGGGCAAAAAAAGCACCTGTAGTCCAAAAATGATTGGTGTGGGGAAGGAAGCCCACTCCCCACCAAGGGTCCTTAGGGCAACAGCTGCCCTAATACATGCCTTCACTATCAGCAATAGCAGGGACAGCTCTGAAGGCCTGTTTATCAGGACAGCTTCAAAGCTCTGGAGAGCTCTTGAGGCTTTGAGATCAATCCACTTCACTACAGACCACATCGGGGAAGACCTGTTTCACACTGGTGATGGTCCAAATACCACCGAAGCAGCACACTTTAGTTTGGTATTCAGGCTTTATCCAAAGCAGATGCACACCCCTAAGAGGGACTCACCAATGCCTTCTTCGAGCTTGTGTATGGTGTGCGTTTCCACAGCCACTACAGCCGTACTGGTCTCAGAGCCCTCTTGATAAATCCTGTTGTAAAAGTACCCATCAATAAACAAATTATATGAAGGGTGGAAAAGCTAAGATTTAAGAGCCTTGCACAGCTTTGAACCAGGATACCTGAAGGAACACCTGCCTCCACATCAGTCTGCTCAAGTGCTGAGATGATCACCTGAGGCCTTCTTACACGTGCCCCCGCAATCAAAAGTGAGGGCCTTCTCAGTGGTGGCACCCTCTTTATGGAATTATCTCCACAGGGGAGGGTTGCCTGGCACCTACATTGCTACTACATCATCATCATCATCATCATCATCATCATCATCATCATCTATTACATTTCTAATCTGCCCAATAACTAATGTTGATACCTTTTCAGTACCAAGTGAAGATCTTTTCATTCCCCCAGCTTTTAATTGTTGAACTGTGATTATTTTTTGCTGCCAGTTTTTATCCACTGTTTCATGCTTATCAATAGTGTTGCTACTTTGTTATATTTGTTTTATTTACTGCTGTGCAAGCTGTCCTGAAAATATTTCATGCTGAAGGGCAGCATAGGCATTTTAAATTAAATTAAATAAATAAATAAGATTCACATCCCAGAGTTAAAAAACACAAAACACCATGCAATTTATTTCCTTGCTAATCTCTTAAGGGACAAACACATTACGTTAATTCAGGGAGAGTTGTAATTATCAACATCATCACTATCACCATGTTCAACATTCAAATAGAAATCCTCAAGTGAAATGGGAATAGCTATGACGTCACCACCTGTTCCCAACCCCAACACACTATCCTAGGAGGATGAAATCAAAACTACAAATGCATTCTATAGTCATCTTCAAATATTTGAAGGGCTGTCACATAGATGTTAGAGCATGCTGGCTTTCTGTTGCTTCAGAGGGTAAGACCTAAACCAACAGGTTCAAATTACAAGAAAAGGAATTTCAACTAAACATTAGGAAGAACACCCTGATATTACAAGCTGTTTGACAGTGGAACAGGCTGCCTCAGAAGGTGGTGGACTCACTTGTTAAACATTTTTAAGTCCATGCTGGATGGCCACCTAGCAGGAACGCTGTAGCAGCAAATTTCCTGCATCGGCACGGGGTTGGACTGCATGAGCTTTGTGGTCTCTTCCAAATTTATGATTCTAGGTTCTCTATCGAAATAGGAAATCAAAGACTAAGATTGCATCCACACAACATACGGATCTTGCCCTCACACTTCCAAGCATATCGTGGAGCCGTAAGGACTAGAAACCCCTGATTAAATTCCCTCTTCTACACAATTGAGGAAACCCATCTTCCTTTACATCTGCATTCTGAATTTACACCTGAAAAATTCTGAATTCTGCACCCAATACTGAATTCTGAACTTGCACAGACCAATACAACATACCCAACCCTGCTAATGGCACAACACTTACCCTTGCTGTACAGGCTGTAGTTGTAATATCACCTGGGTTTTGGTATCTTCTGGGTTTCCCCCTTCGTTTCCTTCAGTTGGCACGACAACCACATCCCCTACAGGGATGCTTACCTCAGCATTTGCCATTTGCTCACATGAAGTCCAGGAGGCTGGGTGGCAAGTGTGCTGCAGTGGGCAATAAATAACAAGGCACCTTGGGATTGTTGTTGCTTCGCAAAGACAGATGGGTTGCCGTTTATGGCCACAAAATGAAGGACACCTGTTTCTAGCTACACAAAATGAGCACAACCGTAACAATAGGCCATAGGTATGGTTCTATGACAGATCATAGAAATCATGACTGAAAGAAGAATAAGTTTATGGATATATGGAATCAATTATTAGACTATGTATTAATAAAGGGGAAGGGGAGTATGACTTGTCAGTATATTTTATATTTTTGGAATGTGGAATTTAATTGATTAAGGGAATGGAAGTATATTAGTTGGTCCCTAGGTGGGTGGGGTGTCTGTGTGTGCACCTTATGATTTATTCTAGTTGTATGCTTTTGTTTTACAGTTTTGTATGTAGTTTATAATAACTAAATAAAAAATTATACTAATAATACTACTAATAAAAAAGAAATCATGGCTGAGCGCCTTTGGGACTTCCCTGATGGACCTGAACTCCAGTTCACACCCTCTGATCTCTCTATTTTTCTCAAAGTAATTGGCTGATCTGGTATGTCACAGAAGTCATGAGCAGGCAAAAGTATGATGGCCTCACTGGCTGTCATTGGCTTACATTCAGATTTATTTATTTATTTGTAATTTATCTATCCATATCTATATATTTAATATAAGTACTTTAATACTTCTAAAAAACTCCAGATAGCAAGTACCATCTTATTCAGGGATTGCCTTTTCTGAGATGATACAGAGTTGAAATAGGCTTCTTGCTGCAGAACTGTTGTTTTGCCCATAAGCAAATTTAATCTATCGATAAGACAGCTAAGGCTGCAATGCTATACAGTAATACCCTGGATTGCAAGTAACTTGGTTTGAGAGCGTTTTGCAAGACAAGCAAATTTTTAAATATTTATTTATTTATTTTTTACTTGATATGCAAGCGATGTCTTGCAATATAAGTACTGTAGTACGGCTTAAATTAAAAATCTCTGTACAAATTTTTTTGGGGGGGATTTCGTTTTGATATAAGAGTGTTTTGGATTACAAGCACATTTCCAGAACAAATTATGCTCTCAATCCAAGGCATGACTGTACACACTTAGTTGGAGCAAGACCCATTGAACTCAATGGGACTTACTTCTTAGTTGACACACATAGGATTGCTCTGTTGTATTTCTTTAACAAGGTGATAGTCCTATTAAGCAATGAGCCATATCACCCACTGTACAGGGGAAAGGAGGAAGGCAATGCTCTGAGTGCTCCCACTCTTACAGAGGACTCCAAAATTATCTTAACTAAGTCCTGGGGAACCCATGCAGCTCTTGGGCAGTTGAAGACTCAAAGATTTGCCTTGGCCTTCTCTCTGTTCCCTCTCCCAGCCACAACAGGGAGTCTAGCAGCAGCAGGAAACACCAGTGTCCAAAACAGAAGCCCCCTAGTGCAATGGTATTTAACTGATGTGTCAGGACCAGTTGGGTCACAGCCTGGCCTAAGGTGAGTCGCAGCAGCATTATCACCATACAAAGAGGCTTAAATAATAATAAAAAAAGACATGGGTCCTACTATGCATTTTTGGGCCAAAGGCTGGTCCAAGATCATGAGTAAGGCTGGGGAAAGGAGGAGACATAGGCTGCCTTGGAAAGAGAGGAGGGGGCCCAAGGCTCTTGTACTGAGGAACATTTGTACATGTGGTGCTTAGGGACCTTAGCTCAGAACCTCCAACACTTCACAAATGAAAAGAAGGATATGCATGTAACACCCCTATTCTCAGACCCAGGATCATTGCCTGCGGCCTGCAACCACCACCACCTTTGCACATTGCTAAAGGCTATACTCTCTCCACTGACTGTCACCATCATTTCCTCTGCAACAGCCTGTCCTGCATCAATTTGAAAAATAAGATGGTGTTTGTCCTTCAGGTTACAGAATATGACAAAAATTAATTGTCTGGCAATATTACATTATAGTTCAAAATACACCTCAGCACCTGTCGTGCATGAAATGGCAGGCTTTGCACAGCATGGCACCTTAGCAATCAAGCGCATGTGCCTTGAAGACAGGATGGATCCACCATTCTGCACGCACAAGACAAATACTGCAATCCTATAGATTCATAGATCATAAGAGTTGGAAGGGGCCTACAAGGCTCAATGCAGGACACTAGAGGAGGGGTCTTCCATCCAAGTAATAACCAGGCTTGACCCTGCTTAGCTTTCCACGTTCAGACAAGCTGAGCCAGCGTAAGCCACAGGCCTGGAAGTTAAGTCCCACTGAACTCAAATGGGGCTTACTTTTGAGTAGATATGTATAGAACTTTATTCTTAGTATTTTACTTTTTAAAATATTTGTATTGTATTTTATATTTTAACTGTTTCTATGGCATTTTCATCTTTTAACTGTTTCTAATTCCACCCAGAGAACATTGGTTATTGGGCAGATTAGAAATGTAATAAATAAAATAAATACTGCGCATTTCTGGACACCCAAAAGAAGACAACTCCAGCAACTCACACTAACAAAATGGGGGCGACATTTAACAAGTCATCACCAAAAACAGTGTGTGCGTGGGAGGGGGAAAATAGGACAGATAACAAAAACAGGGACTGCCCCTGGTTAACAGGGACAAATGTGCAGCTTGGCTTACAAACATAGGCAGCTGCCTTATATCAGGTCTGACTTCTTGTCCATTCTAGCCCAATACTGTCTACTCTGACTGACAGCTGCTCTCCAGAGACTCAGGCAGAGCTTTGTCTCATCACCTGCTACCTGATTTTTTTTAATTGGCACTGCAAGGGTTTGAACTTGTGACCTTCTGCATGCAAAGCACGTGTTCTGCTACTGAGCTATGGTCCCTCCCCATTAACAAAATTTGCTACGCTGCTCTTCTTGCAAGAGGAATCTTCCTAAGCCCACTTGCTTAGCCCATTATTCACCTAACCTGGTAAGATGTACAGTATCTTAAGAACTGCACAGAAAACAAAGCCAAATGCTTATGGTTTCCCTTTGCTACAAACGAAGAACATATGAAGAGCCCGGCTGGATCAGACCAATGGTCCATCTATCCAGGGTAGGCAACCTAGTACCCTCCAGATGTTTTAGACTACAACTCCCATAAGTCTCCAACCACTGACCCTGCTGGCTGGGGCTTCTGGGAGTTGTAGTTCAAAACATCTGGTACCAGGTTGCCTACTCCTGAACATCCTATTTACAGCAGAGGTCAAGCTAGATGCCTCCATGAAGCCCACAAGCAGCACATGAAGGCAATACCCTCCCACATCCGTCTCCTGCCATTTTTACCCAGAGGCATCATGCCACTAAACCTGAAGGTTGGACATAGTCATTACAACTCGTACATATTGACAGACTGATCCTCCATGAGTTTGTCTAACCCCCTTTTAAAGTCATCTGAGCTAGGGGCCAATCCCCCATATTGCAGCTGTGAATTCCATAACTTAATTATGCCCTGTGTGAAGATTTATTTATTTATTATATTTATATCCTGCCTTTTTCCTACAACGAATCCAAGGCGGCCTACATAATCCTCCTCCTCTCCACTCCATCCTCACACAACCACCCTGTGAGGTAGGTTAGGCTGAGAGTCAGTGGCTGGCTGAAAGTCACCCAGTGAGCTTGAGCTTTATGGCTGAGTGGGGACTAGAACCTGGATCTTCCAAATTCCAGTCGAACGCTCTAAACACTACACCACACTGGCTCTCTTACACTGGGTGACTTACACTCTTTTGTCTATTAGACATAGGGTTATTAATTTTTGACAGCCAATTTCAGGGCACAAGTCCTTTCAGGGCGAAAATAATGTGCCTTCAGGATGAATTAATGAGATGCTGCCCAATATCAGTCTCTTGACTTTCAAGAGCCCCGGAGCTCTGATAGGAGCAAAATCTAGTCTTACTATCTGATGCTATGCATGTTCGCTCAAAAGCAAATCCAACTGACTTCAATAGGACTTATTCCAAAGGATATTATTATTATTATTATTATTATTATTATTATTTCCATTTCTATACCGCCCAATAGCCGAAGCTCTCTGGGCGGTTTACAACAATTATAAAATTACATAATAAAATACCATTATACAATAAAAATACAATTTTACAATAAAATACAGTATTTTTAAAAAGTTGGCATAATATTGCAGCCTTAGACCCCAATCCTAGGCTTGATTACTCAGAAGTAAGTCCCACTGACTAAATTCAGCTGGGTTTACTCCCAAGTAAGTGCACAATAGGATTACAGCCATCGTTTTAGGTTAATTTAAAATATTAAAAATAAGTTGTCAAGCAGGACAGGCAATTACTATGCCATGTTGGAAGACAGCCTAGCTGCTTATTATTATTGGAAAGGAATACACCTTAAATGTTAAGGTAGCCCAGGACCAAGTATTTCCAAACTTTATTCCTTTTTAAAAAAAATATTATGGTTAGCAGTTAATTTTTTTGTCCTCCCACAATTCTCACCTTTCCTATGTTGGTGCCAGATCATCACCAGTTCTGTATTATCACACAGGCCATGAATTTGAACAGATACACTTTTATGAGTACAGTACTGAATGGCAGGACTTTTAAGGAAGAGGAATCCAGCTGCGACAATCTTTGCTAAGTGGTACAGGGGCAATCTCCATCAGACCCATCATTTTGCACCAATTAGCACTGCTATGTTACTGACATTTTTAAGAGGGAAGGGGGTTGTTATGCAGGTCATTGCTTTTATTGGTATCTAATCCAGGAATCACAACAGTCCTTTTATAATCATTTACAAATGAATACCAATTCTTGCCTTTGTTTCAGCTGTTTTTTTCCACCATAACTATTTTAGGGATGGGAACTGAAGCAGGGAGGAAAGACCCATCTCAGGCTGCTATCTCCCACATCTAATACTAACCACTGACCATCACCACTTCCTATGGCACCAAGTTCCATAAATTGATTATGCATTGTATGAAGAAGTATTCTCTATCATGTACTTAATGGATAGTTGTTTTATACTGCTTTTTGGTGAAACAAAAACGCCAGTGCTAGAAAGAATTTCCAGAATTGTTATTCTATTATTTTTTTTTTTAAATGTGCTTGTAATTTTGTACCTTACTTAAATCCTTATTCCCATTGATCTCTAGTGTTTTTCGGGGGTGGGGTGGGTTAGCTCTTGCAGGACCTCTTTTTCTTTTAACACAGCATCAAGACAGGCACAAATACAACAGGTGACACACACACCCAAAACCCAACATGGAGTTTCAATGATATGGGAAAGCTTCTTGCATTTCTGCCTGTCACTGCACCTGTTCAAAGCACAGCTAGCCCTGTCATGAAATTAAAATGTAAAAGTCAGCACGTTCAACAGGTAAAGCTTGTCCACCCCAACAGACACACAGTGACAGGAAAAACCTAAAGAATTCCTGCCTGTCATAAGCACCTGTTAAACTTTTAACAGCTAAAGGCACAATCATTCTGATAGGAAAATAAAATGTAAGAGGCAGGTTCAACTGGTGACACTTGCCACACAAACATGGAGCACTTCAGTGATGGAGGAACCTCCTGAATTCCTGCCTGTCATAAGCTCTTGTTAAAAGCACAATAGTGCTGACAGGGAAAATAAAATTTAAAAGATAGCAAGTTCAACCGATTAAGCTTGCCCCCCGCATACAAACATGTGGAGCACTTCAGTGGATGGGGAAGCCTCTTGAATTCTTGCCTGTCATAAGCACCTGCGCAAGGCAAAGCGGGCTGTATGTGCGGGGAGGGATATAAAAATGGCTAATCCCCTAGTTGCTTCTCCCACCGTGGGCTGCTTCGCCTCTGACTGCAGCGCTTCAGAATTATTACTACTATTCCCTACTACTATTCCCCTTGCCCACAAGTTTTACTGAGGTACAAAGCCCGACTTCCGCCTCGCCCATTTCCCCAACCCTCGAAGGCCCCTCAGCCCTCATAGGGGAAAGAAAGTGGGCGGGGCTCCCCGGAGGAGGGGTGTGGCCTCCCCGCGGTCCCGCCCTCTCCCTCGCTGCAGGCCAGCGGGCGCGCCAGACGCAACCTCCTCCCTCCCTCCACCTCCTCCACTAACCCCCCCGCGGCGGCGCGGCGACGTCCGCTCTCCCGGCGGCGGCACGTACGACGGCGGCGGCGGCAGCGGCCGTGCGCTCTCTCCAAGCGCAACCCCCTCCCTCCTCTCCACGCACTCCGCGTCCCGGCCTGGCCCCTCCCGGCTCCTGTAGCGCGGCGGCAGCAGCGTCGCCCTCTTTTCCCTCCCCCCCTTACCGTCTCCGAGCGGACGAGTCCGGGGCTGTTGGGAGGGGGGAATGGGAGGAGGGAGGGAGCATGCGCAGGAGCTGCCACAACTCGGCCGCCAGCACTTCCGGCCGCCTCCTGCCTTAAAGGGGCCGCGGGCAATTAGCGTCGAGCCGTTCCCCACCCAGCGTCTGGGATGCCCTTTATGGGGCTTGGATTAGCGGGGGGTCGGCGTGAGGAGAGGCTCCGACTTGCAGGCTTTCGGGGACACAAGCCATTTGGCTCTCTTTTTGGCGGGGAGGGTTAATCGCCTTCCTCGGATAGCAGTTCCAGTGGAGCCATCAGCTTTACAGTTGTTGTTGCTGCAATTATATCCCGCCTTTTTTCCTCTTGCAAGGAACCCAGGGTGGCTTACATGGCCCCCCTCCTCTCCATTTTATTCTCGCAACAACCCTGTGAGGTAGGGTAGGCTGAGAGTCAGTGGCTGGTCCAAGCTCACCCAGTGAGCTTCATGGCCAAGTGGGGACTAGAACCCGGATCTCCTGAGCCCCAGTCCAGCACAAAAAGTCCTATGACACTTGTGGCCCTCCAGATGTTTTGGCCCATAATTCCCATCAGCTCTAGCCAGCATAGTCAACAGTGAGGTGTGATGGGAGTTGTAGGGGGAACATCTGGGGGGGCCGCAAGTTGCCCACTCCTACTTGAAGGGCTAAGAGAGCAATCCTGGGAGAGAGTTCCAGGGACCACAGGATGACTTGGAAAACCAGTCCAAGGCCGGAGGCAGTACTACAACCTTGGAAGGGGGAGTCGGAGATCCAACCCCAGACCCTGACCCCTCACACCCGGAACAGAGTGAACCGCACTGGCTGCCTCTCCAAGGTCAAAAAAACAACCACAGACTCAGGAAAGGGGGTGTTCCGGTGGGCAGGGAGGGGAAGAGACTGGAGAAGCCAGGATTCAAGTTATCCTGAGCCTCCTCCAGCCTCCTTCCCTCCCACTTCGAAGCATTCTCACTAGATGGTCTTTTTCCCTGGCTAGATGGGCTGAAAAGCCCGTCTAGCAAAAATACAAAAGATCGGAAGACAGGGAGGTGAAGATTGCCTCTGCTGGTCCTCCTGCCCTGCCAGCTTCAGCCCAGCAGGGCATAGGAAACTTGGAAGCCTCCCAAGTTCAGTGGCTTCCGAGCGGTGAGGTCTCGATAGGATTGTGCCCTAAGCAATTTTGGCATAAGCTTCTGTGGACTACAGGCCACTTCATCAGATGCATGAAACTAGGGTGGCTATGTGTTCTGTTTTACAAAGGGCAGGCCTCTATTTCAAGGGCTGTCAGAGGACAGTCCTCTATACGAAGGTGTCCCCTAGTTCAGCCTTCCCCCAACCTGGTGTCCTCTGGATGCTTTGGACAGGGATGGGGACTCGGACTCGAGGACTCAACTCGTGAGTCGGACTGAGTCCCCCCTCGACTCGGACTCGAGTCCCAATATTTTTAATGGGACTCGGTACTCGAGACCAAGGACTCGTCAACATCCTTGGGCTGTGCCAGAAGGAGTGGAGAGGAGTGCGATCGCCGGTGAAGATCAAGTTCAACAGTTGAATTGTCCAAGACAAAGGGCACTGCCTGCCTGCCTGCCTGCCTGCCTGCCTGTTTGGGGTCCCCAGCCTCCTCTGCCTGCCTGGTCTCTTCTTAACCAGTTCCACAGTTTGAATTGTCCAAGACAAAGGCCTCTGCCTGCCTGCTTTGGGCTTCCCTGCCTCCTCTGCCTGCCTGGTTATTTTGGGTTTGTCTGCCTGGTCTGTTCTTGCCAAAATCAGTTGCAGAGTTTTGCTTACGCTGGCTCAGCTTGTCTGAGCGTGGAAAGCTAAGCAGGGTCAGGCCTGGTTGTTACTTGGATGGGAGACCCCTCCTCTAGTTTCCTGCACTGAGCAGGGGGTTGGACTCGATAGCCTTGTAGGCTCCTTCCAACTCTATGATCTATGAAATCTATGAAATAAAAAGGCACACTTGTGCCTAGAATTTATTTAAGCCACATAATCTGAAGTAACCTTATTTTGTTGGGGGAAAACCCCATTGATTTTAATAGGGACTCGTGGAGTCAGTTTTGGGAGTGACTCGGGACTTGGGACTCGTGAGTCACCATTTTGGACCAAGGACTTGGACTCGAGACTCGGGTCCAAAGACTCGTGACTCAACTCGTGACTCGAGACCAAGGACTCTTCAACATCCCTGGCTTTGGACCACACCTCCCATCAGCTCCTGCCAGCATAGCTGTTGGTTAGGAAGGTTGAGTTGCAGTCCAAAACGTCTGGATGGCACCTTGTTGGGGAAGACTGCTTTATTTGAAGGCCTGTTCGGTCCAAGTCTGGTTCAGAGATAACCTGAAGTAGGGAGAGCAGAGCAGGGGGCCTTGAAGTTGCCCATCTTCAGGCTGCAGCTGGACAGCAGACCGAACAGGCACACGGACCACTCATTTCTCCACTAGAATACTGTATTTATAATGACTGGGTTTGCATAACAGACAATTCACCTGAACTCAGACACGATGGTTAATTAGAGGTTTCTGAGTTCCTTTACTTGTGCCACAAAGATGCTGCATGCACAGGCTAAAGGATCATTCATATTACTATTGTCCAAACACAGCCAGTGTGATTCACACCAATTCTAACGTCCCAAATTTTAATAGTGGATGACAGAAAAAACAAATATCCATCTCTTTCAAACAATGCCTTTGAATGGACATAAAAACAAACCACGTTATTAATGAACACAGTCCAGCTTGTCCAAGTTCACATAGGTCTGTGTGAATGTTGGATGTTCCATGATAATATGTGAGCCAAATCTTGCCCATCTAGTCAGCTTTTTCGCAGTGGCGGCTGATGCCCATTGGGGCTGGTGGGGCGGAGGACAGGGCAGATTCTCAATGTTCTATTGAGATTTCCAGAGGAGTACTGGAAAAGACCACATGTGGAACGTGGAAGCAGTGGAGCAAATGCACCTGGTTGTAGGGGGATCACCCACAAGTGGGTGGGGGACAGGAAGGATGGGCACTGCCCCCCATTTGCCCCAAATACAGAGCTGCCTCTGCTGTTTGGCTCAGTGGGATGCCCATTGATCACCTGTTCCATCAGTCTTACTCATGCACCTTTTCGACAACAGTGTTGGTCAGCAGCCACTTCCAGATTACAGGGTCTGGTAAATAAATGATACATAAATCCTTTTAGAAAGTTTGATAATAGAACAATAATGAAATTTATTATGCATTAATAGCATGCCCAGATATTTATATTTTCACAATTATGCCTGCCTTTCTAACGTATATTCATCGGATTGCCTGGCCTTTGCCTACAGGTAGGTTACCTGCAGGTGGGGATGAGTGTCTTCCCCATGTATGGGAGACACTGCTATCTGCTGCTGCGGGCGGGGACAAGCAAGCTATTAGAGCAATACAATTCGGACAATGATATGGAGTGAAGATGCTCCTGCCCACCACTCTGTGCTGCCCATGCCCTGCCCGAAACTCTGCCCCATTTCAGCCGTTCTGCATATCTGAGGTGTCCCACCAGCATATCTCTCATGGTCGCATATCTACCATGACTCTGCTGTAGAGGGTTTCCCCAGAAATTGTATAGCCCCTTGGCCGGCCTATACTGAAGTATAGGATTGCACCCTTATTGTGGCATAAGCTTTTGTGAGCTAGAGCCCACTTCAGCAGATGCATCCATTGGCAGATGTACATACATACACAGGCCTAAAGCACGGGTGAGCAAAGCACGGGCTGCATACAGCCCTTGGCTGTTCTCAGTGCAGCCCAAGAAGAGAGAATTTGTGGAGAAAGCCAGAGCACACACAGTGAGCAGACCTTTGCCCAGTTTCCCCTTTAGCTGACACCCCGCATTCCCCCCCCATCTTTCTGCATAATCCTCACCTGGGGGGATAAATGACACAGTCTGTGGACCAACCGGTTGTATGTGCCTGCATAGCCACATTTGCATACTCTCAATGGGAGCAATCACATTTACCCGGGGGGGGGGGGGGGGCGGAATGCCAAGAGGTGAGAAGCAGTCTCAAAGAGCTGCCAAGTACCCCAGATCATCCAAGATGCCTGCCCAAGAGGTGCCATCACCCCACAGGGCATGATTGGCTACCTGATCGTCAGGGGTGGGGTAGGGGGCCCGAGGGAGGGTTGAAAACCAAGTACGCAGGACTCAGGTGGTTGTTGGAAGTTTGGTGCAAGCTTACACGGACCCGGTCCTTGACTCCGGTCGGGACCCAGCACGATCCAACCCCGGGCACGGCACCCAGAGACCGGCTATGCAAGCCGCTATGGCAGATCAAGTCCTAGAAACAAAGCCGCGTACAGGGCACGACTTCGGTGCCGGTTAACTCCTAAGGTACCGAACCCATGCAATGGACCAGGTCTGGTCCGCCACAGAATTAACAAAGACCACTGAACACTGGATCAGTCCTGTCATATATTACTTGAACATCCCTCCTCCAAAGCTCTGGGACTGGACAGCCCATGTAAAACCATTCACTGCAGTTAGAAGCTGCAGTTGCCGGTTGCAAAACTGCACCCCTCCTTTGCCCTCTCCCTGCCCTGGTGTTTTCCCTATTTATTTATTAATTAAATAGATGTATATGCTGCTGACCATATTTAAAAATAGAAAATTAAATACATTATGATACACATAAAAATACATAATAATTGCTAAAGCGTTTATATAAAATGAATAAAAACATTAAAAGCAATACAATACCATAATTACAAACAAACTGGGCAGCACATTAAGGGGAGGCCTGGGTAAAGAAATGGCACCTAAAAAGCATACTACACAGTTGGCACTTCCTGAATACCTGGGGGGGGGGGTGTCATGCCATAAGGTGGGTGCCACCATGGAGAAGGCCAGCTTCCTATGGAGAGCTTAAAGAGAAATGTATCGGTTTTGGGGGACCCTCCATCTGTGTCTCCATGTCCTTCCAACTCCCAAATCTTTAGCAGTGTTCAGATTCAGTCTGTTTCAGAGGAGCCCAGCTTGATTTCCCAGATCTGTCCAAATCAACCCGATTTTGTTAGGGATTCGGCCAATTCTGAAGCACACCCCTACCAAAACTAAATGGAGCTCACAGTTCTTCCACATTAAAAAAAGGGGGGGGGGGAAGAACCTTCACTCCAGGTTACTCAAGATTTTCTTTGTGTCAGCAATGTAATCTTGTTAAACAACTGATGGTCAGAAATCCTTGCCCATCTACTGCAAATCACCCAGATATCTACCAGCAGATCCAGATCTACCTTTCTTTTCTTTCTTTTTTAAAAAATTTGTTTATTTGAATTTCAACACACACAGAACAACCGAACAACAAACAAAACATCCAATCTATTACAGAAACTGCACTAGATCAGAACAAAGCAAAAAAAAAAACCCCATCCAAACCCTAAAGCAGGGGTCCTCAAACTTTTTAAACAGGGCCAGTTCATTGTCCCTCAGACTGTTGGGGGGCTGGACTATAGTTTGAAAAAAAATATGAACGAATGGATCAAGTTTAAAAAAAGGACCCGGGTCCTTTTTCCCCCCCCCTCCGCTGCCATCGTGCAGGACAAGAGGCCTGGCGGAGCCGCTCAGTGACGGACCTGAGAGGAGCCGCCGCCGCCACAAGTCAGCATCCAGGTCCGGAGAAAGGGGGAGGGAAAAGAGGGGGAACGATAGAGAGAGAAAGGGAGCGAGCCGAGTGTCAGCAGGAAATTATGTAATTACGTCGGATGCGGAACGCTGACAAAAGAATCGGCGCTTGAAGCGAAAGAGATTTTTAAAAGTCTGCTTCCGCCAATCGGCCGCCGGGCCGGATAAAAAGGCAAGGTGGGCCGGATGTGGCCCGCGGGCCTTAGTTTGAAGACCCCTGCCCTAAAGGAACAGATCTGGCTGGGCGCCTTTTCCAGAGTCTTTGTTGTCCATAAAGTAGTCACCAGATCTACCTTTCTGCCCAGCCCTGCCTTAAGGTGCCACAAGACTTGTGGAGAGCAACCCTATGACAGTGTCTGCGATGCCATAGGAAGTTGCACATTACCTCCTCTAGGCCTGTAGCCAAAGTTATGTGCATGGAGGAGGAGATCCGATCACGGATCTTCCCTCTCCCCGCTCCCAGCCATTGTGGAAAGCAATATTCTATAGCAGTGATGGCGAACCTATGGCATGGGTGCCACAGCTGGCACGCAGGGACCTCTCTGTGGGCACTCGAGCCATGGTCACCAGATCGCGAAAAGACTGTCCCCTTCTGCAAAACACTAATGATTTTGTTCTTTCTCACAGTGTGGAACAGAATGATTTTATTCTATAATTCCTGTTACAGAATTCTTTTCTACATTGTTATCACATTTAAAAGATTTTGAAGAATGATGCACAGAGCATGGCTTGGATGTAAAGCCCTAACAGTTGACCTGAGTGCTGCATGTGTTGCTCTCAAACTAACGGAGTATGAGCCAAGGTTTGACAAATTATCAGCATGCATGCAATAGCAAAAATCACATTAATTGTGCAAAAGCATGCCCAATGCAAACTTTTACCTAATGCAGTGTTTGCAGCCCAAGACATAAAGTGTTTAAAATGTGTTAAGCACGTTTAGTTTTCTTGTTTATCTTGCTCGTCCTAGTACAGGTTGACTTTTACTTTTACTAATCCGACACCTGTAGAAGCAGGGAAAGGACCCGGGGTAAAACTTGCCCCATACAATTTCAGTCTGGCATATAATCATATTACAAGTTGAGAATCCCTTATCCAAAAATACATGTGCCTAATTATTTAAAAAGTTTGTATAAATTCCCTTCAGGCTATGTGTACAATGTAGTACCATAATAATTTTTTGAGTTGATTTTTTTTCCCAACAAAAAACTGTTTGTATCATTGAAAACTCTGTTATTGTGTTTTGCTTTTAAGACAAAAGATGTTAATTAGTTCAGACAACTGTATGAGTTGTTTTTCTAAAACTAAAACCTTGGTATTCAGGTTTAATTGCAGTGTTGGCACTTTGAAATAAATAAGTTGGTTTTGTGTTGCAGTTTGGGCACTCGTGCTCAAAAAGGTTCGCCATCACTGTTCTATAGGCTCTCTATACCACTCCCCACTCACCAAAAGGTAAGTCGCTCAGAGGCCTGTCTAACTGCTTTTTGTTTTTTAAATGGAGGGGGGGATTCGCCTCTGTCCTCCTCCCGCCATGCCTGGTTCTTGCCGGCAGGCAGGACCGGTGCAAGACAGTTTGGTGCCCTAGGCAAGATCAGATATTTAGCGCCCCCCCTTCCCACTGAGAGTGCTGTATTTTTTTTTCAAGGCGTTTCTGGTGCCCCCTTTAGCCCTGCGCCCTAGGCAGCTGCCTAGTTGGCCTAATGGTAGCACCGGCCCTGCCGGCAGGGCATAGGATAGGCGGAAGGCTCCGAACGCAGAACCCTCTGTTTATTAGGAGCGCAACCCATAGGATTTTGCCCTTGAGGGATACGTTTCTTGACCACCTGGTGGCGCCAAAAGGCCATCTGGCATGCTGGATGATAGAAGCAAGCAACATCTGTTTTCAGAAAAAGTACGGTAAGTAAATGCCAATTTCTTAAACATGGTTGTTCAAATAGGCACTGCTAACCATTGCAATTTCTGGAAGCAGGTCTCTTTATTTTACAATGCTAAGATGCCTGAATCTTGATAGTTTATTTCTCGCCTGCCTGCATCCCTCTTGGTCACTTTGAAACCTAGAGAGGCAGAGCAATGTTAAAAGGAGACACGGGTGTCTGTATTGATTTTCTCTAGTCTTTGGGGCACTGCTTAGGGTGCTCTTTTTGACCTGCAGAACCCTAAATGGTGATGTGTCTTAGAAACATCCTCTTCTTCTCTATCCCGTTGCAACTAACCAGATGCAGGACTGGCACCCATATCTGGCATCCATGGGCAGCTGCCAGGGCCCTCGCAGGACCCACTGCTGATGCCTGCACTTGCTCCACCCTTTTTAAAAATAAAAAATAAAATCTGTCCTGGCACTCTGAGCTGCAACAGGCAGCTGCATTTAGCCACCCTTTTCATTTCCCACAATGCTCCCAACCTAGTGTCACTCGGGAACAGGGGTGGGCAACTGTGGGAGGTCAGGGGGCCATTTCCCCCCACACTCCCACAGGCTGCACTGCATCCCTGTGGGTGCTGGATTTTTATTATTTTTAATGGTGTCAGCAGAAGCTACGGTGCGCCCAAAGGCACTCCGCTCCGTAACTGCTACGGATGCCATTCCCCTGCCCATTTTTTTTTCATTTCCCCCCAAATTTGGGGGGCTGCAGGGGCCACATGTGGCCTGCAGGCCATATGTTGCCCACCCCTGCTCTGAAGCATTCTGGGAAATTAAACAGTTGGCTAGACTCAGCTGCCCAGCACTGCGTGGAGCGCTGCCACTATTGCTAAGTAAGCCCATCATGCCCCACCGGAGGACATTTTGCCCAGGACCAAGTCAGACCTGGAGCCAAGCCTGTTCACAGGCAACCCAGGAAGCCTCATATTCCCGCTGAAGAAGGGAGAAGAAGAAAGATGACTTCTAGAAATGTGTTGCACAGCCTTTCAAATGTGGCCTGCCATTTGGCTGGCAGTGGCAGGCTCAGGTTTTTCAGCCTGTGAGTTTGTTTGAGGATGCTTTAATCAGATTGTTTTTCCATTTGCGATCAGTGCCCTGGGCCTTCCCGATGTGATATACTATAAATGAGGCAGTCCATGCACATTTCTTTCATTCTTTTAAAAAATATTTCGGTGCCACCCTTCTATTCCCAGCTCAGTTTACATTGCATGGAAATGGGCAGAAATGCACACAGTGATGCAGTGTAGCCAGGGCTCACAGGAATGCAGCCTTGACACATTTTTATTAGCAGGGAAGCTGACGTCACCTCACCTGCTATCTCCCTCGGAATTCCCTGTTCCCTCTGAGCTTAGCTACAATTCTTATAGGAGTTGGGGTGAAATGAATTTTCCCAGCAACAATATATTGTTCCCTGTTCTAATGCAAAGTATTCCGGGGGTGGTTTGGTCTTGAATGTGCTCATCAGCTTTACAAAAGAGGTGGAGAGGAAAACTGATAGAACTGGTTTGTTGATATGGATCGAAACAGCGGCCTGCGTTTTTTGGCCTCTCCTTGTGGGCGTGGCTATGGGGGACTGTCATGATGAGTGCCTGCACTTCAAAGCTTACCACTACACCACTGGAAACGCCTGCATCTGGCATAGACAGGGCTGCGGATGATTTGCCCTCGCACCATCCCAAAGGCTTTTTCAGTCACAATGGGGACAACTTGGCCAATGGGCACCTCATATGTGGGAGGAAGCTGCAAGGGGTCATCGACACATGAAGCTTTCATTTCCTTTGTTTCTCCAAAAAAAATACCACTGTGTCTAGACCAGTGTTCTCCAACCTTGGGTCCCCAGATGTTTTTGGCCTACAACTCCCAGCATGCCCCAGCCAGCTATGCTACGCTGGGGCATGCTGGGAGTTGTAGGCCAAAAACATCAGGGGACCCAAGGTTGGAGAACACTGGTCTAGACTAAGGATGTTGGAGAAATCCACAACAGATTCAAATGAGTTTGGATTTCTATGAATCTGACCAGTGAATTCTGCAGTGGACTGACTTTTTCCGAGTTGCGTGGATTCTGCAGACTTGGTGTGGGGGGGTTACTTTTGGGGGGGATTTGTCCAATTTCATTCAGTTGCAAATGCGCATTAGCACTAATCCACACTTGCACAAATGCACATGAGCGCAAATGTGCACTTGCAGTAATGCACACTTGCACTAATGCGTACTTGCCATTTATAAAAAGGCAAGCACGAAAAATTGAGTTGTAGCCATTTCCATGAATAATACACCCATGGCCTGTGGCTCATGCTGGCTCAGCTTGTCTGAGTGTGGAAAGCTAAGCGGGGTCAGGCCTGGTGATTACTTGGATGGGAGACCCCTCCTCTAGTTTCCTGCATTGAGCAAGGGGTTGGACTCGATGGTCTTGTGGGCTCCTTCCAACTCTATAATCTATGAATCTATGAAAGCCATTCCAGTAAGGCATCCAGAGGCATGGTTGTTTTTCTTACTAGTGCAGTATGGTATCTGAAGATACTACTGGAAACAGATAAAAGAGCTTTATACCAGGCAGAGAGTAAATACACTGGATAAAATGGCACTGGAGTCCAACTCCTCGGGCGATCCTCTCCACCAGAGATGGGCAACCTGCTGTCATCATCCACATGTTCTTGGACTACAATCCCCATCTGTGCTCCATTAACACCTGGGAAGGCCACAGAACTCTTGAATGTTCTGAAACACTGCCCCAAAGTTCAGCTTATCAGAGCATTGTTGTCATTTTCTAGCTGGCTTCCTCTGCCCACCCTTTTATTTTGACCTGCCCTTGGTGCTATGTTTCCTAGAATGAACAAAGTTGGTATTCATCTCTAGCAACTCCAAAACACACCAGCATTCAGTGTTCAGTGTTCTTTTTCATCACAGAATAGAATTTTATGTTCCAAAGGAAGTTGCCTTCCGCCAGGACATGTGAATGTGAACTAATAAGTATCTTGATTGAAGGACTGGAACTTCCAGATGCATGAGAAGGGAGTTAAATCTAGTGGCTGATGATGAGTTAGATCTAGTGACTAATGCCTTCAAGAAGTTTATGGACAGAGTTGTGACAAATGACAAGAAAACAAGAAGGTTGTTAGATTATTATTTTTTAAACTACTAGGAAAGCAATCCTATAGTCCCTGGGCGAGCATCCCAGGGACCAAAAGACAGTTCAGGCCTTTTTTTCTTGTCTAAACTGGGTGACTTTGGGCCAGTCACTGACTCTCAGCCTAACCTACCTCACAGGGTTGTTGTGAGGATAAAATGGAGAGGAGGATGAGGAAGATTATGTAAGCCGCCTTGGGTTCCTTGCAGGAAAAAAGGTGGGGTATAAATGTAACAAATAAATAAAATAAATAAATAAACATGCATAAGACTGTGCCTTTAATTGATTAGTCAGTTATACTGATAGTTTTTTAAAAAATAAAACACTTAAAGGTGCCCTGATTTATTGGGACAGTAGGTTTGGAAGGGGATGTTACAGAGTTATCCTATACTCACAATTATGCCAGGTTGCATATACATCTTTGCTACGCTGGCACAAAATCTGCCACATCCTTATGCTGCTCAGCTGGCAGAACTGCAAGATATGTTTGTGCCCTCTTAGTCTTGTTATATACAAGCACTTATAAAAACTGCAGAAGACAAACTCCACCCTAATGGAGTCATTCATTCTCCCTTCTCTCACATAGGATAATGTATCTTCTAAAATTATGCCACAACACCCCCCCCCAAAGAACATCAAAACATAAGAAGAGCCATACTGGATCAGACCAAGGGTCCTTCTGGTCCAGCTGCCTACTTGTACTTTGCACAACAACACAAGTAGTACTTGAGTGCAATAGCACCCTTCTGCTCATGTTCTGCAGCAACTGGTGTTCCTAGGCATACTGTCTCCAATCCTGGAGGTAGCATTTAGCCATCATGACTAGTAGCCATTGAGAGCCTCATCCTTCATGAGGATAAGAACAAAGGGTGCTTCCAGATGGGGCTTTTCTTGTACAATCACCCTGCCTCATTCATGGAATTTTACGCAGAGGACACTGCGATCTAATCAGCCTGTGTTCTCCTTCTGCTGCATCTATCTTCCCCCCCCCCCAAGCATTCTAGGTGCTTCCAGATAAAGGGGTCCTAGCGCTAACAGGCATTGTGCAGCTATTCCATCTTTTTTCCTTTAACAGATTTTCCATGGTAAGAAAAAAGGAGGAGGAGGAGGAGGAGGAGGCGAGAAGCAGCAGCAGCGGCGGCGGCGGCGGGGGGGGGGGGGACACAGTGGGGAGGGATGTAAGTTGAAGATGATGTCTGGACCCCCTGTGAAATTCTGTGAATGAGGCAAGGCGATGGCGGGATAAAAGCCTCATCTAGAAGCACCCCAAAAAATCCAGTAAGGAGGGAAAGAGTGGAACATCCATGCAATTTTTCAGCAGGTGTGGACAGGAGAAGGTGCAAGCGAGGCACTGGTGGGAGGAGTTGTCCCTGGGGAAGATGAATGGATGTGTTGTGGATGCTCTTCTTTTCTCTGTCGCTTGCCATGCGTTTCTGTTTCACTTCTGCTCCTGGAAAATGTATGCCAAATGAAGGCTGCAGTCCTATACCCACTTACTAGGGAGTAAGCCTAATTAAATGCAATGGGCCTTCCTAGGTAGACATGGTTAAGATTACACCATCTTATCCAAGTCTACTGAAAGGCAAGTCCCACTGAGTTCAATGGGACTTACTCCCTGGTAAATGGGTGTGGGATTTTATTTGTTAAGTTTGTTTAGAAATTTATATCCCACTTTTCCTTATAAAAAAATAAACTCGAAGTGTCTTACAATAAAAATGTTTGTATAAAAACACATCAGATGTAAGCACAGATCAAAACTGCTAAAATCCATGACGAGTGTAAAACCAAAAGCGGGCTATAAAGCAAGTCAACCTAACTGTGCAATCCTATGCATGTTTATTCAGAAATAAGTCCCATTGTGTTCACCAGGGATGTATGAGAACTCCATTTGGGGGGGGGTGAAAATCTGATGGATTTTTCCAGCTCGGTCCTCCGGATTCCGTTCAATTCCCCCCCTCCCGCCCCCGCTAGCATTGACTCGATTTGTACCGAGTTGAGCCAGTATGCAGATTTCTGTGTGTGTGTGTGTGGGGGGGGGTTAATGTCGGCAATTTGCGCATATTTTTTTTAGTTTGGTCTTGAAACCTGCACAAATTGTATTTCTGGGGGGTCTTTTGCAAGTGTGCACCTGCACACTTATGGGGGTCCGAAATGAAAAGCCTTGCCTTGTCAATGTCCTGGGAAGTGTCTTCTGTCAAAGTGCAGGAGGCACCATCCAAGAACATTGATAAAACAAGGCTACAAATAAGTTAACCTTTTGCTTTGCTTTCCCCTGACAGCTATCAAAAGGTGAGCTGTCAAGTGAAAGCAAAGCCAGGAATTGATCTTTGTTCACAAAAGGGGGTGGTGTGTATATCACCCCCTTTGCAGTGAGATACTCTACTTTTTTATGTGGACCTGACAATTCTCAGTGCCCCCCATCTTTTTCACCCTTTCCTGAGCCTCTAGGTGCTCGGGAAAGTGGGAAAGTGGGAGCCCACCCCATTCTCAGGTGAAATGACGTTTTGACAGCGTGCAGTTTTCAAAGGAAAGGCTTTCTTTTAAAACAGGGTTTTTGACAGGGCCAAGCAGGGATTTTTGACAGGGACAGACATATACAGATTTCAGGGCTGTATATGTCCCTGTCAAAAACAAAACAAAAACAAAACCTTGCTTAGCCCTCAGGGGTAAGTTCTGCTGAACTCAGTGGGATTTAATCAAAGTAAACATGCGTGGGATTGCAGTGGAAACCCACTGGGGGTGCTTCCAGATCGAGGGCTCCTAGTGCTACCACCAATTAGAAGGTATTGTGCAGCTATTCCACCTTTTTCTCCTTAACAGATTTTGTATGATAAGGAAAAAGACAGAAGAAGCAGTGGGACCTTGCAAAATTCAGTGAAGGAGGCAGGACAATGGTGCAATAAAAGCTTTGTCTGGAGGTACCTGAAGACACTCATCCATACAAATCCACAAAATTAAGATTGAGTAGATCACGGTGGAGAGTCTGCATGGGCCCCCCCAGATGTGGCTGGACTCCAACCCCCATCAGCCCAGCCAGCATGGGCTGGGGATGATGGGAGTTGGAGTCCAACGAAATTAGGAAGGCCACAGATTTCCCCCACCCATGAGCTGGATAGACACACTAGCCTGGAATTTGGCATCCATTCCATTTTGAGTTCAATAATTCAGTGTATGTATGTGTACGTGTGTGCATGAGAGAGAGAAAGAGAGGGAGAGAGAGAGAGAGAGAGAGAGAGAAAGTGTTTGTCTGTGTGTTGTGTGAGGGGGAGCAAGAGCAAAAGGGTATATGTGTGTGAGAGGGGGGGGGAAGAAATTGTGTATGAGAGAGACTGTGTGGGGGGGAGAGGGAGAGAGACTGTTTGAGAAAGAAGGAAAGAGAAATTGGGGATTGGACAAATTCCTGGAGAAGGCTATTGATGGCTACCAGTCCTGATGGCCATATGCTACCTCCCGTATCGGAGGCAGGATACCTGTGCACACCAGTTGCTGCCCGGGGACATGGGCGGGAGGGTGCTGTTGCGCTCCTGTCCTGCTTGCGAGATCCCGTGGGCAGCTGGTTGCCCACTGCGTGAACAGAATGCTGGACTAGATGGACCCTTGGTCTGATCCAGAAGGGCTCTTCTTATGTTCTTATGTGTATGACAGAGGTACAGAAAGTGTGTGTGTGTGTGTGTGTGTGAGAGAGAGAGAGCGAGAGAGAGAGAGAGAGCGAGAGAGAGAGAGCGTATGTTTGTGAGTGTGTGTGTGAGAGCGGGGGGGGGGGGATATACGTGCGCGCAGACCTCTTCCAAACAGTTTCATCAGCCCTGCTGTCCCCTCTTCCATAATAGGGCAGGCAGCAGCAAGCAACCGTGGGGCGGGGTGGGGGCAGAGATCTCTGGGCTGGGGGAAGTCCCTTGCCTGGCGATTGGCTCCTGCGCCGGGCCAGTGGCCGAGGAAGGATCGGCGATTTGGGCCAATCGGGACGCGGCAGGGACTGGCCCAGCTGGAGCCGCCGCCAGCGGCGGGGTCGTGCGCTGTTGCTGTGCTGCCTTGCGTTGCGTTGCCTTCGCGCGTGAGCGGCGGGCCGAGGCAGCCGAGCTTGCTGGCGCCGCCACTTCGACGATGCGTCCCGGGTTCCGCGCGCCGGGGCAACTCCTCCAGCTGTTCCAGCTGCTGCAGCACCTGAATTTCTCGCCGGCCAGCGGCCACACGGGTAAGACCCGGGTTGGGAAACTTGCACGGGTGGGGATCTGGGAGAAAAAGTCGAGTTCCTAAGGGATGGGGGGGGGGGGGGTTGGCGAAGAGAAGAAGGAAGAGCAAGAAAAAGAAGAGGAAGAACCCCGGTAAACAGAAAATTAGACACACACACCCATTACTTGACCCCGTGGCTACTTGAAGGAAAGGAAGGAAACTTTACATTTTATTTCTTACTTATTTGTTACATGTATATCCCCCAAGGAACCCAAGGCAGCTTGCATAGTCGTCCTCCTCTCCATTTTAACCTCACAACAACCCTGTGAGGTAGGTTAGTTCCATGGAAGAGCTCCTGCTTTGCATGCAGAAGGCCTCTGGTTCAATCCTGGGCATCTCCAGGTAAAAGGATCCGGTAGCAGGTGGTGGGAAAGGCTCTCAATGACTGGGTTCAGACAACATGATAACCCACACATTGAGTATGGCCCAGCCATACTGTATGGGTTGAGTGTGGGTTGTCATGGACCACGGGTTGTTGTTGAAATGTGGGTTTCTGAACCCAGCTGAGATAACAAACTGAGGAAGGTTAGGCGGAGAGTCAGTGACTGGCCCAAAGTCACCCAGTGTGCTTCATGGCTGAGTGGGCACTAGAACCCGGATCTCCCATGTCCCAGTCCAACACTATAACCACTATGCCACAAATTATAACTGTCTTCATAGTGTGTGTGTTTTAAATAGACCTTAGAAGAAAGCTGCTGTCCTAAGTGCACTTACTTGAAAGTGAACACACTCCAAATCATTGGGACGGACTTCAGAGGAGATATATGGTTAGATCCAGACTTAGTCATGTTTAGAATAGACCCACTGAAAGCAATGGGACTTCAGTTAATTGTGTGGCTAACTTAAGTCCCATTAAGAACATAAGAAGAGCCCTGCTGGATCAGACCAAGGATTCATCCAGTCCAGCATTCTGTTCACACACTGGCCAGCCAGCTGCCCACGGGATCCCACGAGCAGGACATGAGTAAAGCAGCACCCTCTTGCCCATGTTCCATAGATTTCATAGATCATAGAGTTGGAAGGAGCCTACAAGGCTATTGAGACCAACCCCCTGCACAATGCAGGAAACTCGAGGAGGGGTCTCCCATCCGAGTACCGGTAATAACCGGGCCTGACCCTGCTTAGCTTTCCACGCTCAGATATCCTGCCTCTGACACTGGAAGTAGCATAGAGCCATCAGGACTAGTAGCCATTGATAGCATTATATTCTCCATGAATCTGTCCAATCCCCTTTTAAAGCTCTCCAAATTGGTGGCCGTCCACTACATCTTATAGAAGTGAATTGCATAGTTTAACTATGCACTATGTGAAGAAGTAATTCCTTTTATCTGTCCTGAATCTCCCACCAATCACCTTCATGGAATGACCCCGTTGGGTTCTAGCATTATGCCAGAAGGAGAAACTGTCTCCCTGTCCACTTTCTCCACACCATGCATAACTTTGTATACCTCTATCTGTCTCCCCTTACTTGCCTTTGTTCTAAGCTGAACAATCCCAGCGGTTGTAACCTTTCCTCGCAGGGGAGTTGCTCCGGCCCCCTGATCATTTTAGTTGCCCTTTTCTGCACTTTTTCCAACTCCACAATATCTGTTTTTAGGTGCGGTGATCAGAACTGTACACAGTATTCCAAGTGTGGTCACACCATAGATTTGTATAAGGGCAGTATGATATTGGCAGTTTTATTTTCAAATTCCCTTTCCTAATTATGCCTAACATGGAGTTTGCCTTTTTCACGGCAGCTGCACACTGGGTTGATATTTTCATCAAGCTGTCCACCACAACCCCAAGATCTCTTTCTTGGTCAGTCACCAACCACTAGCTCAGATCCCATCAGCTTATACTTGAAGTTGGGATTTTTTACCCCAACGTGCATCACTTTACACTTGCTTACCCTGATCCACGTTTGCCATTTTGATGCCCATTCTCCCAGTTTGGAGAGATCCTTTTGGAGCATTATGATATTGGTAGTTTATCTTTCCTAATGATCAATAAACATAGAATTTTGTTTTCCTATACACACACACACACACTGGGTCAACGGTTTTATTGAGCTCTCTCAGCTCTCCATCACAACTCCAAGATCCCTTTCCTAGTGACTCACTGCCAGCTCAGAGTTTGCAGATTTCAAAAACATGCAATTTCGCCTACACGCCATTTGGAAGTATAATCCACAGCTAAGTCTTATTTCAAAGTAAATCTATTTAAGGTTGAAGACACCATGGAATTACTAGGATAGCTTCTTGCAACCAAGTTCCAACCCTCACTAGTGTCAAGCTTAGGATCCAATGTACTTCCTATAAAATTTAACAGCATCCTTATTGCAAGCAACACAAAACCTGATTTGCCATGGGTAAGCCATTATTCAAAGAGTTTCTTCATGGAGCGCTTGCAACAACAGTGCTCTCTGGGATTAGGAGAAAAGATCAAGTTAAAAGGCAGAATGAGGACATGTTTAACTGAACTCCAAGGCTGACCATTTACAACTTCTATTTGGAGATGGCCTTGAGTTGCCCCAAGTGAATATTTATTTATTTATTTATTATATTTACCGTACCCCACCGTTTTTCCTGCAAGGAACCCAAGGCAGCTTACATAATCCTCCTCTTCCTCCTCTCCATTTTATCCTCACAACAACCCTGTGAGGTAGGTTAGGCTGAGAGTCAGTGACTGGCCCAAAGTCACCCAGTGAGTTTCATGGCCAAGTGGGGACTTGAACCCGGATCTCCCGAGTCCCAGTCCAACACTCTCACCACTACGCCACACTGGCTCTCATCTATCTATCTATCTATCTATCTATCTATCTACACACACACACACACACACACACACACTTCATAGCAAAAAAATAATAATAGTCTAAGTCTAGGGAAATAAGACCATATGCCTGCAAGAGGTCTTTAAGTGTATTTGAATTGTCAGATCCAATAACCTAAATACCTCATCCAGGCAGCAAGCACTTCCATTTGGACAGGACTAACATTCACGTATCTGTTTTTAGCTACCCCATTCAGTCAACAATTAATTTGGTCATTACTTACAGACTGAAGTAAGTAATGTACAGCTTTAGCAAATGTTGTTCAATGAGGGAGTTCTGCCTGCAGGATTCTGTCCTTGTCTGTTATACCACACTCATCCAGTTAAATAAATGCCATGCTTCAAGCCAGGAAAAAAAGCCTCCTGACACATGCATAAGTAAAATACTGAATGAGCCAAGATGTGGACTTTCTTTGTGGCAGTCAGTCAAGCTGGCTCAGTGTAGCCATTCGAAGCTCCTCCCCCTCCTCCCTTACCAAGTACAATAATCTATTTACAGAGGGCCGAATGCTCTCCTATTGTCTGCCAATAAGCAGACATCCTTGCAGGGCAACTGTCAACTTCTTCATTATAATAACGCTAGAGCCCAAGAGCCAAGAGCTGCGCTTCCTCTAGCTCTGCTGTTTGATTGAGGGGGGGGGGGAATCTACAATGAGCTGTTTAATCGGAAGCATGGCTGTATTATAGAAGTCCGTTCTACCCCATAAGAGCTACTATGCTTTAGAAACTGTGCTAGTTACCCATTTAAGGTTCCAATTTACCCCATACTATCTTTGGGGAGGGTCAACAGTGCTTATGGGTTCCACCAGTAAAGGTAATCTAAAAATAATTTTAAATGATAATAAATATCAAAATGAAATAGAACTACCATTGGAGAGGAAAGCATTTGCATATATTTTTATTGTTTCCTTTGAAGCTCTTTCCTTATTTATTCATTCATTTATTCATTCATTCATTTATTTATTTTTACTAATGCAGGTAAACAGATTTTGAGAAATCTGTTACAAGCGAAGCATTAGACTTATTAGCCATATCTTAAACATCAAGCTAGGATTTTTTTTTTTTAAAAAAATCTCCTTTTAAAAGATTTTTTTCCCTGTTACTCCTCAAAAAAAATGCAAGCTGCAAAATAGTGACTTAACATCCCAATATTCTGGCAGAAGTCCATTTTTGCTTAATAGCACAACTGGGATATAGAAAATGAAAGCTATCAGAAATATTATTTTGACAACATAGATGAATCAGACAGTGGTACTCTATTTAAGCTAACACTTGAGCAAGGGGAGCTGCCAAACATTCAGTTCCTCAATTTGGGAAGCTAGTAGGGCAGAAGCAGTACCCAAAAGTGGCTATCCATGGTTTGGTCTACACAAGCATTTTTTGTCAGTTGCATTTTGGGTATCAGCTGTGTAGCTCATATGTGGAGTTTTACCACTACAGGAGACTTTAAGTGATAGAGATATTTCTGCTTGCACATTTAGACCAATAAAGTTGACATACCAGTCAATTAATCACAGGTAAATATTGCCATGCGTAGGTGGCAGCTTACCTTTTAAATTACATTATGGTGTCATATCTTAGCAACAGCAAGGGATTGGGGCTGCTTGCTCCTCTACCCCTGCAACAGTCAAAGCAAGAGCAACCCTAGCAGCGTAGCAAAGCTTCTCTCACATGCTAAATGCTATAACTGCAGGCACTTCTGAAAAGTAACACGTACTCAATGGCAGAGGTTACTGCCCATGACTCCTCCTTACTTGCTGCAGGAACCACTGAGTACCCCCCTCCATGTGGTCTGGCTGTCTGCTCTGTAAAATTCCTAGGAGGAATTGAAGTAAGCTCCTAAACAACAAAACAGTAGCTCCTGGAATAAATGAATGTACCGACTGATGTAACACATGACAAACTCCTGTAATAGAAAGCTTAAGTTATGTAGAGTTGTAGAAAGCCTTTGCTGTCCTAAGAAAGTTAATGCTTTAAATATATTTCACCAGTCAAAAGTCCAACACTAGTAAGAAGTCACAATAAAATCACATTCAGACTAGACGATTGGTGTTTTTGCACCCCTACCCAAAAAAATCTACAAAAAATTATCTGCTTGCAAGGCTCCTTCAACTAACTTCCAGTCAATACTAACATTTGTATTATTGCTGCTGCTAATTATCCGAGCATTATTCCAACTACTAATCAATACAAATAGCCTTAGGGCCATTACTTTGCAGAAGCTGTGCATTCCCAAGAAACATCAAGACTCCTGGACCAGGGATCATTCGGACAAACATCTGGATGTTTTAATTCCATATAACATTTTCCATACTTGCATTACCTTCTCAGAGAACAGTGTTACAAAAATTATCCCTTAGGCTATGAAGAGTGTTTGTTTTAAAATACCAATGCTCCAATCAATCCTTAATCAACATTGCTATAATTGGGCACGTTCGCACGCCACGCCAACCCATAAGCCATGGTGGGTTGGTTGTCGCGTGAACAACCCACAGTGAGCCCAACTGACAATTGATTATATTTATATACCACCCTTTTTCCCCTGCAAGGAACCCAAAGTGGCTTACAGAATCCTCCTCCTCTCCCATTTTATCCTCACAACAACCCTGTGAGGTAGGTTAGACTGAGAGTCAGTGACCAGCCCAATTGCCACTTCCCCCTGGCTGAGCTTGAAGCAAGTAGGAAAAGTAATATACCACTTCAGACTGCAATACCATTCACACATACCTGGGAATAAGAGAGCCAGTGTGGCATAGTGGTTACAGTGTTGGACTAGGACTTGGGAGATCCAGGTTCTAGTCCCCAGTCAGCCATGAGGCTCATTGGGTGACTTTGGGCCAGTCACTGACTCTCAGCCTAACCTACCTCACAGGGTTGTTGTGAGGATAAAATGGAGAGGAGGAGGATTATGTAAACCGCCTTGGGTTCCTTGCAGGATTGCACTGTATGAATGTTAAAGCCCAGATTGTACATTGGATTATGTGGCCCTGAGTGAAATCTTCAAGCTCACCCCTAACTCTGCTCCCCCAGTTTTAGCTGAATTGTGTCCTCCTGTAGCCTCCTAAAAACAGTAGCTAAGGGAGCTGTAAATAGGTAAAGGAGCCAGGACCCCTTTGCAATTTGAGCACTATATACCCCGATTTGCAAATGTTCAGCAGCGTTCTCATCTGCACCCTGGCTTCAGATCCGTGTCTCACAGCACGGCACATGAATATCCCACGTTCGAATTTAGTGAGCAAACCACCACCACCACCACCACCACCGGAAAGTGTATAATGTGGATCTTGCAGCTTTTGCTCTGGAGCCATGACCATGGCATGATAATGTCCAAGGCTCTCCTGGCTGGCAGCACTAAGAAGATCTATAGAGCTTCAGGTTAACAGCTGGCCCAATCTTAAGAGGTTTCTGTTTGCAGCTCCTTTCCTCATTCTTGTCTGCTTTGGAGCAAGTAGGCTCCTTTACAGAGCTGCACAGATCAGTTAATAACACTGGGTTGTACCCAATGTTAGTCTTACTCAGATAACACGCATTGAAATTAACGTGATGTACTGGTACATTAGACTAACATTGGATACAACCCAGCGAATTTTCTCAGCTATAGCCACATCTCACATGATAAGATCAATGTGGAACATCCTACCTAGTGAGGGCTGCCTTGTCCCCTCACTGATGGCCATGCTTTGCCTAGATTGGAGGAGAAGACTATCAATGTCTACTAGTTCTGATGGCCATATGCTTCCTCCATTATCAGAGGCAGTATGCCTATCTGCATCAGTTGCTGGGGAACATGGGCAGGGAGGGTGTTGTCACATTCATGTCCTGCTTGTGGGTTTCCTGTGGGCAGTTGTCTGGCCACTGTGTGAACAGAGTGCTGGACTGCACAGACTGGTGGTCTGATCCAGCATGGCTCTTTTTACGTTGTTATGATTTTTGTTTTAAACCCCTCCCATTTTTGCACTAGGAATTCTTCACCAACCAAATAAAAGATCAAGATATAGTGACAGCCACCAATTTATATTGCTTTAAAAGGAGATTAGACAAATTAATGGAGGATAGGGCTGTCCATGGCTTACTAGTCCTGATCGGCTCTATGCTACCTCCAGTATCAGAGGCAGTATGCCTATGTAGACCAGTTGCTGGGGAACGTGGGCAGGAGGGTGCTGTTGCACTCACGTCCTGCTTGAGGGTTCCCGTGGGCAGCTGGTTGGCCACTGTGTGAACAGAATGCTGGACTGGATGGACCCTTGGCCTGATACAGGCCTGTGGCTTACACTGGCTCAGCTTGTCTGAGTGTGGAAAGCTAAGCAGGGTCAAGCCTGGTTATTACTTGAATGGGAGACCCCTCCTCTAGTTTCCTGCATTGAGCAGGGGGTTGGACTCGATAGCCTTGTAGGCTCCTTCCAACTCTATGATCTATGAAATCTATGAAATCTATTCTTATGTGGTCGCTTAGGCACCACCCCCACAAAAGAGGGCACATTTGCATACAATTTGCATATTCTAATCACACACACACAGCAGAGAGAAACTTAGAAATAATTACTATAATTTAAACAGCAATGCTGTTCTAGAGACCCAGTATAGTGTAATGGTCAGAGTGTTGGACCTGGGACTTGGGAGATCCAGGTTCTCGTCTGCACTCGATCATGAAAGCTCACTGGTTGACTTCGGGCCAGTCACTGACTTTCAGTCTAACCTACCTCACAAGGTTGTTGTGAAGATAAAATGGAGAGGAAGAGAAGGATTATGTAAGCCGCCTTGGGTTCCTTGCAGGAAAAAAGGTGGGATATAAATATAATAAATAATTTTTTAAAAATGCAATACATCTCAACATAGCAGAGAAGACTGTGACCAGGCGATCCTGTGTGCCTGCTCTGCCTGTTTTGCAGATGCTAATTGTTGATGGGCAACTTTCAGGCCCCTGCAGCTCTCCTTTCTTATGGGTCTTTAGCTTTAAGCTGACTTGGATTGGACAGCCCTGAACCCATAGCCACCTTACCTTAACCACTTTGTTAAGTTGTTTCTCTTCTGGTGGCCTTTTGGGCTGTTGAGCTGAAATGGGGGGCATAGGTCAGTGGTAGAGCATGTACTTTGCATGCAGAAGGTAGCGGGTTCAATTTCTGCCATTTCCAGCTAAAACGGATTAGGCAGCGGGTAACTGGAAAGGTCTCTGTCAGAGAGTTGCTGCCAGTTTACAATACACGATAATGGGAAATAGTTTGTCTTGGCATAACATAACTCCCTGTGTTCGTGGGAAGTTTTTAATGATTGATTTATGTGTGTTTCATCTGCTATGACCTGCCTCCTGTCTGACATTTTAAAGTTTGTGATCTAATGGGCAACACGTGTGGAGTGCCCTTGTTTAGGGTGCCGGCCAGCCAGTCATGCCTCTTTCAGGATGCCCCATTCCATTCCCCCATCCCCCCCCCCCACAGTTTTCTCCCTCCACACCCCACCTCCCAAACCGACACTCAGCATTCTGTGTCATTGGACTGGTAGGGGGTTTTTAGGGACTTTGCCCGCTTAGCTGTTTTCCCCCCTAAAGATTTTCAGTTACAGGACGGGGGATACTTGGCTCAACAATACTACAAGTGAGAAGGATCTTGGAATTGTTGTCTATCACAAGCTGAATATGAGCCAGCAATGTGATGTGGCTGCAAAATAGGCAAATGCTATTTTGGGCTGCATTAATAGAAGTATAGTTTCCAAATCGTGTGAAGTGATAGTTCCCCTCTACTCAGCACTGGTTAGGCCTCATCTTGAGTACTGCGTCCAGTTCTGGGCACTACACTTTAAGAAGGATGTAGACAAACTGGAAAGGGTTCAGAGGAAGGCAACAAAGATGATGAGGGAACTGGAAACAAGGCCCTATGAGGAGAGACTGAAGGAACTGGGCATGTTTAGCCTTCAGAAGAGAAGACTGAGGGGAGATATGATAGCGCTGTTGCTGTTCAAGTACTTGAAAGGTTGTCACACAGATGAGGGCCAATCATCCCAGATTGCAGGACACGGAATAATGGGCTCAAGTTACAGGAAGCCAGATTCCAGCTGGACATCAGGAAAAATTTCCTGACTGTTAGAGCAATATTCTGTCTGTTTATAGTAGTTTTACCTATTGTTAATTACCTGCCTACTTTGTTTGTTATTGTTTTCTTTATTGTTAGCACTATTCATCAGTTGTTTGTCTTTTGTTAATTGGCTGTTATTTTCATATTACCGGTATATATTCTGGCATCTGCTTATGGCATTTTGGTGTCTTCATTATAAGTTGTTACTACTACTTTATGTTGATTGTTACAACACATTTTTTTATTGTTAGCATTTGATTACACTTTATATGTTTGTTTAATCTTTGTTATGGTAAGTCTACGTATATGACATTTCTTTCTGAGGGGCAACAGTGATATATTTTCTAGAATATACACTTTATTTCTGTGCAGTTGTGTGCTTTGTGGCACTTTTGTTTATCTATCACCTATTATCAACTGCAGCCTTCATTGTTTTCGTGTTAGAGCAATACAACAATGGAACCAACTACCTAGGGAGGTAGTGGGCTCTCCCACACTGGAGGCATTCAAGGTGCAGCTGCACGGCCATCTGTCAGGGATGCTTTGACCTGGATTCCTGCATTGAGCAGGGGGTTGGACTCAATGGCCTTATAGGCCCCCTCCAACTCTACTATTCTATGATTCTATGAGTTCTTCTGCAAACCTTGGGGACCCCACAAGCCTCCTGATCCCTCCCTCTTTTATGTGGATGGGGCTGTTTTGGCTGTGTAAGGATCCACACTCAGAGAACGAGTTTGCTATTAGTATGATTTTTACAATGCAGAAAACTGAGGGTTCTAACAGCACAAGCAGTGCATGTTTGTTTACTCAGAAATAAGCCTAAAGGTGGATGTGATTTATGGGAGAACTAGTAGTCTGACATACCGGCACATCACGCTATTGTCACAGGAGCACCTTCTAGTGGTCGCATGGAAGTGCAGGCTACAGCAACAGCAAAATCTTCAAAATCATGAGAGCTAGGGCATTAATTAAAAATGAATGAAATGAAAAAGCATATGATTCTGACAAATATTTTGGTCTCCTCTCTGAAACATTTAATAGATGTTTTTTTTTTTGTTGGTGGTAAAATTCAATTTCGAGAATTTTTACTAAAAAGCAACATTTAAAAAAAGGAATAAATTAAGGGCGCAATCCTGTGCATGTTTAGACAGAAAAAAGGCCTACAACTCCCAGCATAGCTGGCTGGGGCATGCTGGGAGTTGTAAGCCGTTTTTCTGTCTAAACATGCACAGGATTGTGCCTTAAATGATACAGGGGTAGTAACTATGATTAAGGCATTTAATATCACACTATCGGGCATGTATAGATAAGGAGGTAGTTATACCCTTGTATGCTTCTGACGGCATGGGATTATTCTTCAGAAGCACATATATTTTCTGGTTTTTGAAATCGCCACAAATGTGCTTCAAGTACACTGTTTTCCTGTAATGGAATGAGGAAAACAACCAAAAGCTAACTTTTGAAACTTGCTGTGAAACTTGCTGCCCCTCCCTGAAATATCTCCTTCCCCTGAGATACCCCAGGACTGGGCCTCTCATCTATGCCAGCCTGAGCTATTGAAGGTCTTTTCCCTCCCATTGATTTCAGTGGAATAGGTGGTGATGGTGGTAGTAGTAGTAGTAGTAGTAATAATAATAATAATAATAATAATAATAATAATAATAATAATGCTGCGGGGGGGGGATGAAAAAGATCCCCTCCTTGTGCTGACAAGACTTGGTAAACTGCAGATGTCCCTACCACCACCCGAGACTCTCTCTCTCTCTCTCTCTCTCTCTCTCTCACACACACACACACACACACACACACGGATTGCTCTGTGTAGGCTGGCCATGTGTCCTCTTTTACCAGGGATGTTGAAGAGTCCTTGGTCTCGAGTCACGAGTCCGAGTCCTTGGTCCAAAATGGTGACTCACGAGTCACAAGTCACTCCCAAAGCTGACTCCACGAGTCCCTATTAAAATCAATGGGGTTTTTCCCCAACAAAATAAGGCTACTTCAGATGTGTGGTTTAAATAAATTCTAGGCACAAGTGTGCCTTTTTATTTCAAAACTCTGCAACTGATTTTGGCAAGAACAGACCAGGCAGAAAAACCCAAAATAACCAGGCAGGCAGAGGAGGCAGGGAACCCCAAAGCAGGCAGGCAGAGGCCTTTGTCTTGGACAATTCAACTGTTGAACTGGTCAAGAAGAGATCAGGCAGGCAGAGGAGGCTGGGAACCCCAAACAGGCAGGCAGAGGCAGCCAAACCCAAAATGTCCGAAAGCTTGCATTTTAGAAAAATGATTTTAAAAAATAAACTTGCCGTACTTCCTAAAACTTATCCATGTTGCATTTGAGGAACATGATTTTTTCTAAACGTTTGGCCCCCATTCTGGAACGGTGAGATCTCATCACAATTCCACCCTCACTGAACACCCGCTCCACTGGTGATGAACTTGCTGGAACCAGAAACACACTCAGAGCAGCCACACAGAGTACGTAATCTCAGGTCCTTCTTCTGCCTCTCCCAAGTACGCAACACATCAATCAAAATAAATCTTGACACACTGTTGGGGCTGCACTCCTGGTAGCCATCCATAGTGGGCGAGCAGCGGCACACCTCGCTTCCATGCGCTCTTCACCGGCAATCACACTCCTCTCCACTCCTTCTGGCACAGCCCAGGGATGTTGAAGAGTCCTTGGTCTCGAGTCCTGAGTCAAGTCTCGAGTCCCATTAAAAATATTGGGACTCGAGTCCGAGTCGAGTCAGAGGGGGGACTCAGTCCGACTCACGAGTCGAGTCCTCGAGTCCGAGTCCCCATCCCTGTCTTTTACAGAAGGCATCCTCTAAATCAGGGCTTTCCAACCGTGGGTCCCCAGATGTTGCTGGACTACAGCTCCCAGAATCGCTTGCCATGAGCCGTGTTGGCTGGGTATGCTGGGAGCTGTAGTCCAGCAACATCTGGGGACCCAAGGTTGGAGAGCCCTGCTCTATATGAAGGCAAGCCCAGTTTAAAGGTAAAGAACCATCTGAAGGAAGAGCTGGGCCTTGAAGTTGCCCATCAACAGCATCTGGACCACAGACTGACCAAGTTCGTTGCAGGAAAAAAGACGGGATATAAATATAATTAAATAAATAAATAAATAAATAATAAAATGCAACATCAATATGCAAAATTTAAAATAATTTAAACAGCTAAAAACAATTTCATTAAAAATGCTGGACATGTTAAAAAGACAACTGACATAAATGCCCGCGTCATATGCCATTAGAATCATAGAATCATAGAATAGTGGAGTTGGAAGGGGCCTACAAGGCCATCGAGTCCAACCCCCTGCTCAATGCAGGAATCCAGGTCAAAGTATCCCTGACAGATGGCTGTCCAGCTGCACCTTGAATGCCTCCAGATTGGGAGATCCCACCACCTTCCTAGGTAGTTGGTTCCATTGTCTTATTGCTCTGACAGTCAGGAATTTTTTCCTGATGTTTAGGTGGAATCTAGGTTCCTGTAACTTGAGCCCATTATTCTGTGTCCTGCAAACTGGGATGACTGAGAAGAGATCCTGGTCCTCCTCTGTGTGACAACCCTTCAAGTACTGGAAGAGTGCTATCAGGTCTCCCCTCAGTCTCCTCTTCTGAAGGCTAAACATGCCCAGTTCTTTCAGTCTCTCCTCATAGGGCCTTGTTTCCAGTCCCTTTATCATCCTTGTTGCCCTCCTCTGAACCCTCTCCAGTTTGTCTACATCCTTCTTAAAGTGTGGTGCCTAGAACTGGACGCAGTACTCAAGAAGAGGCCTAACTAGTGCTGAGTAAAGGGGAATTATTACTTCCCGCTATTTGGAAGCTATACTTCTCTTAATGCAGCCCAAAATAGCATTTGCCTTCTTTGCAGCCACATCACATTGCTGGCTCATATTCAGTTTGTGATCTACCACAATTCCAAGATCCTTCTCACTTGTAGTATTGTTGAAAGAAAATCTGGGGGCTACCACTGAGAAGGCCCTCTCTCTTATTTCCACCCTCTGAGCCTCCCTCAGAGGAAGGCCTCAGACATTGATCATAGTGTCTGGGAAGATTCAGGCTGGTGTTTTGTCAGATACTGAGTGTCCCAAGCCATGTAGGACTTTATAGGTTAAAACCAGCACCTTGAATCGGGCTTGGAAGCATAGAGGCAGCCGATAAAAGTGGGCCAGGATTGGTGTTATATGTTCAGACCTTCTGGTCCCAGTTATTAGTATGGCTGCTGCATTTTGCTCAATCTGCAGCTTCTGAACAGTTTTCAGATGAATTGTGTGTTCTTAGTTCAATTAGAGTAATTAATTCCAAAATTGCATCTACTGTATACATATAACTCAGCATATGCAAATTTTATGCAAATCTACATCCCCTTTTGTTCTCCTTTTTTGTGTGATGCATTTCTTCTATTTTCTTTTCTTTTTTTTACGATTCATAAGTGGCCACCCCATCAGCTAGTGCCATAAATGGGTACAGTTGAAATCTAATGCACACTTACCTGGAAGTAAGTTCTGTTGAACCTGGTGAGGAAGCCAAAGGGAGGGCGGGATTGACCCCTGAGTATTCTAGATTGTGTTGGGGTTGATGTTAATGCAAATATGACTATTTTATATTGATGTTTGTGTTTCTCCAGTGGTACTAGAAATAGATTATAATTAGTAATAACTGAATCATAAGTTCAATAGGCACCAGCAATCGGTACACATAGAAAGTAGATACTGCAAATAGGTACAGCTGTCCGGTCCTTGTTCCTCACCTTGAACCAGTGTAGAAGTGATCTGCAAACAGGGCTTCAAACATCATTTCTGGGAACCAAAGTAAATAAATTGCAAATTAACCCATCCATACTCTCATTCTGCAGAAGTAACAAACACAGTGGGCTAAGGGAAATTATTCCCCCCTTAAAAAAAAAAAATAGTTTTGAGGTTTTACATCTTAAAAACCAAAAGGGAGTGTTTCTTCCATAGCATCTGTTCTGTTTTGTCTTTCCCACATCCTGTTGAAAAATATATTGGCTAGAATCTGCTGACCAACCTGGCAGTGTCTTCCTGCTGAATGAGCCCAGAAAAAATGCAGTGACTTGTGCGCTGGAAACATTTGAATTCCGAGTTGTATGTCATTTCTTTGAAAGGGTGGATAGGTGGGTGGGCTTGGCCACTACTAAGTCTGGGGGATTCTGGTTTCATATAATGACTTGGGCGTTTCCCATTGCTAACCCCCAGCTCTCCATAACATACAGTAGTTTGGATTTTTTCATTTTTAAAGAGCACTGTTAATGTCAGACCGAGGATTTGGGCAGCCTTACACAGAAGCAGACGCTGTGGAGCTGGGGACCGCATCCAGCTCGGGAGCACTGCAGAAGGCATCAGGGGCAAAGGCGGCGACAGAATGATTCCCAGCCACGGATCCCTTGGCTGCTGCTGGCTGGGGAAGATGAGAGTTGTAGTCTGGCACATCTCTGGAGGGCATCAGGTTGGGGAAGTCTTTCAATCAGAAGGCTGTAATATATTTGGTTGTGAAGGAACTTTCATAATTTTGATACCTGAGCAAGTGAGGCCCAAGTGCCTTCAATTATATCCTATACTGGGTTGTGGAACCTCTGGCCCTCCAGATGTTGGTGGACTACAACTCCCATCATCCCTGACCATTGGTCATGCTGCCCGGGGCAGATGGGAGATGGAATCCGGCGACATCTGGAACGCCACAGCTTGCCTACCCTGTCCTATATACTAACAGCGAACTCATTCTCCGAGTGGCAATCTATATGTAGCCAAAACAGTAGCATCCGTGAACAAGAGGGGGTGGCAGCAGGCTTGGGAGAACCCTAAGGCTTTCAGTAGTACGCATTTAAACAAAAAAACCAAAGCCCCCCCCCAAAAAAAAACCCCCAGTGCAACGAGTACTGCACATGCTTAGTGGTCCCACAATGCTGAATCTGTTGGGCATAGGGCGGAAAAGTGGAGCAGAAGAGGCTGGGAATGGAATGGAGTATTATCCTGGAAAAGGACGCAGCTGTCTGGCTGGAAACCTGAACTGGAGGCTCTGGAGCACTACATGTGATAGACTAAAACTGGGCTACACTTGTCGGCTCGACTCATAAAATGGTGAAATACCCAAAGCTAGATGGGGGCTCAGTAGGATTTCCGGTGGGTGGGACTTCTTTGCCCTGCATAGCCTGTTGCTCCTCTTCGGTGCTAGCAAAGCAATCACGTCAGCTAAGGAGATAAATATGTCAATTTGCTTAACTTGCATCATTTATGCAGGATGCAGTCTTTTATCTATCTTAGCAGATATGTTGATTCCCCCCCCCCCCCAATGATGACGTCTGCATAATACAGAAAAGGCCAACTTTGGTACAGGGAGTTTAAGGAAGGTGTATGTGTGTAAGGGAGTGGGGAGAGCTGAATTTCACATGCATCATCTCCACATTTTATCCTCACAACAACCCAGAGAGGTAGGTTTGGCTGAGAGAGTGTGACTGGCCCAGGGTCAGCTGATGAGGTCCATGGCTGAGCAGGAATTTGGATCTGCATCTTCCCCAGTCCAGTCCTAGTCCAACACTTTACCCTCCATATCAGGCTAGCTCGCAGAGTGGGACCAACCAGATAGCCCCTGTGCTGCATTAAGAAGGAAGCGGATAAGCCGGGAAAGTCTGCAACTTGTAGAATCGTTGAAAATCTGTGGGTACCACTTTGGCCAAGGAGATTAGGCTTTCCCTCTCCCAGGCACTTGATTAAACTCTAACCCTGGGACATAATCGCATTCATCTGCATCTTCAATCAGGATAGCGGGTCATAGTCTAAAACCAATTCCCATAAATACCCTACTCCCCAACCAAAGAAAATTACACTGATTCACCCACCCCCATCGCTCCCACCGTCTTTTGCTGAAAATGAAATAGATGGACTGACCAGATAGCTTAGGGAACTGAGAGCAAACCGAAGGCTCTTTCCTGTCAAAGGCATCCCATGTAATCCAGTCTTTTATATCCCCAACCATGTTAACATTACAATCCCGCATTAAAACAAGAATATATTATCTTGCGAACCAAAAGCTGAGCCAGCATAAAAAGATGCTTATGATGCATAAAGGTCAAAGTGTATTCTAGCACATCACGCCTGTCTGTGTGTTATTTGTAGAACACGATGCCTCATTCACACGATCATATTAATGAACTCAGAATAATTGCCACCGCTTTGTTCCATATTCACAACCACTAACTGGGGTGGCCATGTTTCTTACTTGACAAAATACAGTCCTCTGTTTGAAGGACTGGTGTCCAGTTTTAAAGATACAGAGCCCTAAGAAGGGAGAGCAACAGGGGCTTTGGTTTTGGAGTTGCCCATCAATACTTAGCACCTGGACAGCAGACAGAGCATTCACACAGGTCACCTGGTCCAAGTCTTCCCTACTCACTATGGTGAGATGTATTGTATTTCTTTTTAAATTGTACTTATTTCTAACTCTGCATCCATACATATGATCCTATGACCCTATGAGCACGTGCAAATTTTAGGCAAATGTGTCCCCTCTTTTGTGTTCTGTTTTGGTGATGTGTAAGTGGCTACCCTACCACTAACACAAATTGGAGAATGCCAATTGAAAGAGTAGGGAAAACTACACACACACACATACACACTGATTACCCACTTTTTATTAACCACCCTGCTTGGGGGAATGATGAGGTGGTTTCCAAATCTGCAAATCTAGGCACACTTCATTTGGGAATACACCCCATTGGATTCGATGTAATTTGTGCATAAAAATGAATCTTTTCCAGATCTCTGGTCAAGTTGTCTTGAGGAGGCCTGGTCCAGCCATGCAGCAAAATGAGCTGTACCACTGTACCACTTCGGACTGCAGGGCTCTGTGTGTGTGTGTGTGTGTGTGCGCACGAGCACGCGCAAGGGGGGTTATTTAATACAGGGGTGGGCAACACGCAGGCCCCAGAATACCCTCCCAAAAAATGACCTATCAGAGAACAGCTGGTGATGGGAGCCATGGCAAACAGGCTTGGCATCAGCACCTGATCCGGCCTGGGCTGCCGCTGGTTTAAGACATGTATTTTATAGTCGGGGGCAGCCAGCCTGACATGCATTGCACATGGTTACAAGTGCTCATTTTGTTATTTTTGCTTTAAAATTGTATTGTTTCTATAACCTAGCAGCACTTAGTCCCAAGTAAACGCTTTTAGCATCAGGGCAGTGGAAGCAGACTCCTGTATGTTATTCCTGTAAGCATGATGATTCTGGGATTTCAGTGAGTTTCAAATGCGAAATCGCACATGCTCGGGGTATTTCTTGTTTTATTGGGATTGGGGAGGGGGGGTTGCTCTAAAATATTAGGAATGTAGGAGCAGTTGCAAGCCATGGACTAGCAGTAGGGGAGGGGGGAGGAGAAACGAAATATATCTGAAGCAATACACATGGTGGTTTAAAAGCCTCCCCCCCCCACCCATAAGACCGCTAGTTACCTAGCTGCACCATGTGTAGTAGACCTGGTTTTGAGCTGCACCTTGCTCATTTCTGGTTCCTTTCTCCTCCAGTGCCCCACCCCAATTTATTAATTTCCCAAATACAAAAAAGAAGAAGAAAAGAATAGAAAATTATATCAAATTTAAGTCTTGTTCCTAACAGAGGGATTTTATATTTAACATATTTTTCTCCCTTCGTTTTACAAGCAAACCTATAGGTGGAATCCTTGGAGGCTTTCTTTATGTTGCTTCATACCAACAAATTACATTTAGGGTGCCCTCCTATGGAGATGAGCGTCCGCCCCCAAACTCGGAGGCTTACACTCATCCAATGCAAAACAAGAGGAGCAGCGGAAATGATCTTTGCCTCCCCACTCCTCCTGCTCCTTATTTTCGCTAGATGGCTGTTTTCAGCCATCTAGCAATGGCATTTCAGAGGTGGAGGGAAGGAGGCTGGCCACCTCATTTCCTGGCCTCCCCACTCTCTCCTGGCCTCCCCGCCCCCTTCTGCCCCTCTCCGAGGTCATGTTTCTGACCTCGGAGAGCAGCTGGTGTGGTTGTTTCCATGCCAGCTGCGGGGGGGGGGGGGGCAGCCAGAGTTCTGATCCCCAGGCTGAGGCCGGAGCGCAGTCTGGGAATCCGAAAAATCCTGTGGCCCCTCAGACAAGGTCTAGGGGCCATAGGAGCGCTCTGTTCGTCTCTTTTCCACAATCTGAGGGAAAGCTTTGATAGATGTTGCTGCGGTGCAGACGTCCCTGATTTGTATATGAAATAAAATGTGCTGCGTTGTATGAAAACTCAGATATTTTAACTTTGCCTTTATCTAGTGTCGATTGACTTCCTTTCTCCTTTTTGAGATGGGAAGGTTTCCGTAGGCCCGTTACAGAGTACATGGTTTGCATCCAGAAGGTCCCAGTTCATTCCTTGCCAACTCTGCTGAAAAGAAGCAGGTAGAAGGTGACCCAGTGTTCTCCAACCTTGGGTCCCCAGATGTTTTTGGCCTACAACTCCCAGCATGCCCCAGCCAGCTGCTGGGTCGCTGCCAGCCAGAGTAGACAATACTGGACTTGACGGACAAACCCAGGGAAGACTGGTGACGCCTATGTCAGTGGGGCTCCTTATCCATTGCAGCTTTTATTTTGAGCTTTATAGGAGCTGTCCATGCTGGTGAACCTATTTTGGGGATGGAGTGCAGCCCCATCGATAGCTCCTATAAAGCTCAGAATAAAAGCTGCAATGGATAAGGAGCCTCACTGACACTGGAGTCACCGGCCTACCCTGCGAATAACCTGACCTGCTATAAGGCAGCTTCTTTGGTACTACTCAGTACTTGGCGTGGGCCTACCACCTCATCTTATTTCCTTGCCTTCCAGGGAACGGTTGTGGTCACTCAGTGCTAACACCTTTCAGTGGGACGTTGGCTTCCAAGAACTATCCCGGCACTTACCCAAACTTCACATCCTGCGAGTGGAGGATTCGCGGCACGGCAGGGAGCCACCTCAGCCTGGCCTTTGCAGACATGGACATTGAAGCCTCAGAACGATGCAAGTCTGGCTTCTTGTTGCTTTCTTCTCCATCAGATGGTTCCAGCTTTGGTAAGGGCACCCTTGATTTCTTAGCCAATCCAAGGATCACAGAATTTGATGGATGGAAAGTTCAGGGGAGGCTGGTGACGCCTGTCTTAGTGGGGCTCCTTATCCATTGCAGCTTTTATTCTGAGCTTTATAGCAGCTATCCATGCTGCTCCATGTTGGTGAACCTATTTTGGGGATGGAGTACAGCACCATGGATAACCTCTCTCAGCCTTATACCCAGTCTTTCCTGCAAGTTGCAACGAATCCAATCCTCCTCCTCCCCCTCTCCATTTTATCCTCACAACAACAACCCTGTGAAGTAGGTTGGGCTGAGAGTCAGTGACTGGCCCAAAGTCACCCGGTGAGCTTCATAGCCGAGTGGGGACTAGAAGCCAGATCCCCTGAGTCCCAGTCCAACACTCTAACCGCTACACCACACTGTTTCCAAATGTACCTACTATAAGCCAAAAAGTTGCTCTAGGCTCCCTGTGGCTGTCAAACAAGATGCACACACCCTATGAAAGCTGGTCACAGTGGCAACGTCCCTAGAGTAGAGATGGGGAAATCTGTCGGTTTTGTTTTCTCCCACATTTGAGTTATGTTTAAATCTCAAGTTTTCCCTGTTCTGTTTATGAAGAAATTTGCAAATTTTGGTAAATTCTTGTTTGTTTGTTTGTTTGTTTGTTTGATCTGTACCTCGCCTTTCTACCCCCCCATAAAAAAATTAAAAAGACACTCAAGTTCTTATAAAAAAATAAACCAAAAGAAATCCTCACCCATCTGCACCAGCTAAATTCAACAGATGCAACTATTCCCAGCACGGAGAGGACCACGTTGTACCTGCCTGCCATGTAGCTTTGTTAAAAGATGAGGAGCCTGTCCGGAAAAAAGATGTGGCTACCTTAATTCAGCACCACAAACATGGTTGATTGAATACACAGGGATTCAAAGCGAGACCTTTGGGAGCTAAGCACTCAAAGCCCTCTGCCTGGATTGATCTTTCAGTTTTGCGTTCGCCCACCTTCGGTTTTTTAAAAATGTCTAGTTCTTTCTGTCCCATTTTATGACGAAATTTGTGGATTTGGGTAAGTACTTATCAAAAAGAGGAACCAAATGAAGTTGGCATCCCTGCTCTAAAGTAGACTGTAGGATCCCATCCCCCTTCCTTATTATTTTGGAAATGGAAAGAGAGGTGGTCAATGAACAAATGGCTCTTTTCCACCTCCGATTTCTGTGGCTATTCAGTCGGAAAAGAGATGAACGTCTCCCTGCAAACCCTTTCACGTGTCGCTTTGCCAGAGCACAAAGGGGCCTTCTCTTTGCAGCACTCTGGCATTCTTGGATCCTGGACTCTTCACTGGCTCCTTGGTTTGCAGTTCTGTTCCTGCCTGTATCCTATATTTAGTTCTGCTTGCTCTTGGCTCATCACCCCCTTGCTCCTCCGCCTCCATCACTTCCCATTCCTGGCAGAGTCTGATTCATGACTCTCTGGAAGACTCTTTCTGGAAGACATTTTCAAAGGTCAACTTTTCTTTTTCTTTCTCCCTTCCTTCCTCTTTCAGCTCCCCCTTCTATAGGCCGCTGATACTGTGCTCAGGTCTGTCCAATCTCTCTTAAATCTATTAAATCTCTCCCAGGAAATCCTGAAAACATTTGGGCACTGCTCCACAGGGGGGGAAACTTTAATGAACAAGCATGCACACGCATGCACGCACACACACACACACACACACACCTGTTCGTTGCATAAATTCCCTCCATGTGGCCCATTTCCCAGGCAAAATAAGAAGAAATGCCAGATTTTGCTTGATCCTGTACTTATCCAGGACATTACATTGCAACCATAGAGATGCACATATATGTGTAGGAAGAAGCTTTACAATTATGACTGTTTTAAAAGTAGACATGGATTCTGAATTCCTAACAGGGAATTCCCTACAAACCCCCCCCCCCATTTCACTGAAGATCCCCCCACCCACCCACCCATCTGAGATCAACTTGTCAGATGCAGTGGTGCCATTTTCCAGTTGGAAAACCCCCCAATCATTTTGACCCAAACTTGATTCACCAATTGATGCACCAATTCATGGAATGAACAAAGTCGGAATTCATCTCTGGCTACTTCCAAACACAACAACTACAGTTCAGTGTTCATTTTTCATCACTGAATCTACCCCCTCATCCCTCTGAAAATTCAAACTCTCTCCCTCCTGATCCCATTTCAGTTTGTGGGGAACACCAACTTGAACTCCTTGAACCATCTGGAGCTCCTTGAAGGAGGGATGGGATATAAATGTAAATCATGATCATGATCATCATCATCATCATGATCATCATCATCATCATCATCCCCTCTATTTCCCATGTTCAGGCTGTGCATGCCATTCATTATATAGCCAAAATAGCACCAACCATGCACAAGAGGAATGTAACATATCAGCAGGCATGGGAAACTCCAAGGTTTTCAGTGGTACAAAAAAACTTTAGGAAAAAACCCTAAGGGCACAATCCCAGCATGCCCCAGCCAGGGGCATGCTGGGTGTTGTAGGCCTTTTTTTCTGTCTAAACTTGCATAGGATTGCACCTTAAGTTGGGGAGAGGCCCCAAAAATAGCCCAATGAGAATTTGCCACGGAATCCTGACTGACTGTTGGTGGCGGTGGGGACTGGAGGTAGGTGAGACGGAACAGAGTGGCTGGAATCCTGAAGAGCTGCGCTCCACACTGCAACATTTTGTTGCAGGTCCTACATTGTTGTTGTAGTTGTATCTGAAGAATGAATTGCGGAAAGCTGAAGTATGGTTTGGAATTGAGCTACTTAGACTTTTTTTTTTTTTTAATGTTAATCACCTAAAAGTGACCACAGCCCTAAATCGGCAGAGTTCTCTCCTTGCAGAGCTTTGAGGAAGAGAGAAATTCCACAGGTGTAGCTTCTCACATCACAACACTACACCATAAGGGGAAGACTGCATGTGCTATTGTTCCCCTCCAACAGAGTTCTCAAAAGGAAGGGAGCCTTTCCCTTTTGGATCATTGTCAATAAGGCTCAAACTATGCATGATGTTAGTCATGCTTTATGTTAGTCGCATGTAGTCTTCCATTCCACGCCCCATATTGTAGTTTTTTTTGTTTGTTTGTTTAATTAAACCAGCTGCCCTGCAATCTCTAATGAGGATCATTGTGGAGAGTGGAGCATCGTAACCCTTCCTTCTTTGCAAGTTTTTCACTTCCAGATTTCTTCTGCCAAGCTGCTTATAGCCCTGTGTGCTTGTTGGGGGGGAACCCCATGGGTAACATTTCTTCCCCCCTTTTATGAAGCTAAAAGCAGGGTTTCGTGAGGTGGGGGAGGTACTTTGGTGTTGGGAAAGTGGCAGAGAGGAAAAGGTGTTAAGAACCTCCGCAGCCAGCAGTCTCCCATTAAACCAGTGTTCTCCAACCTTGGGTCCCCAGATGTTTTTGGCCTACAACTCCCAGCATGCCCCAGCCAGCGTAGCCAGTTGTAGGCCAAAAACATCTGGGGACCCAAGGTTGGAGAACACTGCATTAAACATTGTCGCTCAGAGGACTGCTTTAGGTAAGGAAAGAAACTGAGGAGAGGAAGTGGCACCTCATGCAATTCTACAGCAGATGTACTCTGTACCTGAATTTGTCAGCCTAAAACTGGAGCATAGCAAGGTTCTCAGCGTCACCATTTCAGATTTTGGTGTGGGATGCCAATTTATTTATTTATTTGAGGTATCTTCTGCCTTTCTACCCGAAAGTGGCACACAAGGCAGGGTGGCCGGATGGCTGGCCAGATGGGCGATTAATAAATATAATAAATAAATAAAATAAATAACAATAATAAGACCAAGATTAAAACAAAATGTTATTAAAAGGACTATACAAACAAATAAATTAAAGGCTCAATAAAACACACACACACACCAATAAGGAAGAAATCATCAGCACCCAGCCAATTAAAAACACCATCCAGCAGCAGACCAGCTTACATGCTGAAAGCCTGCCTGGATAAAAATGTCTTTGCTTGCTGGGGAAGGACAAAAGAGAGGGAGCTAGGGTGGGCTTCAAAGGTCCAGTTTTGGATCTATTTCCAATAAAATTTCAATGATAAGCAATGTATTTTTAAGACCATTTATTGTGGCTGTTACTTTTTATACCACATAGTAGGGATGGGTGACACTGTAGAACTTGACTCGCTTGTGCTCAGCAGACTCCAGTGCACCTCGCCTGACTTGAGAGCCAAAACCAGGCCAAGTAAGGGTTTTTTTAATGGCTTCCACTGTTAAAGCGGGCCCCCAATTTGCATATGTATGTTTTTAAGGCAGGGAAAGTTGCATAAAATATGGCCGCAATTTGCGCAAATTGTGGTTGTGTTTATGCAAATTGAAGCCATATTTTGTGCAAATTTCTCTGCCTTTAAATTAAAAAGAAGAAGCAAATCGCAGCCTGCTTTAAAAGCGGAAGACCGTGTACTGGCTTGACTAGCGTCGGAGCGAGTCAGCGGCACTGCTGGTAGACAGGCCGGAATCCAGGGGGCTGAGCCAGGCCAACCCACTGGATTTTGACCCCCTCAAGTGGATTCCTCACACATCACTACCGCATAGTAGCAACAGATACAGTGAAGTGCAACAAATTCATGTCTGTAAACATGTGCATCATGCAGTTTACACCTGTCTGGGTGAAGGGGGCAGTTGCAGCTCCCTGCTGATGGAGAACTTGATGGCAAACCCAGGATGGGCTGCAGCTCGGTGGTGGAGGAACATAGGTCCCAGGTTCAGTGCCTGGCACCTGCAAGTAGGGCTGGGAAAGTACCCTGCGTGAAGCCCCATAGAGTGGCTGCCAGTCGGTATAGATATTATTGAGCCAGATGGACTGATGGTTGGACTCAGCATAAGGAAGCTTCCTATTTTCTACCCAGGTTTGACTGTGCACCAGGTTGAGGAAGGCTTCTGTAATGTGGGCGGTTTTATGCTTATAGTGAAAGCACATTTCCAGTCACAGGAACATGAGCATTTGCTGGAATTTTTCTTCTTCCCCACCCCTCCGCTCCTCTGCAGTTGGCCTGCTCTTGCTTCTGGCAGGGGTACCGACAGTATATTCTTTCTCCAAAGTGGAGACCTTCCTAGTCCAATTCAGTCGTCAGCAAAGCGGGGCTTTTTGGCTGACTTTCGGGAAGTTCCCTCGAACGGAAGTCCTGAGCAAGCATGGAATGGTGCACCACGCATACAGTGGGAAAGGGAGAGGGGAGCTCCTGGCTGCAGCCCTTGCTGGCTGTTTTGTTCCGCTTGCTGTGGGAAACAATGCAGCTGCCGGCAGATGCCTCTGGGCTGAGGCGAGCAGTGTGGAATGAAGGATTTTACGCCACAGTGCTGTGGCAAAGAGCACTACGAGGCCTACAAACAAAGAGACCTGGGAAACATTTCACCTTGGTCACATCTGCAGCCTATGCTTATCATCTGATTGGTGCTGGCTAGCCATTATTTTCCCTTGCCAGAGTCTGTCTGTCTGTCTGTCTTTTCTATTTGAGCCTCAGTATTGTTCAATGTACAACTTAACATTGGTGTATATTTAATATACCATGCAACTGTACCTATGGGGCGTTTACTTAGCACAGTGGTTCTTAAACTTTGTTGCACTGAGAACTGCTATTTTGGTTTTCTTGTTCTTTGTGGACCACTGTATTGTATTACTTTGTGGCTACAAGCATGGAAGATGCTTGAAAGGCTCCTTGCCCAGCAGAAAAGTGGCTTGCCTCTTCAGCACATAGCAGCATGGAAGGATCCCCGAAAGACTTCTTGCCCAGTGGGAAAGTGGCTTGCCTCTTCAACACATAGCAGAAGCATCTAAGGAACCTGTGGCTCTTTGACACTTGCTATTATTTTCATCATGGTCTCAGGGACCATCTGAAAGTACACCAGTGACCATCAGCTTATGAACCAGCTACTTAAACTACTACTTAATAGAGCAGGACTCTCCAACCTTGGGTCCTCAGATGTTGCTGGCCTACAGCTCCCAGAATCCCTTGCCATTAGCCGTGTTGGCTGGGTGTGCTGGGAGCTGTAGGCCAGCAACATCTGGGGAACCAAGGTTGGAGAGCCCTGTAATACAGTATGATTTAAGAAGGGCAGAGGGGGGCGGTCCCACTGCCAGTCCCTCCCCACTGTATTTCAGACTAGTTGTGGTTAGTCTTCAGGATCAGACCACCTCCTCACTGCTCCAATGCATTGACTATTGGTATCAACAGGTTGCTGGGCCATGTCGAATGGCTGATGAGGATGGAGACGCCCAAGTTTGTTTAAGGAGGGGCTGTGTGGCTGTGGACAGGAGTGGCCCTTTGGGGCACATAGAAGGGGATCCTCCAGTGACCCTCCTATAATTCAGGCTTGTCATAAGAACATAAGAAGAGCCCTACTGGATCAGGCCAAGGGTCCATCTAGTCCAGCATTCTGTTCACACAGTGGCCAACCAGCTGCCCACGGGAAACCCACAAGCAGGACATGAGTGCAACAGCACCCTCCCACCCATGTTCCCCAGCAACTGGTGTACATACATAGGCATACTGCCTCTGACACTGGAGGTAGCATATAGCCGTCAGGACTAGTAGCCATGGATAGCCCTATCCTCCATTAATCTGTCTAATCCCCCTTTAAAGCCATCCAAATTGGTGGCCATCACTAAATCTTGTGGTGGCAAATTCCATAGTTTAACTACATTCTGTGTGGGGAAAGTACTACATAAGAATATGAGAACATAAGAAGAGCCCTGCTGGATCAGACCAAGGGTCCATGCAGTCCAGTATTCCGTTCACACAGTGGCCAGCCAGCTGCCCATGGGATCCCACAAGCAGGACGTGAGCGCAACAGCACCCTCCCACCCATGTTCCCCAGCAACTGGTGTACATCGGCATTCGGCATGCTGCCTCTGATACTCAGTGGACACCAGGTGCCTCTGACACTGGAGTCAGCATTCTATGGTCCTAGTTGGGTGGGCGGGTGATGGGAAGTTGGAGCCCTTTGCCGTGCAGCGCTTGAGTAAGAGGAGGATGTGGGAATCGCTCACTCTGACTCATCTGATGTTTGTGGCTGCTTATTCAGAGTAATGTGTCTGTGTTATACATTGCGGCACAGGAGGTTTGGGTTGTGCTTCAAGTGGGTTTCTTGGGCCTCTGGTGCCCTCTGCTTGCTTGAATTAGCCTATGGGCCTGCAGGTAATCATTAAAAGCAGAGATACGCGGAAATGGCACCATCAGTGCAGAATTTAAGGTTTTGGCATGAATGATATGACTTCATTGACTTGGGTCAATGGCTACCTCGTAGCCTAACCTACCTCCCAGGGTGGCTGTGAAGATCAAAGGGGGTGACAGATGTATATTCTGCTCTCAGTTCCTTGAAGGAAAAATGTGATTTAAAAAAAAAAAAATCATCACACTCCCTGAGGAGTGTGCTAGTATTCTCAGGAAGAGAACGTAATTGGCCAGTCTTGTAAGAACATAAGAAGAGCCATGCTGGATCAGGCCCACGGTCCACCTAGCCCAGCATCCTGTTTCCCATAGAGGCCACCCACATGCCTCCAGGATGCCCACAAGCAGGGCGTGAAGGCAACAGACCTCCCCTTTTGTGTGCCCCCCCCCCCGGCCATTGGCATTTGGTGGAATGCCGCCTAGGAACAGTGGTGCTTAGTCATAACTTCCTCTAATATCAAACTCCGTGCTCCCGTGCCAACAGAAAGGCAGCCAAAACTGGGCCACAGAGAAGCAAAGGGGAAGTAGCATGGTTTGAGGAATTTTAATTTTTTATTTTTAAAAAAAACAACTTAACACCCCCTCCACCAAACGAGGGCACCCCGCCCAAAAAAGACAGCATAATAAGGACCGAGCATGCTCATAGGGACATAAGAAGAGACTTGCTGGATCAGGCCAAGGGTCCATCTAGTCCAGCATTCTGTTCACACAGTGGCCAACCAGCTGCCCCGTGGAAACCCACAAGCAGGACATGAGTGCAGCAGCACCCTCCTGCCCATGTTCCCCAGCAACTGGTGTACATCAGCATTCGGCATGCTGCCTCTGATACTCAGTGGACACTAGGCGCTATGGTGCAGGCAACTGTGACTAGAGATGTTGAAGACATCCGCTATGGATTCAAAAGAGTCCTATGAATCCAACCTGTGGATCCCGCAACAGACCGGCTTTCACTGAGTCACACAGATTCCGTGGACTTGCAGACCAGTTTTTAACTTTTGGGGAGGAGGATTAGCGCGAATGCGCATTAACTAGTGCGCTGATGCACATTAGCGTTGATGTGCATTAGTGCTAATGCAAATTAGCACAAGTCGAATGAAATTCTGGTTAAAAAAAGAGAGGTCCAATTCCACCAATGAGCGGACAATGGAATGAAAGACGCCTGACAGTCCGTGAAACACAGACGGAACGGATTTAACAAAATCCGTACATCCCTTACTGTGACTAGGAGACCTGTGTGCCTGCCTGGTCGGTCAGCTGTTCAGGGTGCTTACAGTTGATGGGCCACAGTTCTGATGGCTCTTTATCTTTAAACTGGACTTTGAGAGCACAGCCCTTCAAACAGGGGGTGCTGTGTGTGGTGACTGCCTATGTCTGTGGGGCTCCTTATCCATTGCAACTTTTATTCTGAGCTTTATAGGTGCTGAACTCCATCCCCAAAATAAGTTCACCACCACGGAGCACCATGGAGAGCTCCTAGAAAGCTCAGAATCAACGCTTCAATGGATAAAGGAGCCCCAATGACATAAGGCGTCACCAGCCTCCCCTGCCCTCAAATAGAGGACGCTCCTCCAGCAGCTCTTCAAATAGAGGACTGTTCTCTGGAAAAGAAGACACTTGGCCACTTTCCTGCCAAGTCCCAAGCCTGGCGCTATCCCTGTTCTATGCTGCCTGCTGCCCTGTTGGCACTCAACTAGAATATATTTGAGCAACATGTTTCACCAAAATAACAGAGACTTGGGCCTATAATGGGCATGTACTACAGCTATTAGCTTGTTTGGTAGGTGAAGAGTTAGGTGAGCCTTCCCAATCTGGTGCCTTCCACATGTTTTGAACTACAAATCCCATCAGCCCCATCCACTGTGGCCAGTGGTCAGGGATGATGGAAGGTGTAGTCCAAAACATCTGGAGGGCACCAGATTAGAGAAGGCTGAGTTAAATGTTGTAGCTCCAGCTTACCAAATCCTAACGAGAACCTTATCTGTAATAGATACACACACACACACACACCAGCACGATGGCGTTATTTGTTTTGTCCGGGGGTGTTTTGCTTATTTTGCTGCCTTGACTGAGTGCAGAGTTTTGGCTTTGGGACAGCAGATTTCCACCCGTCCTCCCACGGCCTGGCCTGGAATGGCACATACAAGAAATGTCAGTAACGCTGTGTAACATCTGGCGTGCAAGCAAGATGTGTCATATAGGCCACGAGCCAGCTATAAAGCAGGACCAAACAAAGCGCGGAAGGGCGAGCAAGGAGCGTCTCCAAGTGCATGTCCCCCTGCGCACAGACGTGCGCTCTCTCCACCCCTCCCCCATTACTCCCCCTTGCCAAATTCGAGTCTTTACTGGAAGGAAGCTTATCCATGCAGACATTAATGATCCATCTGTGATGATTCATTGGGAGCATGAAAGGCCAAGTTGCCTTCAAGTGTATCAAAGAGTTGGCTTGTCCTGGAATGCCCCCTTTCTGCCCCATTGGCAGACTCCCTTTGTTCTTTTGATGTTTGTGCCCACTCGCAACTGAATATTGCTCGCCTCTCACATCGAAGGGAACTAGGGCAGTACACATCTGCTTTGGGCCATGCCCGAATACCACTTGTCAGACCAAAGTGGGCGTTTTTGGAGGTGTTCGGACCACCTCGAAGCAAGGCAGCTCTTGCCCAAATGAACATGGGCTGCTTCGGACCCACTTCAGAGGGTGGTTGGTTTCAGTTTGGTGTATGCCCAATGTTGACACAGTTTTTTTCACCTCCCACAGACAAGCTCTCCATAAGAGGAAAAGACCATGTTGGGCGGGGAGGCAGGGAAAGATGTGGGGGAATATTGTTTTGTGACTGACAACTCTGGGTTCCAATCAGAGAATGACATTAGCAGGGCTCTATAGTCACAGTGCTTTTGGGAGGGATGTTAAAGCAACATAACAGGCGTTCTAATGTTTTCAGAGTGCAGTGCAAGTTGACTCTCTTAGGAGCAACAAAACTGAAAGGACTAGTGAAGTTGTTGGTGATTGTGTTTTGCTTTTGAAGTTGTTGGTGATAGACCATGTAGGCTGAGGATGATGGGAGTTGCAGTCCAGCACATTTGGAAGGCACCAGGTTGGGGAAGGCTGCCTCACTCCAATCCAGACCAATCCTTTCCTAAAGTCCAGTCCCTTGCATCCTAATTTCCGCCCCCCCCAGATTTTGGTGCCAATCCCTGCCCCCCTGAACATCTCAAATATTATTTTTAAGTCATCATAATAACTCACCAACCACTGCATCTATTCTTCTGAAGAGTTAAAGAAAACTTACTTGGCGGCACCTCTGTGCTGTATGTCGGATTCATGCAAATTGCCCACAAAACCTAATGACATAAGCTGCATGCGCATGCGTAGGCTGCAAATGCTTCTTCGCCACATGGGCAACTATGATGACTTTGATTCTCCTGTGTCTTGCTGGAACTAGCTCCAGTAGGCCAGCCTTCCCCAACCTGGTGCCCTCCAGATGTTTAGGATGACAGCTCCCAGCATTCCTGGCCATTGGCCATACTGGTTGGGGCTGATGATGAGTGTCAGTTTAAAACACCCGGAGAGCACCAGGCTGGGGAAGGTTGCACTAGCCTCTTAACTAGAGTAAAGCTTTGTAAATATGGTTGCATGCTCCTCTCTGTTCCTAAAGTTTACAGAGGACCAGCTAATATGGTTTGTGTAATTTATTTATTTATTTATTTACTATATTTATACCCTGCCTTTTTTCCTGCAAGGAACCCAAGGCGGCTTACATAATCCTCCTCCTCCTCCTCCTCCTCCTCCTCCTCCTCTCCATTTTATCCTCACAACAACCCTGTGAGGTAGGTTTGTAATACTTCTATAATTGTGGATAAGAAAACTGGTATATGGATCAAGTTGAAACAGAGTACAGTACTATTAAAGGGTGATTTGTTGTAGACAGTTTAAAGAACTCATCAGAATTTGAGTTCTTGAGTTCTCCAGAATTTGCTTGGAGAGCCCAGGTGAGCTTGCAGCAAGGAAGAGGAGGATGAGGATGAACTGGTCCAGGTAATGCTCCAGAGATTGGGCAAAGGCCCAAAGATGCCAACCTTTGATGCCGGCCATGCACCAATACATCACAGACTGAAAGGATGTGGAAAAGTGAAGTGAAAGCTATGAAAGAAATGGGATAGATTAAAACAGGCCCTGCTGTTCTTGGCCTCTCTGCTGAAATGACAGCTGGGCCTTGGGGGAAGGGGAGACCGCAGTGTGCAAATCTGTCCCTTTTTTGTTGTTGTTAAAAAAGGGGGGGGGACTTATTGATCAGACCCTCCCCAGAAAGTGCCAGGCAAAGCTGGCAGTTTATTAAGCTGGGGTCTTAACTGGGAGAGGGAGATTGCAAATTAATTTGGATTAAACAGCTGAAAGCATGAAGGATTTATTTTCTGAGTAGTTTGGAGGAGAGAGAAAAGGGGAACTTGAAGACAGCTTGCAAACCTTTCCACTTTGTTCCTACTGGCAGCTGAGGTCTGGGTCACTCGAGACAGAAAATGTATCTGAGAGTATTTTGTCCTCTAAAACATACCCACTCTTCCAGGGGAAATGGCTATCTATCTTTAGAAGAGACTTTACAGCACAAACCTGGGGTGATGCCACAAAACAACAACAAAAAAAGCACATATGGTATGTGCATATGCCAATTTGCGTATGCTCTAAAGTCTCTCTGTGTGTGTGTCTTTAAATGTATTTAAAATGTATTAAATAAATAAATTTAAAGGACACTGTCTCTTAAAGACACCCCTATTTGTAAAAAGGGATGTATGGACAGGAGAGAGCAGGGCATTGATTTCAGGAAAAAAAACTTCAGGCAGAAAGATTCAAGAGGGAGAGGCAGCACATGTGGGCAAAAAGTCAGCTAATCCAGGGGGATCAGATGCAACAGGGATCATCAGGGCCCCTGTCCCTTTCTTTCAGCAAGTGCCTGTGGACAGCAGGGTGGTGGGGCAGATGGCCTCCCAGAGATTCAGGGCTCCAAATGAAAGATTGGGGCTCCAGCCGTAGTGGGCTGCCCCCTAACACCGCCTCTGGCTGACTCAGAAGTAAGACCTAGTGAATTCTGCAAGAGTTTACTCCTAAATAAGGGTGCATAGGATTGCAGGCCTAAGCTGGGTCGACACATGCAACAGAACAAGGAGGAAGAGTCCTAAGCATGTGGAAAGGAATGTACCACCTCAAACTGCAGATGGGGGGCACCATTTTGACTGTTCCTCTGCCTTCAGAATACCCTGCAAGTAGAAGACTAGCACAGCAGGGACCAGGCTGGGCTCTCTGCTGATCCGCTGCTGAAGTTAATTTGACCAATGTGTTTCTTGACATAATAAGCATCTATATTCTCTCTCTCTCTCTCTCTCTCTCTCTCTCTCAATCCAGGCCCATACTGTAGCAACTCAAATCCACCACGCACGGTCTTGGTGATGAACTCCACCTCAGCAACCATCTTGTTCAACAGCACGACACATCGTTCAGGGCGTGGCTTCCTCCTTTCTTATGCCAGCGGCAACCAGCCAGGTATGGCACAATGTTCACATTGCACACAGAGAGAATATTTAAACTGGCAAAATGGCTATCTTTTATCAATCAGATTCTGGTATGAGAGAGGAAGAAAACATCTCTATTTTCTCCACCCCATGCATCATTTTATAAACATCTATCTATCATGTCCTCCCCCTCTCCTCCTGCCACTTAGAGCCTTTCTACAGGAGGCATTTATAGTGTGCTCATGATTCCTCACTCACAGTAGTTTGTGGGTGCTTTATACAACATTGTCATCCCCCCAGGCCCTCTCCTGTGCTTTGCAACTATTTTAGTTTGTTTGTTTGTTTTTCTCCTAACAATTCCAGTATTATCTCTGAACGACAGCATGAAACCCTCGTGTAGTTGCGCAATTCCGCTATACCACAGCGCCACCTAGTGGTTGTGTAATGAAACATATAGAAAGGCAGAGAAAGAAAACCCCAGGGGTGGGGGGAACATGTGTAAAAGAGCCTATCTTAATCCCACAAAAAATCCAGAAGGAGAAGCCTTGGTAAAGTGGCGGGTTAAAAGCTTCATGTAGAAAAGCCCTACGTTGCCTTCCCCCTCCAAAGCGAAAAGCCCCAAGCGCTGCCGCCTTTCCTCGTAAGGAAGACGCTTCCCCCAGTTGATCACATTAGCTGCTCCTCTCTGCACCTTTGCCCATTGAATGGCCTGCTGATGGGGCAAGAGCTATGCAGGCTCAAAGAGGTGTAAAGGAGCCATTGTGTGAATGAGAATCAGGCCTTGTATGTGGAGGCTGGAAGGCAGAGTTCCAAGGGGAACATCTGCAGCTGGGGCTTTGCCTTTGAAGGGTTCACACAGCAGCCAGTCATTGGGGATTTATGCACCAGAAAACATTTATGAGTCACCATTTTCTCCCCCCACCCCCATGCTTTGTGGTTTGTTGGGAGGAATCGCGAGAGGGGATGGTTTGGATAGTGCTGATGAGACTGTTAGACGTTGGAGCACTTGATATTCTTTCTCTCATGACCGCCTCCCCTATCCCGGTGCCCTCCAGATGTATTGGACTGGAGTCCAACACATGACCCCCATCATTCCAAGCCAGCACGGCCATTGACCCAGTGGACTGTGCTCTCGATAAAGCTGTGTTTTCTTTAACCCCCAAACAATGATTCTCTGCCCCTTTCCCATTTTGTCGAAAAGCATTCAGAAGACTCCAGTATCTTTAAGTGCTAGTGTCCTGCTGCTTAGAGGAATCTCTTCCTTCCTCCAACTCACCACAAACCACTGCCCTGATTTTTCTAGCTCATGGTAGACCAGTATTCTCCAACCTTGGATCCCCAGATGTTTTTGGCCTACAACTCCCAGCATGCTGGGAGTTATAGGCCAAAAACATCTGGGGACCCAAGGTTGGAGAACACTGTGGTAGGCCAATAGAACAGACACTGCTTCTATTACCTGACATTCTTGTGCTGCAGGCTGGATTTGACTCTGCCTTTCTCGCTTACAAAGAAACAGAGCAGAAGTGATTTGGAGTACTGGCTTATATAAACCCACTGTACATTTGGATCCAGGCCGGGAAGTGGGGTGTCATAGTCACTGTGATGATGACAATTCATTCACTGACGATCAGTTGGGGAAGAGCCGTAGCTCAGTGGTAGAGCACCTGTTTTGTATGCAGAAGGTCCCAGGTTCAATTCCCGACATCTCCAGGTAGAGCTTGGAAAGAATCCTGCCTGAAACCAGAGGCAGTGTTAGAGGGTGGCCCACTAGGGCTGGAGCCTCAAATCTTTCATTTGGAACCCCGAATCTCTGGGAAGACATCTGCCCCACCACCCTGCTGTCTATGGGCACTTGCTGAAAGAAAGGTACAGAGGCCCTGATGAACTTTGTTGCGTCTGATCTCCCTGGATGAGCTGGCTTTTTGCCCACATGTGCTTCACCTCCTGCTACACCACCACCCCTTGAATCTTTCTGTCTGAGGTTTTTTTTCTGAAATCAAATGCCCTCCTCTCCCCTGTCCATACATCCCTTATTACAATTAGGGGTGTCCTTAGGAGACCAGGTCCTTTAAAGACAGACTTGGGAGATCTGGGTTCTAGTCCCCACTCGGCCATGAAACTCACTGGGTGACTTTGGGCCAGTCACTGACTCTCAGCCTAACCTACCTCACAGGGTTGTTGTGAGGAATAAAATGGAGAGGAGGATTATGTAAGCCGCCTTGGGTTCCTTTCAGGAAAAAAGGCGGGGTATAAATATAATAAATAAATAAATAAAATAAACAAAGAGAGAGACTTTAGAGCCTATGTAAATTAGCACATGCAAATCTGTGCTTTTTTTTTTTTTTGTCCTGTGGGCCTGAACCCTGGATCTTTTCAGTACCTAGCACCACCCCTGCCTGAAATGGAAAGCTGCTGCCAGTCAGTGTCGACAATACTGGACTAGATGGACCAGTGGTCAGACTTAGTAGAAGGCAGCTTCCTATGTTCCTAGGGTGCAAGTTGTAAACTTCCATCTTTTAATCCAATTGGGTTCTCCCTTTCTGTCTTTTAGATTTGATCTCCTGTTTGCAGAAGGGAATCCATTATGACAAGGAACTAATCAGGTGAGTGTTTCCTATGAGGATCTGCCCTGGTTGCCTGTCAACACTGAGAGAACTCTTCTGCATAGCATACAGACCCGCCTCCATTTCAGAGACAGACAGAGAGACAGTCCTTCCACTATGTTCTCTTTCATTCTGTTGTAGAGCGTATTGTCCTGCGGGCTGCAAGGGAGTGACAGGAGACATCTGGGGCAACGCAAACCAAGGCTACAGAGATGTGAGTCCCACCGTGTCAAATCGTGCTTTCAACTGGCTCCTTGCTCACTAAGCAGTGGAGGCAGGTGACTCCAATGCCAGTGGGGCAGTGTATCCACTCTGGGTTTTAGTCTGAACTTTAAAGGAGCTGTCCATGGTGGTGAACCCTATACCCAAAATAGTTAAATCGGGAAAACTGCTATCTTTCCTAAATCAGGTTCTGCTCCATGCCATGCATTCATTTTATAAACCTCTATCATGTCTCCCCCTGCCCACTTAGAGCCTTTATACATGAGTCATTTATTGTGTGCTCATGATTCCTCACTTACGGTAGTTTACGGGTGCTTTACACAACATTGTCACCCTCCAGGGCTTCTCCCGTGCTTCCCAAGCATTTTAATGTTTTTCCCTAACAAGGAAAGTCTGGTATATCCCTAAATGGTGGCACGAAACCCTCATGTAGTTGCGCAATTCCAGTATACCACAGTGCCACCTAGTGGTTGCATGGTATAGCTTTAAAGGAGCTATCCACAGTGCTGAGCCCTAGCCCCAGATTAGGTTCAGCACCGTGGACCTGCAAGATGGATAGCTCCTTAAAAGTTCAGACTGTGACCCAGAGTGGATAAACTGCCCCACTGATATTGGAGCCACCTACCTCCACCACTGCTCAGTGGTGGCTTCAGAATGGAGGGCATGCCTTATATTAGTTTATTTATTTATTTATTTATTAAAACACTGATATATCTTCCTTCCATCCTCTCTGGATTTCAGGGCAGATGAAAATGTATATCATCATACTCATAATACAGCAGATAGATTCCTTAAAAGCGGACTGGGATTTGCAACAGATTACAATGCTTAGAGAAATAAAAATGTTTCTGCCTAGTGCTGAAAAGTTTACAAATGTAGGCACTGGGCAAGCCTCTTTGGGGAGAGCATTCCATCACTGGGGTGCCACTGCTGAGAAGACCCTTCTCCCTTGTAGTTGAACAATGTACTTCATCTGACATCTGCTTCCCATCTCATTGCCTTCATTTGGTATTAATTCATGGTTCAGTGATCCCCTGGGGAGCACATTTGGGCATCCTTCTCAAAGGGTCAGAGGTTGATTGGAAAATCCTTGAAAGCCAGTGTTGTCTGGCAGATGAGAGGGACACAAAATGGAGCAGGCATCATCACCGCGTTCATTGCACACAACATGGGTTGTATTCAGTGGTGTCATTCCGCTAGCGCAAAGCTTCTACCACTGGGAGAAACCCTGTTTTTATCCTTGCACAAGTGTCAAATCCAGTACTTCAATTCTGCTTGCGTAAGCTGTTTCACAAGCTGTTGTACAATGACTTATGCAATGCGCTTCGCAACAGCTTGCACGAGCAGAATTGGATTTGGATTGGATTTGACACTTGCACGTGGATAAAAACAGAGCTTCTGCAAGCGGTAGAAGCTTTGCGCTAGAGGAATGACACCATTGGATACAATACAACCCTATAGTGGAGGCTGGTGGCTCCAATGTCAGTGGGGCTGTGTATCCACCCCAGATTTTATTCTGAACTTTTTCTCTGGGGAATGTGCCATAACTCAGAGGTGGAGAGCACATGTTTTGCATGTAGATGGGCCCTGGTTCAATTCCTGATATTTATTTTTTAAAAGGATCAGATAAGCAGGTGATGGGGAAGCCAGGCAAGCAGGCTGGTGGGGACTAGGAAGAGGGCCTTTTCTGTTCCCCCAAACTGTGGAACTCTCTCCCCAGTGACCTCCGCCATGCCCCTTCCTTGATGAGCTTCTGCCGTTTATTAAAAACATGGCTTTTCAGGCGGGAATATGGGGTGGGCTAGGACTTTAAAATGTTATACTGTATTTTATTCCACTCTGTTTCATTTTATATTGTGGGGTAGGCTAGGATTTTAAAATTTTATACTGTTTTAAATGTATTTTATTCTGTTTGTTTTATTTCACATTGTACGTCGCCCAGAGTAGCCTGGTTCCAGCTAGATGGGCGATCTAGAAGTATAATAAACAACAAACAAAAATAAATAAATAAATAAATGGGGAAGACCTCTGCCTGAGACCCTGGAGAACTGCTCCCCGTGAGAATAGACAATACAGCTTCATAGGTTCCTGTGCCCTGTAGAGGTCTATGACAACAACCAAGGATTCTGCACAGCAATCACAATTGCAATGTATTCAATTCAAGCATTACTAGCACCAAGGTGATTTTATCCATGTTTGGCGGAAATACAAGGAGATGTTTCATTTTTGGGGGGAAACGATATATTTCAGTGATTGGTACAATGGTTAGTTATACCTTCCCCTTGTGAACAGTTCAGTACCCTGTCGGGATGTCTGGAAGATTCTGGATATCAGGAACATCATCAGTTAGTCTGGAATGTAATAAGTGCAGCAAAGATACAAATTGTTTAAAATGTCACATTTTTAAAGGCACAATCCTATGCAAGTTTAGACAGAAAATAAGGCCGACAACTCCCAGCATGCCCCAGCCAGCCATGCTGGCTGGGGCATGCTGGGAGTTGTAGGCCTTTTTTTTCTGTCTAAACTTGCAAAGGATTGTGCCCTTACTTGCTTAAAAGTATCTGGAGTGCTTCCAGACAAGGCTTTATAATTATGCCTAATTTGCAGAATTTTACAGGGGTCCCAGACAACATTGACATCTTTCATTTGTAACCCTCCCTGTGTTTTCTCACCACTTTTGCTGCTTTAAAAAAACAACAACCCTCAAAGAACAAAGTCCTCAAGGAAGGAAAGGCAGAGTAGGTGCACAATGCCTTTGGACTGGTAGCGCTAGGAGCCTTGTCCTACTTGCAGTGGTGCAAGGACAAAGCTCCAGGAAATTACTCAGGGTCAAAGGCAAGGTCAGCAGACAGTCCAAACACAAGGAGTTCCAGAGAAGACCTTCCCTGGTATCAGGGAAATACCAGGCAGGAAACTGGGAAATAGTTCCCACGCTCTGTGCCCAGAACGGAAAGCTTTTAAGCTTGAACCTTTGGCACCTCACCCAGTGCGCAGCTGCAGGCCACCAATGCCATCTGAGCAGAGCCTTGCTCATGAGTATACCTTTATGCCCGGGGAGTCCTGATTTCTCAGGCAGGCACTTCTGCATCTAGCAACTAGCTGAGCCTGAACCTCGAGGCACCTGCACTCCCGGAGGCTAAGTGGCCACTTGGCATCTGCCTCTGAGCCTGAGAGGCAGCTAAGTATGTCCTGAGGGTTAGGTTTGGCAGCCATTTCCCCCGAGGGCCCCAAATCCCCCTGATCTGCCTCAAGATCCCTAGACACAAGCAACTCTCCCACGATGTTTGGCTCAGGGGTCTCCTGGGCAGCTTCTGAGAAGGAGTCCTCCAGAGGGGGCATGACGAGCCCTCCACTTGGAAGGAGCCCATGGATAGAATGGTTTTCTGGGATTTGGAACCGAGCTTTACTGGCTAACCTGACTGAATATGGTTGCCTGCATGAAAGAAAACAACATGATGAGGTTTGTTGAAAGGTTCAACACCCGCCTTATTGCATTGCAGGCCTGCTGAAGCTCGCAGTTGGCTACAGGCTGTTGCTGGAGCAACACCCCAGAAGCTCTTTCCTTCATTGTAATTAGCCTCACAGGGAGCTGCCCATGGTCCTGACCTTCATCGACCTAGCCTGGACTCTTGTTGAGCTTAGTCAACAATAAACCCCTGTAAGCCCACCTCAAACAGGATACTGTGTGTGATAAAAGAGAGAAGGGCATTGATTAAAAGGTTGCAAACTGTGACATGCAGGAGGGTTTTTAAATAGATTTACTCATGCATGACATGGGATGGTCCCTTGCATGGGGGGGAAATGTCTATTTCCTAATTCCTTTTTTGCTTCTGTGAAGCTAACCCTGCTTTACATCTGTTTAAGCCAAGGGTAGGCAATCTGGCCTGATATTGCATGTTCACAAGTTGGAACTTCGTTGAAGTTTCACTTGATTAATAAAGTAAAATAATAAATAAATAAATAAATAAATAAATAAAATCAGGATCCTATAAAAGCCTGCTTAAATAACATATTTTTTAAATTTCTATTTATGGCCAGATGTACTCCTCTCAGGAGGCAGTTCCAAATGCTACACACCAGAGCCAAAAAAGTCCCTATTCCGTGTGCTCACCACCCACATAGAGGGAACAAAGGAAATTTGTCATTTAGGGTGCAATCCTATGCATGTTTTGATAGAAAAAAATCCCTACAATTCCCAACATTCCCCAGGCAGCATGGCTGCCTGGGGAATGCTGGGAGTTGTAGGCCATTTTTCCATCTAAACATGCATAGAATTGCGCCCTTATACAGTGAGTGAGATATAATCAAACATTCAGCTACTTCATAAATGTGAACTATTTGAGCCTAGGAAACTGAAATTAGGACAAGAGTTTACTCCTGTCTGTTCCCTAGCCTCTTCACATTGGATTTCTATTGCCTGGGGATTTGTCACAACTTTCCCCTTTTATTTGCTGTCTCATATATGTTCCCTGTAGACATCAGTTCTCTGCAAAGCTGCTGTTCATGCTGGTGTGATCTTAGATGAGCAGGGGGGAGAGGTCACAGTGTCGCGAGAAAAGGGGATCACTCTCTATGAGTCAGCCTTTGCCAATGGACTCTTCTCGAAAAGGTGAGTAGCCGACTGGGTTCATCAAGCAACCTCTGAATGCAGCTAAAGTAGGACAGCAACCTGCTGATCATCATTTCTCTTGTTTGGGAGCTCTGCCCCAGGATGAGTAGAATCCATCCATGTTTTGTTGTCTTCAGTTATTTCTCATAAGGAAGAAAATCCTGGTGGACAGCACAGTAGATTCTGCATGAAGGATAAACTGCAGATAATGGGTTGGACCCAGGCTTAGTCAGCCTGGGCGGACCCAGGCTTAGAGCAGACCCATTGAGATCAATGTGACTTAAGTTTGTCATGACTGCCTTAACTCCCATTGAGTTCAATGGGTCTACTCAAAGTATGGCTAAGTTTGGATCCAACCCATAGTACTCACCATGGATAGATTGAATTAATCCGTGCCCCTCTGTTGACATAGCACAAACTGCATTGACAATATGCTCACATCACTTCCATATAGTTACCCGAAAGGGGGGAAAGGTCTATAAAGACTGTTCAGCAGCACTGACAACCTATCTTCCGGTTCTGTGTACGTATCTAATAATTAAAGTGACAAATTGTAGATACCCATTATTAGTCGCAGTAAGCCCCTTTGATATCTCAATATGCCCCTTTTAATTGTTGTGTACTGCCCCGAATGGTTTGGCTATAGAAATGTAATAAATATTATAATAAATAAATATCCTACTTTCCTCACTGAAGAGGTTAATGTAATGGCTGGACCATCCATAATAGCCAGTCTAGACAAAATAAACATTTATTTGGGCAAAATAAGCATTTCTCATAGGCACCTGAGATTCCTTTCTTCTCTCTTGTTGGTTTCTGTTACATACAAGTGCCTTCCTCTCTTGTTTTTTCATTCATCCATCCGTAATGGCAACACAGGGCTAAATCCTAGTCCAACAGCACAGTCCTATACATGTCTACTCAGAGGTAAGACCCAGTGGGTTCAATGGGGCTTACTCCCACATCAGAGTGTAGAGGAGTGCAGCCTGGGTCACATCTGTTTTAGCACCGAGAGTCCCAAGGACCTCAATCCTATTCATCTTTTGTTTGTTTCATTTTAAATAGGGGATCTTTATCTGAAAAACGCCTCATCTTTCACAAAGGTATGTCATTCATTGTACCCATCGATTTATTGGTTTGTTTCTTTGTTTGGGGCACTCTGTACCCCACTTTTCTATCTATCTCCTGTGGTGCTCCCAAACTGGGATGTATTCCCTCCACAATTACAACTCTCACCCCCCCCCCACTCTCTTGGGCTTTCCAAAAGAGTGCTTAAGGGCACAGTCCTGTGCATGTTTAGACAGAAAAACCTCCTACAACTCCCAGCATGCCCCAGCCAGCCATGCTGGCTGGGGCATGCTGGTAATTGTAGGACTTTTTTTTTTCTGTCTAAACGTGCATAGGATTGTGCCCTATGGGTGTTCCGCATCTCTTTAACCTAGCCTGTAGTAAGTTACTACTATTTTAATGGTTCTATCAATGAAACCTCTTTTTTATCTTCCCAGGCTTTTGAGTCCTTCAATTTTAGTTTTTAAATTTGTTACTGTGTTTTTAGATTTTTACACCGCTGCCGGCTTTTACTCTGGTTTTTACTTTGCTTTTATTCTGTTTTGAAATGTGAAGGGCATAATCCTTTGCAAGTTTAGACAGAAAAAAGGCCTACAACTCCTAGCATGCCCCAGCCAGCTGTGTAGGCCTTTATAGGCCTTGAGTTGTAAGCCTTTTTGCATAGCATTGTGCCCTAAAGGTTTTATATTTTATTAGGATGTATTTTGGGGGTTTAACTGTGGTGGAACGCTCAGAAAGCTTTCGCTGTTGAGCAGTATAGAACTGTAGTAAATGCATACATTTTGCAGCTTGTGCTGGTGCCCTGGAAGTAGCCAGCTTCAATGCTTCATCCTACTGGCACGAACAGAATGACATGGGGGAGGATAAAGTCTGGACAGCCGAGGGAGCTGCTTTCAATGCTGACGGTACCTCATGGGCAGCGGATCAAAGCTCTGCAGATGAGTGGCTGGAAATAGACTTGGGTGGAAGGAGGAACATCACAGGTCAGTAAGTATCAGCATCCTTTCTCTTTGCCTAAAAGGGTCGAGGTGGGTGGGTGGGTGGAGGTTATGACAGAGGCTTTTCAGATCACGCACCGCATGGGAAAAGTGGAGAGAGGGTTTTCTCCTTTGCCCGCAGTACTAGAATTTGGGATCACTCCATGAATTTGATTGACAGTAGAGAGCAGAGGCTGCTGGCTCCAATGTCAGCGGGACTGTGTATCCACTCCGGCTTTCACCCTGAACTTTTATGGAGCTATCCATGGTGCTAAACTCATTTGGGCTTTAGGGTTCAGCACCACGGATAGCTCCTTAAAAGTTCATCGTAAGCTCTGGAGCAGATGCACAGATCCACTGACATTGGGAGCCAGCAGCCTCCACTGACAGTAGATGCAGGAGAGACCAAACAAAAGTACCTCTTCACACAACACATAATTATTCTGTGGAACTCATTGCCACAAGAGATGAGTATGGTGCGACGACACAGCCCTTACACTCTAGGACCCGCCGCATAAACCCTTCTCAGGCTTAAAACACTTAAAAACCTGAGGGGAGGGTCAAATGAAACCTTTCCCCTACCATTGAGGGGAAAGATTAATACAGGTCATTAAGGATCTATTTTAAATTTATGATACTGTGGGTACAAAGGTGTGTGTGTGTGTGTGTGTGTGTGTGTGTGTAGATTTAAAAGTAATGCAGGTTAATAACGCCAAGCTGACACGTAGGATTCAGGTGGCAAACAAAATAAACATAAGTTTATTTTAATTCTCAAAATCTTAGTTCCAGAAAATAACTTTAAACCTGCCTACCCCAAACACTTTGTAATTAACCTAAGTCCCTATAATTCTAAATACTTTCACTCCTCATACAAGCACTGATTTCTCTCAAAACTCCTGACAAGACACAAATAACCCAACTAACCTAACTCCCCAACTCCTTAACTCTGACATCACTCAAACACTCCTTATATACTCCTCCCCCCACCCTTTCCAAGACATCACAAGCCACACCCACTCAGTTCAACATTCTAGACACACTAAACATACTAATGCAGACATACACCAGGGAACTGAATTGTGGGGTTACACCACAGATGGCCACTGGCTTAGATTACTTTAAACAAGGATGAGACGAATTCAAGGAGGATAGATGAATGCCAGTTCTAGGTTTCCGGAGGGTCCTTGGGCAAGACACCCCCAATGGGGCCCCTCTGCTTTCTTACCACCATTGTCACTAACTGCTATTGCTCCTTATCCTCTTTCTCGTTGCTACCACATTGCTACGACTTGCTTGCTTGACAGGCAGAGAGCCAGTGAGCAGATAGGCCGTGGCATCTGCTGCTCCTTCTCACCACCATTGTCTGCACCAGAGTGAGAGGCAGACAACAAGCAGGTTGCACTGGTGAAGAGGAGGAGCAAGTCTGGGGAGCTCTTGACAGTGGGCGCCTGCTGGGGTGTGGGCCCTTGACAGGTGCCCGGCCATGTCGACCCTTGATGCCGGCCCTGGATAGATCTCTCAATGGGTGGCTCAATGGAACATCCAAGCTCGGAGGTGTTATGCCAATGAATTACCTGTTTGCTGGGGGAGGCAACAGTGGAGAAGGGCTATTGGCTTCTTGCTGTGATCACGGGCTGCCTGGAGGCATCTGGTTGGCCATTGTGGCAAGTGGGATGATGAACTAGGCAGACCTTTGGTCTCTGATCCCGGAAAAGCTTTTCTTGGGCGCTTATGAACTGCCTCAAGTATCCTAGGCCCAGACCATTAAGGGCTATAATGGTGAACACCCCACCCACTCACCCCCCGTGATTGTGGGAATTGTAGTGCAACACATTTAGAGGGTACCAGGTTGGAGAAGGCTGCTCTATGTACTTCCCCTCTTCCTCCCCTCTATTTGTATCCCTTCAGTCTCTGAATCCTTCCTTCCTTTTCCCTCCCGCTCGCTCGTTCGTTCCTCCCTCTGTCCCTGTTACCTCAGGCATAGGGCCAGGCCGGGCCAGGCTACTGTTGCACTGAACAAGTTTCATATTATGTCCCCGCAAATTCACTCTTTGTTTCCTGAAGCCCGAGGACAAATGGAGGCTTTTGTACGGCAGTCCCAGAATGACGCTTGTTAAAGGGGGGAAATAGAGGCATTGTGAGGCTGAGCGGGCTGGAGACCGACAGAGAGGAATGCAGGAAAGGAATGGAGTAGAGGGAGAGGGGGGTTGTTTGATTGCCTCTCCTGACTGGTGCTTGGCAGAGCAAGGAGACAGGACAGTCTTCCCCCCAACCCGGTGCCCTCCAAACCTGTTGGACTATAACTCCCATCATCCCCAGCCAGCACGGGCAATGGCACCAGGTTGGTGCTGCGATAGGGCTAAACATTCAAGCTGATTGGCCTGGAAACAGATTCTTGGAAGACAGATCTATCTATGGTCTATCTATGACTATTAGCCAAGGTGGCTAAATAGAACCTCCATGTTCAGGGGCAGTTTTCCTCTGAATATCGGTTTCTGAAGTGCAAGAGCAAAGGGGAAAGACTGTTGCCTCCATGCCCTACCTGTGGGTTTCCTGTAGGCATCTGGATGGCCACTGTGGGAAACAGGATGCTGCATTAGATGGACCCTTGGTCTGATCGATCAGGGCTCCTCTTGTGGTCTTATGAAAAGTTCTTGCTAAATTTCTGCCGGCTAAATATCTCGAAGGAGCGACTGATTATTCTTTTAGGTCTCAGAGCATCTTCTCTGCAAATGGGAGAGGGGGCCATAGATTAGTGATAGAGCACCTGCTCTGCATGCAGAATGTCTCCGGTTCCATCCCCGATATCTCCAGTTTTGAAAAAGGATCGGATAGTACATGATAGGAAAGACAGAGGTATATGCCAGGCTTAAGCCCCTGGAGAGCCACTGCTAGTTGCAGTAGCCAGGGGTGGGCAGAAAGTAGATCTCCAGCTTTTGGGGCCTTCAACTGCCAGCATTCCTGACCATTGGCCATGCTGGCAGCGGCTTCTGGGAGTTGAAGGCCCAAACATCTGGAGATCTATCTTCTGCCCACCCCTGGAGTAGACAATTTGGGTCTAGATGGGCAAATAGTCTATCTTGGAATAAGGTAGCTTCCCTTGACCCTATGATGGCATCATCATTATTATTTGGGGGAGAGACCATGTGCTCTTTATGGTAGAGCACATGTTTTGCGTACAGAAGGTCCCAGGTTCTATCTCCAGCTGAAAGGACCAGGTAGCAGGTGATGGGAGAGACCTTTGCCTGAATTGTTGTAGAGATGCTGCCAGTCAGAGCGAACAATACTGGGCAAGATGGACAAATAATCTCACCTGGCATAAAGCAGCTGCCTGTTTTGGCAGAGCTGTCCTTCAAACCCTGCCATGAATCATGATCCCCACTGTTTAAATCCCTTTTTGGCACTATTTTCCCCTCATGTTCACATAATAGGGAGTCAAATTCCGGAGGCCATCCGGAGCTTAAATAATGTATGGCCAAATTTTGGGTACCAATTTTAACCTTATCTGTTTCAGGCATTATAACCAAGGGATCTTCTCAGAAACACAACTACTACGTGAAATCCTACCAGGTTCTCTCCAGCAAGGATGGCAAGAACTGGAAAGTCTACAAATCCAACAGTGGCAACGAGGATAAGGTGAGACTGACTGGAACCAGAGAGTGGTTATTGCTGGGATGGAGATCAGTGGTGGCCAAGTTTCCGCTGCTTCAATGTGGTTGAAGGCCTCCTAGATCCGTGGAATCAGAAGCATGTGATCTGAGAGCCAGGCAAGGGACATGCAGCCGTCAGTAAAACTCCAGGAAGCGACCGAAGCCAGACACACAATGGGGAATCAAATTTCGGAGGCCACTTAGAGCTGTCATGCAGAAGATGGAACAGTGTTTTGTTTTGTTTTATTTATTTATTATATTTATACCCCGCCTTTTTTCCTGCAAGGAACCCAAGGCGGCTTACATAATCCTCCTCCTCCTCTCCATTTTATCCTCACAACAACCCTGTGAGGTAGGTTAGGCTGAGAGTCAGTGACTGGCCCAAAGTCACCCAGTGAGTTTCATGGCTGAGCGGGACTAGAACCCGGATCTCCCAAGTCCCAGTCCAACACTCTCACCACTACACCACACTGGCTCTCAGTGTTGTTCTCTGTTGCTCCCGAGGGCAGGACTAGAATCAGTGGGTGGAAATTGCAGGGAAGCAGATTTCAGTTTAACATTAGGAGAAACTTCCTAACAGTAATGGCTGTTCAGTAGTGGAACAGATTGCCTAAGGAGGTGGTGGGTTCTCTGACGCTGAAGGTATTTAAGTGGAGGCTGGATGACCCTCTGTCAGGGATGCTGTAGCTGCACCCTGCAGTGCAGAGCCTGTATTGAGCAGGGGGTTGGACTGGACGATTTCCGATATCCCTTCTAACTCCAGGATTTTATAAAATGTTGCACAGCCAAGTTAAGAGCAAGCTGGATCTGAATGAAAACAAAGCCATATTGCAGACATCTCAAAACGCGCAGCTCTGGAATGTGTTAGAAGCAGAGTAGAATTGAAATCGAGGACCACAGAGAGTAAGTATCTAGTCCTTACAGAGTAAATTTGGGCCCGTGAGAGCACGTGTGAACAGTTAATCAAGGTGCTGAGTGAAGTGCCAAAATAGCATTTGAAACTGAACATTCTGTTTTGGAGGCCTCCTAATAAACCAGGCATTGACCAAAGAGATGAAGCATCACCCTAGGTAACTGGAGACCCAGCTCTAAGAATCAAAGTTCACTTTAAAAAAAAAATTGCATGGTACACACCTCCTGAGGCTGTACGGCAGGGGTAGGCAACCTGGTACACTCCAGATGTTTTGGACTACAGTCCCCATAATCTCCAGTCCGCATGGCCAATGGTTAGGGATTAAGGGAGTTGTAATCCAAAACATCTGGAGGACACAAAGCTGCCTGGCCTTGCTATAGAGCATCAGATTTCAGGTTGGGGATCACATGCTCAAATGCTCCCCTATGTCACCACATCCTTTCCTGCAGAAAGCTAACACTTAAGGAAGATGGGTTCTCACCTCACCTAATATTCTCACTGAAATCCTCGTTTTCTATGTGCAAGGAGGGTGTTTGGCTTTGAAGTAGGGGAGCACAGGGCGGGCACCTGGCTCGAGCGGGCCCCTGCTGTGCCTTGCTGCTGCCAGCCACTGCCACGTAAGCCCCGTGGTAGCGCGGCAGCCATCAGTTGCTCCCCGCACCTGCCCACAGACGGGCTAACCCAGCGGTGGCAGCAGAGGCATTTTCTGATGTGGCTGCCATTTAATCTCCATTTGGGAAGAGAGCCAGTGTGGCGTAGTGGTGGTGAGAGTGTTGGACTGGGACTTGGGAGATCCGGGTTCTAGTCCCCGCTCGGCCATGAAACTCACTGGGGGACTTTGGGCCAGTCACTGACTCTCAGCCTAACCTACCTCACAGGGCTGTTGTGAGGATAAAATGGAGAGGAGGAGGAGGAGGAGGAGGAGGAGGAGGAGGAGGAGGAGGAGGAGGAGGAGGAGGAGGAGGAGGATTATGTAAGCCGCCTTGGGTTCCCTGCAGGAAAAAAGGTGGGGTATAAATATAATAAATAAATAATATAATATAATATAATATAAGATGGCAGTTGTCAAGTGCTGGTTGAAGCCAAACAAACTCTTGAATCCCATCCAAAAGCGACACCAGGTAAGCCAAGTGGTGGCGGCTGCCGGTGGCAGTGCCACGCGTAGCCCTGATGGCAGTGTCAGCAGCTGTGATTTCTTTAGCTTTTAGTGGAGTTTGATATTTTTCTTTTATTTATTTATTACTGCATTTATATCCTGCCTTTATCCCTGCAAGGAACCCAAGGAGGCTTACGTGATCCTCTTCCTCTCCACAACAACCCTGTGAGGGTTATCCTCACAACAACCCTGTCAGAGGTAGGTTAGGCTGAGAGTCAGTGACTGGCCCAAAGTCACCCAGTGAGCTTCATGGCTGAGTGGGGACTTGAACCCGGGTCTTCCTAGTCCCAGTCTAACATTCTAACCACTACGTCTGTTGGATTTGTTGACCACTTGTATCTGTTAACTTTGTACTGATAGCTTTTATGTTAATGGTTCGGGGCCTCAAGGCAGGATATAATGGCTGTTCTAAATCGGGGGTGGGCAACATGTGGCCAATCCAGATGTTCTTGGACAGCAACTCCCATCAGCTCCAATCAGCATAGCCAGTGGTCAGGGATGATGGGAGTTGCAGTACAACAACATCCGGAGGGACACAAGTCGCCCACCCCTGTTCGAAATAAATAAGACTGGTGAACAGCCTTCTCCAACCCAATGCCCACTTCCAGACGGGTTATAATACCACTCCTATCATCCCCAGTCAGCTTGGCTTGTTGGGTGTGCTGACTGGGGATGATGGGAGTTGCAGTCCTGTTCATGTGGCCGGTGCCAGGCTGGGGGAGGCTGCCTGCAAAGATGGACTGAGATCATGATGAGCTGCATGCTCCTGTGTTACACTGGTGCAAAATATTGGTTTCAGTGGGGTTACTCTGTCATGATCACGATCGGCATTGGTCGCCAAGGAGGGCATGTTCAGACTGGCTCCTGCACGGTCTGTAGGCAATGACAAGAAGCTAAAGAAGACATTAGATCATGCCTCGCTTGAACCCATGACCCTCTCCTGTCCTGGCTGACCTCTTTCCCTCCTTCCCACTCCATAATCCTCCTCCCAGATCTTTGAAGGAAACAGTGACAGCCGCCAAGAAGTCTCTAACGCCTTCATCCCACCGATCCTGGCCCGCTACCTGCGCATCGTACCCTGGAGCTGGAACCAGAGGGCCGCTCTGAAAGTGGCGCTGCTGGGATGCCAGGCTTCTCGCCTGAGGACTCTGCGCCCCTATAGCAACGGCGAAAGTAAGAGGTCAGGCAGGCTGCGTGAGTGTGTGGATGCTTGTTCATCCACTTCAGCTGGAACATCGTCCTTTTGTGAGGCCGTGATCCTGAATGCAGCGTGAGCAGATGGGACAGGCAAACCTCAGCCTGGCAGGGACGGCCCGTAGCTCCATGGAAGAGCACCTGCCCTGCATGCAGAAGGCCCCAGGTTCTATCCTTGGTGTCTCCAGTTAAAAGGACTGGGTAGCAGGTGGTGGGAAAGGCTCTCAGTGGCTGGGTTCAGACAACACAATAACCCACACTCAGGGGCTGAGTGTGGGTTGTCGCCGAGCCACAGGTTGTTATTGAACTGTGGGTTATCATGTTGTCTGTACCCAGCTGCACTAATAAACCATAGTGGACAACCCACAGTTCACAACCCAACGACAAAACCATGGGTTCTCTTCATGGGCTGTTCGTGGTTAACAAGCCACGGTTTGTTTGTTATCTTGGCTGGGTTCAGACAACACGATAACTCACGTTTCAGCAACAACCCAGAGTTCAATGACAACCCACATTCAACCCTTGAGTGTGAGTTATCATGTTGTCTGAACTCTGAACCCAGTCTCTGTCTGAGACCCTGGAGAGAGCTGCAGTCCGTCAGAGTAGACAGAACTAGACTAGATGTGGACAGTGACTGCTCTCTGTACCAGGGGTGTGGAACCTCAGGCCCATGGGCTAAATCTGGCCCACTTGGGGTCCCAATCCAGCCCTCCTGGGTTCCCCAGATCACCATGCCCCTTCCCCTGTCCCCACCCCCTTTCTGCCGATCGTTTGGTGGTTTCCTAGCTTTTGCATGTGTTTCTCCCCCGCCCCCCATTCTAAAAGATTGAAATGCCTCTTAAATTTCTTGCAGTAAGAGCTTTATGCTATAATATGCTGGTAAGTTTGGCTCCGCCCCTTTTGCCTTCAGCCCCACCCACTACTGGAATGCGGTCCCCGAGAGCATTTCTCTGAAATACAATTTGGCCCGCAGACTAAAAGAGGTTCTGCACCCCTGCTCTGTACACCCTTTGGGGTGATGAATGCATTTAGCAGGCAGTGCCTGAGGCCTGGTGTGTAAAGGATCTCCCCTGGAACTGTGTCTCTTTTGTAGTCCACCGTGGCCCCAAGGAGGCCCCCATCCCGACGAGCAGCAGCCCTGCTGTTTTCACCACCATCCCAGGAATAGTCATCAATTCAGAAAAAACGGGTAAGAGCTTCCCGGCTTTGACCTTCAAGGAATGGCTTGACTTCATGGTCAGGGTTCGGGGGGGGGAGTTGGCCTTCACCTCTGCCACTGGAGGGGTTATGCGTCCGTTTGCTGCATGCGCCTGCCTTGCCCGGATGTATACCCATCTGCCTGCCCACACGCACGTATATGGGAAAGGGCCGTAGCTCAGTGGTAGGGCACATGATTTACGTGCAACTACCACTCTCATCATCCCCAGCATGCTATCTAGGGATGATGAGAGTTAAACTCCAACACATCTGAGAGCCAGTGTGGCATGGTGGTTACAGTGTTGGACTGGGACTCGTGAGACCTGGGTTCTAGTCCCCACTCAGCCATGAAGCTCACTGGGTGACTGACTTTGGGCCAGTCACTGACTCTCAGCCTCACCTACCTCACAGGGTTGTTGTGAGGATAAAATGGAGAGGAGGAGGAGGAGGAGGAGGAGGAGGAGGAGGAAGATTATGCAAGCTACCTTGGGTTCCTTGCAGGAAAAAAGGCAGGATATAAATATAAATATAAATAAATAAAATAAAAAATCTGGAAGCCACCAGGTACGGAAGGCTTATGTAGGCAACAGTGAGCTAGACATACCAATGGCTTGACGCAGTATAAGCAGTGGATAACTTAAAAGGAGCTGTCCATGGTGTTCGACTCTAGCCCCAAGATAGGTTCAGCACCATCGATAGCTACTTCAACGTTCAGCCTGCAGCCCGGGGTGGATACACCACCCCACTGGCATTGGAGCCACCAGCAGCAGCCTCCACTGGATATAAGGCAGCTTCCTATCATGTTCCTGTACGAAAGCATTGCGTCAACCAGTCAGGAAGAGTTCACCATCAGATCTTAGACAAAGCTGCTGTGCTGGTAACTGTCGCAGAAGCAACTACTAGCATCCTGCTTGGAAAGGCGGCAGCCCAATCCCTTCTATCCAGTCAAAACACGCACCCTCAAACACACTAATGAACTGCCTTTCCTGTTTGGCCGTTCCTCTCTAGGTTTCCCACTAGCCATTTCCTCTGCCTCGGAGGAACGAGATGGACTGGAGCCAGCCATGCTGGCCTTGTTTACACTACCCATTCCTGCCGGCTTGCCGTTCCTCGCGGCTTCCTCCTGGCTCGTTCCTTGATTATCTCTGCTGGCTGTGATTGTGGGTACAGTGGGTCGGCCGGGGTCAAAACAAACATGATACTGGAGATCTGTGACCCGGCTTCCCCCCACCCCACCCAACACCGCCGCAAAACTTAAAAGCACACTTAAAAGCGGTGCCGTCTGTAACGCTTCCCTTTTTCCAGATGTATCTACCACCCCAATATCTGTTATTAGCTCCATTTGAGGTAGTGGGGATGAGGCCCTCCAGGTGTTGTTGGACTGCTGTCAGCTTAATTCAGGGATGATGGGAGTTGTAGTCCAACGGCATCGGGAGGGCCAAAGGTTCTCCACTGCTGGTGTAAACAGAAGGCTAATGACTGAATAGGCACAATACAAAGGGGACAGGGAGGGAACTATGAGTGAGGTGGCCACGGTCATCATCTGGATATGTAGCCAGAACATCACACTATCTCCCAAGTAGTACCGCTAGTGGGACCTACTCTAACTTACAGAGCAAAATAGTTAGTCTAGCCACCATGATCAGTGGGTGCTGTTGGAGGGAAATATCTTTTTTTTTCTTTCTTTAATCATGAAAATTTAATTTTATTCCGAAATAAAGTTAACAAAATAAAGGCAACAAAAAGAAGATGCCTGATAATAAATCAAGATCACTAAAGAAACAGCAGAATTCACTCAGTATAATTCTTAGTCTATAACCAATATGCTAATGGAACATCTACAGTAAAACAGCCAGTGTGACGTAGTGATTAGAGTGTTGGACTGGGACTCGGGAGATCCGGGTTCTAGTCCCCCACTCAGCTATGAAGCTCACTGGGTGACTTTGGGCCAGTCACTGACTCTCTCAGCCTAAGCTGCCTCACAGGGTTGTTATGTTACGAGGATAAAAATGGAGAGGAGGATGGCCGTGTAAGCTGCCTAGGGTTCCTTGCTGATCAAAAGTTTGAAGGGCTTCAACTTAGGAAATAAATGGGAACCATGGTGCCATAATATCTTTCTTAAAGTTAGGCTTCCTTGCTTGCTGCACTTGCTGAGTAAGTTTATACCTAGTCATATTCTCCCAAATTTTATCAACCCACTGCTCTGCTCTTCAGTTGGTTGCTTTGGAGACACGGATACTCTTAATGCTGGAGGAGAACTGCCCTTGGCTGACTTCACTCTTTCTTGACTTAGGTCCCCCATTACTGGTGATGCTGTTGATTGGAGGGTTTGTCCTCATGTCCTCAGCTCTTTTGCTGCTGGTTTTCCTCTGTCACAAGAAGAGGTGAGTAGCGCCTTCCTTCCTTCTCTTCCCTTAACCCTGCAATTGGCGAGAGCTCCTCCGAACGCAACCCCGGTAGGGCTGGAGATGTCACTGTCGCAGTCCGCGTGATATAGCCTTACTACAAGCTTGGACAGAAACCCAGGGTGATAGCAGCCTTCCCCAAGCAGGCCCGCTCCAGAGGTGTTGGACTACAACTCCCATCACCCCCAGCCAACACATCTGGAGGGTGCTAGGTTGGGGAAGTCTGGTTTTCTGTCTTTCTGTTCTATTAGATGGTTTGTTTCATTTATTGATATGCATGAGACACCTCAATTAGGCATCATACAGCTTGAAACGAAGCAATGGCACGATAAAACGTAACTGAAAATCTAAAACTTGACAAGCATCAAAGTAAACCGATGTAAGCTACAAGTCAGCACAGTAAAAATGATGCAAAAGCCAGCATGATAAAATACAAAACAGAATGAAAAGCTTAAGGGCGCAATCCTGTGGCTGGTAGATGCTCAGCTGGCTGGCCATAGGAAAAGTCGGGAGTCCCAACTCCAACCTCGGATGGGACTCCGGCTTTGGAGCGCCCTCCCTCCGCCCTCACAGCTGGGTGCAACTCTTTCCATGCCCGCTACGGCTCTGAAGATGGAGGACTGACTTCAGAGCCAGTGCTGGGGGGGGGGAGCAGGGGGGGAGGAGCCTCGGGGGGGCCTCCGTGCTCCTCCCACCTTCTATTGCAGTGTTCTCCAACCTTGGGTCCCCAGATGTTTTTGGCCTACAACTCCCAGCATGCCCCAGCCATCATAGCTGGCTGGGGCATGCTGGGAGTTGTAGGCCAAAAACATCTGGGGACCCAAGGTTGGAGAACACTGTTCTATTGGATGCCTATACAATAATCCTCTGACTTCTGAGGGTCACGGGCAGCCACATTGGACGGCGCTGTAAACCAGTTAAGAAATGCAGGCATGAGAACCACCCAGGAAATGTCCCAGGCTGTGGAACTACAGTACAAAAGATGTGGAAGATTTAAAAGTCCTGGTGGGAGAACAAAAACACCTTAACCTGGTGCCAGAAGAAATGCAAGGTGGGCACCAGACAAACTACTCTGGGCTGGTTACTTTCTGACATCCCGTTACACCAGCCATAGGCTACAGTTACCACCCTCTAACTTACCACGAATGGATTGCCTCCAGACACTGTTTAGAGAGAGATGTTTTGCTGTCTTTACAGATCAATGATTATTAACAATTGCATGTTGAAACCATCCATTCCTCCAAGTAGCTCAGGGTGCCTTATGCAGTCCTACACACACACACACACACACACACACTTTTATCCTCACAAGAATCCTGCGAGGTAGGTTAGGTTGAGAGATAACAACTGGCCCAAGATCACCCAGTGAGCTTCATAACTGAGTGGCGATTGGATCCTGACTCCTAGTCTGACACTCTTAACAACAGCGCAACAGTCCAGCAACAACCAAAGGATAAACTTATGCCCACGCTCAGATGTGCAGAAGGTTGGGTTGCTTGCATTGGCACAACACCGGTCTAAAGCCCGTCTGGGTGCCATTCTGTAATGCTGAGTGCTTCTGCAGCTTGCCATTGAGAAGTAAATCTCTCCTCCTCCTCCTCTGCTGAGAGTGGTCTGCCAAGCAGTGCTCAGATGGCCACTTGCACATCGCCCCAAAAGAGGAAAGGGATCCACCAAAACAGAGGACGAAAGGGGACACTGATTTGCATAAAGTTGGCACCTGCTCATTTATAGGTGGAGATGCAAATTTAGAAATAATTATTATTTACATCTCGCCCTAATGGGGAAGACTCTGACCGGGTGACCTGTGTGCCTGCTGTCCGGGTGTTGCTGTGTTGATGAGCATTGTCAAGGCCCCTGCCTTCCCTTCTTACGGGTGTTTAACTTTAAACTGGGCTTGGACCAGGCAGTCCTTTGGATGTCTTTAAATAGAGGACTATCCTCTGACTGTCCTTCAAACAGTGGATTTCAAACAGAGGATTGTCCTCTAATAGCGCTTAAAATAGAGGACAGTCCTCTGTAAAGTTGGACACATGGCCGCCCTAAAGAGTGCTCTGCGGCACATACAGGAATTCTAGTGCCAGGTGCAGAAACTGCCGTTGAACCCGCCTGATATCTTCTCTGCTCTCTCTCTCTCTTTGGCAGGAAGACGGCAGCGGATCAGAACTGCGGCCTCGTAGAAGGTAAACTGTCCAACGGTGCATAGAAGTAGCAGAAAGGAGAGGAAAGGTCACATTTGGCAACCGGTGGGATCACCCTGCCCATCTGACACACTGGGGATGTGTGAGGCGAGGCGTGCACTGAAGGATTAGATCACTTTGTGCTTTGCAAAGTGCAAAGCCAGTTTCGAAACAGTTTCCCACTTTTAGAACACGCAGTGTTACTAAATCACAATGGTGGCACCCCACATTGGGAATGCTCTTTCCAAAGAAGCTTGGCTGGCACCCATTCCAGGTGTCTTTGCAGTGCCAAGTGGACTTCTTTTTTTTCTTAATGTGTCTAACGTGCATTTCAGCACATTGAATCGGTGATTTTAACTCCTGCTTGATGGTTCCACCTGGTTTATTGAATGTTCCTGTGTTTCAAGTTCTATTGTTAATTTGGGGTGCTGGGAGGGGGTCATCTTATAAGCATTTTTGATGTCCTCTTTGAAACAATTTCACGTACCATATGTATATCTGTATGTCAATGCAGTAATGCGTGGCTGCTAATTTTAAACACACACACACACACACACACAAGGTGAGAGGCCCTGGTCTTGGGTCTCCTGCAGTCACAACCTGTTTGGCCCTTAACACTAATTGCATTTCTAAGTGGTGGTGGTGGTGGTGGTGGTAGTGATATACTGCTCTGCCCTTAGAGTCAAACTGTCCCTCCTTTCCTCTGCCATTTGGAAAGGACGGTGTGCACTTACAAATGGGACCTGCAACAAAATGTTGCAGTGCGCAGTGCTCCTATTCAGAGTTCCAGCTGGCCATGTCTTCTTTCAGGATATTCCATTCCCCCTCCCCTGATTTTCTGATGCCCCACCCCTTAACAGTCAGCATTCCGTGCCCCCTGAGTTGCTTTTTGGGTCTCTCCCCTCCTTGGAGGTTTTTCCCCCTAACTTTTTTTTTTTTGTGGTACTTCTACAACCTTGGCGTTTCCTTGAGCCTACTGATCCCTCCCTTTTGTGCATAGTTGGTGCTGTTTGGGTTACTAAAGGATAGGCTGTTGGGGAATGAGTTTATAATGAGTAGAGAGCCAGTGTGGCACAGTGGCTAGAGTGCTGGACTGGGGAGATCCAGGTTCTAGTCCCCACTCGGCCATGAAACTCACTGGGTGACTTTGGGCCAGTCACTGATTCTCAGCCTCACCTACCTCACAGGGTTGTTGTGAAGATAAAATGGAGAGGAAGAGGAGGATTATGTAAGCCGCCTTGGGTTCCTTGCAGGAAAAAAGGTGGGATATAAATATAATCAAACAGACAGACAGACAGATATAGAGAGAGGATTAACAGTAGCCCGAAACCAGGAAGGGCATTGCAAAAAAGGCAATCTCTGCCAGGTCATTCAGTTCTTTCTCCAAAATGGAAAAAAAAACCCAGACTGTTCAAGTGCAGTGTACACAGTTGCTTCAGGCTTTTCTGTTTGCTTCCCGTTTAGGTTACACAGCACCTGAGGCCAGCCAGGTATGTTCCAGGGGGACCCTGCACCTGTCTACCTCTGAAATAACCTCATTTCCTGGAGTAGGGACACCAGTAGATCTCAGTGGAGTTCAATCACCAGGTATGTGGGGTTTTAAATATATATATATTTATATATTCATTCATTCATTTTAAACTTATAAAAACATACAAACAATAACAAATCCAACATTTGATCAGGTGGATAGTGTGTTCAGTCTGTGTTACGAGTGAATTCCTTATTATTTGAAAACCTGTCTCCTCATGTCGCTATATTTCTTGCATCTGTTTTAGGGTTAAAAAATGGCCCACCATCATGCCTTGCAGAATGTTAAACCTCATGCCCGAAGGCCAGATCCAGTCCTCAGGGGTTCTCTAGATGGCCCCCACATCCTTTGCCTGGCCCCACCCATCCCCTTCCCTCCGATCACCAATCATGTGGTGGTTTCCTGGCTCTTGCATGCCCCCCCCCCCGCCATTCTCAAAGGTTGAAATGCCTCTCCCAAGGCTTAGATACTGGCAATAAGAGCTTTAAGCTAAAATATGCTGGTTTGGGGGGTATTTTTGGAATTTGGGCCCCACCCACTTTCCCTTTGGCTCAACACCCTTGATATATCGCCATCTAGTGAGCCCAGCTTTCCAGTCTTTTATTTGAAGGGCTATCAGAGGCCATCCTCTATTGCAGAGGTGGGCAACTTGTGGCCCTCCAGATGGTTTGGCCCACAACTGCCCCCTTAGCGCCACCACGCCATGCAGGCTCTCTGGAGAACTGTATTGGCAGGAGGAAGCAACTGGCGTGGCTGTTCAAAGTCAAGGAGCCGGCCAAAATGCCTAGCTCTGTGGGAGTCCTTCCTCAGAGCCAGGCATGGGAGAGGGGGTCCCAGGAGATTGCCTGTACAGGACCCCTCAGAACCAGGCATTTTGGCCTGGTCAGCTCTCTACGGAGCCGCACTGGCCATTTCCTCCGGCTGACGCGGTTCTCCGGAGATCCTGCCCGCCCCCCCCTGGCTTATGCCGAGAGCATTTTCAGTGCGAGCTGGAGCCACCCACCCTCTGTTTTGCTCAGAGTGAAACAGAGGGTGGCAGGTGGCTGGCTGGCTGCTCTGGAGCATCATTTGCCTCGGCGGGAGAGCAAGACCGGCAGGGCTCTCAGAAGCACCCGCCAGCGTTGCCAAGTGCGCCCTTCCGGAGAGCCCCGATGGCACCGCTCTCCCACTGCGGCGAATGCCACGGTGGGAGAGCAGCTTGCAGGGCTCTCCGGAGCGCCCGTTGGAGGAGGAGGAGGAGGAGGCAGGCCAGTCCCGTCCCGTCCAAGGTGGGTCAACCTTCCTTGAGGCAATACCTGGCCAGTGTCTTGGACTTGACAAAAGTGTGTTCATAGCCCGGAATATTCCAGGCATCCATTCCCATGGGAGGTAATTGTTAGACAATGTTCCTTAAGACTTCTGAATGTCCAGGAAATACCTGGGAGTTCATTCATTCTCTCTCTCTCTCTCTCTCTCTCTCTCTCAATCCCTCTGCTGGCTAAGGATGATGTCATCTGTGTGTGAAAAGAAAAGAACACATAGAGAGACAGAAGGCTGTGTTTGGGCTCTGTAATCTTAATAGTGTTATGGGGTGCTGCCTTGGCCAGATGTGGTAGCAATAGGGTTTGGCTGTCTGTTGGAGCATTTAAGCCAGTGTTCTCCAACCTTGGGTCCCCAGATGTTTTTGGCCTACAACTCCCAGCATGCCCCAGCCAGCGTAGTTGGAAAATACTGATTTAAGCTGTGCCTCCACCTATGCCCAGCCTGTATATTTTCAAAGAAACTCAAATCTTACAAAACACCATTAAGCTCCAGTGACAACATTATGCAGGCAACTAAAACTGGGTATGCGCCGCACCCCTGGAGAAGTGGGGTGAGTGGGCCGGTTTGTACAATCAGCGCAGCCCACCGGGGCTTATTTACGCCACGGTGGGCTGCGGTGCGTGCTGGTGGCCATCTTGAATATTCAACCCCCGGAGGGGGGTTGCCATCGTTTGCAGTGCCCTCTGAACCCAAGTGGCAGGGGTTGTTGGAGGAGGAAACAATCCTCAAATAACCCTACAACAGACCATGGGTTATCTGAGGGTTGTTTCCCCCTCCAACATCTCCCCTGCCACCCAGGTTTGGACCACATGGGAAGCCATGGCAACCCTCCGCCGGGGGTGGTTGAATATTCAAAATGGCCACCGGCACACACCACAACCCACCGTGGTGTAAATAAGCCCTGGTGGGCTGCACTGATCATGTGAACCAGCCCAGTATGCATGAACAAAGTGTCCTGAAAGCAGCCATAGGCCCCCCTGTCTTTCTGCCTCTGCCCTTCGTTTCCCCCAAAACACTGGTCGTGTTGGGGAAGGGCAGTAACGCACCCTGGATGCCTTTCCTGAATGGCTTGCTTGTTCCTCTTGCTGGGTGCAAACAAAGGGTTAGTTCTAATGGATGGGGGTTGTTTGCACATAAATTAGCCCGAGGCCAGTGCGGCTCCTTGTCCAGAAGCGACGCTGGCAAGGTTGGATGTCGCTTAATTACAATCTCATGAGCGGCAGCTTCGCTCCACTCACCCTACCCAGATGGGCCCTAACATTCGGCCCATTGACTCCTCTCCTGATCTCCATTTCCATGAGGCTGAGCAGGGCAGTGTTGGGGGTTGGGCGGGAGGCTCTCAGCAAACATCTGCATTCTGCAGCAGGTCGTGGCAGTGCCATTCATGCAAAAGTGCCAGGCCAGCAGTACGGAAGCAGGAAACAACCCATCCGAGCCCAGCCCCTCTGTCGCTCATGCACAAAGCCTGTTAGAACAGGTTCCATCGCTGCGGATGTGTGAAGGGCTCGCGCGGGCCGCGGGGTCTGAGCAGGGTTTGCAGGATCAGGGCCAAGAAAAGTAATGCCTTGGCAGGATCAGGATCAGGTGTGTGTGTGTAGGGGGTGTGGTTAAAAGTGAACGTAAGAACATAAGAAGAGCCCTGCTGGATCGGGCCAAGAGTCCATCTAGTCCAGCATTCTGTTCACCCAGTGGCCGGCCAGCTGCCCACAGAATCCCACAGGTAGGACATGAGTGCAACAGCACCCTCCCGCCCATGTTCCCCAGCAACTGCAGTACGTTGGCATACTGCCTCTGATACTTGAAAAGTGTTTTAGTGTGAGTTGCTAGAGTAGAGTTGGACTGCGACACCCATCTCCCCAGCTAGGGATGATGGGAGTGGTAGTCCAGCACATCTGGAGGGCACCTGGTTATAGGAGGCGGCTTTAGAAGTTAAACCTTGAGGTGGGGAGCAGATGTGCCATGTTTCTAGGGCACGTGCATGTATGTTCAGGCTTGCGGACTGTGAGGGCCCAACTACGCATTACATCAGGGGTGTTGACGCTTCTTAACCCCAAGGGCTGAATTCCATTTTGAAGAAGCTCTAACACAATTATTCTGGCATAAACTTTCATACATTGGTAACCTCTCATCTCGATCACTGCAATGCATTATATGCGGGGCTGCCTTGGAAAATGCCTGGTGGTCCTGAATCTTCAACTGGTCCAAATTAGGGCAGCGGAGATTATTAATGGGGGACTGGTTGATATGAACCTATTACACCCGTGCTTTGTGATTTGCACATTGAATGCAACAGTGCACTGAATGTCACATCTAGTTTGGTCCTTAAGATGGAGCACAAGAATTGTGAGGCAGGTTTCAATTGACTGAGCCTCTGCTAGGTAGACACAACAGATTTCAGATTGCACCAGAGGCTGCTGTCCACTTGCAGGGGGGGACGGGGGACGGGATACACACCAATGCCAGAATAAATGTGTTAGTCTTGAAGGTCAAGGTCAAACAGAAGAGATAATTTCCTGACCAATTAAAACCGAAGAAAAATAAAAAAGAAATCAGGAGTGTTTCACAGCAACCACTCTAACTGTATGGTGAGCTTTATTTGAAGTAAAGTTGATGGGATCTCTGGTAAAAATGGAGGACTAGTAAGATACAGAATCGAGATTTTTTTTTTTTAACTTTATACCCCAAAAGCATATGTCCTGAGTGGTACTGCTTTGGATATTGGGTTCTCTGAAGCAGTCATTTGAAGTTTTGTAAATTTGCCCCTGAAGGAGAGTATCTAGTCAAAACTTGTTTGGCAAATAACAACAATTTTAACTTTAATAGATTGCCCTTGTAACTTGAGACTGAAATTTGTTAACAGGGTTATGATACGTTTTATCTGTCTTTCAACACCTTTTGTATTATTATGAATTTTGAAGATGGTTCATTTTTTGTTCTCCAGTTCACCTATGTGCTTTTTGTTGTGAATGTTTAGCTACCGTATGTTTTATAAAGGTGCAATCCTATGCACGTTTAGCCGGAAACAAGTCCTAGAGCGCCGAGCACTCCCCAAGCAGCATAGCTAGCTAGGACCTGCTGGGAGCTGTAGGACTTTTTTCTGTCTAAACGTGCATAGGATTGCACTCTAAATTATTTTAATAGTATAATACAGGCAGTCCCTGGGTTACGAACGAGATCCATTCGTAAGTCTGTCTTTAAGTCGAATGTGTACGTAAGTCAGAACAGAAGCCGCACAATGTTTTCAAAGTGTAGTGCGTTCGTTCGTAAGTACGAACCATTGTATTTAACTCTGATTTTGACATATATGGCGGTCCGTTCTTAAGTATGATTTGTCCATAAGTCGGGACGTTCATAACCCGGGGACTGCCTGTACTGATCTCCTGTGTAAAACGTGCAGTTCTTCCCTGATTACTTATTTTTCTTCAGCCTTCAGAGTGCCACACAAGACTCTATGTTGTTTCTGCCGCAACACAGACTAACGCGGCTACCCCTCCGGAAATGGTTACATAATTTTCCGGGGACTTCTTTTTTCCCCCTTTACAGAATATGCGGAGCCAGATGTGGTCCAAGTCAGCCCCAGCAGCCAGACCAGCCCGTCCACCTTCAAGCCTGCCCTGGATGAAGGCTACACGCTCCCCCTGGTGGTGAACCACTACGATGTGCCCGGCAAATACCACGAGTATGCCGAACCTTTGCCTCCTGAGCCCGAGTACGCCACCCCCTTCCTAGAGCAGCCCGCAGAGCCAGAGGGAGGCACCTGCCGGAAAAACGTCTGCATCATCAAAGTGATCCCCTCTTCCCAAAGCCAGGCGGGCTCCCTGGTTTCGCCAGAGGCCCAGATACAGTACGACTTCCCTACTCAGCGGCTGGTGGACAAGCAGGATGGCAACCCGGGTGAGGTCATCAGCCCACGGGAAGAATCCATCCGAGCTGGCGGTGTCAGCAATGCAGAGCCATGGGACAATCAGCCTCTGAGCCGGAGAAATGGATGCCCCGCTGCGCCACCAGCTACCTCACCACAGGGCCGCAGCTTCCAGCTCAGAGACTGCCCCCTTTCACACGTCTATCACGAGCCCTTGTGAGCCTTGCAGAAAGAGGTCTCATGCCCAGCCCCCCGGGCTGCGCAGGAAAAGATGGACTGCACTGAGGAACAGAGGGTGCTCAGGTCAAGGGCATAGAAAGCTGCCTTATGCCAAGTCCGGCTTTTCATCTAGCCCAATGTTGTCTACCCTGACTGGCAGCAGCTCACCAGGATCTCTTTCCCATCACCTGCTACCTGATCCTTTTCAAACTGGACGCGCTGGGAATTAAATCTGGGATCCCCTATGTGCAAAGCAGCTGCTTGGCTCTTGAGCTATGGTCCCTTCCCCAAAAGCATGCAGACACTTCTCCCACCAACAGAAAGGAAATGGTTCATTTTGTCCATGTTCGCCTTCTGGGGAGCCTTTCAACTCCTGGGGGTTTGACCGGGATGTCCCTCTCCCCCTAACTGAACAAATATCTCTGGGTCATCTTCATTAGGACTTGAAGGCACCAGTGAGAAATGGGTGAGGGTGGTGATGAATTGTGTATATATATCAGCCTTCTCCAAGCTGCTACCCTGCAGATATGTTGGACTGCAAACTTCCATCATCCCCAGCCAGCATGGTCATGCTGCCTGGGAATAATGGGGGTTGTAGTCCAATGTATGGGGAGGGCACCGGCTTGGGGGAGCCTGAATATAGTATGATTCCTTCATACTACATTGCCGTTGTAATTATTTTTATTAACACCACACACACACACACACACACACACACACAATATATATATATATATATATATATATATATAGTGTCATGAGATTTCTAGATGGAGTGAAAGAGCCAGGCCTGATCCAGTAGAGCTCACTGATGCCCCCACCCACATTCCTTTATTAAAAACTTGAAAGGATTTTGTAAACCAAACCAAAATCGTTTGCTTTCTTCCCCTCGCCATCCGTCGCTGACAAATCCTCCTCCACCACCACTACTATTAATTTTCTGGACAACCTTCCCACCTTGTGAAGGGTCAAAAGGTTTCTCTACTACGTAAAGGAAAAGGTCTGTCTGCGTGCACGTCATGTGGGAGCGAAAAGGATATGACACAATAGCTGTAATTGGAGGAGCGCTGGGGAATGTTTTCGTTCAGTTCTGATTTTCCCCGCCGCTTCTGCTGCAGCAAGAAACAACAACAGAGAATTTTACGGCACCTTAAAGGCAAACACCTTTATTATGGCATAAGCGTCTGTGGTGGTCTCTGTCTGTGAAAGCTCATGCCATAATAAATGTGTCAGTCATGACGGCGCCACAAGACTTTGTAGGTTCTTGTTAGGTTACGGTAAGAGAAGCCGAGACATGAGCGAGACAATTCCCCTCCTTCTGCATCAGTGCAATACCGGTCTGCTAGAATAGCTGGGGTTCTTGAATACATCATGAATTTAACTATAGTCCCCTCATTCTAGTCAGGGCAATGGGTGTGCAGAAGCAGGCATGTCCCTTGCTGGATTGAGAACTTAACATGCAAAAGAGGGCGATGCAGAATGGCTGTCAGTCCACACACAACCCACGCACAACCACACACAAGCCACGCTGGTCGGGTTCAGACAACACAACAAGCCGCTCTGAAACAAACATGGCTTATAAGCCACCATGGCTTATTGCATTGTGTGAACCCAATCACAGTGTTATTTGGGGCATTGTGGGAAATTAAAATGGCAGCCACTACTTTAAATTTCCCACCGTGCTCTGGAGTGACAATATGTCAGGGGCCTTGTGGGAATCAAAATTGCAGCTCCCTCGGACCTGAGCAGGCACTCATTGTCTCAGAGTGGCCCTGCTGCTCCACTTGGTAAGCCCACAAGGCCAGGGAAGGTCCACTGGTGTACAAAGGTGCCTTACAGAGGGTGCTTTGTCCTGGACTGCCTCAAACCTGGAACCACTGGCGTAGTAGAGCAGGAACATGGGAGAATGCACAGCTCTGGGACTTTTTTCACAGCAGGAGCAGTAGTGTTATCTAGCCAAGCGGTATTTGTGCGTGTTGTAAGCTGGGGGGGGGGAGCTGGGCTGGCCCATGATCTCTTTGTTAGGTATGCTAGGCTCAGACAGGGACTGGCCCAAGGTCACCCAGGGAGAGGGGAAGCAGGGCCAGCCCTGCTGAAAGATTAGTTATTTTTGCCCTCTTCCCTCCCCATCCCTTTTTCCTTGTGTGCCATGTCTTTTCAGATTATAAGCCTGTGGGCAGGAACTGTCTTGTTTTATTGATCAGGTGTAAACTGCTCCTGTTTATGTAAACTTCAGGGCTGATCAGGGATGTGTGCCCAGGTCTCTTCGGCCATATATATATATGGCTGATGTCTTTGGATCAGCCCAGCTATCTTAATCTTTTGGACTTTCTGTGCAGGGTGTGGATAGGGGCGTTTCTTTTGGTGTAGCTGTGGGAGCTATTATGAGCTCCTGCCCTTCAAAATGTACAGCTACACCACTGCCTTGGAGCTGTGTACATGGTTCCCAACACTGAAAAGAACCAGAGAGAGAATTGAACAAAGAGCTGGTGCATCCACTTTGATGACACCAATTACCTATATGGAGACAGGACTGAACCAAGACACCATCCATGCAGAGTGCAGAGAAAAGGGAAGGGGTTTAGCTTCAAGATCCTCATCTTTCCGAAATAGAGGATTTGCACCATTACTGATCATTTGCACCATCTGGTGGGCAGCTGCAACGTGTACACAACAACAGAGCTTGTGCACCTCGGAGGAGTGTTGCTACAGTTGTAGGTCAAGTTACTCATCAAAATTAGTACGAACATTATGCTGCCCATGTACTGAAATCAAGTTTCTATGGCCAGATTAGCTCTACCAGGAAGGGGGGGGGAGTGCATGAAATTGGCACAAATCAATATTTATTTCTTTGATGATATACTCCACCTGGGCTGGATTATATTTTCAAAGTTATGAAGTTTATATAACTTATGGGAGAATGGCCTGGACTACAGCAGTGCCTGTGTCTTAGTTTGGGTTTCCCTCTAGTTTACCATGCCAAGGAGCGGACAGCAGCATAGCATGGGAGAAGCAGGTTGGAGAGCAGGCAGGACCGGTGCAAGGCAGTTTGGTGCCCTAGGCAAGATCAGATATTTAGCGCCCCACCCTTCCCACTTGAGAGCGCTGTATTTTTTTTCAAGGCGTTTCTGGCGCCCCCTTTAGCCCTGCACCCTAGGCAGCTGCCTAGTTGGCCTAATGGTAGCACCGGCCCTGAGAGCAGGCCTCTCCCCCTGCCATAGCCAGGACTGAAGGCTCTCATGTGATGTTCCCGGTCTAGATAGAGTACCACAGAATCACACTGCCTCTGCCACTTAGGGCATCCAGACGGTGGGCTGGCCATATGTGCTGTAACAGAAAATCTGAAACATTTGGGCAGGGGAGAGGGCTCTTCCCTGCAACTCTTCTTCGGCTCATACTAGAATAAAATGTTGCAGCGTACAGTGCTGCTGTTCAGAGTTCCAGCCACTCCACTCCCCCCACCCCCCCCAGGCACTTATCTCTTTTCTCCCCCAGACAGTATTCCATGTCTACGGACCAGACGTAGTCCCCATTGGACTGTTCTGGGGTTGTTTTGCATGATTAATCCATCTTCTGAAAACCTTGGGGTTTCCCCAAACAGGCTCATACCTCTGTCCTGTATGTGTGGATGGTGCCATTTGGGCTACACGGGATCAGCACTCAAGCATTTTGATATTAGTATATGACGATGATTTGGACCCAGGAAATGCACAGCATTAGTACTGAAACACCCCATACAATATGAAGAGTCCAGCAAAGCACCACACTCTTAAGTTGCAAAGCACCACGCTCTAAATCTGAAATTCCTCAACGTTGCCAAATTGAAATCACACTTTTAGAACATTGGAATCTTTATATATATATATATATATATATATCTTAAAATCATGTTGATTACTTTAAAGAGAATAACGTTAAGCACCAGCTTGCCGAGATCAACACTTTTACATCTCAGCCCTGGAAGAGAGGCAGGGAACCTTTTCCTTCTCAAGGGCTGCATTAGCTCAGTTGAAACCTGTCTGGGTTCCCATTTCAGCACCAGAGCCAAGATGGGCGAGGCCAGTGTGGCGTAGTGGTGAGAGTGTTGGACTGGGACCCGGGAGATCCGGGTTCTAGTCCCCGCTCGGCCATGAAACTCACTGGCTGACTCTCAGCCTAACCTACCTCACAGGGTTGTTGTGAGGATAAAATGGAGAGGTGGAGGAGGATTATGTAAGCCGCCTTGGGTTCCTTGCAGGAAGAAAGGCGGGGTATAAATATAATAATAAATAAATAAATAAATAACAAATTATGTTGCAGTAATTCACACTTGCACTAATGTGCATGAGTGCAACTGCAGATTTGCACAAATTCCCCCCCAAAAAACAAGTCCACGCAGCTCAGAAAAAGGTGGTCTGCAGAATCCACATTCTCCAACACCCCCAGCTTCACCTCACCTCTGACCCCAGCAACAGCCAGATACTGCGAATGAGGTTTTTTCAGTCACTGACTCTCAGCCTAACCTACCTCACAGGGTTGTTGTGAGGATAAAATGGAGAGGAAGAGGAGGATTATGTACGCCGCCTTGGGTTCCTTGCAGGAAAAAAGGTGGGGTATAAATATAATAAATAAATACATAAATAAAATACAGCTGTTGCTGAATAGACTCCCAATGCAATCTGGAACCCTAATTGGTTGGGCTGGTTGTACACACATACAGTTGAATGCGTGTAGACACCCTGTATGCAGCTGAATGCACCAAGAAGCGTCATTTTCACCTTCAGCTATACAGGACAGGGGTGAGGCCCGTGAGTGCCATAGTACTCCCTTTCCATGCATTCAGTTATAGGTGTATAGAGAGGTCATGTTGGTTCATGTTATTATTTTTCTGCAAATTCAGAGGAATTATAGTAACATATCAGATTAATGTATCAATACATAGATACAATGGGTTGGACCAGGATTTAGGCATCCTTTGAGCAGACCCATTGAAGTCAATGAGACAACAAAGTCATGATTAGGTATGACTAAATCTGGATCCAACTCATTAAATATAGCTGGCATTCAGTTAACTAAGATGCAACAGATTAATTGCATTAATTTCATTAACAGATTTCACATTATATCAAACTGAAACGATTAATATATTCAAACATATATTAAATAGTACATTAAGGGTGCAATCCTATGCATGTTTAGACAGAAAAAAGTCCTACAGCTCCTAGCATTCCTCCAGCCAGCCATACTGACTGGGGGATGCTGGGAACTGTGGGAGGTGTTCCCCTCCCCTCCTCCCAGTCAGCAAAGCTTCCTGGAAGAAAGCTGGGAGTTGTAGGGCTTATTTCTGTCTAAGCCTGCATAGGAATGCACCTTAAATAAGTAAATACTGTAGTTAAAAAGTCAGTTGAATAACTAAATGGAATAATAAAACAAATTAGATCAATATGACAGAAATCGTATAATTACATTTTCTATCATATACTTTCCTTCTTGAATATAATCTTCCATAAGACTGTCTAAATATAGTTAGGAAGTAGCAAACAGATCCCCCCCCTCATTAAATAGTAGTCATAGCATTAGCGAGAACGAGATTCGATCACGTAAATGACAGTGGAAGCCAATTCTAGATCCACACAGCTTTTCACAGCGAGGACACAGATTACTAGACGGAGGATTCATTCAACGTGCTTTTCGCTTAGAACGTTTCTCCCTTTTACTCGGATAAATGAATTATGCTATCTTTACACAAGCTCTAACTGGGGAGCCGGAACAAGCGATTACCAGCTGCCCCGAGCACAAAAATTATGCTTCCGAAATCTCTTGATAGCGATTCCGCACAGAAAAAGGTAAAGCCGCAGCCACCCCTCTCCATGTGCTACTCACAGCAGAAGCCCTTTTTAACTAAACCGCCGGCGGACGCTTTGCCAAACCACCTGCGATGCCTATCCGGGTCAGAGCGAGAGGCCCACGGAGCCGCGAAAGCAGTTTGCAAAATGTATAACAAGCTTAAAGAAATAGCACCCCTAAAGTTCGCTTTACTGTTCCCCGCCCCATCCAGAGGCGTTTCTTTAGATGGATCGAAACATTTCTCCTTCCCAAACTGACATGCAAATTAAGCGCAAGGCATTCTGGGTAGCAGACCGAGGTTTCCGTGAAAGCAAAGGAGGGGGCGGGGCGGAAGCGGGCTGTCCTTAGGAGACGCTAAGGCTGCAATCCTATGCACATTTACCTGGGAGTGAGACGTATTGAACTCAATCGGGTTTACTTCTGAGTAGACAAATTATAGGGTTGCACTGTAAGAAAACAGCTCGGGAAAAGTCACACTGGCTGGGGCATGCTGGGAGTTGTAGGCCTTTTTTTGTCTAAACATGCATAGGACTGCGCCTTTATTATCCTAGCCAGTGCAAAGGGAAATCGTCTCAGTGCAGTGCGAGCTTTCTCTGCATGCTTACTCGGGAGTAAGTTACACTGGGCTGAATGAGGCTTACTCACAAGTCAGTGTGCCTACGATTCTAACGTTAATTCGGGCAGCCCCCAAAGGAGAGAACCAGAGCCCGGTAGAGCTGGGGTGGGCAGAACGTCGATCGGGATCTACTCGGTAGTTTTTTGGGTGTTTTGCAGTATAGCAAAAAGTATATCGGGAAGAATTTGTGGCTCCTGTGGATAGCAACAACTAAGTGCGCAATCCTATGCCTGTTTAAGGGTCGCCCCTTTAAAAGCTCCCCTCCCCACATGAGATTGCTGGCGGGGGGGGGGGGAGGCCCCCTGTTTCATAATGGCATATATCTGCCCGCGCGAGCCGCTATTTTGCACCTGACTCCGGTTAGTGTGAATCTCATGGTAATCAGCATCATCAAGCCTGAAGTTTGCTCTCTCCTGCAGGCTGCAGCAGAGGCTGGTGGTGGCTCCAATGTCAGCAGGGTGGTGTATCCACTCCTGATTCCAGTCTGAACTTTTAAGGAGCTAGACAAACCAACAGGATAGTGTATCTTAATAAAAAACAACAACAAGCAGGTCAATAAAGGAACTGGGATGAGTAGACAGGTGAAAGTTTAAGAAGTCTGAACAATTGGTTTTATCTGTAGACATGCAGGCTTACAAACAAACAAATGATGACAAACTAAATTGTAAATATGCTGTGCTATAATTCATAAATAACAAGAACCAGTACCAAGCATGTTTTTGACCTTGGAAGACTAGACTTTCACTGGTCTAGTATACAAAAATGCTAAGGCTTATATGCACACTTATAGACTAGGTTTGCATGATTGTGTGGCAGGGGTGGCTTCAAGACCACCCCAGAACCCATGGCTTGTTGCAGCCATGAGTTCTGGAGTGATCTCAAAGCCACCCCCACCACACACCTTGCTGGGTTCAGACAACACGGGAAACCACGCACTGCATGGGTAATTACGCAAATCACATGGCACGCGTGGGGTGGGGGGAAAGAAGCCACAGTGGCTTAATTGCAAGCATAATTCGTTCCGGAACCGTGCTTGTAATCCAAAACACTCTTATATCAAAGCGAGTCTCTGGCGGGCGTGAGCAGGGCCGATTTTGGCCCGCTCGAGGCGAGCGGTTACATCCCTGCACTACTTGTATTGCAAGACGTCGCTTGTTGTTTATCAAGTCAAAATTTATTTTAAAAAATTGCTTGTCTTGCAAAACGCTCTCAGACCAAGTTACTTACAATCCAAGGTATTACTGTACTTGTAAAACTCACCAGATCAAGCAGTAAGTCATGAACCTTACCCAACCAAAAAAAACCTGTAAGTGCATGCCAAAGTAAATGCACACCAGAATATTATAAGACTAAACAGGGCCTAAGGCTTCCCTACAAATATATAGTTCCGGTGCAGGCAGGGCACTGTTGGGATCCTAAAGACAATTTGGTCAAAAGTTTTGTTAAAATTTACAAACAAATTTAAACAAGCTGATCAACATATAAAAGGCAACATACTCACACCTGGATGATTCAAAATCATCCAAAAGACATGCAGGGAGTCACCCTGGTGGAGAACAGCAAACTGTGTGCAAAAAGCATGAAAGGCTCGGATCACTCTTTAAGGGCACAATCCTATGCAAGTTTAGACAGAAAAAAGACCTACAACTCCCAGCATAGCTGGCTGGAGCATGCTGGACATTGTAGGCCTTTTTTCTGTCTAAACTTGCATAGCATTGCACCTTTAACCATGTGATTGTAAACACAGGTGTGGTGGATCAAGCCTTATGGAACTGTGTTGAAGTACCTTAAAGCAGTGTTCTCCAACCTTGGGTCCCCAGATATTTTTGGCCTACAACTCCCAGCATGCCCCAGCCAGCATAGCTGGCTGGGGCATGCTGGGAGTTGTAGGCCAAAAACATCTGGGGACCCAAGGTTGGAGAACACTGCCTTAAAGGACTCCCACCCTGTAAAACCTCTTGACAAGAAGTCATGACCACAATTTCAGCAGCAAAACAAAGCTAAGTAAAACACAATGGCCAAACAAATATATATATACATATATAAAACACTGTTGTGATGAATACTCTGTTTTATAGCATAACCATCCAGTCCAGTTCCTCATTCAGGCTGACTGGAGATTTGTTTTTTAGGGAGTGAATCCAATATTGTTCCCTCTGTAAAAGTCTCAGGTGCAGCTGTTGTCCTTGGGCTTTCTCCAGAGAGCAGAACTGTAAATCATTCAAGTTATGTCCACATTCAAGGAAATGTTGTACAAGAGGAGGGTGCAGCCTCCGGTTTCTGATACAGCATTTGTGTTTGCAGATCCTGGTTTTAATAGCTCTCATTGTCATTGTGAAGAAAAGAGCCTTTGGGGGTTCCTACATGTACACACACACACACACACCTCCTCATGTGTAAACCAAGTAAGGCCAGTTGGGGGGCGAAGTGTGCATAGTTCCTATGGATGGCGCCTGGAAGTCCGGAAAAGCCGGTCTAGTCAGTGACCCGGCTTTTAGATGTAAATGTCATGAGTCTCCCTCCCCCTGCCAGGTGAAGTTCATTCTAATTGGCTGGAGGCAGGAAAGCTACAGAAAGGGGGAGGGGGAAAGAGCTATATTCCAAGGTGGGAGTTTTGTTTCTTGGTCTGTCTTTTGGGTCACCGCATGGTGGCTGTTGGAGCAATGGCAGTAAGTCAAGGAGAGGCCCCAGGATCTGACCCCAGGTAGCTCTTGGTGAAATTAGCTGAATGAGGGCTCTGGTAAAGGCAGAGCCCTGTGGAGGGCTACCCATCTCGGACCTTCGGGTAGGTGGAGTAGTTCCCCCCCCCCCGGGTGGCAGGGCTGTGCTGGATCCAACCCTGGAAGAGAACTGACCCCCAGGTAACAGAGTTGTGTGCCTGGGAGATAGAAAGAATCAGGTTTTGTTATTTTGTAGCTCTATTTCTGTGTACCAAAGTGTCTCTCTATTTTGTGCTTCTCTCATTTCCCACCTTTTGTTGTAAAGTGCTACCAGAATAAACCTTTCTTGGTTTTATCCCACATGGGTTTTGTAGTCGCTCTGTGGCTTCCGTAACAAAATCCAGGTTACAGTCAGAAAGGCAAGTCCCTGAACAGAGATTCAAGTAGGATTGCAGACAGCGGAGGCTGGCAATCTGGTACCTTGAGGTCTCTGGGGGTCTTGGTTCCTTTGGGGTAGGAAAGGGTGGGGTGGTGGCGGGTCAGCCAGCTCTCCCTTCCTCCACAGTCATATACTTTTTTACAAGGGTAAACAATAGCATATACTACTCGTTTAGTGTTACAGTTAAAGAACTGTACACTGAACTGTATGTAAACTGAATTTTTAAGGAGCTATCCATGGTTCTTCTGAACCCTAACCCCCAAATAGGTTCAGCACCATGGATACTGAAACTTGGAGTGGATATACTGCCCCACTGACATTGGATACCCTGTATGAACTGCTGAGTAGAGGTCTGTATGAACTGGGGGGGGGATGACACAGTGGGGGGATCACATAAAGCAGGCATGGGGAACTTGTAGCACTCCAGTTTTTGTCTTACTGCAACTCCCATCATCCCTGACTATTGGCCATGCTGGCTGGGGCTGATGGAGTCTGGTAACAGCTGGAAGGTCACAGGTTTCCCATCCCTGGCATAAACGCACATTCAGATCTTCGTGATGGTGGGGAGCTCTTGCCATCAGGTAAGTCTGAAATCCTTAAGCACCAATCCAGTATCAGAGACAGTATGCCTATGTACACCAGTTGCGGGGGAACATGGGCGGGAGGGTGCTGTTGCACTCATGTCCTGCTTGTGGGATCCCGTGGGCAGCTGGTTGGCCACTGTGTGAACAGAATGCTGGACTGGATGGACCCTTGGTCTGATCCAGCATGGCTCTTCTTATGTTCTTACGCTAGAAAAAGAAAGTCTAATTGAGCTCCATGGCAATTACTGCATATTTGGTTCTCCACCATCCTTTTTTTCTTTTATAATCCACACAACAGTCCTGTGAAGTAGGCTACACTGAGAGATGGTAAGTTGGGATTCAAACTCAGGTCTCCCTGTCCTCACCTGACCCTTTAGGGCACAATCCTATGCATGGTTAGGCAGAAAAAAAGTCCTACAACTCCCAGCATTCCCCAGGCAGGCAGTTTCTGCCTAACCATGCATAGGATTATGCCCTTAATCACTACACCACGCTGTCTGCGCTGCTCAAGGGATACAAGGCACTCGCAGACTGCTTCTTTTTTTAAGTTGGGACAACCTGATATTGGTGTAAATGTCCAGAAGCTTCCCAGTTGCCTCTCTTTTTTCATCCATCCTCAAGAAAAAGAAAACACAATGCAAGGTCCCTCTCAATGTTCTGTACTATTCTGTACAATTGATACACTTGGATTTACGCTGTTATTTGGATATTTACATATCAGGAATTGTTAATTCCAGGGTCTTTTTTCTTGTTTTTGTTTATTTTGTCTGTCTGTTTATGTGGAGGAAGGGGGGGCTGGCTGGCCCGCCACACTCCCACCCTTTCCTACCCCAAAGGAACCAAGACCCCCAGAGATCTCAAGGTACCAGATTGCCAGCCTCAGCTGTCTGCAACCCTACTTGAATCTCTGTTCAGGGACTCGCCTTCAATTCTGTAACCTGGATTTAGATAATGAACTCACAGAGTACTACAAAACCCATGTAGGGTAAAACCAGGACAAGGTTTATTCTGGTAGCATTTTACAACAAGATTAGGGAAATGAGAGAAGCACAAAAAATAAAGAGAGAGACACTTTAGTACACAGTAGAGCTGCAAAACAATAAGACCTGATTCCTTAATATCTCTCAGGCACACACCTGTTACCTGAGGGTGTTCTCTTCAAGGGTTAAATCCAGCACAGCCTTGCCGCCCGATGGAGAATTACCACACCTACCCGAAGGTCTGAGATGGGTAAACTCCTACAAGGCTTGCCTTCACTAGAGCCCTCATCCAGCTCATTTCACCAGTAGCTAACTGGGGTTGGATCCTGATGCCCCCCCCAAAGGCTTGGGGCCTCTCTTTGGCTTGCCGCCATCACCCAATAGCCAGGGTAGCCGGTAGCCACGCGATCCAAAGACAGACCACGCTTTGGGAAATATACCTTTCCCCCCCTCGCTGTAACTCTGCTGCCTTTCAGCCAATCAAGATCAACTTCACCTGACCAGGCAGGGGGAAGGGAACTCATGACTTACTGGGTTTGAATTACATCTGCATATGAACGCTTTCAGCCTGGCTCCTCCAGACCTCTGGGCGCCAGGCCCCATCCTATGTTTTATGTACCTTTCGCTTCCTCCCAGCCCCCTCAACTGGCCCCACTTGGTTTACACATGAGGAGGCATGTGTGTGCGCCTGCATGCATGCAGGAACCCCCAAAGGCCCCTTTCTCCACATGCTAACTATGCACACCCCACCCCAGCTGGTTCACACATGAGGTGTGTGTGTGTACCCCCAAAGGCTCATTTCTCCAGTTTATTTTTATTTTTTGGAGTGTGTGAAATTCACAATAAAATATACAGTAATACCTTGGATTGCAAGACAAGCAAATTTTTAAATATTTAATTTTTTTTAACGATATACAAGCGACATCTTGCAATACAAGTACTGTAGTACGGCTTAAATTAAAAATCTCTGTACAAATTTTTTGGGGGGGATTTCGTTTTGATATAAGAGTGTTTTGGATTACAAGTATGTTTCCGGAACGAATTATGCTCTCAATCCAAGGCATGACTGTAAATAAAAAAAGAAAGAAAAATGTTCTCTACTACAACTCCCATGACCCCCGATCATTAATTATGCTGGCCTGGTCTGATGGAAGTTGTAGTCTGTAAACCAGCGGGACGGCATCCTGTTTTGGAAAGTCTGGCTTGATCGTTTGGGGACCAGCAAGGAACCTCCTATAAATATATTATAAATCCAAACCGTCTTCCTTGCAACCAGCTCTAGGTATACTGCGCCTGCGCAGAGTAGCGCCGAGCCGATTTAAGAGAGGGCGGGCTCGCTTAGATACTATTTGCTACAAAGTCTCGGAATAACGAGACCCGGCGCTTGCGCAGTCCAGACCAGGAGACCGAACGCCGGGTTGAGAGAAAGGGGCATCGTGATTGGTTGACTCTTTGGCGGCTGGCGCGTGGGCCGGTGTGTGTATTTCCTGGCCCTGCCGTGATTCCAGAGGTCGTGACCCCGGAAGTGCTCTGTCGCGGAGACCGACTGAGGGGGAAAGCGGCAGCCAGTCGGCGGCAGCGCAGAGGACATGGCAAGATAGGCGGCCGAGGCGCCGGTGAGTGAGTTGGTGGCTTGTGCTGGCGGAAGGGGGAGCGGGGACGGGGCTGGGTTGGCCGGGCAGTTGCTGTGACGGAGCCCCGCTTAATGTAAGGCAAGGCTGGGGCTACGGGAGCCTCGGAGGGGGAGAAGAGGAGATGGGGCTGCCTGCGTGGCGCACCATCTATCTAAAACCTGTATGTGCCTCTTTTTCTCTTTCGTTTCTGCCTGGCGGCAGGCCTCCCAACACTTGTCAGATCTTATTTTTAAATTAATTTTACCTTGAAACACTCGTATTTTATCTCCCCTCCCCTCTGTTCTGCTCAAGCACTTTACGGTGGGTGGCAAAGTGCGTGTGTCTGTCTTTTTGTGTTTATATGCACCCATTTGCAGCGCACATCAAAGCTAGGAATAACAATAATGTGTAATGACAGAGCAATACCTTAAAAGCAGCAGAGAAAATACAGAGTGACACCAACCATAAATAAAAGAACCAGTGGCGTTGGTTTCTAAAACTGATTTTATCTCGTTTCGTGTGTCCCCTGAAACTGAAAGGTAATCATGGCAGGTAGGTTTGCTGGGAAGCTGTTGTGCCAAAGCCCTACTTAAAAACAAGGCAGGGGTCGGGAATGCAAAAGCCTTCAGATGGGGAGAAGAGGAGTTGGACCGGCATGAATGGCATGGCATACTTACAGCTGTTTATCTAAAATATTTATATACCTGACAGGTTAGTGAGATTTGAAAACAAATGACTTAGAACCCACAGATTCTCCCAGATTCAACCTGCTTCTGGGTCCTCTCTCCTCCCGTGTCATGGTCCTACTTTTCTCCTGCAGTTTTCTGGTAAACACACCCATCCTTGTTATTTTTGAAATTATTGTTTACTGCAATAACTAGTAATAATGCTTGTAGCCTTAGAGTGTTTTCATTAGTGACAATGTGTAAAAAAAAACCCAACCATACACACAACCTTTTTTTGGCCACCAGGGTCTCAAACATTTTAAAATACAATTTTAATTTCTTATGCACTGCTTCCATACTCACCCACCGGTGTTGCACCGGTGTAGTAATATACCCAGAATGTTTTGTCAGTGTGGATGAATGCACCCTGTACTATGTAAGGCCTTGGTGGGGAGGATGTTCTCTTAAGCCAAATATATGCAATGGCAACCACCTCATTCTCTATACACATATATATAGAATTGCCTACACATATCCATTTTAAACAAAGAAGAGTGTGTCCTGGTTTGCAATGGCTTGGTATCTGTCAAAACCTTTAATCCAACCTTTCCCAGACTGGTTGATGTGCTGGACTTCCAACTCCCATCATTGTAGACCAACACATTTGGAGGGCACCAGAGTGGGGAAGGATTATCTAATCTTCCTGTGTGGAGGTAATATTGCAAAATGCTTTGGGGGAATTTTTATAAGCATTTGCAATGGGGGAAGAACAGGTATGTAGGTTAACCCTGACTGTTTACTTGCAGGAACATTTTTGGAAAATGGCCTCTCCATTCAATGGTCCCACAGCAGTTTCTGATGTAATTAAAGATCTAGACACTCAGATAGCTGTAAGTAAGTTGGCTTGCACTCACCATGATATGGCATGCTGGCATCATGGTGAGAAGCTGCAGACTGGCTTGTGTCTTGTTAAGTTTGATCGTGTACCAAGACTGAAGTGTGGTGGTGATAGTAATGAAAATTCTGCAAAAGGTCATCTGGCCTCTGTGGTTGGTTGGGGAATATGCTCTCCCTAAAGCTTAACTCAAGATGAGGATTGGTAGGGCTGAGTCCTGGAATCTCTCTTCAGAGTAATTGCTAGCCCTGGCATTTAGTCATGCTCTCCTTCTTTATTGGGAAATATCAGCCTCCTTGCTTTCTAGCACCTTATTCCTGACAAGTACTATTCCTCTGTACAGAGATGCATACAAATGTTGAACGGTTTATACATGGCTCCTACCGAGAGGAATGTAATGTATCCTTCAACTGGTTTTAAGACAACGATCAGCACTGTACACAGAACAAGTAACTAGGCCCAGTCCCTGCTGGAAGGCTTACTCTCTTCATGTATTATGCTTTCCTGCTTTAGATCATGAGGGGAAATTGACAGTAGGTGAGGGTAGGGAAGAATAATGAATCACTGGTATAGCAGCTGCCATCTGTGACCACATGCTGCATCAACTGGTGGTGCAACTTTACCCAGTGATAGCACAGGGAGCTCCATAACATTGCCTTACCCAGACATACCCATTCTCTTCCTCAGGGTAGGCTATTTTTAATGGTAAACCTGTTGTAGCACAAGGTTAAGGATTTGACTCAGTGTGAAAGCAATTCTAATTCTGAGTGAGGGTTTCCTCTTCCCACTCCCCACCCACTCCCAGCCTGAGCTTAGTTACATTGTCTTGATGCCACAGTGTGTTGAATAGAGTAATGCATGATTCTAAGGTGGAATGAAACTCTTAAAGTTACAGTATTCTTGTGTCAATCGGTACTAACAGGGAACTCGCTCCTTTTAAAAAAAAGTAATTTCATATTTACCTCCTTGCTGCTTGGGTAGTATATGTTCAGCATGGTTTGGGTCTTGCTGTGATGTCATGGGTTTGATAGAATTTTAAGGAAAACTGGCAGTAACGTAAGAGGGGTTAAGATAGTAATGGTACATGTGAACCACTTGTAAATTAAGGCTCAGGAAAAAGAAATGCAGTTTCTGAGTACAGGCAGTCCCCGAGTTAAGAACGTCCGACTTACAGACAACCCATACTTAAGAACGAACTTCTGGGTCCCCCGGCACTATGTCGTTTATGTAGAGTACATAGCCTAGTATACTACGCAATTTGCATAAATTATGCAATTTGTGTAAATGTCGATTTTAACGTATAGAACGCTATGCTGTTCCGACTTACAAACAAATTTGACTTAAAGACATTCTTAAGAACGGAACTCGTTCGTAACCTGGGGACTGCCTATACTTAGTATTGTTCACCTCTTTAAAATATTTTGTGTTGTTTCACTGATGGATTGATTTGGTTGGTAACAGCTTCTAGCAAATGGTCAACTGAAGAGCACATACAAGATGCTAACATACTTAACTGGATGGAGAAAGATTTTAAACAACTCCTTGAAATTCTATATCTGTTGAATGCATTGAAACTATTGGGAATACATTCTTGTCTTTTGTGGGGAGGGTATGGAACTGTGGATCAAGGGTATATCATAAGATCCTGCCCGGTCACTGAGGTCATTGGATGGCATGTCCCTGGCAGTTCCATATGGACCTATGGCCCAGTTGAAGTCCACCCAGAGAAGAGCCTTCAGCGTAGTGGCTCCATTTCTCTGGAACTCCCTGCCTCTGTAAGTCAGGCAGGCGCCAACATTGTGTTGATTTCAGCGCCTCCTGAAAACACTTTTATTTCAGGAAACCTTCCGGAACTAACCAGCCACAGTTTTATTGATTCTGTTTTTATCATATTTTATTCTTTCATCTGTTATTGTTCACCACTCTGAAATCTCCATACTGGAATATGGAGTGATTATAAATTTTGTAAATAAAAATAAATAAATAATAAATAAAAGAGGCAAACAGTGGGCTTAAGAACATGGACATTAAACGATGATGGGTATAATGGCAAACCGGGTCCATTTCTGGAGTAGCATTTTCTGCAGCACAGTCTGTCATGAAAATACAACTTAGCACTGTAAGAACCATCCTGATCTGTTTTCATTGAAGAAAAATGTCAAGTTCTGGGATAGCCAAAGTTCAAATTTGAAACAAATTCAGAGCATTCTAAGCTAGAATGGTGATGTTCATGGAAAGCTGGCTGTCACCTGAGCAGCTTTCCCTTTACCTCCCTTCTCTTAGAACTGTAAAATGGGGGCGGGGGAACTTTGTTTAATCAAAAGTTGTCCAAAGGTCTGTTAACTGTGTTACCTGTAGTTAGCTAGTTGCTTTCTGAGAAGGCACACATCTAGGAGGAAGAAGGGAAGTTCTTTTTGCCATTCATACTGGAACTGAGTGGCCGAGGATGTGCTTCTGAGACCCACAAATGTATTGCTGGGGGGAGTGTTCAGATTTCCAAATGGCCATCTTCCATTAAAGTGGGGGTAGGCAACTTGTGGCCCTCCAGGTGGTGATGGATTGCAATTCCCATCAGCCCTAGCCAGCATAGCCAATGGTGATGGCCATGAGTTGCCCACCCCTGCATTAAAGCATTCACAGAAAGCAGGACTTCAAAAGCTTGCCTCCACCCTCCCATGAAGTGGCATAAAAGTGATGTAGTAATTTAAGGTGTTTTTTTCCAATGGCTGCTGAAAGCTTCTTTCTCCAAATGCATATTGAAAGATTTTTGACTATTTGGGGTCCAACCTGCTGGGGACTGTCCTTAAAAAAAAAATAATCTCCATCTTCTAAACTTGTACCTCCTTCCTTATTGTTTTAACATTGGGGTTTGCTTCTTCCTCCAGCTGATTGGTTTGGGCCCACATAATCTGAAAAAAAAGCAAGATCTTGACAAGCTCTATGACCTGAAGGCTAAAGCTCAGCAGATTATGAACCAGTTTGGCCCATCTACCTTGATCAATCTATCCAACTTCTCTTCAATCAAACCAGAACCGGCCAGTACTCCTCCACATAGCTCCATGGCAAACAATACCACTGTGGCAAAGATGCCAGGGGCCCCTAGCAGTGGGGGGCGCCTCAGTCCTGAAAGCAACCAGGTAATTCCACTTGAAATGCTGCTGGGGTGTGGGCTAAACAATAACATTGGCTGTTTCTAAGTGTGCTTGATGTTTACTGCCGTAACTCGCCCCCCGCACACACACATACCCCTTTATGTCTTGAAACCTAAAAATGAATAAAGTCTGAGTCTTTGGTTTGGAAATATCTTGTACGTCTTTGTACAGGACCAGATGTACAATGTGCACTGAATCATAAAGCCCTGCCTCTGCGGAGACTTTTCTGTGCTTATTTTGCTATAACATAAACATAAAATATTGGTGTCTCATATAAACGTCTGAAACATGGAGTTTGTAGAGTTAACATGCTTTAAGGAGTAAATGTTTTCTCACCACTTGCAATCCTTCAGCAGATACACTGCTCTCCAATTTGGAGAATGGGCAGAATAGGCCAATGACTCCCTCTAACACAGCACTTATCCATACACCTTACACACAAGTGTCAGTTGGCCTGTGAAGGGGGTAGGTGGCAAAGCAGTCCCTCTGACAGCTGTCTGCTTTCTTAAGGTTTGTGTTGGGTTGGCCACCAGGTAGATCTGAAGTGGCAGCAGCTGGGTGCCTTGTCTTTTCCCCTGTTGATCTTCACCTTCCTTCTAGTTTTAAGATGTTGGCATGTCTCACTTGGAAAAGCATTAAAACAAACAAAACCTTTATCTACTTTAAAGGCTGATAGTGTTGTCAACTGATCCTTTGTCCAGGGATAGTAAAGCCCAGCAACAGACTGCATTAATTGATCTGCTATATCCGAAAATGTTATATGCCAACAAATGGTTGCTGGAATGTTACTGTTGTGTTTTACAGGAAAATACTAAATAGAAGAACTCTTTATGACATATTTGTGAGTAAATCTTGTTAGTATAGATTGCTAGTTAGAACACTGCAGAGAGTGAGAGAGAGAGAGAGTTATTTAAGAACTGCTTCTTCTAATCTGGCACAAGAAATACGTAAAAGATCGAACTCTCTGGTTGTGGCCCGGCAATCTTGACTCATATGTTTCCATCATGACCTTGAGTGATTCCTCTGGCCCCCTAGTCTGATCCTTGTGCCCCCAAATGCCATTTCATTACTGTGAAGATCTCAGCTTGCTAGCTTAAAGGTGCCTCAAAGCACCATTCTCCCAGGGGCTGCCAGCCTTGAGAATTAAGGGATGAGTTTATTGGTGGGAGGTAGGTGCTGTTTCCTGGGACTCCGATGGTGGTTCTATTGTACAATAATGTTATTACTGCAAGCATTGCTGTCCTTGAACAGTAATGTCTATATTTTGTGTGTGTGTGTGTACTGCTGCTTTACTGAATAGAATCTACTTGCATGGGCAGCTGCAAATATGATTTCGAATAAAACAAATGTATTTCTCCCCTTGAGTGTGAGAATGTCTTTAGATGCTAAGCTTATAAGAGCACATCTCAGCATTATCACATGCTCTTTGTTGGGGCATACATAAGCTGTGCCTTTTTTGGTTTTGCGGCGCAAAATGCACAGTAATACAATTCATACATCCATGCTAATGTTGGTTGATCTCTTCCCACTCACCCTTCCCCCAGATCTTAACCAAGAAGAAACTGCAGGATCTTGTCAGAGAGGTAGATCCAAATGAGCAACTGGATGAAGATGTGGAGGAGGTAGGCCTTTCGTAAAAAGAGCTGCACGGCTATCTAATCTTCACACAACGCATAGTTAAACTATAGAATTCACTTCCACAAGATGTAGTGATGGCCACCAATTGGATGGCTTTAAAAGGGGATTGGACAAATTCATGGAGGATAAGGCTATGAATGGCTACTAGTCCTGATGGCTATACGCTACCTCCAGTATCAGGGGCAGGATGCCTATGTACACCAGTTGCTGGGGAACATGGGTGGGAGGGTGCTGTTACACTCATGTCCTGCTTGTGGGTTTCCCGTGGACAGCTGGTTGGTCACTGTGTGAACAGGACTAGATAGAACCTTGGTCTGAATCGTCTGATCCTGCATGGCTCATTGTATGTTCTTAATCCTGAGTAGCCTCAGACCCCTTGGTATTTGCCCAAGACCTTGGTTGGACTGTACCATTGGTTCATTCTATTCAGATGGGATACACAAGATAGCTGCACATGAATGGATCCACAGTATCCTATCCTTTTCTTGTCGGGAAATCACTGAGATGTTCCTGAGGATGGTCTGGCAGTGTCTCACTTGTTGGACACATGAGAAGCTTCTGAGACTAAATGCCATTCCATCTGCCATTATATCTGATGCTGAAACCCACAACAAATGTGGTTAGTGCTTCCCTGTTTTTGACAGATGCTGTTGCAGATTGCTGACGACTTCATTGAAAGTGTAGTGACGGCTGCCTGCCAACTTGCACGGCATCGCAAGTCCAACACTTTGGAAGTGAAAGATGTCCAGTTGCATCTTGGTGAGTGCCAGTGGATGAGTTGTGTTTGTTTCATGAAGGCTGCTGTAGATCCTTGTATATGTCTGCTGTCACTGTGTGACCCAGCCAACCAACAGTCAGCAAAGTGACCTGCAAGATTGGTCCTAACACACATGGTACCAGGCCTTTAAACACTGTAGCAGTGCTGTTGGCTGAAGCCACAGAAAAACAGCTTCCACATCTCAGCTGAAACATACAAAGGTCACGATAGTTCCTCTTTCTGGAAAGCATGCTTTCTGACACCCAGTCTCCAACCCGGATGATACTGCCGTTCATTGGGAGTGACTTACGAACCTTGATTTCTTTTCAGGGGCCCTTGAAATGTGTTCTAATGACACACACACACACACACACACACACACACACACACACACACACACACACACAAACCCATCTAAAAGGCAGGGAAACACATGCCAAAACAAGTTTTTTTTTTCAGTTTCTCACTTTGATACAGTTCTTATAAACCAGGTACGAGGAGACGTTTTGTTTATTCCTTTCTACATAGTTGAATCTTGGAATGTTTCTTATCTGTTTACTGCCTACTTAACCCTTTGTCTGTTTACTGTTGCTCTTTCTCTCTTCCCCCACCCTGCACACCCTGTTCTTTGCTGTAGAGCGCCAGTGGAATATGTGGATCCCGGGTTTTGGTTCTGAAGAAATCAGGCCTTATAAAAAAGCCTGCACTACAGAAGCTCACAAACAGGTACAGGTTCCTTTCTACGTAGCAGCAATTTCTCCTAAGAAAAGTGATGCAATCTAAAACTTAAAGCAGATGGCTTCAGATAATTGACAGCCAGTGTGGCGTAGTGGTGAGAGTGTTGGACTGGGACTTGGGAGATCTGGGTTCTAGTCCCCACTCAGCTGTGAAGCTCACTGGGTGACTTTGGGCCAGTCGCTAACTCTCAGCCTAACCTACTTCACAGGGTTGTTGTGAGGGAAAATGGAGAGGAAGAGGAGCATTATGTAAGCCACCTTGGGTTCCTTGCAGGAAAAAAGATGGGATATAAACATAATTAATTAATAATTTAAACAAATGGCCAACAGTAGAGAGCGCACCAGATGAAAAACGGGGTTTGCTAGCTATCAAATTGAAGGTTTTCTGGAATAGGTGTAATGAAGAAGTCATATCCATTGATGCAGTTCCAGCTAGGCTTTTACTCTTCCTTGAATAAGTTCAGGATTACTCTATACCTACAGCAGATTCAGGATTTTACATATATATATTTATATAATTACGGTAATAGGCTGCCCTATAACCAAAATTCTCTAGGTGGCTTACAGGAATAAACAAACAAAAATACAATCTAACAACAAAATACAACACTATTAAAATCACAAGTCACTTTCAATCTGTTGCACAATCAGTATTCCCCAGCCACAATAATGTTGACTAAACAGACAGTAGGCCAGGTTAATTTGAAGCAATTTCAGCAGCCAGCGTTTGTAAGATTTTCTTAATAGAGGTGTTAGCTGCAAGCTATTAATGTCACAGAGATGAGCCACAAGTGATTAATGTCGTCTGGCCTTTAATATAAATATTTCTGTATGGCAGAAGGTTATAAATCCAGATCCATACATTAGGGAAAACATTCCGTTTCAAAGCCCCTTTGTTAAAAGTGTTTGGTTCAGAAGAAGGGGCATACACAACTACTTGTGAGCGCCACATTCAGCCCTTTATTTATTTATTTAAATGATAACCCACCCTTCATTCACAAGGTATCCCAGGATGGTGTGCCTAAGATTATAAAAAGAGAAATACAATAAAATAATGATAAAATTACAAGAGGCATAAAAACTATTCAACTAGCAAAAACCCAGCAGTTAACCCAACAATAAACCATGCATTTAATTAACCCACGATTTGCCATTGTGACGTGTGAACTGGGTCAGTATGTCAGGTATGCCAGGCTAGTTCTTGTTCTTTCTGATTGCGTGACGATTGGTGCAATTTAGGAACTGCTTCCTTTCCCCATTTGTATTATGTAGTGTGAATAGCACTACAGATGCATCATTCAGTAGTTCATTATATGCTACTGGGCAAGTAGGATGGGTGTTGAACATAGATTCATAGATCATAGAGTTGGAAGGAGCCTACAAGGCTATCGAGTCCAACCCCCTGCTCAATGCAGGAAACTAGAGGAGGGGTCTCCCATCCAAGTAACAACCAGGCTTGACCCTGCTTAGCTTTCCACGCTCAGACAAGCTGAGCCAGCATAAGCCACATGCCTGTCATAAGAATTACTTTGCTGGATCAGATTGGGGTCCACCTGGAACAACATTCTGTTTCCACTAAGAGCCAATCTATGCCCCTGGGAAGCAGGACACAAAAGGGATGGCCTTTCCTGATGTGTTCCCATTATCTTATATTCAGTGCCCTGAAGTCAAATTTCCTCTTTGTAAAGAGGTCATGATGGCACTTCCCTACCTCACCAGCTATAGAGGAGCTTTAGGAGATTTGCGGCTGGATCCATTGCTAAGATGACAGCCACTGTGCGGCTCTTTGTGCCTGTGCCAGGCTAGTTGGTATCCTGCTGTCAGTGTCGTATCCTTCGCTCTGTATTGCCCCTTTGCACTGATGCTGATCTATCCTTTTGTGCTTCCCTAATGAGGACTTGCAGGCTGCCCCCTCCTATACTTGGCAGAGGGTTTTTGGAATATAAACCCTGTGTCTGTGTCGGAGGAAGAGGGAGTGTACACATACAGGAGTGTGTATTGTTTTCTTATGGGGCACTGCACTGGCATTAGTCTTCTGCTTTGAGTTATCACTGTGCATAGCCTGGCATGGGTGTAAGATGGGGGCTCATGATCCTGGCAAGGATGCAAGAAAGTTATTTCCCTGTAATTTTTAATGCCCCACACTCCCTTTCCCTAATTTGCATGTACCGTATATAAATAGTTAATTGTACCACACCATCTCTATCCTCTTAGGGTCAAAAGCATGATTGTATTTCCAACTCAGCTGTAAAAAAACACACAGCAGTTGATCCAAATCAGGATCAGGACTGTGCCATGTTGGATGGGGGTTAACCTTTTTCCCTGTACATTTCTCAAAGAAAAATAATCTCCCTCCCAGGGCCAGCGCAAGACATTTTACTGCCTGAGGTGAAGGACACGGTGGCGCCCTTCCTTCCACGTACACAAGCTGAGTTGTACTTCTGCTCTGGTTATGGGACAGTGTCCTCCATTGCACCCCAGGGCAGCAGGCTTGCTTAGGTGATGGAAGGCAGGCTTTGTGGCACACAGACCTGTGCCCTCCCAACACAGTGTTGACATTCCCACCCCCTGGCACAGGTTGTTGTGTTGTGTGAACCAGGTCATTTTGTCTAATGGCAGGGCCTGCCTTGTCCCCTCCCCCAAAGTTGCTGTTTGCCCTGGGGAGAAAACAGACATACATACCCATATATCTGTCATTCTGAAACAAATGGCACCTTTGGAGTGGGGGAGTGATATTTGTTGGGGAAAACTGCAGGGAAAAGGATTAAAAGAAACTACCCTGCACTGTGGTCCCAGTCCAGGTGGAGGCCCCCGTGGCTGCTGGGTTTTATTTCTTTTCAAAAGTTGATACAAGATAGAAATGCAATCATGCATGTCTTGTCTAGTTTGACCCTGAGATGGATTGGGGCCCTCAAGTTTTTTAGAAACTGTAGTGATGAGATTTGTAGCAGTATCTTTTTGGGTCCCAATAATCCACATCCTAATGCAACTTACCAAGAGACCTTATTCCTGACTCAAACTGTCCTTTTTCTCTTTACAGAGGATGGCACTGATCCGCAAAACAACCAAGAAATAATGCCTGGAAGTGGCAGGGAAATAAAAATGGCTCTTCTGGAGAGAAAAAAATCTGCCTCTTATGCTGCGAAGTATCCATGATGTCATCTATGGGATTGTGTTTTTTTTAATGCTTTACAGAGAAGCATGTATTTTAGCAGTGCAGCAATATCTGACTTTCAGAGGAGATCTGCCAAAAGTCATTAGTCCCTGCCCTCCCCCCCATCTATTTCCCCAAAAGAACACAATGTATCTTGAAACATAGACTTTATTTTCTGCCTTCAAAGTGATTTATGGTGTAAGTGATTGTCCAAGGGACAGAATATTTTGGTATTTTTGGGAACAGTATTAGCAACGGCTGTAGATGTTTTTCATTTCCATTTTACTCTTTGTAATGTTGCTGTTTATAGATATTTGGATTTGTTTTACGAGTAAAGAAATTATGACTTAAAAACTTGATCATGGTATTGACACAGGTTGCAAAAAGCAAAGCGCATCAGGGTGGAACCAAAAAATACAAGATGTTCAAAGCAAACATATTTTTCCTTTTTTCAGTTGTCAATATATAGCAGGAAAAAAGCTGAATTCTTTTTGTATTGCAGGCCATTTTAGCTCTAAGGATGCAATAGAAATCCATTTGAGCTAGGGCCAGAGGAAAAGTTCTACAAGGATGGTGGTTCAGCTGGAAAGTATTGATGTAGTTCCCAGCACACAGATCTTTCAAGAAATTGGCAGCCATTGCTTAATGGATAAGGGATGGGAGAGCCCAGCACCCAGGGGTGGTATACAATTTGTGGCTGGCGTTATACAATTTGTGGCTTGCTCATCTCTCCTATAACTGGGTGGAAAATGTTCTTCACAATAGTCACCAGCCATCTGCCTCAGCGAATGTTCTAAAATCCAAACACACACTTGAACTTAAAATCAGGATTAAATTGGTGCAAAACTCAGTGTTGCCTCAGATTTTGATGCATTATGGAAGCTGTTCTCTACTTCAGCTTTTTTAAAAACAAAAAACAACCTTTGCCCTGTTTTTCAAACTCACCAGTAGCTGAAAAATATCTATCTTTCCCTCTTCATGCTTGGTAGGATGAATTGTAGTAGCAATGGTGCTGCTCTGTCAGTGATCTGAAATAATGAAAGAGCCACTTAGGGCACAAACCTATGCATGTTTAGACAGAAAAAAAGTCCTACGGTTCCAAGCATGGTGGAAATACTAGGATGGCTTTTCTGTGTAAAGCTGTATAGGATTGTGCCCTTAATTGATTACCCATTCTACATTTCTTGTATTCTGCATCTGAGGTTCAGGTGTCAGCGTGTGTGTGCTCTTTACATGTATGCCAGCCTTCCCCAACATGGTGCCCTTTAGATGTGTTGGACTACAACACCAAGCATCCCCAGTTAACAGCCATTCTTGGAGATGATGGGAGTTGTAGACCAATGCGTCTGGAGGGAACCAAGTTAGGGAAGGCTGCATTAAGTCAACCAATGGTGGCTAAAAAAATACTCCAAGTTCTCCATGGGTTTAAACTAAAATAATAAATGAGCATAGTAATGTACCGTCTATTTTCAAAAAGTTTTTATGAATTTTACCAAGATGACATCCAGCATAACTTAATGCTTTAAATTGGAAGCTGACATCCGTGAACCAGTAAGACCACAATGCTTGTCTTTGTGAGCAACTATGAATATTCCAGCATGTAACTTCTGTTCCACCAAATTCCCCCTTTAAAGCAGTAAATCCCATTTAGGGAAATAGTCCTTACTTCTGTTTCCCCATGGGGTCAGCAGCCAGACGGAGTCCCACCCATTGCCCTGATCACGGGTTGTTTACTGGTAAAGGTGCCTTCGCATGATGTCAATCATGGGTTTTTTTTAACCTTTTTCCGCCCAAGGGCTGAATTCCGTTTCAGAGAAGCTCTTGGGGCTTCCAGTGGGGCCAAAGGCAAAAGGAGCAGGGTCAAAATTACCAAAAATACCAACCTATTTTAGCTTAAAGCTGTTACTTTGGAGAGGCATTTCACCTTTTGAGAACTGGGAAAAAACTGCAATGACCAGAAGACCACCAGACAATTGGTGGTTGGGGTAAGGAGAAGGGAGTGTAGTCATCTGAGGAACTCCAAAGAGCTAATTTGGGACCCCTGGTGGACTGGATTTGGCTCCTAGGCCTAACGTTGAACACCCCTGCTGTATCTGTTCTTCCTGTGAAGTGACTCTTGCCTTTCCTGCATGATGCAATTTCAGTATACATTTTGGGTGGTTTACGTATTTGTAGAATGCATTTACTTGGTCAGCTTTTTTTTTTTGGCAGGGGCAGGTGACTCAACACATCCTATCCTTTGTCCCTGAGCTACTGCTGCAACTGTTACCCTGCAACTGTTTCACACACGACATTTTTCTACATGTATAGAGTCCCTGGGTCAAGATTCTACATGTGTTTCTTGCTACATCTACCAACATGGGGAATAAGTTACCAAATCATGGCTTTCCATTGTGTATACATGTGTTAAAGAGGACACCTTATAATTTTCTGAACTGTTGTTGTACAGAGATCACTCCTAAGCCTGCATTGGCAAAGTGATATCTGCCTAAATCCACTTATGGGAGGTTAACAAAACCCTCAGCCCAGTAAAAGCACAGTAATCTAAAAGTTAATTTGTGTTCCATTTAGCACTGTAAATCCAACATAGGCAGTGTGTAATTTCAATTTGTTCCTGGTTACCTCCCATAAGCAGCTTTTCTGTAACCTGACACTACTGCTCCAGGGGTGTGTTAACAAAGTATGTTACCGGGAACCACCTGGAAGAATGTGTTTTGGCTATGCCATCTGTGTATGGGCCAATCATAAGCACCAACTAGACAGAAAACTGGACCTTTTTATGTTAAATGCACCTGCAATGCTGGTTTTTAGTGTGGCTCCTCCCAATGTTCTGGCATGGACAAATAAGAAATACAGGCCTGTGGATGCGGTAGTGTCTGCTAAAGATGTAAATAGCATTGACAACACAAAAATGATGCTTCGGATCTTATCCTGCCTAACCTCGGTACCAAAGTATTGCCACACCATCCAATATAATGTTGGTCCACAAACATTTGGGACTAAGGATTTTGAACTGTTGCCAACAACTAGAAATGTGCTGAGGGTCCCCAAATCTTTTGGGCCAGTGGGCACATGTGGCATTTTGAGAGAGGATGATGGGCAATCACAAAATGGCTGCTAGGGGACTGTGAACTATTAGTTTTTCTCCCTCATTGGAGTCTGCATATCTGCCTGCTGGTAGTATCCAATTATAATTGTTTTCTCTCTGCTGGAAGCGTCTAATAAGAACAGTTCTCATGTTCTCTAAGACAACAGTTCTATTTTTGCACATTACCAGCAGAGGGGAAAGTTTTTCTGAGTCTCCTGGCCAATCAGGAGGGCCTGAGCAGATAACCTGAATGGGAGAGAAATGGACTTGGTAAGTCCATTGTCATTTTTAATATGGCAATTAGAAGAGCACATGACTTGATGGGCACCCAGGTAGGTCTTTGTAGGTACATTCATGCCCATGAGCACTGTTTTAGGGACTCCAGCGCCTGCACCATTTTGTAGTTAAAAGTCTGGAATAAAAAAATCTCTTAAAAGGCTTTCCCCCTGCTAGATAGAACATGACACTTGCCCTAGCCTAGCCTGGGCATATTCTGTGACATTCAAGTGCAGTATACAGCATCCTGGCAATCTCAGCATTTGTTTTGAATCAAGTTGCTAGCCCTTAAGGAGGTGAACATAGGTGTGTGGGCAGTGGTGAAATTTCAGGGCCTGATTCCCAGTGGGTGAGGATTTGGGGCTTGCATATCTCCTTATCCTTTACTCAGGAACTGCAGAAACAGGGGAACTTAATAGAGATTTATGCAGGTTATAGAATTCAGCGCTGCTTATTGTACCTTTTTTTTTTAAAAAAAGCAGAATATATGAAGCTCTAAGCCTAGCAGATGTGTCATGCAACTTGAGCATATGCATGTTTATTCAGATATAGGTCCAGAGGTGCCTACTCCCAAGTGTGCATGCATAGGCCTGTGACCTTAGTTTCAGAGCGATCATCTCCTTACAACTGATTATTCTCCAGCTTTGTGTGTGTCATCCCCTCCTGGCTTTTTTCCGCACTGTTCACCTGACAACGCTAATATGGTTCCAAAATGGTAGTTTTCATTCCCTGTTTTAATTTACCTGGTGGTTGCAAATGCAACATGTCTGCTTGCATAGGGGTTGTCCAACAGCCTAGGAATTAAAAAACAAAACAGGAAGGGGAATATCTGCTCTAAAAAGTAGGCATGTACCAGCCCATAACGCTAAAGACTTTGTTTAGGAGCTGTTATTTTAATAACTTTGATGACCACTTAGAAACTTGACACTTTTCTTGTTCTTTGAAAAAGATCTTTAGAACCAGCTTAGCAGGCAATATGAAAACATTGTTCCTGGTTATGTTTAAAAAATTACAGGTAACTGTTGGTCCACTAGAAAAATAATCCAAAAGTAGTATAACAAATTTTAAATAATGCCCATTAAAGGTATTACATTCCTGTTGCTTGTAGATTTTTTCTAATGAACCAACACAGCTGCTATTATTTTCTGCTCTGGAGAATACTGAAATTTGCTGTGCAGCAGGCAGGGGCATCCTAGGAGCTTATCTTTTGCCTTATGGGAGGAACATACCCTGCTCCAACCACTAGTTAGCACTAATCGACCTTACTTCTTTTGATACCTTACCTAAGTGTACCCCAACCTGATTGCTTCCAGATTTCTTGGACTTCAACTCCCATCAGCCCCAGCCAGCATGGCCAATGGTCAAGAATCCTGGGAGTTGTAATACAAAATCTGGAGGGCACCAGGTTGGGGAAAGCTGCTTTACCAAGTACACCACCGAAACCTTGCTAATGTAATTGCGACCGTGTGTTCCTTATTTCTGCTCTCCCACGTGTTCCAGTTAATGCTTGAGTCAGCTCTGAATAACTGCTGGCTTTGGGCTTTACCCCATCATGTCATTTGCTACAACATGTTTTTGCACCTGGCATGATCTAGCCTACTTAGGTAAGTACACAAAGCACGTCTTCCATTCTATCGCAAAAGTGTTATAAACTTCAGGCTGTGCCTTCTTTGTTTATTTGTTCCAGCTGGAAGAAAAGTCCTGATGAACTCTTAAAGCTCACTTATTCCCCAATTACCTTGTCTGCAGGGCTACTTAATAACCCTCGTCATTTGCATTCATCACCCAGCCTGGCATTAAAAGAACATCTCCTTACATTTGGGGCAGACAACTTCAAAAGGCTCGGGAGGCTGCATTGGATCCCCCAGAATCCTTCAGGGACCACAGCCATTCTCTGCTTCGCCACAACCAGAAGTAGATTCCCAGCTATTCTGCTGGGAAACGAGGCATGTGGGGAGGCTTAAAACAACAGAAGTAGAGAGTTAACTTGAAATGACATTGACCTTTTATCAGCAGAACTTCTGTAGAAGATTAGAACCAGTGTTATTTATTCCTAAACTCTGAGATGATAAAGTGTATCATCATTCTCAAATCTGTCAGCCAATGAGGATGGATTAAGTCAGATGTTCACAAATAAGGTGGCAAACTAATGGAGGTTAAAGCATGATTTGAGTGTTGGGCAGGGTATATGACTTCTTAGCGAGATGATACCCATAATAGCTCCGCATGTTTCAAGCCAGTCTCTCCGTAGCAGAAGCAGACTACATAGAATATGGCCAGATTTTGGTAGGTGAAGAAAAAACAATGGATGAGTGCTACAAGGTCGAAATGTCATGTGAAGCAGGTACTTGCCTTAAATAAGAAATGTTTCCAAAAGTGTGCTATGCGCAGAAATGAAAGATGTACATTGCAGCAATTGTCAGTGAACCCTGCGTGCTATTGAACCTCAGGTCAATATTCTGTGCTTTCATTCTTGGTTGGAAGGGCCTTGTAGGGGTTTTGCCCTCCTGAATGTTGGATTAGCAATAAAGAAAGGGGAAATTCTGTTTATACACCAGGCTTTAAAAGGCTTCCACAACCTTCCTTGCTTTCAACATGCATATTGGAGTGGGACTGCACAACAGGGCTCTTACGCAACAGGGCCTCTACAGTTTCCCAGAGGAATTTGTCTTTTGCTAACATGAGCATTTCTTTTTCTTTCCTGTGCCTGGACCGCAGGCTGCACCATAGGGTGGCAGTTTGCTTTTCACCCCATCCCATTGTTCACTGGGTCTCATTTTCCCACTTTTCAGTGACTCGTAGATTTCCAAGGTTAGCATCTGGACAGCCTCCTCCACATTATTGTTGCTCTTAGCGGATGTTTCGATGTACTTTGCCTCTAGCAACGCAGCCAGTTTCTCTGCCTCCTTCTGTCCAACCTTCCGTTCTGCCTTCAAGTCACTCTTGTGCCCGACCAGCACAAAGACCACGTGTTGAGGCTTCACTGTGTCGATCACTTCGTGGTGCCAATTCCTGATGCTCTCAAAAGATGCTCGGTTGGTTAGGTCAAACATCAGCACTCCTCCAGCTGAGTTGCGGTAATAGGAACGTGTCACTGACCTAAGAAAGGAAAGGCAGTGAAGGATATTCATTCTCCCTTGGGTCACCTTCATAAAAATCACCCATCCTGAAGCCTGGTGGCATTAGAAGCAGCTAGATATACACACTGATTAAGCCAGACTTCTCTAACATGGTGCCCTCCGGACCAGCTCCCAGCAACCCTAACCAGCATGGCCCACTGGCAGGAATGCTGGGAGCTGAGATCCAAAACATCTGGTGGGCACCAGGTCGGAGAAGGCTGGCTTACCTTTACCGCTTAGCTCAGTCTTCCCACTTGGCACCCTCCAGATGTGTTGGGCTACCACTCCATCATCCCCATCCAGAAGAGGTTTTTGTGTCCACTAGTAGGGAGCCTTGAGAGTGTGGATCACATTCTCTCCCCACCCTGGACAGCCATCTGTCAGGGATGCTTTGACTTGGATTCCTGCATTGAGCAGGGGGTTGGACTCGATGGCCTTGTAGGCCCCTTCCAACTCTACTCTTCTATGATTCTATGTGGGGGGGGGCAGATTGGGAATGGCTGAGCTAAGCATTAAAGCTATCTGTTTATTAATGGGTTAATAGAGGTTAGAGAGTTGGACTGAGACTCGGGAGATCTGGGTTCTAGTCCCTGCTCAGCCATGAAGCTCGCTGGGTGACTTTGGGCCAGTCACGGACTCTCAGCCTAACCTACCTCACAGGGTTGTTGTATGAGGATAAAATGGAGAGGAGCAGAAGGATCAATGGAAGCCACCTTGGGTTCCTTGCAGGAAAAAGGCGGGATATAAATATAATGAATAAATAAATTGTACGTTGCTCTGGATATGTAGCTAGAAATGTGGCTAGCAGTGCAATCCTGTGCACTCTTACTGGAGAGTAAGTCCCATTGACCTTAGTGGGACTTATGTCTGAGTAAACATACATAGGATCCTGCTGTAAATTGTTTAACAGAAATCCTTTGGGTGTGGACAGGAAGAATCAAGGTCGAGGAACTGCCAGATCCAAAGCCCTGTATGGGCTCACGCTGGCACAGAGGTAGGTGAGGGGGCTGGCATACTTTCAGGGCTGTGTTAGGGGGGACAGACTATCTACCCCCAGAATACCCTTCTCTGCTATTACTGCTGCCAGAGCAGCAGCAGGAGCAGAAGAGGTTTTTGTGTCCGCAGTAGGGAGCCTTGAGAGTGTGGATCGCACTCTCTCCCCACCCCGAAGCCTCTGGCCAAGGGAGGCCGGTGACTCCTATTTCAGTGGGGCTCCTAATCCATTGCAGGTTTTAGTCAGAGCTTTATAGGAGCTGTCCGTGATGCTGAACTCCATCCCCAAAATAGGTCCAGCACCATGGCCTCCACTGCTATGGTCTCTGGGACAACCTTTATATTTTATTTTATAAATAAATAAAATTTATTTATTTACAGCCTAAATAAATACCGTAGCTATTATTGCCACACACACACACACACGTATTCAGATCATATCATACAACTAAATTAAAATGATTAAAAGCAGCTTAAAATGTATTCTAGCAGGAAAGTGGTTAGCCAACCTTGGCTATTAACAGGAAAGAAGGCCCTCAGAAAACAGCCACGCTTTTACAAGACAGCAGAAGGAAATACATAGATGTAGTTAGCCGTGCCTCTCTGGGCAAGGTCGATGGCCTTACCGGGGAAAAGCCCAGATCCAAGTTCTTGTCAACCTTCCTTCTGAAGAGGGAGGAACCCCTCCTACTTAATCAGTTTTGAGTCAGTGGAATGAGTTGCTCAAATAAGCAACAGACATATGTCTGCACCGTACATCATTAGTGCAACTACCTCCATCCTACCCAGCCACCGGCCTTCCTGTATTCTATATCCTGGGCGTATACAGAGGCCTCGACAGCAGCCTCCTCCAACATGGTGTCCTCTAGGTGTGTCGAGTTATTACTTGGATGGGAGACCCCCTCCTCTAGTTTCCTGCATTGAGCAGGGGGTTGGACTCGATAGCCTTCGTAGGCTCCTTCCAACTCTGATCTATGAAATCTATGACTGCAACTCCCATCATCCCCAGCCAGCATTTCCAAAGCAGTGTGCCTTCTCAAAATAAAGCAATTCTGCAGGGGGTGGGGGAGGCTGGATTATTTTTCATGGCAACTCATATGAACTCCAAGGCTGCAGTGCGAGGCACTTACTAGGAATTAAGTCCCATAGAACACAGTGGGACTTACTGGCGAGTAAATATGCATAGGATTGCAGTGCACACAGACCAACCGTTTATAGGCTTGCAAGCTTGTCTAGAAAGTGGTGAGAATTTCGGTAAATTATCCTATCGTATACAAGAAACAGCTGTTTATATAAGATGCTAGATGTATGCAAGCAAAGATTTGCTTAGTCTGTTCTAATCAATATTTGAATTTCAGCTCTACCTAACCTCAATAATATGCATCCCAGTGCTCAAATTACCAGCCCCCCCTGGGGGGGGGATAGGTCTACCACCTTTATTTATTTGTTTGTTTGTTTGTTATATTTATACCCTGCCTTTTTTCCTGCAAGGAACCCAAGGCAGCTTACATAATCCTCCTCCTCTCCATTTTCTCCTCACAACAAGCCTGTGAGGTAGGTTAGGCTGAGAGTCAGTGACTGGCCCAAAGCCACCCAGTGAGTTTCATGGCCGAGTGGGGACTAGAACCCGGATCCCCCGAGTCCCAGTCCAACACTCTCACCACTACGCCACACTGGCGCTACGCCACACTGGCTTTACCTTTTGCTATGCTCCCTCTTAGCTGCAGTTTTGGAAGGGCTACAGGCTTGTGATTTGACTAAAGCGGGGTGGGGTGGGTGGGGGAGAGTCAGGGACCAAACTTGAAGATTTTCATCTTTCCCCCTATAATGTGAGCACTGATGCATACGCAGCATCTTGGCCTTCCAGTTCTCTAGCCTCCGGCCCGCCTTGTTAGCCTGCTCCATTCATTCTGCCCTGTGGTACAATTAGGTAATTTTAAACTCTGGATTTAATAGTTTTATAGGACTCCCATCCCATTTAGGTGGCACAGTGTATTGCTTCACTTTCTTCAAAGTGCGGTAAGCCAGCCCTGTTGCATTTGGGGGACCTCCTCATTCTGCTAAGTGGGGCCCTGGACGTCTGCCCCAAAGCCCTATGCTGAATGCACCGCAGGTTCTGCCAACAACATGAAGCCCTCCATCTCCTTGAGGGTTTCCCCGAATTTCCATTTGTCTTCCCTGCCCCTTTCCCCAGGACTTCATTCACCATTACTCATCCTTCCCTCAAGACCCCGCTTCCCAGCCCATTGCTCACTCTGTCCCAGACTCCAGTGCTCACCTGCCCTTTCCAGCAGTTATTCACACAACTGAATTATTAGATTGACAGGCATTAGAGGCAGGACGTTTTCAGTGGTGGCCCCATGGCTTTGGAATTCCCTCTCTAGACAGGTGCATATGGCTCCTACATTGCTGTTTGTTTTTTTAATGAGCTTTGAAAACTTATTTATTTCAAACTGCCTTTAAATGATACTTGGGTTTAGTATTGAATTACTTCTAGTTTTAACTGCTGGTGCTAGTTTGCCAACTTGTTCTTTTGCCAACAGTTTATATGTTTTTATATTGTTTTACTCCGCTGATATCGTTTTGTTTGCTGCTGCTGCAATATTTTTAGATGTGTTGGTGTGTTTTAGATTATGACTTTATGGCTTACAATACAGTATTGTAGATGGTTTAAATCAGTTATGAGCTGCCTTGAGAGGGGCAACCCTGAAAGGCAGCCTATCAGTACAGAAATAAATTATAAATCAGCTGTTCACAGAAAGTCCAAGCCATATACCAATGTGGTGCAGTGGTTTGAATAGGGGTTGGGAACCTCAGTCCCAGGGCCAAATCCAGCACTCAGGGATTCCCCAGGATGACCCCACCCCCTTTCTCCCAATGGAAAAAGTTTTCTGGCTTTTGTGCAGTTTTCCCCCATCCTAAAAGGTTAAAATACCTGTCCTAGAGCTTAGTTACTGTCAGTAAGATCTTTAAGCTATGATATGCTGGTATTTTTGGCCCTATCCATTGCCAGAACGCAGCCCCTGAGAGCTTCTTTGATATTGAATTCAGCCCCGGGACTGAAAGAGATTCACCACCCCTGGCTTAGAGTGCTGAGCATAAGGCCAGGGAGGCCCTGAGTTCAAATTCCCACTTCAGCCATGGAATTCACTGGGTAGACCACAGTCCCAATATTTATTTATTTATTTATTTATTTTATTTGTACTATTTATATTCCACTAGATATTTTTTTTAAAATCTCTAAGCGGTTTCCATATAAATATTAAAATCACAATTAAAATCACATTTAAAAGCATATTTAAAATACATTAAAATATAATTACAACAACAACAACAACAAACAATACACAGAAGTACAGGAGCAGTTAAAATAGGACAGCAAAGTTGATTTAATTATGGACCAGGGAAAGCCTGGGTGAACAGGTGTGTTTTCAGTAGGCGTTTAAAAAATGCCAAATTTTCTGCCTCCCGAACGGCCCAAGGGAGTTTTTTTCCACAGGGTAGAAACTACTGAGAAGGCCCACTGTGGAGATATTGCATGACAGCATTCCGATAATTTTGGAATGATCAGCAAGGCCCCTCTGCTGCTCCTGTGAGGGAAAGAAGGTACTTTGTTCAGCGCCTTGAACTTGTCAGAGAAAGGCCTAAATAAAAATGTAATAAGTAAAACATAGACCACATCTTGTAGGCTCACCCCCTCAGTTCTGCATCCTCCAGAACTTGGGATTGGGGGGTCTGAGGGAGGGCCAGGGCTGCTGCTGCTGCTCACTACTCATCTCACCTGTAGGCAAAACGTCTGTTCAGAACTCACCTGAACCGCTCTTGGCCAGCTGTATCCCAAAACTGTAGCTTGATTCGCAGCTCAGGCTCAATCTCCACAAAGTGAACATAGAAATCCACACCCACAGTTTGGTTCATGGACTCGAGGAAGACTCCCTCGGCGTAGCGTTTCAGGAGAGAGGATTTGCCCACGGTGGAGTCACCCAGCATGATAATCCGGAACTGGTAGTGCCAGAGAGAATCCACTGCCATTGGGAGGCAGAAGGGTGGGGTGGGTCGGTGGGTGAAAGCTCACAGGCGCACCAAGTGCAAACGAAAAGTCCCCAGCCCAAGATTCATCCAGCCACACTGAGTGGAGAAAAGGCTGCTTGAGCTCTAGCAGAAGTAGAAAGCTGGTTGAGGCTTGTTGGAAGGGAACGCAGGCTGTTTGCACTGACGCCCTGGGGCTGAGTGCTGTTTTATTCCATGTCCGGGCAAGCAGCAACTAAACCAGGCTGGATGAGCACACTCCCCCGTTCTGCCCCACCCAGAAAATGTGCAGTGTTTATGGAAGGGGGAGCCAGGCTGGGAGAAAGCACATTTCACCTATACCCCACAGCTAGCAGCACTGTTTCTGCTTCTTTCTTCTTCTTCTTTTTTTTGGTGGTAAAATAATATTTGCATATCAGGAGAATAAGCAAAACCTTCTCAGAGCTCTAACGAGGAAACATCTCACGCTCATTAGAACATACCAAATTCTCTCTGTGCTTGTTCACGCACAATTTAGTGCGGCCAAATGCAAAAACAGAGGGGGCAGTGGCTCCTGCCTCTTTAATTAGGGCGTAGAAGAGGGAATTAGAGGAGAGGACTCTTGTCTCTTGCATCTTTTCATAGTTGTGTGAAAGAGAGGATTTCAGCAGGTGTAGTCGCAGTGGCTGATATACTCTTTTCTACACAACAGTTAAAGGTGCAAGAGCCCTGCCTCCTTTTTGGCATCTGGTCACCCTAGCACTTCCCTCCCCCCAGGACATCCTTCCCCAACCATAGATCCATAGATCATAGAGTTGGAAGGGGCCTACAAGGCCATGAGTCCAACCCCCTGCTCAATGCAGGACATTAGAGGAGGGGTCTCCCATCCAAGTAATAACCAGGCCTGACCCTGCTTAGCGTTCCATGCCCAGACAAGCTGAGCCAGCGTGAACCACAGGCCTGGTGCCTCCAGATGTTTTGGACTTCAAATCCCATCTGCCCCACCAGCATAGCCAGTGGATAGTACAGCTGGGAATTGGTGCAAAACATCTGGAGGGCACCAGGTTGGGGAAGGCTGCTTTTGGAAGAACAAAAACAGACTTTAGGATTAGAGCCAGTGGGTGGCTTGAAGCACAATCCTATGCATATTTTCTTGGAAGTAAGTCCCACTGCATTTGGTGGTCCTTACTTAATCCCAGGTAAGCAAGGACAGGATTACTGGCCCTTCAATCAAGTCACTTCACCACGTTGGATTTTTAAAATTATTATTTTCAACATTCATTAACCATACACACATCCGGGCAAAACCAGGAGTGATACAGAGGCTGTTGCCCTTGCATCAGCTGGGCTGACAGCTGGAGGAGGTCCAGGAAACTGGACCTTCTCTAGCATTCCTTTTACGTGTAAGGGCTGGTTCTCTCACCTACTGAAATAGCTAAAGTTCAGCTTTGCAAGTTAAACTCTAAGCTTGTGTTTGGTTGTGTGAAGAAAAGGGGTTGCCGTGCCCCCCCCAAACATGTAGACTAAAGTAGCCTCAGCCAGTGGCTGAGAATCTCCCTTTGCACTACATAAGTGTACCCCTTTGAACTGTGTATATCTTCCCCCACGGGGTCCAGCATTGCCTTAGTGTCTGTTGAGCATTTATTTATTTATTTATTACATTTGTTAATCGCCCATCTGGCCGCCAGTGGCCGGCCACCCGGGGCGATGTACAATTAAAACAATGCAATAAAACATGACACTTAAAACCGTATTAAAAAATTCTTTTAAAATCCTAACACACCCCATATGTGAAAATCAACCAAGCACTCTAGGTATGGTCCAGAATCCTCCTACGTGACGCCTGAGAGCCATCTCACCCTTCACATCTGGATCTGGCCCAGACAGAAGTCATCCTGGTTGGCCAAAGGGCTAGTAGGCGATCGAAGGGCAGAGGGGAGGAGCCGATATACGAGCGGTGGTGGCATCTGGGCTTTGTTGTCTTGGGAACAAAGGGAACGGTGGACTCTGGCTACTGAGAGTTCGACACAAGCGCAACCCCCAGATAAAGTGTAAGTGCCTGGGTATTTAGCGGGAAGGCTAGTTTCATTATTTTATTTATTTATTATATTTATACCCCGCCTTTTTTCCTGCAAGGAACCCAAGGTGGCTTACATAATCCTCCTCCTCCTCTCCATTTTATCCTCACAACCACCCTGTGAGGTTTTTTGTAGCTCCGTTTGCAACAAAGCATCTCTATTCTGTCAATTTCCTTCCCTTTTCTCACAACCAATTTGTAACTGACTAACCTAAATAAACACTTTTATTTCATTTCACCCCACACGGTGTGTCTCCCTTGGTTTAGTGCTTAATCTAGTGTCGCTCGGAATCAAAGGACGGGTCCCAGTTAACACTTTTTTGCTTTCAACAGCACCTAGGAATGTGATCTAAATGTGACCTGACCAGGTCTCACTGACTTTGATTTCCCCTTGGAAATCTATGGTTGCAGGTTGAGTAGCTGTTCAACAGGTATTCCCCATCACTGCCAGGAAAAAACTTCACCTGTTGGATTTCTGCTCTAGGTGATCACTCAAGCTCTAAATCAGAGGGTAGAGCCTAGAATCAACCAGTTTCACATTTTTTGTGATACTGTAATAGGTATGTTTTTCACTGTCTTCACCCCATGTCTGAGGAACAGTTACATCAAGGGAAAGATATGTGATCTGAGATACCTACAACTGGCTGACCAAGTATGTGAATCCTTCATCTCATCCTCCTATGGGCAAGAAACTGCCTTTGAGAAGACAAAGACTCTTGTTATTTTTGATTACTGTACATTTTAAAGGCACACTCCTTCTTGGCATGGGCCAACATGAGTGTAGACACCTGAGAAGTCTCAGCTGGTGAAAAGAAACCAAACCATTGGTTTCACCAGGAAGAACACAGGACAGCAGTTTGCCCCTGGGTGGCCACGCCGCTTTCCTCCAGCCACCAATCATTTTGTGAACTTCCCCTATTCTAAAAGTTTTGAACTGCCCTTTCATGCTTGGTTACTGGCAGAAAGGGCTTTAAGGTAAAATGTGCTGTTCTGGATATTTTTGCTATTTTAGCCCCACTGAAATGTGGCCCCCAGAGCTTCCCCAAAATTGAATTTGGCCCTTGGGCTTAGAAAGAGGCTTTGAAATCCCTGTTCTTGATGTCCAAGCTTTTCTACAATGACCCTTGGGCGTATTTTACAGAATTAAGTCTTTATATGGCCTGTGGCTCACACTGGCTCAGGTGGTCTTGTGTAGAAAGCTAAGCAGGGTCAGGCCTGGTCATTACTTGGATGGGATACCCCTCCTCTAATTTTCTGCATTGAGCAGGGGGTTGGACTCAATCCTACAATATCCTATGTCTAGGATATGCCCCCTTTATGGATACAAACAAAAACCCCAGGAAGTGTCCGTATATTCCCAAAATGCCAGCCCCCTTATCTACAATAAAACCAAGTAAATCTTATTGATAAATATTTATCTGAAGTATTCACATCAACATTCTAGTTAATGTATTTTTTTTAAGTACCTAGCTGTAAGGAAATTGTTCACCTTCCTTTTGAGCCATGTTAGTCTGCCTGTGGGTAGACTATAGGAAGGTAATTGCATGTCTAAGCATTAAAGTTTTACACCAAGAATAACTTGGGTGTGAAGCCGAGCAATCTCCTCTACACACAATTATGAGGTATTTGCAGAGATGCGGCCAGTGGAGCTCCTCATCCATTGCAGCTTTTATTCTGAGCTTGATAAGAGCTATCTATGGGGCTGTACTCCTTTCTCAAAATAGGTTCCCCACCATGGACCCTTTTGTCTTAAGCCCTAGGATAGACTGATGGGACACTGAAAAGACCTCAAACGTAGATTAGAAATTAAGTGAATGTACCGTATTTTTCCGTCTATAAGACGCCCCCCACTGAGCAGTTTCGCAACCGTGTGGTTATCTCCTTGGCTTACTTCCGTGTATAAGACGACCCTCAATTTTTAGTCTAACAATTTTAGGAAAAAGTATAGTCTTATACATGGAAAAATACTGTATTAGTTTTAGTGTAGATCTAGAACTGTATTAGTTAGAAAATCTTTGAAATTTTGGTGGCAAATTTGTAACTCGTTTTCGTGGCGGGTTGTAAATGTTTTTAGTAGTAGGATTTATAATAAAAAATCTATTCCTAAAAAAATAAAAATCTATTCCTAGGAGTGCTCTGCAAGGTCTGGGGAGTTCCCTGGCTCAGGCTGAGGTGGGTGTAAGGGGGTGGTTGCAGCCTACCTGGGCAATTGATTGTCCCTGCCTACACTGCCTGGAGCTAGAACAACCCCCTTCCTCCCTCAGAGATGATTCTTCCAGAGGTGCCACACTTCTCTCTAGGAAAATACACTTCTCTGGAACTCCCAGCCTCTGGAAGAAGCCTTCCTTGCTGACCAGCCGTGGTTTTAATGTTATCTTGTTTTTAATGCATTTTTATTCTTTTATCTGTTATCTTTTCACTGTTCACTACTCCAGAATCTGTCTAGATAGGGAGCAGTAGACAAATGCTGTAAATAAAAATCTCATCACCAAATAAAACCTCTACATTATCCTAAGCATTTTGGTTATCAAGAAACATACCATTTAAACCTTGTTAACTTCATAAAGGTAGGAGCAATGTCCATTTCACAAATCTGAACACACTGGTTTACCTTTCTCTCACAAAGTGTTAAAGAGAGATTATTTCCAGAGGGGTAACCATGTTAAGTCTTTTTCAGCAAAAACCAAAATAGACTCGTGTGGCATCCAATACATTTATTACGGCATAAGCTTTCATGGACTACACAATAACCATAGTTAAGAAGGCAGGGGGCACAACATTTAAAGGTATGCCTTGCAAAGAATTCTGAAGACTTCTCATGAAAGAAACAAAAGTCCTTTAATTCCACACAATTACAGAAACAGAACCATTTCAATCACAGCTGTGGGCAAATCTCAGAAACTTCTTTGCCAATAGCTCTTATTTCTTCAGTGTCCTTGACAAATTCCGAGGAGTCTTTGAAGACCTAAAAGAAATTATTTTATTAATCTGGGGAGGGTTGAGGTTTTTTTTGTGTTTTGTTTATCTATACCGCTAAAGATCAGAACACACACCGTAGAATGCTTAAGCAGTTCAGGAAAGGAGTGTATTAATATATGGCAATATTACGTGAGAATAATTAAATATGAGGGCTTGGAACCAGATTTATTTAGAGTAGACCCACTGTAGTTAGTCACTATTATAGTCACATTGATTTCCATAGATCTCCTCTAAATAGAACTAAATCTCAATCTAAACTTCCAATTCCATGACCTCCCACCACCCAGCAAAAATTCAATTTGTTTGAGGATTGGCAGTGCCTACTGTAGGGGTGGGGAATGTATGGCCACCCAGACTTTGTTAGACAGCAAATTCCCTTCAGCCCTAGCCAGCATAGCCAATGGTGTGGTATGTTGGGAGTTTAGTTCAAGAACATCTGGAGGGCCACACGTTCCCCATCCCTGGCCTACTGGATCGATGGAAGGAAGTCACCCCACTCCTGCTACTGTTCCCATAATTACAGGGAAAGCCCTGGCTCAGCACTAAAAGCCTAACATGCTTATGTTATGAGCCAGTCAACAGAAGTTGCCAATCCTTTCAGCCCACACCAAAAGCCACCCGATAACTATCCTTTCGCATATGAAGGACAAGGGTGCTGCAGAACACTATCCGTCCAAAATGGCTGGTAAGCAAAACAGAAACAAAACCATTCCACCCATGTGATCTGCTTGGTCTCAGCCCCATATCCGCAGGATTCATCCAGCCGTCACCATTAGAAATGTGAGTCATCATCGACCAGACAGAGGTGGTGCTGTGCTCAACATACAGTAATACCTTGGATTGCAAGTAACTTGGTTTGAGAGCGTTTTGCATGACAAGCAAATTTTTAAATATTTATTTAATATTTTTGACTTGATATACAAGCGACGTCTTGCAATACAAGTACTGTAGTACGGCTTAAATTAAAAATCTCTCTACAAATTTTTTGGAGGGGATTTCATTTTGATATAAGAGTGTTTTGGATTACAAGCACATTTCCGGAACAAATTATGCTCTCAATCACAAGGCATGACTGTACACACACCATCAACTATGTGCTTCTCCGTACAAGCAAAGCTGTTACAAAGCAAAGCTGACCACAAGATGGATGTTGAGTACCTGTTGCCCAACAGATTTATGAACGGTAACAAAATCAATCCCCTTTTCAACTGTTGGCAGCAGGGCCTTTTGTTGTTGAAGATGTTGTCCTTCCAACTGTCCTGTCTACTTGGGGATCCTCTTCCAAAGGAAAATGGGAGCTCACCACACCACTTTGCTACTCCTAGAAAAAAAAAGAAGAAAAACAGATGTTTCACTCAATCCTGTCCTAACTTTGGAAAACTTAACATTGCAATCCCTTAATGTGCCTCCTCAGAAGTCCCGTTGGGTTCAACGGGGCTTACTCCGAAGTGGAAGCTGGAAGTCTAGCCAGTGTGGCGTAGTGGTTAGAGTTTTGGACTGGGACTCAGGAGATCTGGGTTCTAGTCCCCGCTTGGCCATGAAACTCCCTGGGTGACTTTGGGCAAGGCACTGACTCTCAGCCCAACCTACCTCACAGGGTTGTTGTGAGGATAAAATGGAGAGGAAAAGGCGGAGTATAAATATAATAAAAATAAATAAACAAAATAAAATGTCTGGAGGGCTGCAAGTTGCCCACCCTTGCTCTATCATTTTCTATGCTTATCCTTTACGAAAGGAATGAGTCCAGAAAGAGCCAGTGTGGCATAGTGGTTGGTGTCTGATAAGGACTGGGGACCAGAGTTTGTCCCCACCTCGGAGCTTTCACTGGGTGATTTTGGGCCAGTCGCAAAACCTGGCCTGCTTCACAGGGTTTTTGTGAGGATAAAATGGAGTGGGGGCGTTGGAGGCCTTTGTATGCAGCCTTGAGCTCCTCGGATGTAACAAATGCTCCTCCCCCCCTACTCCCCCCCACAGGGGGCTTTCACATCTAAGCGCTCCCATTTTTCCTCTGCCAGCCCCGATCAGGCTCCTAACTTTGGTGGACTTATGGACAAGGCTGGATTAAGGGTCTACAAGTGATCTTCCCTTCAAGCTTACTAGTCCAACTGAAGCTCTCAGAGGTTTAAAATGAGACAGTGCAGTGTAGTGGTTAGAGCAGCTGCTCCCCAACTTGGTGCCTTCCAGATGTCTTGGGTGGCCAGGAATGCTGGGAGTTGTGGTCTGAAACATCAGGAGGACACCAAGCTGTGGATGGCTGGGTGCAAGTGTCAGAGCTGGACAGAGATCTCCATTCTGTCAGAAAACTCCCAGTGGGCAACTTTGGGTCGGTCACTTGTTAGCCTACCTCACAGGGGTGTTGAGGATAGAAGATGAGGGAGGACCATATACACCAGTGCGGTGTAGTGGTTAAAGTGTTGGACTAGGACTACCCAGGTTCTAGTCCCCTAGGCCATAAAGCTCACTAGGTGACTTTGGGCCAATCACACTGACTTTCAGCCTAACCTACCTCACAGGGTTGTTCTGCAGATAGAAAGGCAGGATAAAAATCTAACAAAGAAATAAACACTAAAATACACCACTGTGAGCCCCTTAGAAGTAGGACCATATAAAAATGTAATCAATCAAATAAGCGGAAAATGAAATTAAAGATAACTGTCACCCACATCATCGTTTTGTGGGACCAGCAAGGCCTCGTAGGGTCCAAATAGACAAACTGTTTCAAGCCAGCCCAGTTCAATGCAGGATTTGCCCCAGCAAAGATGCAAGGGCCAGCTTCCATTTTACTTTCCCTCCTTCTTGACCATAAGATCGGTATTCAGATCTGATGGGAAAGGGATAGGGAGGCTACGAGAAGCTGCAATTCTTCACCCCACATCTCCTTTTCATCCTATAGGACTGGCACATATGACGGGAAAACCGATACGGTACCTTTGGCAGGACTAGCTGCTAGTCCGGTCACTTGCAAAAGGATAAGGACTTCTGTTCCAGCACCGAACGCCTCCAGATGATACCTGATCATTTAAAAAAGAAGGGAAAAAAGATAACCATTATTTGAAGAATAAGGATTAAAACTATGCAGGCTGCTTAAGCATATTGAGCAGGATTGTTTGCATCTTATTGTTTTTGCAAACTATTATGACAATGTCAGTTTAAACAAGCCAGGTTTCAAGCCCTCATGGTTTCAGAACACTTTGGACACTATAGGGTGTGATACAGACTAGCAGTCCAGGAGGTACCTCAATTTTGCAGCTTCCCAGAGATAAAGCCTCCCACGAAACAGGACTGGAAAGATCTACAGATGAGTTAAGGCCTTCCAGAAGACGGCTGTGTGTAGGAGAGTCGAGTGACATCCGCAGCTAACAAAAGGCTGAGAAGTCAAAGTCCCTCCCATCTTGTTCTTGCATGTTGTTGGAGATCCTGTGGCTATTTGCTAAGCCATAGCTCTTGGTTTAACATGCAGCCCACTGGCCCAATTAAGACATGGGCTGAATCAGTATGGAGATAAAGGTGCAACCCCTATGCACGTTTAGACAGGAAAAAAGCCTACAACTCCCAGCATGCATGGCATGCTGGGAGATGTCAGAGAAGAAATCTCCTCAGGACTGGACCTGCAAGTTCTCTTACCTGTGTTCAGAACAGGCTTCTACGGACCTCCACGAGAAGGCCAACCTCTGCCTCGCAGACACGACGCCCATCTCATTTTCTTTCCTTGAAAGGGAATTGGGAGAGAAGGGATGAGATGGAAAGCAGTGCCCATGCATTCCTGCCATCCCCACATCTCTGTAAATCAGACCCGTTCTTCCCCCATACAAGTCTGATCCATTTTCTTGTCCCAGTGGACCGTATGTCATTAGGTATTTCTCTTGGCTGCAGACAGAGCGAGAACAGGCACTTCAATCATCATCTGTTGCATGCTGCTCAAATGCCTCTGGCAAAAATAAAAAAAGGAAGCTTTTCCTACAAAAGAGGAAAGGTGTAGACAAGAGATGGGCAGAAGGCAGATCAGGAGTTACTGGTAGATCTGGTGGTTTGCGGTAGATCTCCCCTTAAATTAGGTTGCTGAAAAAGGATGCTGGGAGGACCAGGAGTGAATATTTGTGTGGAAGGACTTGTGAGCTGGGTTCAGAAATGGATCACAAATTCCTGGGCTAAGCATGTGCTCAGAGGTACCCTGTTCTTCCAATTCTTAGCGCACGTCCACGTGCCCAAGTAGCTATTTTGCACCTGACTCCAATTGGTGGATCTCATAGTTGTAGAAAAAAATTTAAGATCCTGTAAATTATGTATTTTCCTAAAAGTGTTGCTGGACAGTTATAGGAGGACAAACTGAACAGCGACCGTCAAAGGAAAAAAAGTTACTTTGGGCACCTTTTTGACCACGTCAGCCACAGGAGAGACAGACGCAGCTTCGATAGGGCCAACGGAGGCTTTCAAAAGCAAATATACCAGAGGGAGGCTGGCCTAGTCCTCTATCCGTTGTCAGGACGGAGACATTGGCAATATTGCTCCAGACACCACAGTTGTTCTCCTGGTTCAGCACCAAGCCAGGCAAATCAGGAAGCCCTGTGTCAGACTCTGATGCAAGCCAGACGCAACAGAAAAACTCTATAGATCAGATACAACGGGGTAATAATTAAACACGAAGGCATCCTTCTATTTAAAACTTACCATCAGGACATAAGAGCCATGATGGATCAGACCAAGGGTCCAACTAGTCCAGCATTCTGTTCACACACTGGCCAACCAGCTGCTCACGTGATTCCACAAACAGCACATTCAGCACTGGTCAGGTCACCTGCAAAGAGAAAGAAACCTACTGTACACCTCCTCTTACCATATTTTGCTGATATTACTGTTTTAGGAGGATATTGTGATTCTAAAGATAAGTGGCTGTGTGATGCACATGCATTCGAAGGGCATGGTAGAACTCCTTTTATACATTAACAGGGTGCAGATAGGAAGGTTTTGACTTGCCGTTTACTCGTTCATTACATTTCTATCCTGCCTTTCTTCCTGCAGGAACCCAGGCCGGCTAACATAATTCTGCTCCTCTCCATACTATCCTCAGAACAACCCTGTGAGGTAGGTCAGTGACTGGCCCAAAGTCGCCCAATGAGCTTCGTGGTCGAGTGGGGACTAGTCCAACACACTAACCCAGGGCTCTCCAACCTTGGGTCCCCAGATGTTGCTGGCCTACAACTCCCAGTGTACTCAGCCAGCATGGCTAATGGCAAGGGATTCTGGGAGCTGTAGTCCAGAAACATCTGGGGACCCAAGGTTGGAGAGAACTGCTCTAACTACTACACCACAGGGCATCTGGGATAGGGTACAACCGCAGCAACAGCAGCTGACCTAATCTTATTATGCTTTTCTGCCAAGGCCACCTTAAGGTCCTTTCAGATGAAAAGCATCCCTGCGATATAAATATTTAAAATAAATACATGCTGATCACTGAGGCTTCACAAAGTGAAGGCAATGGCCTGGTTTGCACATAATCCTAAAGCATGATGTGGTTTGTTGAAACTGGCTTGTCATGATGTCTGAACCCAGAACCGTGGCTTATCCCTGGCTTGTTTGCACTGCTACCCGCCCTGAAACTGAGGCGGCCAGCAAGAGTACCCTGAAAATGAACCCCCCCGAAAGCTGGCGAAATGGGCAGGAAAGAAACAAAACCATGAATAGGGGAAACAAGCAGCAGTTTTGGGAAGCTGAAGTGCATTGGTTTCCCTTCTTTGGAGTACCCACTCATTTGAATACGAAGTCACACCCAAGCAGTGCCCTCCAAAATAAGGTCCTTAGCCATGCCTCCTCTTGCATATAAAGCAGTGTTCTCCAACCTTGGGTCCCCAGATGTTTTTGGCCTACAACTCCCAGTATGCCCCAGCCAGCTCAAGGTTGGAGAACACTGATATAAAGAGTTGGAACCAGGCTTAGTCATACTTAAGAACAGACCCACCGACATCAGTAGAACTTCATTTAGTCATGCCCAAGTCCCATTGACTTCAACAGGTCTACTCTAAATATGACCAAGTCTGGATCAGACTCAAATGACCCTCTTCTACTGCAGCCTGCAACAGGGTTCAAACTCGCGATCACACCAATGCCGCCTTGAATCAAGAACCAGCTACCATGGGCGTCTCACATTCCCTCAAATGGTAGCCCATGGCATGGCTCAGTGCTACTACAATACCTGTTTCGTTCCCAGCGGGATAAAGCAAGAAAGGCCAGCCTGCAGTTCCACAAGCCATTTCTGGCCTTTGCTCCAGTGCCCTGCATTCATAGCTGAAACAGAAGAGAAGGAACCCAAGGTCACCATCACATGTGCAAGGAAGAGCAGCAGGAACACTACCCTGGTCACCCAGTGGTTGAGAACGTTTGTAACATGCAGAATTGTTTTCCGTGCCCTCCAGCTGCCCCTATGTAGCCTTTGGGGTGTGCTAACACCGTGGAAGGAAAGCCAAGGGCTATAGCTCAGTGACAGAGCACTTGTTTTGCATGCAGAAGATCCCACGCTGCATCTCCAGGTAGGGCTGGGAAAGAATCCTACCTTGAAATGCTGGAGAACATACAACAGCCTTCTGCAACCCGATGCCCTCCAAATGTGTTGTTCAGCAACTCCAATCAGCCCCAGCCAGCATAGCCAATGGTCAGAAATCCTGGGGGGATTGAACCTGGAACCTTTGGCATGCAAAGCATGTGGCTCTACCCCTGAGCAAACCCCCCCCCAGCTTTCCCTGCACCATGTTAGACCATAAAAAAAGTTAACTGACTATCAGTTTCCAACACATCCAGCTTTAGAAGCTATTACAAAGTAATTTACCACCTACAGTTCAGGTTGCCAATTTTTCAACTGGGCCTGTCTACTGGGCCTGAAAAGGGATGGTGCATGACCAAGAGATTCTTGGTGGGAAAACAGGGTTATTAAGAGTACACAAGAGCATCCCTATTTTTGCCTGTAAATGCCGGGAGTATAGTCTCCTAAGTTCTTGCTCCCGTTGCTCTGAAACTACTGCATTTACAGATCAGCTTTCTAATTCAAGACATGGCAAAAATTATTTTACGGTATTATTATTTTTTACAATGGCAAAACCACGTTTTGACCACAAGAATTTGCTACAGCAAAAAAAGAAAGGAAAAAAAAGCTTTTGTCACATTACATGCAGTCTCAAAAAATAATGGCAAAATGGAGGGGCTGAGAGGAGACAGTGAGAGAAGGGAAGACCAATTATCATGGTGCGAACACCCACTATCCCCAACCAGCGATGGCCTGAAGCAGCCTCCCCCAACCTGGTGCCCTGCAAATGTGTTTCCATCAATGGGAGTCACAGCCCAACACATCTGGAAGGGGTCAGGTTTGGGAAGCATGACCTGAAGGCACACCAGCACGGCCTAGCCAATCTCACACAGCCAGCTGAAAAGATCAGGCAGCTGGGCGATGGGAAAGACCTCTGCCCAATGCCCCGGAGCAGGGGTGGGCAACCTGGTACCCTCCGGATACTCTGGGCGACAACTTCCACCAGCCCCAGCCAGCACGGGTAATGGTCAGGAATGATGGGGGAGTTATAGTCCAAAATACCTGGAGGACAGAGGGCTGCCTACCCCTGCAGCCTGGAGAAGCCGCCAGTCCCAACAGGCAACACTAAGCTTAGATACAGGCCTGTGGCTTACGCTGGCTCAGCTTGTCTGAGCGTGGAAAGCTAAGCAGGGTCAAGCCTGGCTATTACTTGGATGGGAGACCCCTCCTCTAGTTTCCTGCATTAAGCAGGGGGTTGGACTCGATAGCCTTGTAGGCTCCTTCCAACTATGATCTATGAAATCTATGGGCAAACTGCCTGACCTGGAGAGGCATCCTCGTACGTCAGTGCCCGGAGCGGAGACTGCAAAGGAGCCCTACCGACACCATGGCAGAAAGGGCTCGCATGCACGCCCAACAAGCAAATCGCAGCAGAAAAACAGCATGCAAGCGTAACAGACACATGCCTCGAAAATGTGGGATGCCCTTTTAAAAGGTACTTTGCCTCATAAAGTAGTAGAAGCTATTCTTCCCTCCCTCTCATTGTCGAGAGTGGGCTAGCATAACCGGGCGATGGGCTACGAGACACCTTTGGATTTATTGAAGCCATGCGTGTGTCCGCGTGGAGGCGCACGCCTTCGCCTTGGCAACTTACGCGGTTACCGCGCTACTTCGGAGGGCCGAAACGGACAAGAACATACATTTTTGTCTAGCAGCTACGTCCTTCCGCCCCGCCCCCCGTAGCTTTTAGAGTAAGTACAGGCCCCCGATTTGGGTCGGGACGCTAGCGTGCACGTGTGGCTTTTAAAATCTGGTTCGGGACCCCTTCGTCTTCTCCAGAGTAAGAATTAACAGAAAACGTAGCTGCTAGGCACAGATTTAAAGTCATGACTCTTCTGCCCCTTATAAACTTCCTACCTCCGAAGCTACACTAAGCAAAACGCCGCACTAAACTCCCTCCCAGCGCCTGCTCGGCACCATCTCCAATGCAGGAACCCTATGCACGAATCCGCCCTTTTCGCAACCCCAGAGAGGTTACGATAAGGGCGGATCCGTGCATAGGGGTAATTCCCCGCTTACTTGCAATTCACTCCTAAATGGGAAATGGGGAATCTCGAATTCCGATATCAAGAGACAAAACAGGAATCAGGCCGAAAAGGGAAGAGGATGGCGACGGATTGCATAGCACCCCCCCCCCCCCACGCAGCATCCACTACTAACCTCCTTCTATCAGACACCAAGTAGAGCGAACTAAAAAGAAAGAGCGACCTGCGGGCCGAGCCTTTTATAGCCCCTTCCTGCTAACGCCGGCTCCGATTGGCTCCTTGAAAAAAGCGTTGAAAAGGCTCTTGGGAAATGTAGTTTTTTCCTGCAGTTGCCTCAGGGAATCTAGCATCTCCTCCCTTGTGCTGTACTATAGAAATATCAAGAGGCAGGCACAGAAGGTAGACCAGGAAATATATTTTGCCCGAGGAGGGGAAGTTTAAACTACCCTTCCCCAACCAGATGTGCCTTCCAGATGTGTTGGGCTGCAACTTCCATCATTCCCAGTCAGCAAGGCCAATGGGACCAGGTTGGGGAAGGTTGTTCAGAGAACCTTGGTGTCTTCACTTTTCTTCCATAGTTTGTTTTCCAGGGGTAACTTGTAGGCCAAAACATCTGGTGGGCCACAACTCCCATCAGCTAGCCTAGCCAGTGGTGAAGGATGATGGGAATTGTAGGCCAAGACTTCTGGAGAGTCACAAGATGCCCACTGGGTTTAAATTATTTTTACACTGCTGAATGGATAAGGACGTGAGCGTATACCCAGTCAAACCATTGGTTCATCTTGCTCAGTATTGTCAACACTGACTAGCAGTGGCTCTCCAGGTATTCAAGCAGACGCCTTTCCCGTTACTTGGTACCTGAGCCTTTTAACTCAGGAGCAGGGAACCTGCAGCCCTCCAGCTGCTATCCATTGGCCAGGCTGGCTGGGGCAGATGGGAATTGGAGTCCAACATCATCTGGAGGGCACCTGGTGGCCCAACCCTGTTTTAACTGGAGATGGCCAGGGTTGAACCTTGGGCCTTCTGCATGCAAAACATGTACTCTGAGCTACACAGTCCCCTTCTACAGTCCCTTTAAAAGCGGGGGGGGGGGGGGTGAGCAGGAATTGAGTGAGTTTGGACTGGGACACTCATTTGAGTATGTCCCAGGCCAACCCTCTCCCGTCCCACTCAAAATCCCCTTTTCAAAGGGACCCTGAGTTTTGACAAACCCCTTTAATAAAGGCGAGGGGAGCACTTTTAGCCTTACCCAAGCCCTTAGAGGCTCGGGACAAAGTCCAAAATTTGCTCCCCCATGGAGACTAAAGGGGGAAACCCAAAAAAGATAAGGATCTTGCTGAGAACGGGGTGTAAATCCCCCCAAACCCTGTTTTTGCACCGAAAGACAGTGGTGTGAAAATGGGGTTTGGGGGGGGTATTTACAGATGCTTCTGAAGGGGGAATTAACTTACCTGCAGGCTTGAGTGGGCACTGCATAGGGTCAGTACCTGCTGGACTTGGCCAGCAGGCACCCTCTGCACAGTACCCACCCCAGGCTCCCGATGTGCATAAACAGCGCTACTCCGGAGTGCCAGATTTGCACAAATCCAGCCAGAATTTTTTTTTTAAAAAAGAATACAAATATTTGTGCACATTATGGGGACAATTTTTTTTAAAGGGTGGGCAACCATGGGCAGCCCCTCCATGGTACTGCTGGGACACCCTGGAGGGACAGCTCATAGCTGCCAAAATGCACATAGCCAAAGGCAGCTTGACAGCGGCCTTTCACAATGGGGGGGGGGATCAAAAGAAAAAAAGCCACAATCAGTGGTCATGGGGGGGGCAAGGGGTGAGGAGGGGGTGAAGGAGGGCCCCCGCTACCCCCAATTGTCTGTTGGGCTTATAAGCTACACTGCGTAACTTGCTTATCATTTTGTGTGAACCCACCCAATGCCTCTTCTAAGGTAGCACTTGCAGGGTTGCAAGTACTACTTACCTCAAAAATAATTAACATTAGAAACTGTGTTCCCCATTTAATTAGAAAAAAGATGTTTCATTGAGAGAACTGCTGTAATGTAGCTGTTAGAGCAGGGGGTTGGCACCTGGGCCCCTTCAGCTGATGTTGGACTACAATTCCCATCATTCCTGACCACTGGTCATGCTGGTTGGGGCTGATGGGCATCAAAGTCCAGCAACATCTGGAGAGGGCCACAGGTTCCCCACCACTTTCAGACTAGGGAAACTTGTATTCAAATCTCCCACTTTGCTATAAAATTCAATGGGTGATCTTGGGACAGTTTCTCTCTCTCAACCTAACGAAAACCCTCAACTCTGTGTAATCCCTGGAGAGCTGCTGCCAATCAGCGTAAACAATACTGAACTGGGTGGCCCAATGGTCTGACACTCAGTACTAAGGCAGCTTTCTAGATTCCCTAGCCTACCTCAGAGTCGTTGTGACGAATACATTGGAATGGGAGAAACTTGTACAGTCTGAGCTTCCTTACAGGAAGCATAAGATTAAAACATCTTTGCAAAATAATTAGTTAGGGAAGTCCCTGGTGAAAATCTTGCCAGTGGGAAAGCCTTGCTTCTCAGCCTCAGCTTACCCCACTTTGAATCTGCAATATAGGTATAGCAAATGGGGTCTGCAACAAAATGTTGCAGTGTGGAGTACTCTTGTTCTGGATGTGAGCCAGCCAGGCCCTTTTCCAGGGTACTCCACTGCATTTCCATTCCATCTCCATTCTCCCCTCCACCCCGCTTCAACCAGTCAGCATTTCATGGTCAATGAGCATGCTCAGCCCTCATTGGGCTTTTTTGGGATTCCTTCTACCTTATTTTTTTCATGTAAGGATTTTTTTTGAATTTCTGCCAACCTAGGGGGTTCCCTGGAATCTGCTAATACTTTCGTCTTGTGTGTGGATGGTGCTCTTTTGACCACATGAGGACCCAGAGTCATCCATCCCACCAATGGAAATTGTAACTATTCCTCTATAGACCAGGATTGGGGGGACGGGACGGGGACCTTCAGCCCTCCAATTGTTGTTGGACTTCAACTCCCATCAGTCCAAGCCAGCATGGCCAATGGTCAAGCAACATCTGGAGGGCCACAAGTTCCTCACCTTGGTACAGACACTTTAGAACAGGGCTCTCCAACCTTGGGTCCCCAGATGTTGCTGGCCTACAGCTCCCAGAATCCCTTGCCATTAGCCATGCTGCCTGGGTATGCTGGGAGCTGTAGGCCAGCAACATCTGGGGACCCAAGGTTGGAGAGCCCTGCTTTAGAGCTTCAAAAACAGAAAAAGGGAACTCCTGTATTAGGGTGGGGATAGTCCACAATGCACTTGGGCCCTTTTCTCTAGGACAGAGGTAGGCAACCACCTCTGGAGGAGGGGCACCTGACCACCCCTGTACGAGGTAGAGATAGGCTGCCAGCCAATGCACAGTGCGTGAACATAACTGCATTCATAACCACATCGGCTTTTCTACAGTATGGTAGCCTACTTAAGAGGGAACTGTGCAGTGTAACATCTCTGCATTCGTAACGTCTGGCTTAAGCAAGCTGCTGCCAAGGTGCAGGAGCATCATAAGAGAAGAGGAATGGCCCCAATATTGATAGACTTATCCTCTGTAGTTTTGTCTAATCCCATTTTCAAAGAGATCTAGGGTTGTGGCCGTCACAACTTGGGGCAAAGAATTCCAGAAATTGAACTCTGCTCGGTGTTTAAAGCAGCATTCTCTGTTCTGTTGCCTGCTACCACCCATATTTGCAGAGCATGTTGCCGCCGCTCAACCTTGGCGTTTCTAATTCCTTGTCATGGGAACAGAGGAAGTTGCCTTATTACCAGTCAAGACAGTGAGTCCACCTAGCTCAGTACTGTCTACAACACTGACTAGCAGTGGGTCTCCAGGGTTTCAGGCAGAGATCCCCCCCCCCCCAAAAAAAAAACCTACCTGGAGATGGCGGGGATGCCCATTTGCAAAAGCAGCCACTGTAGTCCTCCAGCCCTATATCATCTAACAGCAATAAGGTAAAAGACTGGCCAATGGCGACTATGCATTCAAGTCTCCCCCACCAGCCTGGACCCATCACAACTCAGCCTAACGTGCGTATAATTCTGGTCTGACAAAAGAGCAAGAAGTAGATTAAAACAGGTTTGTACCCATTTTGAAAATAAGCCAGAAGACTTGCTGAAATACACCCTGTCCTCACTAAAGAAGATTGGTCCCTCATATGGCACAGTTTCACTTCAGAGTCGCTTCTAATGAGACTCACTCAGCACAGAAGAACGGTGGTCAAGGGACATTTCCATGAATCCTCTTCAGTGACTTGTATTCCCATTGACACCATGGAGGAGAACACCAGATATCCTGCCTACTGTGTAAAAGATATTTTATTGTACATGGAAGTAAAAGTTTCCCTACCACACCATCTTTTTTTTTCTTTTAAAGTTTATAAATTACAATTCCTTGACAAGGATTAACAAGTCTGTCTCAGGACCAAAAAGAAAAGGAAAAAAGAAAAGAAAGAATAAACCTGTGTCTGAGTTTCAATTTCACCATGAATAAAAGTGACCACAATGCTCCTCAGTGCGTACAGAAAGTGCCGCAAGCTCTCCTCTGTATTCTTGAATTAAGGATCCGGAGGAAAGGAGGGGGGCAAGCCACTTGCAGCTGCAGGATCCATGTGCTTGGCAGGAGTCCAGGGCACGCTGGCATGTTGCTTGGAGACGGCGCATGAGCAACGAGGCAATTACATGGCTTGAATCTCTGAAGAGACACTGTCCAAAGGCTGCCAATGACATTCTATCAAGGCATCGTAGAGTTCTTCACTCTGTTCCATAAACTGTTTGTTCGCTTCACCCACATCCATCTGGGGCATGGGGTCTGAAAAAGAAAGGACGCCTACATGAGTGAGTCTCGGCTTCACAAGCCTCAATATGAATAAGCATTTTGCCCACAAATGCAGCCCCTCAGCATGAGCTACGCTTAAAACCAGGAAGTCTCTAATTAGCTATGGTTTCCTGTTTTGTCCAAACTGGGAAACTATGGTTACTAGTCACAGAACAAGCCAGGATCTTAAACCAACTTCAAACTGTGGTTTAAGAACTTGGCTTGGTCTGACATTGATAACCATATATATATGGGCAGAGGCACAGACCAAAATCCAGTAGTGGGGTAACACATTCATAGTCTCAAGGATAGGTTACTCCATAGAGGTCCATGAGCACCCCACGCTCTTACAGTCCCTTTTACTGCTCCAGAACCTCTCTGGATTGGGGTACTTTAGGATCAGCAGATGAAATTAAACTGCTATTTCTAATACAAAATCACAGTAAGCAAACTTACCTTCTAATGCATCTTCACCAACCTCTTCATATGTCTGCAATAGCAAGAATTACAAATTGTAAGGGAATCAGATGTTTCGTCATTGTAGGTAACACATAATAAGCATATTTCCAGGGGAAGCTTCTTTAGCCCCTCCGCTAGTCTTTTTGTGGGCAGATGAAGGCCTTCTTGTTTAGTTACGCCTTCAGCCTGCCAAGGCATATTTTTTTTTTACTGTTTGTTGTTGTTGGTTACTGTTTCTAACATGCTGCCCTGTTTTGGGCCTACCTTGAAAGTCTCCCCTGCTCCTCTTTGGTGCATGCCAGGAGGAAGTTGGATCCATCCACTTCCTTGTTTAAATTAACTGTAATTTGTTAAATCCAAACGGGGTCAGATTATGGTTGGTTTAAAACCAACCAGTTTAGCTCAGTTTGGACATACTGAGAAACTGTGGTTAGTTTAAACAAGGAAGCAAATGCTTCCAATCTCCTCCTCTTTTGATGGTATACTGTACTACTTCTGATAATACATTGCTATTATTAGCCACCTTGGGCAGCTAGTTATGGAAAGGTGTTTTATAAATTGAAATAATCAAATAAAGTGTTTTCCATCACTATATTTACCGCCAGAGTGCTACTGCCACAAAGTAAACCCAATGTGTTTGGGGACTTTTGTTCAACCTATCTTCCCCAGGAAATATTCCATAGGTCACATGATTGTTACAGACAATTCTGGCAGCTGGAGTAAGCTATTCCCATCCCCGGATCGGCTGACCCGGAGCCAGGCTGACATTGACTAGCGTAACGTCTTTGGTCTGAGGTAATTGACTAATCCCAACGCGCTAGCCTGAGAGCCTGTTTCATTGATAAATGCAAAGGTCAGCTGAGATTGTGTTGACATCGTAGTATTCCTAGAAAGCTGTTAGTTCCGCTCTGTGTCTTGTATAAACAAATAAAAGCCTTATTTGGTCATCTAAAGGGCTCTGGTTTCCTCTTGTATACGCGAGCCTCTCAGGCGGCTTCCTGCGCTCGTATGGGCTGTAACCCAGTGCCGGTTAACCCGTTAAGCGCCGAACTCACGCAAAGGATCCAGGTGGTGATCCTTCACAAACTTTTAGGAGGTGTGTGAGCTATTCACACCACACACAAATTAGTGAAGTTACTAGAGGAAAGCTACTTTTGCTTTAGCTTGGACTGGGACTCGGGAGATCCGGGTTTATTTATTTATTATATTTATACCCCACCTTTTTTCCTGCAAGGAACCCAAGGCGGCTTACATAATCGTCCTCTCCATTGTATCCTCACAACAACCCTGTGAGGTAGGTTAAGCTGAGAGTCAGTGACTGGCCCAAAGTCACCCAGTGAGCTTCATGGCCGAGCGGGGACTAGAGCCAGTGTGGCGTAGTGGTGAGAGTGTTGGACTGGGACTCGGGAGATCCAGGTTCTAGTCCCCGCTCGGCCATGAATCTCACTGGGTGACTTTGGGCCAGTCACTGACTCTCAGCTTAACCTACCTCACAGGGTTGTTGTGAGGATACAATGGAGAGGACGATTATGTAAGCCGCCTTGGGTTCCTTGCAGGAAAAAAGGTGGGGTATAAATATAATAAATAAAAATAAAATAAAAATAAAAAAGAATTCATACGAACAGGAGCCCTTTCCTGCAACAGACTTAACATGGCTAGCCCACTGAAAGTTGTTTCCTCCACATTTGTAACACTTATAGTACAATCCTATGCATGTTTACTCAAAGGTCCTATTGTATACAACAGGACTTATTTATTATTTGCATTTATTTATCGCCCATCTGGCCGGCAAACCGGCCACCCTGGGCGACTTATGCCCTTGTACAGTGGTTCTCAACCTTTTTTGCCCCATGCACCCTTTTCACCATATGTCAGAATGTCATTCCCCCCCTTTCCAAGATTGTCTGACTTAATCTGTGCCATACAATAAAGTGTGATGTCCTGTAGATTATGTACAATCTGTAGAATTGTAATTTGTAGAAAGAACAGGATTCCCAACAGTTTGAGTCTGTGGTCCCAATTCCCCCCCTGAAACCCTAAAATCCCCCCCCTGGTGGGAATTCCCCCCTGGTTGAGAACCCCTGCCCTAGTAAATGTGTTTACGATTGCAGCCTTAAGGATCTCTTGGTGTAAAGACTAGGAAGATTGCAAATTTGCTTTGCTCTGCCCTTACCTGCATGGTACTTTGTGTGTAGCCATACTGTGGATAGCTGTAGCTGTAACTGCCTGTGTTCTGATCATATCCCCAATGAGCATAGTAGTTCTGATACTGTTGGTAGTACTGGTTATAGTTATAGTTGTACATTTGATTGTACTCGACTGTCTTCAGCCGGTTACTTTGGGAAGAAGGAGCAAGGAGAATAAGTTACAAGAACTCCAGAACATTTATGAAAAGAATTTCATCTACAACACCTTTGCAATGGGTTCATTCTAACACTAGATCTTTCAAAAAATCTCATAACTGCATTTTATTTAATGGTCATTTGTAATAGCTCTGCCCATTTTTACATCCTGCTAACTCTTCCAGACATCCAGCCTCTAAGTCAGTCCCTGCACCAGCCCAGCATTTATTTGAAATATTTGGGGGTCACCTTTTACGGCCAAGACCTCCCAAGACAAATATAGAATCGTGATATAACACAAATACAGGATTGCAATAGAACATAAAACAAAACCACCAATATAAAAGCAGCATAAAAGACTGCAGTAAGAATCAATCATAATAAAATAGCAGCAAAATGGCAATAGCAATAAATAGTGACATCCGACTCAGCGCAATATCATTAAACCAAATAAAATACTTCAGCACCAGATCAATCAGCATAATATGCTTATCAAGAAAAAGCATCTCGGAACAAATAGGTCTTTAACAACCTATTGAAGGCTTGCAATGGTGGTGCCATGTGAACCTCCATGAGAATGGAGTTCCATAAACATGAGGCCACTGCTGAAAAGGCCCTCTCCTTTGTGCCCCTCAACCTAATTGCTGGCACTGGCAGCCACACAAGTAGGGCCTCTGAAGATGATCTTAAAGCATGAGCAGGTTGTCATAGGGGAGTAGCTGGCCCTTCAATCCATTGAAGGCCTGATTCCAAACCATTTATGGCATAAAAGGTCAAAAACAACACTTTGAATTGGGCCCAGAAATGCACTGGCAACCAGTACAATATTGGTGTCACATGCTCAGATTGCCCAAACCTTACTAACATCCAGGCAGCTGCATTCTGTACGAGTTGAAGTTTACAAACCATCTTCAAAGCAGTTCCACATATAGCGCATTACATTAGTCTAACCTGGATGTCGCTAGTATATGGGTAACTGAGGCTAGATCTGTCCTCTCTAGATATGACTGCAGCTGGTGTATTAGCCTAAGCCAGTGTTCTCCAACCCAGATGTTTTTTGCCTACAACTCCCAGCATGCCCCTGGGGACCCAAGGTTGGAGAACACTGGCCTAAGCTAACAAGAGGCAATCCTAACTGACACATCCCCAAGAACTGACTTTGCAACTTTTAACTACAAGGGAACACTAATAATTCAGGGGTCCTAGTAATGATTAAGAGACATCCTGGCATCGTTAAAGAAAGACCCATTCTCTAAGTACTGACATTTCCGTTCAGCATGAATTGCTAAATTAAGCACTCACTTACAACCATACTTACGCTTTTGGTATGGCAACACTCAAGCGTATTGGTTTAGAACCAAGACCAACAGCTCCCTGGCACTCTACCAGTGCTCTTTTCTGTTCCAATTCATCCGAGAATTTCACAAAACCATAGCCTCTGCCAAAAGACAAATGTCCAATAAGAAATAAAGAGTAAGAAAAGAGACAGCAAAAGAAAAAGTGAACAATCCCATTCCAAGAATCAGGAGTGTGACTTCCCCGTTCCAAACAGCTTCCTACTTGTCTGACATCGCTGTCCACCCCTTAAAAATAATTTCAGAAACATTTTGATGTTAAGTGCAGCTTGACAATGGAACCAATTAGTTAGAGGGATGGCGGGCTATCCCATGCTGGAAGTCTTTAAACTGAGGCTGCATTGCCATCTGTTGGGATACTTTAGCTCTGACCGTCCTACATCGAGCGGGGGCTTGGACTAGATGGCCTACAAGTGCCCCTCCGACTCTATGGAAATTAAGAGGAAGGACTTAGAGAACTTGGCTATCTCCATAAGTACTCAGGATGTGCTCTCAAAGTGGGAGTTCCCTTAAATGTGAAATTGCTTCCTATTTCAGTGTGGAGAAAAAGCAGCGGCAAGGGAGTGGAGACCAGTGGTGTAGTGAAGCCAGGGCTCAGATGGATGGACACAGTGACGGCACTTTTCGATTAGCACGGACACTTAGGTCATCTCTCTCTCTCTCTCTCTCTCTCTCTCTCACACACACACTCCGAATTTCCTCTTCTCTCTGTGCTTAGCTACAATCCTCACAAGAATTGGGGGGAAATGAATTTTTGTAGCAACAGTATAATGCTTCCTGTTGTAATGCAAGATATTTTGGGGGTGGCTTGGTCCTGAATGGGCAATTAAGGGCACAGTCCTATGCATTTTTAGACAGAAAAAAGGCCTACAACTCTGGCTGGGGAATGCTGGGAGTTGTAGGCCTTTTTTTCTGTCTAAACATGCATAAAACTGTGCCCTAAGACTCATTAGCTTTACAAAAGACCTCCTGGTGGAGATGAAAACTGCTAGAACTGGTTTGTTGATATGGATCAACACAGGTGCCTGGATTTTTGGGATTCTCCTTGGGGACTGGCATGATGAGGGAGAGAGAAAGCTGTCTCAGAATTCTAATTTTTAAAAAAATTCTTTGACTTGAAATGTTAGGGAGTGAAGCCTGCTGGGTTCAGAAGGCAGCAAAAATAAGGATTGCCTTATTCAGGCAACATTCAGGTGGACCTGCAGATGCTGGTGCTACATGCACACATTACACTGTTAAATGTAAATATTCTTGCATCTGCATACACTGAGACTGCCCTACACTAAGCTGCAGATCCAGCAAAGATATCAATGGGACTTAAGCTGATCACAAATGCTTAAATAGCTTATGGACTAGAATTAATGCCATCGGATTATTTTATCTCCCTCTCTCCCTCAAGCCATTCAAACAAAGGCAGCAGCATACAGTTTATAGGGACATGCATCGAGAATAAAGAAGACTTAAGTCAGGTAAAACACTTCTATACCGAGACACAAATGCTTTAGAAGAGTTACCGTAAGACCTTTCTGGATCTGATTGCGCTTTGCTACATTATGGAAAGAAGAAATGTATTTGCATTTAGACAGCCTTGTCCCTCCTGTCCTTATACCAGCTTTCCCCTCCAGAGGTTCTTGACTACAACTCCCAACAGCCCCAGCCAGCATGGCAAAGAGTTGGGGATTATGGGAGTTGTAGCTGAAAACATCTGCAGGGCACTGGGTTGGGGGAAATCTGTCTTGTACAGTACCAAACGCAGAAATGAGGAGCAAGAAGCTTACTTGGACACGCCCGTCTGGTCCACAACCACTTTGCCGCCCCTACACGATGGGTACACTTTTACGAAGAACTCGTATATCATCCCATCATCTACGTCGGGGGAAAGATCTCCTACAAATAGTGAATATTCTGGGCTAAAGGGAGAAAACAAGGAATATGTTTGATAGTAATCATATGGAATTAATCATCAACAAGACTAAGTCAGTATATATTCATTATTTTTATGAGTTATCATCTGCATTAATGAATCTGGTTTAGTAAAAACCAGAGGACACCCCATGTAACAACAACAACAACAACAAAAAATAGAGCAGCCTTCCCAATCCAATGCACTCCAACTGTTTTGGACCACAACTCCCATAATCCCCAGCCACAAAGACCAATAGGATGATGGGACATAGCGGCACCTTAAAGACTAATGATATTATTCTGACAAATTTTGGTGCATGAAGGGTTATGCTCAGTGGGCATATATCAGATACGTACGATTACGGAGTGGGACCAAAACACCATGAGATACAAGGGGGTGACTGTAGGCATGTCTCTTTTTAATACAGATATCAGTGTGTACAAGAGAGGCATAGAACAAGACTTCACAGCAGCAGACACTGATAATACTATTTTTCTTGTTACGTTAATTTAAACACCGCAAGAGATACCGTTACTTTCTGTAATGGGAAAGATACCGCCACATGAATAGAAGAGAATTTATCAACAAATTCAAGAGCTGCAATTTCACACTGAGGCTGCCTTTGAAGTCTTCCTTCTGCCACTGGCCTTGAAGTCACTGTACTTGTACTAGTAGAGGCTCCCTCTAAAGCATTGCTGAAATTGCTGAACCAGAATTTATCAGCAAATTAGATTTTGCCAACTGAGGATGACATGGCTGTCACATTTGAACAGCCCTGAACAGCCCAATCCCGTAAGCCAAGCAGGGTCGGGCCTGGTTAGTACTTGGATGGGTGACCGCCTAGGAATACCAGGTGCTGTAGGGAGGGACCATAGCTCAGTGTAATCAAGCACAAAGCTTTGCATGCAGAAGGTCCCAGGTTTGATCCCTGGCCTTCAGGTACGGCTTGGAAAGAATCCTGCCTAAAACTCTGGAGAGCCGCTGCCAGTCAGTGTCTAGATGGACCAATGGTCTGACTCAGTATAAGGCAGCTTCCTATGTCCTGCATCACTCAAAAGAGGACTCTAATCAGCAAGAGCCAGTGTGGTGTAGTGGTTAGAGGGTTGGATTGCGACTGGAGAGACCCGAGTTCAAATTGTCTTTAAAAGGTGCCACACGTTGTTGTTTTTCAGTAAAACCAATGAGGGTTCTGTGCTTGCATTTTTGTTCAGCTTGTTCGTTTTGGTTGAGCAACATAACGGCTTAGTTTCACTTTCATGTTTTCTTGTACTGTAGTAAAGAAATCATTTGACGACTCCAGGAGCACAAAGGGTTATGATGATTTTATAAAGATACACATAAGGAAAGCAGTTTTATTTATTTTGAAGTTTGTGCAATACATTAAACACAAATATACATTTGCTTGTTTTAATTAATGCTTACCAAATGAATCTTATCCCCTAAATAATTCTTTACAAGTTAGAATTGATCCTAGCAGACAATGAGGTATCAAGGGGGTTTGTACCACCTGCTATTCAGTAATATGAAGAAATTCAGGTGTGTGTGTGTGTGTGTGTGTATCATCTACCATAGCTCCTGACAAACAGCCCTCAAACCTTACTATTTCCTTCTCAAATGCACTCTAGGACAGTTACTAGCTGTTTCTGGTACATGTTTTTCAGGAGCAAGAGTCCTGCACTCTTACCAAAGTTTAAGTTTGGAATCACTTATCCTCTAGAGATGCCAAAGCAATACACAAATATGATAGGAAAATAGGAAACTGCCTTATACAGAGTCAGACCATTAGTTCACCTAGCTCAGTATTGTCAACACTGACTGGCAGTGGTTCTCTGAGTTTTCAGGCAGGAATCTTTCCCAGCCCTACTTGGAGATGCCGGGGATTGAACCTGGGACCTTCTCCATTACAAAGCATGTGCTCTAGCACCAAGTAACAGCCCTTCCATTGCTTCACTGTCCCTTTGTTACATTAAAGAGCAATCAGCTTCAAGTTTTATAGTACAATTCTAAGCGCGCTCCAGTGAGCATATCTTGGAATGCAGCCTCAGTCATCTGGCAAGGCTTAAACAGAACCCACTACAATCCAATTAAAATGTTAAGTTTTAATACAAAGCAGATTCAGTGCTTGATAACTTTCCACTTGGTGACTTAAGAGCACAAGTATTCATTGAAGAGCATTGCATAATATGAAATATCTGGCTGGATTCAAAAGGCTAACTTTAGGCCAGGGCTGGGGAATGTGTGGCCCTCCAGATGTTGTTGGACTGCAACTCCCATCAGCCCTGGCCCAAACAGCCAATGGTGAAGGCTGATGGGAGTTGCAGTCCAACAACTTCTGGAGGGCCATACATTCCCCAGCCATGCTTTAGGCCAGGGCTCTCCAACCTAGGGTCCCCAGATGTTGCTGGCCTACAGCTCCCAGAATCCCTTGCCATTAGCCATGCTGGCTGGGTATGCTGGGAGCTGTGGGCCAGCAACATCTGGGGACCCAAGGTTGGAGAGCCCTGCTTTAGGCAGACCTGAGGGCTTCGGTGATTTTATGCCCGGTGTAATTTTACTTGTTTACTTACTACATTTATACACTGCCTTCCTGCCAATTCACTGAGGGCAGTCCTCAGTTTATTAGATGCCTTACAATCTAATAGACATATTGAACATACTGAATAGAACTCCTCAATGGCAAACACTAAACAGAACAAAAATGAATTATAATGGTGACCAATTCAGTACTTTCCACAGTATTTTGGCTTACCTGTTATCAGGCTGCTTCCCATAAGTGGCATAGTTTAATTTGAATCGCTTCGTCTGAAACAGAAATTAACAACAGGTATGTATGCCGCTCTAGTAAATTTCTGCAGCACTATACAAAATATATAATCAGAAAAAGGCTCCCAGGGCACAATCCTATGCATGTTTAGTCAGAGAAAAAGGCCTACAACTCCCAGCATGCTCCGACCTCTCACCATATCCTTAGAGCAGGGATGCGGAATGTGTGGCCCTCCAGATGTTGCTGGACTGCAACTCCCATCATCCCTCACCATTAGCTATGCTGTGCTAAGACTGATGGGCGTTGCAGTCCCAACATCTGGAGGGCCACATGCTCCCCACCCCTGCCTGAGAGCTTAGACTAGGGAAATCTGTATGGAACAAAAGAACAACTTCAGCCTCAAGGCTGCTAAAATTAAACACCATTACAGAGGATTCACAGGGTGGGAGTGCAGGCGCAGCACCATCCCATAAAGAGTAGTTTGTTATTGATGTGACATACGTACTAATGAAAAGCTGACAGAATTGGAATAATCTCCAGTGTATATGCGTGCATGTGTGTGTGCTTGTGCACAGAGCCCAAACCAGCACCCCTGAAGAAGACGGAAATGCTAGTGCAATGTGCTGTTGGCGGCTCCGCCCCTTGTGAACAGCTGGGCTGTGGCATTTTGTGCCAAAACTAGTCTTGAGGCACACCCCCATGCAAATTCTAATGTTTTGTATGTAAAAACACTTCACATAATTCCTTTGGACAGTAATTCTTACAACATAGGCCAGTATTCATTGTTCCCGTATTACACACACGGAGCCAATGCTGAGGGATGGCCATGCTGGCTGGGAATGATAGGAGTTGTAGTTCAACCCATCTGGAGGGTGCCAGGTTGGGAAAGGTTGAACTAGGGCAGGGCTCTCCAACCTTGGGTCCCCAGATGTTGTTGGACTACAGCTCCCAGAATCCCTTGCCATTAGCCATGCTGGCTGGGTATGCTGGGAGCTGTAGGCCAGCAACATCTGGGGACCCAAGGTTGGAGAGCCCTGAACTAGGGTCTTCCTGGCTTATAACTCCTGCCCTTATCTGGTAAATCAGATTGTCACAGCTGCTAATTCTGAATTCGAAAGGAAGGGTAATGGTTTTTCCATCTAACAGAGGGGGGGGGGGGAGAAGCACTTGGCCATAGCTACCACCTTTGTTCAGATGTGTGCACACCAGCTGTACATGGAACACAGTTATATACCCCACTCCTAAGTTTTACTTGGATGCAAGCCCCTTCCCAACGGTCTGTTTGCTTCAGTTTTACCAAAACTTCATGAAGTTCGTTATCACTCCACCTCACTTCTGTGCAGCACGATCCTCCTATGCACATTTACTTATAAGTAAGTCCCACCAAGTTCAATGGGGCTTACTCCCAAGTGAAAGTGTGCCTAAGATTCCAACCCGGGTTACTTAACGATGCGATTCACTTACAGGTGTGGCACCAGGGAGGGGTTTCCCATTGATTTTATGTAAACACTTTTCTGCAGTGGCCAGATCAGTGAATTCTACGAAGCAATAGCCCGCTGGAATCCTGGAAGAAAGAGAAGCATTTTGTAAGATCTGCGACTTGAGAAGAAAGTGATGCTTTATTTGTGCAAAGTGAGGGACACAGGATTTGACAACCACCTCCTATACAAATTTGCCCATCTTTTAAGATCTGCAGCAGAAGTCCTTCTTTGAGCACCCCCGTCTTCTGAAACCCTGGACAGCCGCTGACAATCAGTGTAGACAACACTGAGCTAAATTGACTCAGTGGTCTGACTCTATGTAAAGCAGCTTTCTGCAACAAACAAGAGGCAGTCACTTGGCAATATCTGACAAGTCGAACAATCCATGCCCCAACCCTAATTGCAGAAATGACAGGTCTGTCCATACATGCATTTCAAATAGATAACCTCCCCTCCACAACTACCCCACCCCCCAAACACAATAATATTGACATACCAGGTGGGAGGGAAATAAAATACAAATAAATACCCTGTCAATCTATTTCGAATGATTTTCACACTCAGAACTAGCTCCCCCATGGTAGCAAAGGCTCTTGAAATAAAGTTCTCATCCATGTACGGCTCCAGCTAGAGAGGAAGAAGTAAAGAGAGAGGGGGAGGTAATGTAGCATACAGCACCAATTTTATTTATTTATTTATTTTTAAATTGTCCATCTGGCCGGCCACCCGGGGCGATGTACAATAATTAAAATACAATAAAATACAATTTTATTGTACAATTAAGTGTGCAATCCTATGTATGTTTAGACACTGAAAGTCCTACAACTCCCAGCATTCCCTAGCCAGCATTTCTAGCCATTTTTCTGTTTAAACATGCATAGGATTGCGTCCTAAGAAGCATTTGAGAGAGGCTAGTGGAGCCTTCTTGCCTTGAGGAGCAGCATCTAAAGAGGCATGTATGAGTGGCTCACGCTGGCTCAGCTTGTCTGAGTGTGGAAAGCTAAGCAGGGTCAGGACTGGTTATTACTTGGATGGGAGACCCCTCCTCTAGTTTCCTGCATTGAGCAGGGGGTTGGACTTGATGGCCTTGTAGGCCCCTTCCAACTCTATCAGATCTATGAAATCTATGAAAGAGTACACCTGTTCACAGAGTTTGCAGAAGTGCAGCAACTAACTTTGAAGGGAGTCACAAGATGACTGCACAGAAGCAGGGCAGAAAAAATATAAACGAAGCTGCAGCAGTTTGACACTCCCATAGCATCACAAACTTGGCTACGAGGTAAGCAAACAAAAGAAGATGGTACAGCAATAGAAAGCAAAAGGGACTTGTGTGGTTCCTAGCCACGTAGGTTCATTTTACAGCAATGGCCATACTATACAGGAGTCTCTTTGCCTCTATGTATGGGCCCTTTCAATATAATGGGGGCAGGAAATGACATCATCCTGCTGCATTCTATACAAATCCGGAATGAAAACGTTTTTCTTTATTGTAAACCAACCCCTTAGTCCCCACACCCTATTACTGAAACTAAACCTGAGTATGCGTAATTTAAAAAAAAAATCTTCCTTGCCTGTCACTCTTCTGTTGTCTCTGCCCTGCCACATTTTAAACAACAAAGATATCATGGCATAAGCTTTTATGGACTTCAGTGGCCTTCTCAGTGGTGGCCCCCCAACTGTGGAATGATCTCCCCACTGAGGCCCACCTGGTGCCAACTTTGTAATCCTTTTGGCGCCAGGTTAAGACAGCCCTCTGTGCTGAGACATTTACAGAATTTAAGGTTATTGGCTTGATGGTGGTACCCATGTCTGGTATTTTTAACAAGACTATTTTATAGTAAATACTATTTTAGCTGCTAAATTTGTTTTTTTTAACTGTTTTTAAATTTTGTATTATGGGGGAAAAAATTATGGTTGCTTTTATTGTATCACAGTCCTGTTTAAGAACTGTTGTAAACTGCCCAGAGAGCTTTGGCTATTGGGCAGAACAGAAGTTAAATAAATAAAAATAAATAAACGCAGTCCATTTCGTCAGATGCATGAAGTGTTATCCTGAGTTACAGATGTATACACACATAAGTTGGGGGGGGGGGAGATTGTAAACAGTATCCTTTATAACTTTTCTTAGTTCCTGTACAGCATGTGGCCAGCCTGGTTTTCTGGCCATTATGTTCTTTCTGGGAGGTAGGGGGTACACCCTCCCAGTAGCCTTTGGCCCCCTGGCCAATGGCGAAGGCCAGAGCGTACTTCCCTTCTGCTCTGCGTCCCAATGCAATACAGCAAATGATGAGATGATCACGGTGGTGGTGGTGGAAGTAGTAGTAGTAGTAGTAGTAGTAGTAATAATAATAATAATAATAATAATAATAATAATAAGTGTCATCAGTGTCCATGGCATCTTACAAAGTTTCAAGTAGCAGCAGTAGTAATAATCACCATCATCAGTGTCCATAGCATCTCATAAAGTTCCAGAGATTTATTATTACTAGTCGTATTGTTAATTTCCAGAGAGGTAGCCATGCAAATGTGTCGCAGCAAAACCCTTTCCCTTTCTTTTTTTAAAGCCCGGGGGCACCTTAATGGCTAAGCTAAGTATTACAGCATAAACTTCCGTGGACTAGAAGCCTCTTCATCCACACCCACCTGCCAACTTAGGAGGACACTTCATGCCTCTGAAGAAGCGGACCCTAGTCCACGAAACAACAACAACAACAACAGGCAGTTCTCTGCCCGCAAGGAGCTTCCAATCGAAGCCAGGCACTGGGGGACCCAACCGAGGGGGCGAGAACAGCGCGGCCGGCGGCGGCAGGGGCCCGCCGCGCCGCCTCCCCCTCCCCGCGGAGCCCACCGAACTTCCCACCCAGGTATGGCCCCGACGCTGCCCCTGCGGCTCGCTCGCTCCTCCTCCTCCCTCACTCACGTCTCCCATCCACAGGCTGGCGGCCATGCTGCTCCCGCCGCCGCAGGGCGCCTGGGCCGACGGAGGGGCGGGCGACGGGGAAGCCTCCCCCGCTCAGCCGCCCCGCCGCCTCCGCTTCCTCCTCGCGGCGCTGCCCCGCGCCGTGGCCCGCTGCTTTGCCTCCCTCCCTCCTTGCTCGCTTCCCCCGGCGGCACGAGCGGCCCCGCCACCTCCTGCTAGAGCGGCTGGGCTGGGGAAGAGGGCCCCTCGGCCGCAGCTAGGCCTCGGCCTCGACCCACAGCGGCCCCTGCCCGCGCGGAGGAACAATGGCAGGCCCTGTCAGGGGGCAGAGGCGAGAGGGAGAGGAGGCGGCCGTGGAACTTCTGGCGTCGCGGTGGGCCTTACCAAGAACCAGGCCCGCAGTCAGCCTAAAGGTTCGGGGGGGGGGGGCAAGGGAGGCTGGTGACTCCTATGTCAGTGGAGCTCCTTATCCATTGCAGCTTTTATTCCGAGCTTTATTTTATTTATTTATTCCTACATTTATACCCCGCCTTTTTTCCTGCAAGGAACCCAAGGCGGCTTACATAATCCTCCTCCTCTCCCTTTTATCCTCACAACAACCCTGTGAGGTAGGTTAGGTTGAGAGTCAGTGACTGGCTCAAAGTCACCCAGTGCACTTCATGGCTGAGTGGCGACTAGAACCCGGATCTCTGGAGTCCCAGCCCAGCACTCGTAACTGCTATATATCCCCTATAGCAGTGTTCTCCAACCTTGGGTCCCCAGATGCCCCCCGGCCCACAACTCCCATGCTATCCATGGTGCTGAACCTATTTTGGGGATGGAGTTCAGCAACATGGATAGTTCCTATAAAGCTCAGAATAAAAGCTGCAATGGATAAGGGGCCCCACTGACATAGGAGTCACCAGCATCCCCTGGTGTGCGTGTGTGTGCGCGCGCGCACACACACGCATGCCCCAAAAAGGGAGGCACAGTTCATCTGGTTTACAGGCCTTTTAAAGACAAAATTATAAACTGTTTTTTAATTATTTGTTTGTAAAAAAAAATTTTAGGGGGGGGCAGAGAAAATTGGGGGGCAGTCCCCCCTAGCTCATCCCTGCCACAGGTCCACCAAGAAGAACAGCCAAGGTTCAATATCTGCTGGGGCTCAGCGCCAGGAGTTGTGTTCTTTGTTCTGGGTCATAGAATATAGAATATTAATCAACCTGGTTTTCTCCAGATGTGTTGGACTGCAACTCCCAGAATAGCTGGCTGGGGGATTCTCGGAGTTGTAGTCCATCACGTCTGGAGGACACCAGGTTGGAGAGCCCTGATCTAAGGAAAGAAGTGATTACTCCACTACTGTTATGTATTTCGGCCAGTTATTGCTTCCGTGTCTTTTCTTCTTGCAGATCAAAATAAACAGGTCACAGCAAAAACTGCAATTTTTTTTAGCAGGTGCTATTAAAACAAGATCTATCATTTTATCAGAGTCCTAATTTCTCACAGTTTTTTTGACTGAGCAGAAGTTTATCTGTTTTTTTTTTAAATTTATTCTATTTTTGTGTGAAGGACTATGTACTAATCATGGGATTTTTATTCAATGTAAATTTTAGAAAGTAACTATGGTAATTTTAATCAAGTATAACTTTGTTTTTTTAAATCTTTGTACATTTTATTTCAAATGCTACGTCCTGTGGCTGATGCAAATAAAGGAATTTCATAGGAGACATATCACTAATGGTGCATTTAGGAGACATGATGATGTTTGAAATCCATGTTAGTTAGGAAAAAGCAATATGTGAAGGTTGGGGGGGGGTATTTATTTATTTACTGTATTGCATTTATACCCTGCTCTTCAGCCAGAAAAGGCTCCCAGACCTAAATATTATGCTTTAGGTTTGGAGAGTTGAGGAGTTTGGCAGGAGTCCAGGAACCTAGTTGCAAACCTATTTATTTATTGCATTTATACCCCCGCTCTTCAGCCAGAAAAGGCTCCCAGACCTAAATATTATGCTTTAGGTTTGGAGAGTGGAGGAATTTGGCAGGAGTCCAGGAACCTAGTTGCAAATGTTCACATGGACAGAAGATCTTGATGAAATGAACGTGTGTGCACTCCTTTGAGCAATGTGATCCTAGGCATGTTTACTTGGAAGTAGGTTCCACTGAGTTGAATGGAGCTTATTCTTAAGGAAGTGTGCATAGGATTGCAGCATTAATTTGCAAAACATGGGGGGGGGGGAACCTGGGCTCCATCCAGTCTTACTATGGAGGGTAAGTATAATTATGCTGATTTAATACTGGAAATCTCAGCATGCAAAGGCAGATATCCAACACACTTAGGACTGCCCAGAGCCCCATTTAGTTCAATTGCATCTTGGTTAGCAGCCAAAGGGTGGATAGGTAGGTGATTTATTTGGCAGCATGCAAGAAGTGAGTGCCAGAGAAGGAAACAGATTTCCTGATTTTTATTCTCCCCCCCCCCCCATGCCACTTCAGGGCCTGGGTTCAAATTCTTGCTCAGTGACAGACTCGGCAAGTAGCCCCAGGCAAACTGTCAGATCTGTAAAATGTGAATAATGGCTACAGAGACAGTAGCAAGATGAATTCAATAGAAGACTGTGATAAAGACTAGTAAGTGTTATGAGTGTTTAACCAGATTTCATTTCCTTTAACGGGTTTTGGACAATGTCCAATTATTATTTCTTTCAGTCTTTAAAATTGCTATTGAAGTCAGTCTCATTAATTGAGGAGCGCACAAAAAGAACATTTGAAAATGGCAGGGTCATACAGCAGAAGTCAGAGGCTTGGAACAGGTACTGACACCCTGAGAAGGAAACCATTCAGTGACAATCTGTTTCCCTTACAGTGTGTGATGAAATGTCTTAAAATTTTATCAAGTATCTCCCCACCCACCACCCACCCCCACTCTCATGATAGGGATCATATAATTTGATGGGCCATATAATCTTAAGAATGTTTCTCTTCCTAACTGTGCTTACAAATGATCAGAGAACCACATAATTAAAAAAAATAAAAATAACAGCATTGCTTGCTTCTTCCACTGGTTACCCAGCCACACCCTTCAGCAACGCTTTTAATAGCATTGGGGAAATTTCAGCATCTGCCGCTTTTATTACTGTTTGTAAGCTGCCCAGAGAATATTAGCTATTGGGCGGATTAGAAATGTAATAAAGACATAAATACTCGCCTCTCATTTACTCCAGTGGATTGCAGTGGCAGTATCGTGATGGCCCCTTACAACAGAGGTGGGCCAACTTCAAGCTTGTGGAATCTGCTTAGTGGCGCAGTTAAGTAATTTTAGACTCCAGACTTACCCACTGGTGGAATCTTTAGATTTCATAGATTTCATAGATCATAGAGTTGGAAGGAGCCTACAAGGCTATCGAGTCCAACACCTGCTCAATGCAGGAAACTAGAGGAGGGGTCTCCCATCCAAGTCATAACCAGGCCTGACCCTGCTTAGCTTTCCATGCTCAGACAAGCTGAGCCAGCGTAAGCCACAGGCCTGTATAATGTATACTATTTCACTTCCTTCATAGATTTCATAGATTTCATAGATCATAGAGTTGGAAGGAGCCTACAAGGCTATCGAGTCCAACTCCCTGCTCAATGCAGGAAACTAGAGGAGGGGTCTCCCATCCAAGTAACAACCAGGCTTGACCCTGCTTAGCTTTCCACACTCAGACAAGCTGAGCCAGCATAAGCCACAGGCAAAATGTGTTAATCGAGCCCTGCTGTGTTTGGGGGCCCTCCTGCTCATTCTGCTTAGTGGGGCCTTGGATTTCTGCCCCAAAGTCCTACCCTGATGGTACCTCTGATCTGCATCGTTTTTTTACTAGAACCCAGAGGTCCCACAAAGCTGGGGGGGGGGCATTGTGGTGGAGCCAGATGTGAAATTTAACTATTTAATTAATTATTATATTTCCATCTCACCTTTCCTCCAAGAAGCTGAAGGCGATGTATGTGGCTCCTTCCCGGCTCCCATTTTATCCTCACAACAACCCTGTGAGGGAGTGACTGGCCCACATTATTAATTTTTCTTGCTATTGTTAAATGATTGGGTGTCACAAACCCTTGTCTGTCTACTGCAAATCACCCAGAATTCTACCAATGGATCCTGATCTAAGTGCTGCCTGCCCTTGCATTGCATTGCATTGCTGAGCTGTGCCTTCCGTAAGCAGCAAACCAGCCTCCAAGGAGGTGGTGAGGTTCCTTGATATTTCCTTCTATTTCCAATTTTTAGGCTGTGAGTGCCATTCCTTATATAGCCAAAACAGCCACACACACACACACACACACACACACACACACACGGGTGGGCTCAACAGGCTTGGGAGAAACCCGAGATTTGCAGAAGCACAAAACATTTTTTGGGGGGTGACCCCAAACACTTAGCATGCTCAGTAGCTGTGGAATGCTGACTTTTGGGGAGGCCGGGGGGGGGAGGATGGAAAGCAGGGGAGGGGGATGGAATGGAGTGGTTGCAGTCCTGAAGTGCAGCACATCACACCACAACATTTTGCATGTCCCACTTCTGAGTCATGAATTCACAGGTCAATAATAATAATAATAATAATAATAATAATAATAATTTATTTCTTACCCGCCTCTCCACTCAGATCGAGGCGGGGAACAACCATAAATATAAAATACATAGCTAGTTAAAACATAGTAAATATTATTAAGATATTCTTAAAAACCTTTAAAAGTATCCTAAAAACTCTTAAAATTCCACTGGGTAGGCCTGTCGGAAGAGGTCAGTCTTTATGGCCTTTTTAAAAGCCAAGAGACTATCTAGTTGACGAGTCTCCTCCGACAGGCCATTCCACAGTCTGGGAGCAGCAGAAGGGAAGGTCCTCTGGGTGGAACCGGCCAGCCTAGTCTTGGCTGACGAGAGTAAATTCCTCCCAGAGGACCTACAAAGACAGGGTCACCCAGTTATTGGAATAGGCCCTCTGTACATGCATGATATTTATGCTTTCCTTATGTAGCACACTCTTGCGGTGGGTGGCGGGGAACCATAGCTCAGTGGCTGGAGCAACCCCCCTATGAGGAAAGGTTACAGCAGTTGGGATTGTTTAGCTTGGAAAAAAAGGCGAGTGAGGGGAGACACGATAGAGGTGTACAAAATTATGCATGGTGTGCAGGAAGTGGACAGGGAGACATCTTTCTCCCTCTCTCATAATGCTAGAACCCAATAGGGGTCATCCCATGAAGCTGATTGGTGGGAGACTCAGGAGTCAGGACAGATAAAAGGAAGGACTTCATCTCACAGCACAGAGTTAAACTATGGAATTCACTTCCACAAGATGTAGTGATGGCCACCAATTTGGAGGGCTTTAAAGGGGGATTGGACAAATTCATGGAGGAGAAGGCTATCAATGGCTAATTGGCTATATGCTTCCTCCAGTATCAGAGGGAGTATGCCTATGTACACCAATTGCTGGGGAACATGGGCGGGAGGGTGCTGTTGCACTCATGTCCTGCTCATGGGATCCCGTGGGCAGCTGGCTGGCCACTGTGTGAACAGAATGCTGGACGGGATGGACCCTTGGTCTGATCCAGCAGGGCTCTGCTTATGTTCTTAGACTGTTTTGAATGCAGATGGCTCCAGGATCGGTCCCAGGTATCTCCAGTTAACAAGAATGTAGCGGGTGTTAGTGTTGTAGCAGTCGCAGGAATGTAGCACAGAAACTTTTTTTTTTAGTAGCAGGAACACTGATGTCATCTGCCACCCGGCTCAGACTTCCCTGTTCCCTCTGAACTTAGCCACAGTCCTCACAGCGGGGCGGGGGGGGGGGGGATGAATTTCCTTAGCAACAATATATTGCTCCCTATTGTACTGCAAGGTATTTTGGGGTGTCTTGGTTTTGAATGGGCAAGGAAGACCCATTTTAGGCACTATCTCTATTACCCTGCCAAAGGTAGCTTTCTACACAAGCCCAGTGCCCGCCCTGAGTAGAAGGGCTTCATCAGTGGCCCACAAGCCTCGGCTTCTGACGTGACTCAGGCTGTTGAAGCTGTTCCAGTTCCAAGCAGTTCCAACTCATCTCCTCTGTTTTCTTTCTTTTCTCCAGCCAGAGCTGTTAAGTCTTTCACCTAGGAATGTTGTTTACTTCGAATATCACCCCTCTCTGCTGAAGAGGAAATGTGTATTGACAAGACAGGAAATTCCTGTGAACCGCAAGGAAGTGGACCACAACTGGTCTGCCTCTAGTCTTTGCACAGGTTTTCAGCTAGGCAATTTAAGGTGCAATCCTATGCAAGCTTAGACAGAAAAAAAAGGCCTACAACTCCCAGCATGCTGGGAGTTGTAGACCTTTTTTTTTCTTGTCTAAACTTGCATAGGATTGCACCTTTCAGCTCCAATCTTATAGACACTTCCCCAGGAGTTAGGTCCCATTGAACAGAGTGGAGCTTACTTCTGAGTAGACATGTACATGATTGCACTGTTGATTTTCATCAGTGCAGCCAGTTTAATGGATGCCTAGCCAGCGGCCATTCCATCAGGCTGCAAAGTAGAGGGAGAGAAGAAAAGCCGGGCTATTCTATCAGGTCTGCTGAGAGACCGAGCTGCCTTTGGCCCTCCCTCACCTATCACTTAGTGGCAGCCATTCCATCAGGCTACCTGAGCTATTTCCCTTCCAGCTGGTGTCTGAGCTTGTGTTTTTCCTCCTCCCTCCCCATCTCCTTTTCCTTGTGTGTCATGTCTTTTAGATTTCAAGCCTGAGGGAAGAGATATCTTACTACTGATATTTGAAAGTTGTTTTGGGAACCTTTTTATTAAAGAGCAGGCTGAAAATTATTATTATTATCATTATCATTATTATTATTATATAATAATAATAATAATAGTTAATGTTGTTTTAAATCTGTTGCTGTATTTTAAATCTGCATTGCTGCTAGGTTTTATTTTGGTTTTTATTTTTGCTTTATACTGTATTTTATCATGTTTTTTATATTGTATTTTATATTGTATTTTATCATGTTGTATTTTATGGTTTTATAACCATAAATATTTTATGGCTTTATATTGTATTTTATCATGTTGTATTTTATCGTTTTAATTGTTGTGAACCACTCAAAGAGCTTTGGCTAATAGGAATGTAATAAATAAATAAATAAATAAATCAGAGCCAGTGTGGCATAGTGGTTAGAGCACTGGACTGGGACTTGGGAGATCTGGGTTCTAGTCCCCACTCGGCCATGAAGCTCCCTGAGTTATTTTGGGCCAGTCACTGGCTCTCAGCCTAACCTAACTCACAGGGTTGTTGTGAGGATAAAATGGAGAGGAGGAGGATTATGTGAGCTGCCTTGAGTTCCTTGAAGGAAAAAAGTCAGAAAATAAATAAATAAGTAAAAGTAGTACAGTAATACCTTGGATTGCAAGTAACTTGGTCTGAGACTGTTTTGCAAGACAAGCAAATTTTTTAAATAAATTTTGACTTGATAAACAAGCAACGTCTTGCAAGACAAGGTAGGGATGTAACCGCTTGCCTTGAGCTGGCGTAGCGGGCCAAAATCGGCCCCGCTCATGCCCACCAGAGACTCGCTTTGATATAAGAGTGTTTTGGATTACGAGCATGGTTCCGGAACGAATTATGGTAGTTGTAAAAAAAAGTGAGTGCTTTCTCTCCACTGTACAACTAGTCCATTCAGACATATATTGTGTGTCTATATATCTATTAAACGTGTGTGTGTATAAATATATTTAACGTGTATGTGGGTGGAGATATATATTTAAAACCATACACAAATTAAGGCCAAGAAAGAGTTCTAAAAACAGCCCTAAGCTTCTGGATAATTTGTAGTACTCCCTTTTCAAAACAAGCTGGAAAAAGCAGTAGGGATTTTGCCTCGTGGAAGGTTCTCACAGTTAGAGCTGGATGAGTGCCGGGGCTTCCTGTGAACATTCAAAATCATGCAAAGGGCAACCCTTGGCAGGAACCGGCCTAGCAGGCAGCTAATTTGAGGTCCAGAGAAGCTCTCCTTGATCAGGAAGATCCCAGAATGAGTCTTGCCTCCATTTATAAATATGACATAGACACTTTATATAAGCATGACATAGATACTTTATATGCTGACAAACATGCACCGAGAGATAAGAATCGGCAGCTAGCTTGGATGGATGGCACTCTTTCCGAGATGCCAACTGCGTGTGCACGATGCTTTGTGAAAATTCTGTTGGATATCTGTTGGAAGCACATGCGGAGGCTGTGGAAAATGAGAAGGCGTTCTTTTCTGATGGTCGGCACAAAAAGACTGTTTTGTCCATTTCAGTTGTGGCCTGGGAGAGGGCTTGGAGAAGCCCCCTGGGTCCAAACATGTCCCAGGACAGGGATTCCTTCCTGCTGACATATCGGCTCGTGACCGTCGATGCAGTATTAATTTCTCACGTCATCCTAGTGGCCCCAGAGAACTCCTTAAACTCGCCGCGCTTCACTGGGGTGGAAATAGGTGGGGATGATAGAAGAACCGAAGGTGGGATGGGATGGGAGTGGGAGGTATCCCATACATCCGAAGGGGAAAATCTGACAGTGTAAAATGCCGGCGCCACCTTGTCGGGGTCTTCTGAAGTTTCTGTGTGACATTCATTGTATATTGTGAGGATAAACATCTTCCAGACACATCCACTCTCTGAGGAGCGTCTGTTTTGGCAGCTACTCTCCACTGTTGTGATTCCTTTTCTCCTGCAGCCTCAGAAAGGCAGAGCCTGAAAATAATCTTCTGAAAGTTGGGTTGCTTGGAGCTTGCATCTGTCTCTCTTAAGCGGTAACAGAGGACACAGGTAGGGCTGGTGTCGGGGGTAGGCATGGTCGGGCATCTACCGAAGGCCCACACCCCAGCAGGGGCCCACTGGCAAGAGCCCCCTGGAGTTGCTCCTCCTCTTCACCACTGCAACCTGCTTCTCCCTCTTCCTCTGGCCCAGACAAGGAGGAGCTGCAGATGCCACTGCCTACTTGTTCACTGGCTCTCTGCTTGTCAAGCAAGCATTAGTAACGGTGAGAAAGAGGTTGAGGAGCAAGAGCAGCTAGAGACAATGGTGCTAAGAAGGTAGGCTCACTGAGGGAGGCCCCCCCACTGAGGGTGTCTTGCCCAAGGGCCCTCCAAAACCTGGAGCGGGCATGGTTTAGATCAGTGTTCTCCAACCTTGGGTCCCCAGATGTTTTTGGCCTACAACTCCCAGCATGCCCCAGCCAGCTACCAAGGTTGGAGAACACTGGTTTAGATGTTCTCAGAATGCATCCTGTTGATTATCCCTCTGATCACTTGGTTATGTTGTGTAAGTTTCTCACTGTCCAGTGCCAGCTCCAGGTTTTGGAGAGCCCTTGGGCAAGACACTCTCAGTGGGGGGCCCTCCCTCAGCGGGTGGTTTCACAGGACACTTTAAGCCCAGGATAGCTATGTAACTACCCTAAACTTAAAGTATGCCTGCCCCCCCCCCCACTGTGCCCAACATACAGTCAGGCACAGCGGGGGTCCTGAGGCAGCTCTTCCCTCCTCAGTCCTTGGGTTGTGTGAACTGTGTGTTGTTCACCATCATTTGTTAGCTGGTCTGGGTTCAGACAACATGATAACCCAAATTTCAACGACCACCCATGGTTCAACGACAGCCCGCACTCAACCCATGTTCCACCCTTGAGTGTGGGTCATCCTGTTGTCTGAACCCACTGAGTGTCTTCTGTTAAAAGGTAAGCTACAGGGGCCCACAGAATGGTTGCAGCCCTACCAGCTTTAATCCAGATCAGACACTCGCCTTAGTAATGTGGGAAGCAGTTCAGTTATATGCGATTCTCTTGATCCATGCTAGCCAGTCACCATTCTGGATTGTTTTGTGGGTGGATTCTTTGTTGGACTCCATGATGAACAAAACAAAGTCAGCTTTTGGAGGTGGCGGTGGTGAGGATGCCACATCCTCCCTTCGGCTGGTGTTTATGCCTGGGATTCCCAACGAGGCCCTCTAGTGACTTCCAACATCTGCTTTGGGGGCTGTGAGCAGGCTATTTTTAGCCACTGTTTATTTGGACTCAGTGCATCGCTTGTCAGAAATATCCCTACAGCTTTTACAAACACAACACCCAGGTCATGAAGGAAGGAACATCCATCCCACACAAGATGCTACACTCAAAGACCATTGCCTGGGCTCCAGCGACTTAAAGCAATGCTGTCTGTATTTATTTCTTCTTATTTATTGATTATGAACATTTATACACTGCCTTATCTGCCCAATACAGGCCTGTGGCTTACGCTGGCTCAGCTTGTCTGAGTGTGGAAAGCTAAGCAGGGTCAGGCCTGGTTATTACTTGGATGGGAGACCCCTCCTCTAGTTTCCTGCATTGAGCAGCGGGCTGGACTCGATAGCCTTGTAGGCTCCTTCCAACTCTATGATCTATGAAATCTATGAAAAGCCATCAAGGTGGTATACAACAACTGAAAACAAGAAAAACAAGAAAATTAAAAACAGTGAAAACATTAAAACAATAGATTTTAAAGGCTAAACAGAAAAGATGCATCTTTACACCCTTTCATTTTTTTTAACCATGAAATTTTATTATATCATGAAATTTTATTTTATTTCAAAATAAATTTAACAAAGTAAAGGCAACAAAAAGAAGAAGATACATATTAATAAATCAAGATCACTAACAGTGCAATCCAATGAGGCTGCCCTTAACCTTCCGATTCCAAACTCGGAGGATTACGGCCGGGCATCGACAGAGGGGAGAAAGAGCACGGAGGCGAAGGTCACATCCACACCACACTCCTCCCACCCAGCAAAATTGGCCGCCTAAGTGTTTTGCCCTAGAGTGCGATGAGAGGTGGCTGAAGCGCCGGCCAGGATGCTGCGTATGTTGGTGGAGCCTGTCTACCCCCCTCCCCGCCCACAAAACTCAGTTTCTAAGTTGCTCTCGTGACCTTGGAGCTGCAGCCGGCACGGTTCTTTCCAGGGATGGGGACTCGGACTCCAGGACTCGACTCGTGAGTCGGACTGAGTCCCCCCTCTGACTTGAGTCAGACTCAAGTCCCAATATTTTTAATGGGACTCGAGACTTGACTCGGGACCAAGGACTCGTGTTCCAAAATCGTGTTCCTCAAATGCAACATGGATAGGCTTTAGGAAGTACAGCAAGTTTATTTTTTAAAATCATTTTCCTAAAATGCAACCTTTCAGACATTTTGGGTTTGGCTGCCTCTGCCTGCCTGCTTTGGGGTTCCCTGCCTCCTCTGCCTGCCTGGTCTCTTCTTAACCAGTTCCACAGTTTGAATTGTCCAAGACAAAAGCCTCTGCCTGCCTGGTTTGGGGTTCCCTGCCTACAGACCTGTGGCTCACGCTGGCTCAGCTTGTCTGAGCGTGGAAAGCTAAGCAGGGTCAGGCCTGGTTATTGCTTGGATGGGAGACCCCTCCTCTAGTTTCCTGCATTGAGCAGGGGGTTGGACTCGATAGCCTTGTAGGCTCCTTCCAACTCTATGATCTATGAAATCTGCCTGTCTGGTTATTTTGGGTTTGTCTGCCTGGTCTGTTCTTGCCATAATCAGTTGCAGAGTTTTGAAATAAAAAGGCACACTTGTGCCTAGAATTTATTTAAGCAACACATCTGAAGTAGCCTTATTTTGTTGGGGGAAAACCCCATTGATTTTAATAGGGACTCGTGGAGTCAGCTTTGGGAGTGACTTGTGACTCATGAGTCACCATTTTGGACCAAGGACTCGGACTCGAGACTCGGGTCCAAAGACTCGTGACTCGACTCATGACTCGAAACCAAGGACTCTTCAACATCCCTGGTTCTTTCTGTGGCGGCTGCTAGGGCAGGAGCTCCGAGCTCTGAGTCCCAGCTTGGAGCTGGGACTCCTAATTATCCTATGGCCACCTAGATTCTGCCTAGCGGCCATAGGATTGTGCGCGCCCGAAAGAAACAAAGGAATTCACTCGTTATAATTCTCAGTCTATAACCGATATGCTTATGGAACATCTACAGTAAAACAGTCTAAGTAGGAGCTCGATAGCAAATGAAAGAGTGAAAACACAATTTATACAGCATATAAAAGGAGCGTGTGCGAGTGTGTGTTGTTTTGTGTGTATGTTTGTTGGATGTACTCAGGGAAAAGTCCTTCGAATGTCTCTTCTGCATGAAAATGTTCTGAGCTGGAGTCCAACATCTCTGGAAGGCCGCAGCTTCCTCTCCTCTGTTTCAGGGCTTGTCATCCGATTTAAAGAATTTTCCAGAGCGATCCTATGGCCCCCAAACAGCATCTAGAAGGCCTTAGGATTTTTAGAAGTCCCAGCTCCCAACATCAGAACTGGGACGCCACACTCAGTGCCATCGTCCTCCACACTGCCGGCGCAGGAAGAACTGTGCCGGCTGCGTCTCTGTGAGGTCATAAGAGCAACCTCGGAGAAGGGGTTTAGGGGGCTGGGCGGTGGCGGGGAGGAGACTGGCACCACCAAGATACGATGTCCAAAGCGCGGCAGTTAGATGTCTGAAATCGGCCGACTAGCTGCTTTACAGGGCAGGAGGAGCACGGAGGTGACCTTCATCTTCATGCTCCTCCCACTCTGCATAGGATGCCGTAATCCTCCAAGTTTGGAGTGTTACAGGCATTCCCATAGGATTGCACCCTCAGACAATTAATCAAATGAGTTGTGCTGCACAGTCCCCTACACGCTTACATTGGGCAGACAGATGGGTCTTCCAACAGCAGCACTGCCAACATTGGCTGGGGAAGATGGATGTTGTAGTGCAACACATCTGGAAGGTGCCAGGTTGGGGGAGGCTGGTGCAACTCAATGAAGTCTGCACACCTGCTCCTCCATCCCACGGTACACACTGCATGCTGGGGCTTTTCCAGTATAACCAGGAACATCTCCCCCACCATCCGTGAGCAGGGGGTTGGACTCGATAGCCTTGTAGGCTCCTTCCAACTCTATGATCTATGAAATCTATGAAATCCCCCACCACTTGGTTTTGCTTAACATTTAGCTTGAAGAAAAGTTCCAGTACACAGCTACAGTATATGCTTTGCAAAAATGTAATGGCATGGAGGATGCCTTCCTCGAATACTTTGATTACTGCGATATTGCCTCCAAACAAGACTGTCCTGATTAAATCGGATTTAATTATTGGAAAGCCTCTGTTCTTCCCAGTGGTTTTTGTGAAGAAAAGAGCCTTTGGGGGTTCCTACATGTACACACACACACACGCCTCCTCATGCGTAAACCAAGTAAGGCCAGTTGGGGGGCTGGGAGGAGGCGAAATGTACATAAAGTATCGGGTGGGGCATGGCGCCTGAAAGTCCGGTCTACGGCTTTTCAGATGCAAATATAGTTCAGGCCCAGTAAGTCATGAGTTCCCCTCCCCCTGCCTGGACAGGTGAAGTGTATCATGATTGGCTGAGAAGCAGCAAAGCTACAGGAAGGGGGAGGGGGGGAAAAGGTATATTCCCAAAGTGTAGCCTTTGTGTCTTTGTCTTTTGGGTCACCGCATGGTTGCTGTTAGAGCAATGGCGGTAGGCCAAGCAGAGGTCCAAGCCTTCGGGAGGCCTCAGGAACCGACCCCAGGTAGCTCCTGGTGAAATTAGCTGAATGAGGGCTCTGGTAAAGGCAGGCCCTGTGGAGGGCTACCCATCTCGGACCTTCGGGTAGGTGGAGTAGTTCCCCCCGGGCGGCAGGGCTGTGCTGGATCCAACCCTGGAAGAGAACTGACCCTCAGGTAACCAGTTGTGTGCCTGAGAGATATAAAGAATCAGGTTTTGTTATTTTGTAGCTCTATTTCTGTGTACCAAAGTGTCTCTCTCTAATTTTGTGTGCTTCCCTCATTTCCCACCTTTTGTTGTATAATGCTACCAGAATAAACCTTCCTTGGTTTTACCCCACATGGGTTTTGTAGTTGCTCTGTGGCTTCAGTATCTAAATCCAGGTTACAGAATTGAAGGCGAGTCCCTGAACAGAGATCCAAGTAGGATTGCAGACAGCGGAGGCTGGCAATCTGGTACCTTGAGGTCTCTGGGGGTCTTGGTTCCTTTTGGGCAGGAAAGGGTGGGGGTGTGGCGGGCCAGCCAGCCCCCCCTTCCTCCACAGTTTTATATCACCCGATGGGATGAAATATCTGTTTTGCAACATGTTTTGTTCGACTTTTAGTTATAATTCTTCTCCTTTATTTCTTTTTACGGTGGCCACTTAGGTATTGCCAGAAAGGAGGGTTAGACATCACCCCAAAAAGAGGACAAAAGAGGATACATGTTTGCATAAAATGTGCAGGCACTACTTTACCTGTATAGATGCAAATTTTTTGGGGGGGACTATAATTTTAATGAAGATACAGTCCATCTCACTATAGCAGTGAAGGCTGTGTGTCCAGGTGGCCTGGGTGCCTGGCCTGCTCAGGCTGCTGTCCAGGTGCTAAGTGCTGATGGGCATCTTCAAAGCGCCTGATCTGCTCTCCCTCCTTAGGGTTCTTTATCTTTGAACCGAACTTGGACTGGACAGCCCTTCAAACAGAGGACTGTCCTCTGTAAAGTAGGACATACAGCTGCATTATTTCTATTAATATTTATTGTTATAGATCAGTGTTCTCCAACCTTGGGTCCCCAGATGTTTTTGGCCTACAACAGCTATGCTGGCTGGGGCATGCTGGGAGTTGTAGGCCAAAAACATCTGGGGACCCAAGGTTGGAGAACACTGTTATAGATTGTGTGTGTGTGTGTGTGTGTGTATTTAATAAACGACTGATGGGGGGATAGTTTGCGCATTACTTTGTCACATTTTAATTGGTCTTAATAGAGGTATTCGCCTATTGCTACTTCTCACTTGTGTTTCCAAATTCCGAATGCAAGCAGGGGTAGCTCTGCTTTCTGTTTAACTGCAGACCTTTCTAAAGGTGCAGAGAAACCACAGAGTGCAGACTTCCAGTCATGGGGGAGGTTGGTGACTCCTATGTCAGTGGGGCTCCTTATCCATGGCATATTTTTGTTTGAGCTTTATAGGAGCTATACATGATGCTGAACTCCACCCCCAAAATAGGTTCACCACCACGGATAGCTCCTATAAAGCTCAAACAAAAAGATGCAATGGATAAGGAGCTGCACTGATATAAATAGGAGTCAGCAGCCTCCCCGTGCCTGTGTGATTCTGCCGATCATGTACTCACTCCTGGGAGTGGGGAACATGTTCAACGAGCAAATCACAGTGATGAAGTGCTCATTCCAGCTTTCTCATGCTTGAGTCACTTCACTTGATCCCAAAGGACCGTTCATACCCAGGCAAAATAGTAAACAGGACTTGTTCAAGCATGTTCCTGGTGAACGAAGTGGAGAGGCCGGAACGCTTAGCGTGTGCGCAAAGGATCTTGTTTTTCCTTGCGCTGGGCTCAAGCAAATGTACCAGCTGCAAAGGGAAATTTGTTGCGTTCTAGAGAAATGTGTCCTGAGTTATGGTCAAAGGGGGCTTATTCATCCTGTTGTTGTCATAATTAATAATTTCTTTCACTGGGAAATCAGTTCCGCTGTTTCTTCCTGGAGTAGTTTTTAATTAGATTCTAATCTCAGCAGTTCTCTTGTGACTCTAGAATTGCTCTGCTGGAATTGGCGGACTGGCTCCAGATTTAAATAGATGAAAGATCAAGAGCTGAGTTCAGCCTGTTGCTAGAGTCAGTGGTGCCAGCAGAGCAGGACTTTGGGGCAGAGGTCCAGGGCCCCATTCAGCAGAATGGGCTGGAGGGTCCCCAGACCCTGAAGGGCTAGTTTACCATATTTTGAAATTGGCAAATTAATACATATTATTATTTAAAGTGTGTGTGTGTGTGTATATATATATATAAGACCATTAAGTCCGGAGACTACAATTACCGAACTGCACCACTGGCTTGGGTTGCCATCTTTTGAATCAGTCCCCAGAACTGGTTCTTTAATTGCACTTTGATCTGCAGCAGCAATTATAACAGGAGATACAGTTTGGGGTGATGGTTAGAATGCTGGACAAAGACTGGAGAGAGCCAGGTTCAAATTACAACTCAACTACAATGCGCTGGCTGGGTGATTATCTTTAATCCTAATCTGCCTCGCAGGGCTGTTGTGAGAGTAAAATAAGAGGGAGGGGGAGAGAACCATCTATGTTGCCCTGAGCAACTTCGAGGAAGGAGAGGATATAATTATAACAAGCAAACAATAACATTTAGCTCTGTGCCATGAAACAGCTTCACTTGCTGAATTCTGCATATCAAACTTCTATTAAAGGGACAGGAGAGATCAGGCTGTTGCTGTTTTTCTAGCTAGTTGGCACCTTATCTGTTGGGAGCAAGTGTTTGGGGAGGGGCAATTGTCCCCTTTACAAAAGAACCAGTGTGGCATTATCATTAGAGTGTCAGACTCCAACTTTGGGGAGACCCAGGTCTAAAGTGGACTTTAATTGCAAGGTAAGCCACCCCACCTGGGCTTTTTAAACAATTCTTAATAAGTGGGAGGAGGGAAGGGGGTGGTTTTCACTGGAACCGCAGCATGTGGGTAGGGGAGGTTTTGCTCTTCCCAATACAGCCATGATCCTGATGAAGATTGCCATAACAACATAAGAAGAGCCCTGCTGGGTCAGGCCAAGGGTCCATCCAGTCCAGCATTCTGTTCACACAGTGTCCAACCAGCTGCCCACGGGAAACCCACAAGCAGAACATGAGATGAGGGCAACAGCACCCTCCCGCCCATGTTCCCGAACATTGCCCCTCTCTGACACTTAGCATTAGAAAGAAAGCCCCCATCACAATGAAAACTGGGCCCACTCTGGCTGCTGCTGCTGCTGATTGTTATTATTATTTATAAAACGTGTTGTTACTTACCATGCAATTAAGTCTGGGGTGCAGAACCTCAAGCAGCAGGGGCAAATTGGACGCACCTGGGGTCCCAATCCAGCTCTCTGGAGTTCCTAAAGGCCCTTTGTCCCCTGATCATTTGGTGGCTTCCTGGGCTGGCTTTCGTGCAGTCCCCCCCCCATTCTAAAATGTTGAAATTCCTCTCCCGAGGCTTAGTTATTGGCAATAAGAGCTTTAAACTAAAACATGCTGGTATTTTTGGCCCCACCCCTTTTTGCCTTAGGCCCCGCCCACCTTTGGAATGTGGCCCCCGAGAGCTTCTTTGAAATGGAATTCGGCCCTTGGGCTGGAAGAGGTTCTGAACCCCTGAATTAAAGTAACATCTAGGTTGGCCCCCAGGTTCAAATCCTCACTTAGCCATGGAGACCACTGGTGGCCTTGGGTCTGGCACCATCTCTCAGCCTAACCTACCTCACACGGTTGTTATGAGGATAAAAATGGGAGAGGAAGAACCATATATGCTGCCCTGAGCTCCTTGAAAAAAAGGTGGGATATAAATGTAATAAGTCATTGAAAAAAAAACACACACCCCATAATATACATTGTTTAGCAATCTCAGTTATGAAGTATTCCCTACTGGGGGAGAAAGGACATTTTGGGGGGCGGGAAGAAGAGTGGAGTTTTAAGTATTTTAAATCATGTATTTACATTATTTCAAGTTTGGACAAAGAACGATTAAAAAGTGATCAAATGGCTAGAAGCGGAATACCTGCACATTTCCAAAAAAATAAAATTAAAAATATCACGCATCTAGAGAACATTCTGTTTGGGCAATGGCCTTCAGTTATTTCAAATATTTGGGTGTGGGTGGGTTACCACCCTGTTCCTGACAGCGGTTCTGCGCTTGTAACAGCTGCATGCGGCAAAAACTTAAGCAGGTGTCAATTTCCTAAGCCTATAGATAAAGTAAGGCAGTGCTTCTCAAATAGTGGGGCGGGCCCCCCAGGGGGCGCGCGAGGCTCCGTAAAGGGGGGCTCGTTTGACCTCAGTTAAAAGTTTTTTTTAATATTGTGTTCCTTTAAATCCTGTGCTCCTTTAAATCTTTTCTGCTACAGTTAATAAAGCTATTCTTTGTTGTAAATTGATCCACATTTCTTTCTTTTTTTATTCTCTTATACGTTAATAAGGATACAGTGTTATGCAGAGGTGTACTTATAACAATTTTATAGACAAATGATACTATTTACAGTCGCGCGGGGGGCGCGAAATGTTTTCTTCTTCCTAGGGGGGGCATGACAGAAAATAATTGAGAAGCACTGAAGTAAGGAAAGGTTTTACCTGCTGGAGTTCTGCTTCTAATGTGTCTCTTAAAGGGAAAAGGAAGCAATCCTGCATGCAACTTTTTTCCGTTTCTCATCTGCTCCTGCACTGCAGGAGGAAGCCCTTTGTCCTGGACAGCTTAGAGATGTGAGGGGCCGGCAAAAAACCCCAGATACATTTGGGAGAACCCCCCCTTTTTCTTTTTTTTCAGAAAAAAAAAGGAAATAATTGGGGGGGGTTGTTTCTATTTTTTTTCAGGAAAAAATGGGAGGGGGAACCCACCGACCCCGAATTCTTCTGGGTTTTTTTCCCCGAGCCTTCACATCTCTAGGACTACTTCATGTTATGTTGGCATGAGTGGGCCCAAAAAACATTTGTTATGTGCTGAGAAATAAAACAACAGGAACAGGGGGGCTCTGGAACTGCAGTTGCACTGCTGAGCATCAACGTTAAATGTTGCACAAGACACTGATGTTTCTTTTTTTCTTTTTTTCAAATTTTTTTCTTTTCAAAAGAAAAATAAAACCAGATAAACATCACAGATAAATATCACAGGTAAACATAGCGTGCAACAACACTAAACTAAAATGGACCCCCGATTTTTCCCACAACAAAGCATAGGTAACATTATATACTCTACTCTGTGGTTTACAAATAAATTTCTCTTGTCAAATGTTTTTCTTCTTATTGATGTTCCCATAGCCCGTAAACAGGGTTGCCAGGTCACAAACTGGAGGTCACATTTCTTTCTTTCAACAGGTCTTGCAAGAGTTTGCAGCTGCAGCGTCTCTGCTGCATATCCTTCTTCAACTGTCCCTATTTCCTAGGGACAATCCCTGATTATTTCAAACAGGGGTGCAGAACCTCAGTCTCTGGGGCCGAATCCAGCCCTCCAAGGTTCCTCCAATGGCCACGGCCCCTTCGCTTGTGGCCCCACACCCTCCGCCCCCCACCAGTCATTGTTTGGTGGCTTTCCAGCATCGTTGTAGTTATTATTTAGTTACTTGTTAGATTGGGCAATCCCCCAAATGGCAAATGCCCTCAGGGTGGTTTACAAGGATAAAACCAACACACACACACACACACACCAACAAAATAACCCAACAACAACAAAAATGCAACAATGAAAGTATGAAAATAATACAATATTAAACATTAAAAACATTTAAAGATATTAAAAGCATTAAGGAGCCAGCAGTAAAATTAATAATCAGAGAAACAGATTAAAGATTAGATGCCTGCTGAAAGAGGGGGGTCTTAACCTGGCATCCAAATGTATATAGTGAAGACACCAGACCAAGCTCTTTTAGGGTGCAATCCTATGCGTGTTTAGACAGAAAACAGTCCTACACCTCCCAGCATTCCCCAGCCAGCCATGCTGACCGGGGAATGCTGGGAGGTGTAGGACTTTTTTCTGTCTAAACATGCATAGGATTGCACCCTTAGTGACGTTTCCCCCCATTCTAGAAGGTTGAAAGGCCTCTCATAACGCTTAATAGTTACTGGCGGTAAGATATTGAAACTACAATAAGCTTTAAGCCCCACCCCTTTTGCCAGCTGCCCATGGGGAACCCACAAGCAGGACATGAGTGCAACAGCACCCTCCCGCCCATGCTCCCCAGCAACTGGTGTACATAGGCATTCTGGGTCATAGAATATGTGGCGGTCCATGAAACATCCAGCTGGGATAGAAACAGTTTAGGGAGAAGAGGGTAGCGGTGCAGCTAGGGTTGGACTTCGGGGCCAAGCTCTGGGGCCCCTGCACCCACACCCCCCAAATGACCACCCAGAGAGCAGCAGGTGATGAGGGCACCAGAAGCAAACTCCATTTTATTCCTGTAGTCATGATGGTGCTCTGATTGTAGCGAGTTGAAAATGCAAACGTGTACATGCTACATGCTCAGAGTGTTTGTTTTAAATCAGGGTTGGCAAGGACTGTTGTCGTTGTTCTAAAATATCAGGAATGTAGAAGCAGTTGTAAAGCATGGAATGGCAACTGGGGTGAGGGAGAAGAGAAATGTTAGTTGTGTGCTTCATAACTGAAGTAAATACATGTGGCCATCTAAAGGGCCCCGCATAATATCATTATGTTCAGAGTCTAAAATTACCTAGCTGCACCACTGAGAGGAGGAGGAGGAGGAGGAGGAGGTGGAGGAGGAGGAGGAGAAGAAGAAGCTGGTCTCTTCTGCTTATTATCTCACCACCAGCTCCTCCTGAATAACTTACCGTGCAACCCTATATACGTACATGCCTATTCCAGCCTTCCCCACCCTGGTGCTCTCCAGAGGTGGTGGACTACAACTCCCATAATTCCCAGGCTGACTGGTAATTATGGGAGTTGTAGTTCAATACAACTGGAGGGTGCCAGGTTGGAGAAGGTTGCTATATATATATGATACAATAAACTCATTGTAAGCATAATAGGCTATCTGTTCTGGCTATTCTGCAATGGTAAAAACAGGAGGAGATAAGCATCCAATAACAATGCAAAAAAGGGGGAGAACAGGTTCTCAGGATGCAAATTCTTTAATATTGTTTTCAGGTGGAGGAGCCCTACACGTTTCAGCCTATAGTTTTTTAAGGCCTTCCTCAGGGGGTTGTAGAAAGATGTCTGCAGAATTCTTCAACAACTAGAATGTCTTTCACTGTTGGTGGCCGAAACGCGTTGGGATCCTCCACCTGAAAACAATATTAAAGAATTTGCATCCTGAGAACCTGTTCTCCCCCTTTTTTTGCATGATTCTGCAATGGTGCCACAACTCCTTAGGCCCCCATGCGACACGCTTTCTGGCTACAAGCTGGATTGCTGCTATGGTCATGTCTCGACTCCAGATCTTCCATCTGTCCCGCACAAGAACAGGGATGTATGAGATATTCGTTTCAGTTTGTTTTTGATCAGGATTTACCCAATTTGCACCTTCTGGACTGAACGCGGACGCAATCCGCGTGGCCGAAGACTGTACATTTCCAAGCCTTGCAGTATGATTCGCAGAGCTCAGAATAATGCGTTCAACAGCATGTGTACATTTGGAAAAATACAGTACGAAAATACGCACGGATTTTCATGCTAAAAGGAAGAAACAAAGCTCGCAATCTGCTATGGACTCAAGTCGGAACAAGCTTCGAGATGGAATTTGGAGAACTTCCGCAAGCTCAAGTTTTGCTGATTCGCGCACAAGAATCGTATGCGGAAGGCTCCAGACAAGCATATGAGGAATGTCCGGGAGCTTCTTTCCACTCAGCCACAGCCCTGTTTTCATAGCCTCTTCTTGGGTCAATTTTGTCAGGTATCTGTTCTGAAGGGTGGGGGGGGGGGATGGCTGTGAATGAAGTAAATTCAGGAGGAGAAGATTTTTAAATTTCATTTTAAAAGGTGAATTACCGTAAACAAGGAGTATCCCTTGCTCCAGGGAGACGCTAAGTAAGTTTGACACCTTTATCTCTTCTTCTAAAGCAGCTCAGGCAAAAACGAAGCAGAGAACTGCAAATTATTGCCCCAAACTTGGGTGTTGCCTCTCTTTGATTATCCTCTGAATCACTCAGCGGTAATTTCTTTCTGCACCTCTTGACTTGTGTGGTAGGGAACGGTAAGGGAACCCATTGTGTGTGGCCCCACTGACCACACCAAATAAGGCACCTCCTATCACTCCAAGAAAAATCTGAGGCCTTGGTGGAACCTCAAATGCTCATTTGCCCTTATTTTGAAGCCTTTTTCTTTGTTTTTATTTTATTTTATTTATTTATTATGTTTATATCCCGTCTTTTTTTTCCTGCAAGGAACCCAAGGCGGCTTATGCATGGTGTGGAGGAAGTGGACAGGGAGGCATTTTTCTCCCTCTCTCATAACACTAGGACCCGGGGTCATCCCATGAAGCTGATTGGTGGGAGATTCAGGACAGATAAAGGGAAGGACTTCTTCACACAGTGCAGAGTTAGACTGTGGAAGTCACTTCCACAGGATGTGGTGATGGTCAGCAATTTGGATGGGTTTTAAAGGGGATTGGAGAAATTCATGGAGGAGAAGGCCGTTGGTGGCTACTAGTCCTACTGTGCTTCCTCCAGTATTAGAAGCAGTATGGCTGTGTACACCAGTTGCTGGGGAACATGGGCAGGAGGGTGCTGTTGCACTCATGTCCTGCTTGTGGGAATGCTGGGAGTTGTAGGACTGTTTTCCTATCTAAACGTACATATGATTGCACCCTTAAGGACTCCAGACTGAGCAGGTAGTTGTGGATTGCGGTGGGATCTTGTTTCAATATCCATTTTCCAGACATGATTGTGAAGATGTAGCTGTCGGAGGCTTCTAAACAGGACCCTCCCAACTTTTCAATTGATTTTGATAACCCCGGAACAATTTTGCAGCTCGGGTAGCTTATTCATCGCTTAGTCATTTCTGCTCTGCCTTGACTCACAACAGGTGATCACACCCTGCAGAAATGCAGGCGTTTTGTAGTTTTCACACCCCTGGCTTGTGTTGATGCACAGTTGCTACTCAGTGGTACCTAATAGCTATCAAGACAGCTGGGCATTCCATACTTTATCCTCCTTGGAGGGAGGGAAATTTGCCAAGTGTACCTTGAGTTTATTTAGCCAGCACAACTTTTATGTCCAATAGAGACTAAACTAATGGAAGGTGATGGGGGCGGGGGAGAGACGGAGGGGAGGAGGAGGAGGAGGAGAAGCACTCTGCAAAATCATTCCCATCTACATGCTTTTGGGATTAAAGAAGGGAAGAAAGTCTTTTAAAGGGCTTGGCCAGAAATGTTGATTCCGCCCCCCCCCCATGTGGAATGTTATATCTGTATCCCAGACTTCACCACCAGGCCCACAGGAATTCTGGACAAGAAGAGAAAGATGTGTGTGTGTGTGTGTGTGTGTGTGTGTGTGTGTGTGTAAATTCTGTGGAATTCAGTGCATTTTCTGTTACACATTGGGCAGTTTTCCAGATTGTCACTCATGACCAGGCACACCCCTTTTAGAAGAAGCTATTTAAAGACGAGCCCGAGTACAGCACCCTCCAAACGACAGAGACGAGGGATGCACGGAGCAAGGGGCGCAGGATGTTTGACAACTTGGGGGCCATCATAACCGTCACCCTCTTCCTTTTTGCCCTTGGGCCAGGCTGGGTATGTATAGGCGTAACCATTTAATTGTGTGTACCGGGATGAGTGGGCTTGACGTGTGGTTTAACACAGGCCTGGTATAATATACGTACATATTCCTAGTTTAGTTTTGGGCAACATGCAGGATTGGCCTCTAGTGCATCCTCCACTGCCCACCCCCACTGCACTGCCGAAATTTGGTGGCACGGCAGCAGTGGCCAAGAAACCAGTGGAGGCTGTTGTCTCCAATGTCAGTGGGGCGGTGTGCCCACTCTGGGCAGTAGTCTGATCTTTAAAGGAGCTATCCATGGTGCTGAACCCTATCCCCAAAATAGGTTCAGCAGCATGGATTCAGACTGCAACCCGGAGTGGATACACTGCCCCACGGGGGGGGGGAATAGGTGCATGGTAGCAGCAAGGGTGGTGCAGTCACTAGGTGGGTGTGGGGTGGAAATTGTCCCCCAGGCCCCCCGAAGTTGCCCACCCCTGCTGTTGGTGAAGGCAGTGTTGTTTCTGCATGTATTACAGAGGCAGGAGCATGCCCGGGGCAAACTGACCCATCATTGAGGTGCACATGGCATTTTGTTGGTGCTCAGAGATCCGGTTTTGCTGTGCGATCTTTGGTGTACTGTAGGGGATGCTCAGGCATGTGAGGCTGGAACCGGGCACTGCCTGCGGTAACCGTCTCTAATTCCAAGAGGGAAATGCTGCCGAGGAAACACCAGATGTGCCGGTGAAGGTTAACAGGCAAAGTTGCTTGTTAGCTCTTTGGGCCAGAATTATAGCCTCCGTCCCATGGCGCTGTATTCAGACCAAGGTTTCTCAATGTGGGCAAATGACCACTCAAGTGAGCTGCGGTGCTGTCTGGGTAGGACTTTGGGGCAGATGTCTGGGGCCCCACTCAGCAGAATGAGCAGGTGGGGTGAGGGCTCTAAACTGCAGCAAGGCTGGTTTACCACACTTTGAAGTATTTGCACATCACCCTCTAAAGAGTGTGGTAAACCAGCCTTGCTGCGTTTAGAGCCCTCACCCCACCTGCTCATTCTGCTGAGTGGGGCCCCAGACATCTGCCCCAAAGTCCTACCCAGACAGCACCGCAGCTCACTTGAGTGGTCATTTGCCCACATTGAGAAACCTTGGTCTGAATACAGCGCCAAGCACATGGGGCCTCCGTAAGACCATTAGATTCAGAGTCTAAAATTACTTAACTGCCCCACTGCAAGCGAGGGAAAACAGGAAGCATGGTGGTCGGTGAAGAGGGACCAGCTAACAGCTGCAGCCACTTGGGGGTTTTTTTGTCTTCACACAAACTGGTTGAAAATTGATGGGTGGTGGGGCAATATACATGCAGATGGACTTTGATAGATCCTGGTGGGCTCGCAAGAGAAAGGATTGCAACAGGCATCGCTGTTGGTTAAGAGGGAAACACCGGCTGTCTAGAAGGGAATAGAAAACAGAAACTATGGACTTGGAAGGAGACCCAGGAGGGTGGGGGTGGAGGTGGATGAAAGGCTTGGGAAACTTCCTGTTCTGATACAATATTGACTTTGGCCAGTGGTGTAACTTTTTGACAACAATGTGCTTAAAATGAGTTATAGTGCAAAATGGCAGTGAAGGAAATCACAGAACCCCATTTGCAAATAAGCTAATTGAACACGTACTGTTTGTTGTTACAATTATTTAGCTATGCTTTCATCCAACCTGTCCTGCAGTAAGCTCAGGGTATGTAGTTCTCCCCGTCCCCCGCTAGTTTATCTGCACAACAACCCTGCAAGCGAGGTTAGCTTGAGAGATGGCAACTGGCACAAGTTACCCAGTGGGTTTCACGGCTAGGTGGGGATTTGAACCAGGGAACTCCTCATTCCCAGCCCAGCAATCTAGCAACTACACTGGCCTTCTCCAACCTGGTGCCCTCCAGATGTGTTGGACTACAATACCCAGCATTGGGGGGAACTTGGGAAGGGGGAGATGCTGGGAGTTGTTGCCCAACACATCTGGAGGGCCTTGATTGGGGAAACTGCGCTGCAACATGCTGGCTGTCAAACTCACAAGCCGCCACCTAATCCCAACTCCATTCTCCTCCGGTTTATCACCACCACGGCTGTTTTAGGGTGCTTCCAGACAAGGCTATTATTGTGCGATGGCCTGGCCTCATTCACAGAATGTTACAAGTTTTTCTCTCTCCAGATAATTACCTTCTTCCATTCATAACTCTCCTGTGTTTTCCCACTGCGCTTTTCCATCTTTTTTTCTTACCAGAGCAAATCCATTAATGAGGGAAAGATGAAAGAGCACCACAACGTCTTTTAATTGGTAGCTCTTGGGAGTCCTCCATCTGGAAGCACCCCAAATCTCCCGCTGCTCATACACTCCTAGCCTTCCTTGTTTTCCCATCGCTGCTGTTACTCCCTCTTCTCAGCCCATTCCCTGGGGGGGGGGGGGAGGCAGGCAAGCATATTTACCTCCAAAACCTTTAAGAGCCAGAAGTTTCTCCACCGAAGAACTGCCTGAAGAAGACCTGGGAGTGAAGGGGTGTTTCCAGATTGTGTGTGTTGGGGATCCAGATGATATTGGCTGGGTTCACACAACACGACATGTCAGAGTATGGGTTGAGCATTGGTTGATGTTGAATCATGGGTTGTTGTGTGTTGTGTGAACCCAGCCGCACTAACAAACCTTGGTTTGTTAACCACAAAGAGAACCCATGGTTTGTTGCTGGGTAGTGAACTGTGGGTTGTTTCATGGGAACTGTGGGTTGTTTCATGGGGGAAAGGAAGTGGGGTCAGGGGAAGGTGGTGTGGCCTTCTGGGGATCCCAGGTGGGCTGGACTGAGACCCCGGGCCCCAGGTTCCCCATCCCTGCTCTAAGGCACCACAGGACTCCCCTTTTTTCTTCTTTCTTTTGCTGTAAAAGACCAACACATCTACCCCGCTAGGATTGTTACAGGTGGTATTTTGAAGATAACTTGCTGGCCTTTACTGAGGATTACTGGATCTCCCAAGTAAGCATGCCTCAATAGTTAGTCATCCACTCGGCTATGAAGCTCACTTGGGTGATTTTGGGCCAGTCCCTGACTCTCAGCCTAACCTACCTCACAGGGTTGTTGTGAGGATAAAATGGAGAGGAGTAGGACCATGTAAGCCGCCTTGGGTTCCTCGCAAGAGGAAAAAAGACGGGATATAAATATAATAATAATAATAATAATAATAATAATAATAATAATAATAATAATACAGTATCTACGCAAGGAATACACCCATGGTGTCTATGGGCCTAGGGCAGGTGTGGGCCCTTTGCTAATCCTTCCTATTTGGAAAGATATGTAGGGTGGCGCAGTACAGTTAATTTATATGTATGGATGCAACTTGGGGGGGAAGAAATACTATAATTGATATTTAGAAATCATTTTAATGCTCACCAATACAGTCCTATGCATGTCTACTCAACAGTAAGTCCCACTGGGTTCAAGAGGGCTCACTCCCAGGTAGAGGGTTGCACTGTAAGAGCATGAGCCTGGGATCCTCAAGCTGGAATCTCATTTTCAGCACCATCTTCTAGATTACGATAATAATACTGGTCTACCTTACTGGGTTGTTGTAAGGATATCTAAATATGAAGCACTTCTTGTGCTTAGAAGAAGCACTATAGATAGATATTAAGTATGATTACCTATATAATAGAGAGGGAGAGATCCAGTTTTGTCTGGAAATCATTCTTAAAGGCATTGCCTGAATTAAAAAGGGAGAGAAGTCTTACAGTACCCAGAACAGCCTTTCCCAAGGCAGAGGATCCTCTTAAAAAGGCACTTTTAAAACCTTCATTTGAATGAGTTGTTGTTACAGTAAAACTTTGCTGTGGATTTATTTTGCAATTAGTCTTTCCCAAGACATGCTCGGCTGAAGACGCCTGGCAGACTGAATCTCTGTTCTAGAACCTAAAAATAGCACAGAGCTTTGGGAAATGCTTGCTTCTCCTCATTGGTCCAAGTGAGCATCTTACAATGAACCTGATTTACCCCAAAGGAGACCGTGTGCCCACATTCCACCAGGAATTTTGCGAACGCCATTGAAATGGGAGAATGTTGGACATGTAGTGGATTGTTAGGTGCCCAAGTTGATTCCTCAGGGCATTGAACAGGACGTGGTATTTCTGCTTCCTGTTTCCAGCTCTAGAAAGGGGACATGTAGATCCGCAGTAGAGGAAAAAATGGATGCAGATTTTATAGACCAGGGTCCGGGAATCAACCCTGCTTTAGTGGTAAACAGGGTTGAATATGAAAACATAAACATGCAGCAGGGTGAAGAATAGAGGAAGCTGCCTTATACCAGGTTCAAATATTTCTTCATCTAACCCAGTATTGTCTATTGCAGGGGTGAGCGGCACAACATCTGGAGGATCATAGGTTCTCCAGCTGTGCCTGTGATAAGAAAAATCAGTTCAGCATTTTATAGCCTGTAATACTGAGTTACAGTTAAGGATACCCACGCGTTTTCCCCAGAGCAGGGGTAAAAGCAGAGTAGGGGGAGGAATTTTCAGCAGGGAAAGTTCAGGAGGGGGCAGGTTAAGAAGCCCCCCCCCATACACAGCATTCTCCCCTTTCAAATGACAGCCTCAACAGCTGCATTTCGTAAAACAAACAAAACCCTGTAAAAAATAATTTTGTGTAATTCCATCCTGAGCTTGCTAAGGGATCAAATGAAGTGCAACAGAAGCACAGGCAACTGGAAACCTTAAGGGTTGGGTTGTTGTTGCTTGGGAAGATCTGAAATCTACAGGATCCTTAGCACTGTAGACCTATTCCACATCTGCCTCTGAGATGGGATTTGAATTCTATTCAAAAATTGACACTAGAATGGGTGGACGTTCGCACTGCATTCCTCTCATCTTCTGCTCAGTGCTTTAGTGGTAAACAGGATTGAATATGAAAACATAAACATGCAGCAGGGTGAAGAATAGAGGAAGCTGCCTTATACCAGGTTCAAATATTTCTTCATCTAACCCAGTATTGTCTAGGTGAACAGAGTTCAGAATTTGCACACTGCCAGCAATGAATTAAAAGCACAAAAAACCAAGCAGTGATTTCTGAGATGTCAGGGCAGGGGGAGACAGAGGCCTGTGGCGGGTTGCTGCTTTTCAAGCGTTTAATTTAAAATTAGTGCTGGATGATGGTTCCAGTCTTGCAGTTTGTGGTCACAGGACTAAATCACCCAGAACATGCTAACATTATATTTAAAAGGGCACTGGTAGTTGTGTGTGTGGACAAGGAGTTGTCTTGTTCATTGTATGTGATGTCACGGGTACTGTACAATCGGTGTCCACAATGCTTGCACAACCACGTTCCATACATCAGTTGTAACAGCAAGGGATTACACTAGGTTTCGACAAAAGAATAAGTTTAAAACATCATGGCAGCACCCACGGTCAAAGCACTGGCATCTTCTGGATTATGTAATTGCCCGTGTTAGAGATCGCCGCGATGAACTTCTTACTAGGGCTATGGTGAGTGCCGACGACTGCTGGACAGAGTGACAGACCACCAACTAATCCGGTCCACTATGGTTATCAACATTGCTCCCCAACGTAGGCTTCAAGGAAGGAAACCAAGGCGTAAAATCAAATGAACATCCATGCCCTTCAAGATCCTATTAAGCAAACTCGTCTTCAATCACTTCTTAAGGAACACCTACCTACGGGACCCCCTGACAACATTGAGGACCATTGGTCTAAGCTGAAAACCTCCATTACTGCAGCTTGTGAACAAACTATTGGATATGAAACTAAGAAACATCAGGATTGGTTTGATGAAAATGATAATGAGATTAAATATATAATTGACCAAAAAAGGAAAGCCTTCCAAATATGGCAAAATGATATTAACTGCGCTGCCAAGAAAAAAATCTACGCTAGTGCAAAGGCTGAGGTCCAAAGAAGAACAAGAGAACTTAAGAACGCCTGGTGGAAAAAGAAAGCTGAAGAAATTCAACAACTTGCAGAATCTCATGATGCTTTTTTAAGGCCACAAGGGCCATTTATGGACCAAAAACCTATGGTACAAACCCTTTACAATCAAAAGATGGCACCAAACTCTTAAAAGACAAAGAGTCTATTGCACTGTGTTGGAAAGAGCATTATTATGACCTTTTAAATTGTAAATCTAAGGTGGATAATGAGATTTTTTCGCAAATCCCGCAAAAACAAATTAGAGAGGAACTTGCAATACTCCCCACTTTGGATGAAGTAAAAAAAGCCATTAATCAAAGGAAGAATAACAAAGCTAGTGGACCAGATGGGATTCCTGCTGAAATCTTTAAAGAAGCTCCCCCCCCCGAACTTGTACAACATCTTCATAAACTCATAGAAAAAATCTGGATAAGAGAAGAGATCCCAGAAGACTTCAGGGATGCCATAATTATCACCCTCTTTAAGAAAGGAGATAGAACAGACTGTGGAAACTATCGGGGCATTTCTCTCCTAGCTACCGCAGGTAAAATATTTGCCAGGATTCTCGCAAACCGTCTTCTATCTATTTCAGAAGAGATCCTCCGTGAAACTCAAAATGGTTTCCACCCCTCTAGAGGAACAGTAGACAGGTTTTTTACTGCACGTCAGCTCCAAGAAAAATGCCGGGAGCAAAATCAACCCCTTTATATGGCATTTATCGATCTTGCTAAGGCCTTTGATACTGTAGACTGAACAGCTCTCTGGACTACCCTTATGAAAATTGGATGCCCCAATAAATTTGTGAATATCTTGCGACTTCTCCATGACAACATGATGGCTACGGTCTTGGACAACAACGGCTCTCATGGTGCTCCATTTAAAGTGGGATCAGGTGTTAAACAGGGATGTGTTATTGCCCCAACATTATTTGCTATTTTCATCACCATGATTTTACATCTTGTCGAGGGAAAACTTCTCACTGGTGTGGGAATTATATATCGAACAGATGGAAAGCTTTTTAATCTCAGCAGGCTGAAAGCAAAAAGTAAGGTAATTACAACCTCCATTGTGGAACTTCAGTATGCTGATGATAATGTGGTCTCCGCACATTCAGAGGATGATCTCCAAATTATCCTAAATGCTTTTGCAGAAGCATACGGAAAACTTGGTCTCTCACTTAACATCAAAAAAACCAAAGTGCTTCATCAGCAAGTGAAAGCTAACCCTTTGGTGATGCCATCTATCTAGCTTGGCGGGACAATACTGGAAAATGTCGATCATTTTCTCTATCTTGGCAGCTGTCTTTCTGTTACAGCTAACATCGACAGTGAAATCCAGCATCGTCTGAGCTCCGCAAGTGCCGCGTTTTCTCGAATGAAACACAGAGTGTTCGAGGATCGGGATATTTGTAAGAAGACCAAAACACTGGTTTATGAAGCCATTGTATTACCAACTTTATTGTATGCCTGCAAAACATGAACTATCTATAAACGTCACCTCCAACTCCTTGAAAGATTTCATCAACGTTGCCTCCGGAAAATCATCGAATTCCTTGGGAAGATAGGCGAACAAATGTCAGTGTACTGGAAGAAGCAAAGACTACTAGCATTGAAAAAATGATCCTTCAACGCCAACTTCAGTGGACCGGTCATGTTGTTCGAATGCCTGACTGCCGTCTCCCAAAGCAGCTACTTTATTCCCAACTCAAGGATGGAAAGTGGAATATCGGTGGTCAATATAAGAGGTTTAAAGATGTTCTTAAGGCTAATTTAAAAAATGCAATATAAACATCAAAAACTAGGAAGCTCTGGCCCATGAACGATCTAACTGGAGGTTGGCATTTCACAAAGGTTCTATGGACTTTGAAGAAGCCCGAGTGCAAGGTGAAAGGGTGCTAAGCGAAAAGCCCGAGTGCTAAGCGAAAAGCACGTCAAATGAATCCTTTACAGGACCATCTTCCATCTGGTAACTTGTGTCCTCACTGTGGGAAACTGTGTGGATCTAGAATTGGCCTCCACACACTTACGGACCCATCGCTAGAGTCTACACAATTTTCTTTAGAATTTTCCTCCTTTTAAAATCTCCTTTTTGTAAAAAAAAATTTATCCTGGAAGACAATCTTACTCGGTCACGAGTGATCGCCTGACTGACTGACACTAGGTGGAAGGAGAGGTTTCCCAGTGACAAGATGGTTGCTGCTTGAATGCTGCGGAAAAGCAGTTTATCTGCAAACGGAAGTAGCACCTTGAAGAACGATTTCTGGATCCTACACTACAGATGACTAGCAACGGGGCAGGGCATAGATGACAATAACTGAAAGACCGGCAGAAGGCCTTCCAAGTGGATGCTTTTCTGATTGCAGATATCACTTTCTATGGACCCCCATGTGGCAACCAAATAATGCTTTCATGTGCCAGCGCTTCCTGTGGTGGCGCGTGTGGGTTTTATTGCGCTTACCTCTGGGTCAGACTATTCGTCTATCTAGCTCAGAATTGTCTACTGACGGTGGCTGTCTGGAGTCTCCGGAAGTGAACATCTTTCCCCCTTGCTTGTTCCCTGATCTTTTTAACTGGAGATGCTGGGGATCGAACCTTGGACCTTCTGCGGGCAAAGCACATGTTCTACCACTGAGCGATGTCCTTCCCTAAACAGCATAAAAACAGGATTGTGAGGGACAATTGGAAGAGCTGAAGCATAGTAGCATGCAAGGAGGGTGTGCTGAGCCTGCCACTCTAATGCCTGCATTCCTGCTTTCCTGCATTTGGGCTCCACCGCTGGAGGTGAGCCCGTGTGGGAGAAAAGTGGCTGGGGAAAAGATTTGTGGGGGGAAAGCTGTGTTTAGGGGAGGGTTCAGCACACAGTGACCCCACTCGTGCACCCCTTTGGCCATTTAAATCACACTGCACACCCCGCCTTACTTGGGAGTGGGGCAGACCCTGATTTAAAGACCTGGGTTTTTGCTACCATCATGGGTCATTTGGGTCTGAGAAGGCCTTTGGTGGAGGGGGTGGGGGTGGGGAATATCATCATTCTCCATCATGTTTATCCAATCAGAGAAAAGCATGCAACTGATATGCTTATCTATGGCCACTTGTCTCATTTATTCCAAAGACAGAATGTGGATTTGGCGGTTGCAGAATCTAAGAACTGGGCTACAGAATTTTAGCCTCCTCCCTGCCCCCCCCCATAATGAAGAGGCTTAATGACACATCATCATCATCATCATCATCATCATCATCATGATGTTGCATATGGAGCACCATCAATATGCAGGGTGTTTTATGAAGCAGAGGAGGGCAGTTCCCTGCCCCAAGGAGTTTACAGTCTAAAATTGGACACAGAGGAAACAACGAAGGGAGGGAAATGGAGGGGGCGGCAGCAGGATCTGTGTTTATTTCAGTTGAGTGTACTTAGGCCATGGTTACAGTGGAGCCTGGAATCCCCGAATCCCCAAAGTGCCTTCCTAATATGTTCTGGGCCTTCGTAACAGCGACTCAGCTAATCCCCTTGAAGGTGATAGCACAAATAATAAACGAGCCCGACGGCGTTGGCGCCGCCTGTGTTCGCTCTTTCCCCGAGGTGAGATCTCTGCGGTTCACTGATCCGATTCAAGTCTTTCTTAGAGCCAGAACAGCTGCAGAGACAAGAGCTGGTTTCTCATCCAGAAGGTTTTGGTGGTGGGGATTGGGAAGGGTTGGTGATCTGAAGCAGAAAGAACATTCAGTGCATAATTTCCACAGTACCCAGGTTCAGCCTGAAGTGTTGACATTCAAAAAGAAATGCATCTTGTTTCGACTTGTAGGCTGAGCAGATGGGACCAGGGTGTCACTGAGCATATTCCTAGGTAGTAGACCCCCCCCCCCCCCGCAGCTCTGCTCACTAAGAATGATTTTTGGCTACACCTACTTGAAAGTATCAGGATTGGCTTTTTTGCAAATAGCATGGCCGCTGTGGCATAGCACACCTTCCATCAGCTGCAACTGGTGGTGTTCCAGCTGTGGCCTGTTCTCAACAGAGATAGGCTGGCTGCAGTAATTCATGCTCCACTAACCTGCAGTATTGACTGCTGTAATACATGGGGCTTCTCTTGAAGACTGCCCTGAAACTGCGGTTAGTTCATCAAAACACAGCTGCTAAGCTACTAACTGGAACCAGATGTTGGGAACATAAGAAGAGCAATACTGGATCAGCCCAAGGAATCATCTAGTCCAGCATTCTGTTCACACAGTGGCCAACCAGCTGCCTGTGGGGAACCCACAAGCAGGACATGAGTGCAACAGCATCCTCCTGCCCATGTTCCCCAGCAACTGGTGTACATAGGCATACTGCCTCTGATACTGGAGGTAGCTCAGTAGGACTAGTAGCCACCAATGGCCTTCTCCTCCATGAATTTCTCCAGTCCCCTTTGGAAGCCCTCCAAATTGGTGGCCATCATGACATCTTGTAGTGTTATAGCATTACAGGCTTAGGGTTGGTCCGAATCACCTTTTCGGGGTCCCTGACTGCCCAGTGCCTCTGACGGCAAGGAGATTCAGGATCCCTTCCAAACTCTGTCATCCTCTGGAGCTGGAGCTGGAGCTGGAGCTGTCAGTGTAGGTGCCCTGGGGCAATAGCTCTTAAGACCTAACAATGGCCAGTGGATAGCCAGCAGTAACATTCTGGTGATGTGTTTCAAGGGGAGCTCGGATGGCCCAAGAAGGCACAGGTGATGGGCAGAGATGACTCATCTTTCTTCCCCCCACTAGACAAAGGGAGGGGAGAGTGAAGTCTGTGTGTGTAGCAGGAAGTCGGTGCTGGAACTGAGATGGAGGGAGGCAGCGGAGAGGACTGACTTGCTCTCTGCAGGAAATCCTATGCCACCAGGGCGTACAGCAGGGGTGGAAAACCTTTTTTCTGTCGAGGGCCACATTTCCTTGCAGGCAATATATCGGGGTCTGTAGGCCAGCGGTGGGCAGGGCCAGAGCCAAAAGCACGTGGCTCATTCCATTTCTCTATCTGCCACCTCTCTCTCTCTCTCTGTCTCTCTCTCCCCCTCCTCCCCCACTTCCTTCCTGCCCCGCAGGCTACCAGGAAAGGGACAGATTGCTCTGCCCAGAGATCGGAACTGTTCACATGCAGAGCATGTGTGATATTAGGCTGAGGGACACAGGGTGTCCACCCCTGGGGTACAGGAGTCTGATGGAGTGTTAACGCTGTGAACCCCCCCCCCCCATCCTCAGTCTGTATATATGTGTCAACAAGCCTTAGGTCACAGAAACGCCGTACCAGGGACCTCCTCCTAAGGAAACTGAATTCTCGGTAAGCGCTGCTGGAACCCCTGAAGTTTCTCACCACTTGGAACTGGGGTGCACTCATGTAACGACATTAAACCAGTGCTTAAGGGTGCAATCCTATGCAAGTTTAGACAGAAAAAAGGCTGGCATGCTGGGAGCTGCACAGGCCTTTTTTCTGTCTAAACTTGCATAGGATTGTAACTTAAAAGAGTTTTGTTGGCTTCCAATCCATTTCCAAGCACAATTCAAAGTGCTGATGTCTACCTTTAAAGCCCTACATGGCTTGTTGGGACTTGTGGACCTGAAGGAGTGCCTGATCCCATAACAGCTTGAGCATGTATGAGGTCATCTTTGGAGGCTGTCCTCCGGGTGTCTCTGCCTCATTTGAGGTGAGGTGGCCGGCAACCAGGCGGATGGTCTTCTTGGTGGCAGCACCCCACTTACAGACCTCACTCCCCGGAGAGGCTCGCCTGGCACTTATATGTTCTTATCTTGTATACCACCTGCAAAGACCTTTTTAAATTTATTTTTCCAGGTCTTTTAAAAGCTGTAATGTTTTAACTGTTTTAATTGCTGCTGCGAGCGAGTTTTTAATGTTATAATTGTGTCGTTTGATGGTAGCGATGTTATTGTTCTTATATTTTGTTTTCAGAGCAGTACTCGAGCAAACACGGGTGCTCCTGAGTGCGATTCAGTTTGGAAGTTAAATAGGGGTGAGAGTCCAGCCTTCCCCGACCAGGCTGGTGCCCTCCAGATGTGTTGGACTACAACTTCTGGGGATGCTGGGAGTTGTAGTGCAACACATCTGGAAGGCACCAGGTCGGGGAAGGCTGGTGTAGCCCCACAGTGGGATCACTCTACAGGCGATGCATGTTTGCCTTCATCCTTATGGAAGTCTGGTTCCAAGCTCATCATGATCCTTCCTGCACTTCTCCTTTGGACCTCTAGGTGGCATCCCAGGCATGCTCGTACCCTTGCCAGTGCCCTTCGCAGACCCTCCAGTGTCCTGCTGGCACCAGCCTTTTGCTGGATGGCTGTGGCTGTTGCAAAGTGTGCGCCAGGCAGCTCGGCGAGCTGTGCTCCCTCCAGAAACCTTGCGATCACCATAAAGGGCTCTACTGTGACTTCTCCGAAATCCACAGAGACAGCGGCGTCTGCTTAGGTGAGCTGCGCCCATAGATTATCTCCCCTGCTACGATCAGAGTTGGACAAAGGCTTGTTCTCCCCTGCCCCAGAGGGCAGGACTGGATCTAAGATGAGCTTAAATCATGGGAGGGCAGATTTTGGTTGAACGTTAGGAGAAACATCCTGACGGTAAGACGATGGAACCAGTCTCCTAGAAGAGCAGTGGGCTCTCCATTGCTGGGGCCGGGGGTGTCTTCATGCAGAGGACAGCCATCTGTCGGGGAGGCTCTAGCTGTGGATTTCCTGCATTGAGCAGGGGGTTGAACTAGATGGCCTACAGGAGCCCTCTAACTCTCTCACCAGATTCGCATGTAACGACAACCCATGGTTTAATTAGCCATGGTTTGTTGTGAACTGTGGGTTGTTTAAACCATGGGCTGGAGTTATGTGCAATCCCAGATCGTGGGTTTTTCCGCCAGGCTACAGAGGCAGCAGGCAAGAGCGGTCAAAAAACGCAGCCTCTTTATATGCCAATACTGCAGTGCCACAAAAGCAGTTGGAATAGAGGAATTGCGGGGGTGAAGGAGGAGGGAAACAAACAACCCAGGGACTGAGAAAACAAACCATGGTTTGTTCTTATTGTCTGTCAAACAAACCTTGGGTAGGGCAACAAACCATGGTTTAAATAAACCATGGGTTAGTGTTATGTGCGAACTAGGCCTCTGATTCTATGAAACCAGAGGGACCTGCCCCCAGGATGTAGATACATTTCATAAGAGGCACAGGAGGTGAACCTCTTTAAAGTGCATCGGAAGTGCAGAACAACTAGGAAAACGCTGTTGTTAATTAATGGTGTGCATATTTGAATGGAAAGCAAAACAAACAAGCATTCGTTCATTTTTATAGTACAGCCTTCCCCAGTCTGGTGCCCTCCAGAAGTTTTGGACTACAACTCCCATAATTCATTACCATTGGTCATCCTGGCTGGGGCTGATGGGAGCTGTAGTCCAAGACATTTGGAGGGTACCGGGTCGCCTACCAGTGACACAGATACATGGGTTGAGAGAGATAGGATTAGGACCCCCTGCTCACACAGACTCCCATTTTCTCCCTCTCCAGCTCATGAAGGGGCAACCTGCGACCTGCTGGGGAGGATCTACCTTAACGGCGAGAGCTTCCAGCCCAGTTGCAAGCTGCGATGCATCTGCATGGATGGCGCCATTGGCTGCATCCCCCTTTGCACCGACGGCATGCGGCTCCCTTCCCCCGACTGTCCCTTCCCCCGCCGGGTGAAAGTGCAGAACAGATGCTGCGAAGAGTGGGTCTGCGAAGGGGGCAGCCACCAGCAGAACCACTACGGAAAGGGGGTGGCAGGTGAGACACACCTTTGGGGAGTGATGATGGCCCAGGGACAGATGGGAGGGAGGGAAGAGGGGTGAGGAATAAAGGATGCCGTTGTGTGTGTTGTTGTTGTTTTTAAAAAAACACCTCTCCTCCAGCGTGGTGTAGTGGTTAGAGTGTTGGACTGGGAGCTTTTCTACATGGGGCTGTTAATCCGCTGTATCTACTTTTGGTTTTGTCACAGAATTGAAATCCATGCACTACACAAAGAGCTTTTCCTTTCCTGCTACATAACCTCTAGGTGGGGCTGTGGTATAGTGGAATAGTGCAATTCCAAAAGTGGAAAAAGCATTTTCTTTCACATTCACAAATAATACCGCATTCTCCCAGTTCTAAAACAAACTTGTGGAAAGTGCTATTTAAGAACAGAAGTGAAACTGGAAGGTCATGATGTCATCTAAAGAACCCATACATAACCGTAAGTAGGGACTGATGAGTGCACAATAAATGCCTCGTGTAGAGAAGCTCTGAGACTTTGGCGATCCGGGTTCTAGTCCCCACTTGGCCATGAAGCTCACTGGATGACTTTGGGCCAGTCACTGACTCTCAGCCTAACCTACCTCACAGGGCTGTTGTGAGAATAAAATGGAGAGGAGGAACAACATATAAACCACCTTTGGTTCCTTGCAAGAGAAAAAAAGGTGAGATATAAATGTAAAACTAAATAAATAAATAGCCAATGGATAAACGGAAAGTCAAGAGGGGGTGGTGTGTGGAACAGCTCCTATACCACTACACCACTGGGCCCTCAAGCCCGAAATGGTTGCCCACCTCCTGCTCTAGCCACTACGCCACACTACCTCTCCATGTGCGCCACTTTGCAACATGCGAAGAGCTTCACGGTCTTTGGCTGCACCCGGTATGTGCAACGTGAGGAATGCTCCCCGTTGGCACCAATGGGAACTTTCCTCCCATTGCAAATTGCAGCTGTGCATGCGTGTGTGTGTGGGGTGGGATCTGATCAGAACTCGATCAGGAGTCCTACGGCAGAGCCAAAGGGTTCAATTCCACCCTATCCCCTGCCCCACACTGTGGTCCTGATCCAGCTTGGGCCTCCCGTGCCGGCTGTTTGTTAAAGGAAAATGAACGGTGCAAAGGCTAACTACATGACCCACATCTGGTTTAGGCTTTGCTCACACGGATGTCCGTTTGCCCGTCTCAGTTTACAGGAACAATCCACCTCACAAGCCCAAACCCAAGGCAAAGCCCAGGCACAGCAGCCTCCAGGAGAACTGCTTGGTGCAGACCACCGAATGGAGCGCCTGCTCGAAGACCTGCGGGATGGGCATCTCCACCCGGGTCACCAACGATAACCCGCAGTGCCGGCTGGAGAAGGAGAGCAGGCTCTGCATGGTGCGGTTCTGCAACGTCCCCTTGGAGAAGACTATCAAGGTAATGTGTGGCACTGGCAGCTACCCGGAGTGGGGGTGAGTGTGGATACCATACCGGCCTATGCAAGAGGGTGGGAGCTGCAGGGGAAGGAGGAAATCAAGGCTTTTTGAGCAGCACGGGGGGGGGGACGGGGACGGGCAACTCATGCCTTATGTTGCCTTACCTCTGCAAGCTGACCCAGGTGGAATTAAGCACCTACGTTGTTCTCGTTGAGGTGGGAAACCTGCGTCTGGCCTGCGCCGCTTTAGAGTGCAGGGGAGGGCTCACATGAGCGGATGCCGCTCTGTACACTAAATCCCCCTCCACATATACAGGCCTGTGGCTTATGCTGGCTCAGCTTGTCTGAGTGTGGAAAGCTAAGCAGGGTCAAGCCTGGTTATTACTTGGATGGGAGACCCCTCCTCTAGTTTCCTGCATTGAGCAGGGGGTTGGACTCGATAGCCTTGTAGGCTCCTTCCAACTCTATGATCTATGAAATCTATGAAATATACATTGGTACTCTTACTACCTGTTGAAACTTTTTCAGATCACAGGGCGGATTCCATTTCGGAGAAGCGGGGGGGGGGGCATTCTGGTAGTGGATGGGGCTGAAGGCAACAGGGGTGGGGGCCAAAAATACAAAAAAAAACCCCAGCCTGTTTTAGCTTAAGGAGGTTTACTGCCGATAATTCAAGCCTCAGAGAGGCATTTCAACCCTTTAGAAGGGGGGGGGCACTGCACAAAACCCAGGAAACCACAAAACAATTGGTGGTAGGGGGCAAGGGGGTGGGACAAGGGGGAGGGGCCATCGGGGGAAACTCGAGGGGCTGGAATTGGCCCCTGGGCCTGAGGTTCTGCACCCCCTTTTTTACTGGATATTATTATTATTAATTTTATTTATAGACCGCCCAACAGCTGAAGCTCTCTGGGTGGTTTACAACAATCAATAAAAAACACAATACAATATAAAATATACACAATAAAAACATTATAAAATTTTAAAACCAAATTTAAAATGACACAAATAGCTAAAACAAATTAATGCGACGTGACCTGTAAAAAATCATATCATCATCATCATCATCATCATCATCATCATCATCATCAATTTTATTAATTTCTGGATTTGGGTTTTAAGTGGTTCCTTAACATCACTGTTGTCACCACTGCTCTGCAACATTCTGTTGTAGTTGTGCTTTGGATGAGATGTTTGTTTTAAAATGGTTGGTTTTTAAAATCAGCCACTCTAGAAGCTCTTTTGGACCTCAAAAGTGGGGTAGAAATGTTTAAAAACGACACATAGAAAACTAGGGGAGGGAGGGAAGGTTTCCTATCATTTAATTCTTTTAAAATTTGTGTTTATTACATCTCTGGCCCTCTTATTTATTTATTTATTTATTTATTTATTATATTTATGAATCGCCCATCTGGCCAGACATCTGGCCACTCTGAGCGATGTACAATCCAATAAAATATAAGGGGGGGGGGGAACACACACACAGAGTATAAAACCCAATTAAAAACAGTACAAAACTTAAAAATCCTAACCCACCCCATATTCCCGCCTGAAAAGCCACGTTTTTAATGCACGGCGGAAGCTAATCAAGGAAGGGGCATGGCGGAGGTCACTGGGGAGAGAGTTCCATAAATTGGGGGCTGCCACAGAAAAGGCCCTCCTCCTAGTCCCCACCAGCCTGGTTTCTCTGGCTGATGGGACAGGGAGAAGGCCGTCCGTGGAAGATCTTGTTGCGCGGCCTACTTGATGTTGCTGGAGGCACTCCTTGAGATAAACTGGACCCAAGCCGTACAGGATTTTAAAGGTCAACGCCAACACCTTTTCCTCCCAAGAGCTCCAGGTAGCATACATCAGTCGTCGCCCCCCCACCCATGTTATCCTCACAGCCATCCTGTGAGGTAGGTTAGATTGAGAGAGAAGGATCAGCCCAAGTCCACCCAGTGAGGTTCGTGGCATAGTGGGGTATTTGAATTTGGGTCCTCCTAGTCCAGCCTTCCCCAACCTGGTGCCCCACAGATGTTTTAGACTGTAGTTCCCATCATCCACGGGCCACACTGGCTGGGGCTGATGGGACTTGTAGTCCAAAACATCTGGGGGGGCACCAGGTTGGGGGAGGCTACCCTAGTCCGTAGACCCAGCCTCAGTCCAACATTCTAACCACTACACCACACTGGCTCTTTTTGGTTCTAGCTTAGCTGACTCCTTGACATCCTAGTTTTCTACATGCAGGGATTTATCTATTTATTTTTGTATGGGGCGCGCATTCAGTCATGTGAGCCCACCTCCCTCGCAGTCCAAAGTGGCACAAGCTAGGAACAAAACACAGACATTACTTTAAATGTATGTCTAGCAGCTATGTCTTCTTTTCATTTTTATTCTAGAGTAGGTGCTAGGGACCTACTAGAACTTAAAAGCCCCCCACTTACCACACACACACACTCCCCCCCCCAAAGTTAGGGGCCCCATCTGCCCCTACTCTAGAATTTTTTTTAAAAAACACACATAATTGGTAAACACACATTTAAAGCAATGTCTGTTTTTCTTCCCCATAGCTTAGTGGTAGAGCACATGCTTTGCATGCAAAAGGTTGCAGCTTTAATCCTGAGCATTTCCAGGTAGGGGTGGTGGTGGTGGTGGGAACTATTTGAGATCTTGGGGAGCCACTGCCAGTCAGTGCAGGCCAGGGGTGGGCATAAAGTAGATTCCCAGATGTTTTAGTCTTCAGCTCCCAGCATTCCTGACCATTGGCCATGCTGCAGGAGCATCTGGGAGTTGAAGTCCAAAATATCTGGAGATCTACCTTCTGCCCACCCCTGGTGCACACAGTCCTGAGCTAGATGGACCTATGGTCCGACACAGCATAAGGCAGCTTCGTATGTTCCCCTCCCCGAGAATCCAGCCAGGGGCCGACTGAGACCAGGACCAACCACTGCTGTGCTCTCTTTTCAGAAGGGAAAGAAGTGTGTGCGGAACCCCAAGCCCCGCAGGGCGATCCGCTTTGAGTTCACTGGCTGCACCAGTGCCCGCTCCTACCGGCCAAAGTTCTGCGGCAGCTGCACCGACGGGCGATGCTGCACCCCGCACGTGACCAGCACCGCGGAAGTGGCATTCCGGTGCCCGGAGGGAGAGTCATTCATCCGCAAGATGATGGTCATCAAATCCTGCTCCTGCCACTACGATTGCCCTGCGGACAATGACATCTTCCTGGCCGTCTACCACCGGCGGATGATCGGGGACCACATCAAGCTGGAGAGGCAGTAGTGCTTCACCATCCCGCCTCACTCGGGCCAGCTGGCTGGGTGTGTGTGTGCGTGAAAGTATCCAAAGATGTTTCTGCTGCCCAACACCTTGGACAAAAGAGAGACAGTGATGGAGAAGGATCTCCGTTACAGGGGTGGGCGGAAGGCGGCACGCATGACCAGGTACTACATGATCCTCTATGCTGCAGCAGCACATCTGGCATTTTGTGTTCTAGGGCTGGGGATGAAACACTCGGCTTTGCACCAACCAAAATTTCACCTCAACCCCAGATCCAGACTTCCTCCTGATGAAGTTCTGATTCAGCTCCGCCAACTGCCTACTCCCAATACCGTGCAAGCTTTTAGACAATGTTCGTCATGCAGATACGGTACACAGTCCCTCGCTTCTTCCCAGGATCCTTTTCACCATCCCACAACTACCACATAGCCAATGCTCTGCTGTTCTCCTGCAGACCTTGGCCAACCATATCACCTTGTTCCTCAGATGCAAAATGTCCAAAGATCGAACTAAACTGGGATGCATGGCCAGTGTGGCATGAGCACTCTTCCAACCCTTGCCGCTGGCTTTAGAGTCGACTTTGTTTGTAGACCAGGGGTGCTTCCAGATGAGGCTTTTAATATGCAATCGCCTTGCCTCATTCATGGAATTTTACAGGGGGGTCCAGGTGTCGTCGTCATCATCCACTGGTAGTCCTCCTGTGTTTTCACACTGCTTCTTCCGCCTTTATTCTTACTGCGGAAAATCAGTTAAGGAGGATAAGATGGAATAGCCCCAACATGCCTTCCAATGGGTAGTGCTTGGAGCCCTCCTTCTGGAAGCACCCTAGCTTGACTTGAGCATGAAACCAGCCAAGAAATATGAACTCAAAACAACACGGGTTGCTGTCAGTGAAGCAAAACACAGACAGGAACTTGAGGCAAAGCAAAACTTTGACAGTCTTTAACTATAAAGACATCAGATGGTATGTGTCACTTAAGAGTATCTGACCGGCAAGAGTTCATCATGTTGAGTGTCCTGTCTCTTGGCAGAGGCTTCCATATCATATACCATTTGATGATTTCTGTTAATAATTTTGGGTTATTTGCAGGATAGGACCTTCTTCCCTTCTCTCCATGGACTTCTCTACATGAGGCATTTATTGTGCACTTGTGATTCCTCACTCACCGCAGTTTGTGGGCGCTTTACACAACGTCATCCTCCTCCAGGGCCTCTCCTGTACTTTCCAAGCATTTGCACGGCTTTTTTTAGATTGAAGAAAGTGTAGTATTATCTGGAAATGGTGGAATGAACTGGGAGGAGAAGCTCATGTATTTTCATAATTCCACTGTACAACAGTGCCACCTAGTGGTTGTGTAATGGAACATATAGAAAAGCAGAGAAAGAAAAACACATGTAAAGGGGCCGATCGTTCGTAATCCCACAAAAGATCTGGAAACAGAAGCCCTGGTAAAGTGGTGGGTTAAAAGCCTCATGTAGAGAAGCCCCATATCTCTGGCCCAAAGAGCATCTGGAATCCTTCTTTAGAGATTCCGCCCTCCCTTTCAAATGTACCGTAAATACCACGGAGTGCATTATTTTTCAAAGTTTTTGTATAGTTATGAGACGCACGTTTTCCTTGTGGTTCATTTTAATTTCTTTCTGCTGTTTTACTTCTCTGCTTACAGCTTCTTCTTTTTAAAAAGTCTTGCTTGCTCAACTCAGAAGAGTCATATTAAGACAATGCTGCATCTACACATGAGGACAATAAAACTCTTTAAAAAAACAAAAAACAAAATGAAAACAAGTGAAAAGCTCTTTAAGTAAATACATTATTCTTTCTGTGCTGGCTGTGAGGGGGTGGGGACGGGGGCGGAGCTCTTATTCCCAGCTCTTGAGGTTGGATGGAGACAGCACTGTGACCTAGATCTGGGAATCCAAACTATCCTATGACCCCTCAGGGATTGCTCCCTAAGTCTGTTGCAGCGAAAAAAGCCTCACTGTTTGTCTCGTTGCCCGTTACAGTCTAACAAATTCATTATGGCATAAACTTTCGTGGACTAGAGAGACACATGGTGCATCCAGTCCATGAAAACTTATGCCGTAACAGTACATTTGTTACGCTTTAAGGTGGTACAAGACACTGTGGGGTTCCCCCCCTTTTTAAAGTGCATTTCCAAGCTCTGAATTTGCGATCCTGCCCAAAAACAAAATAAAGCAGCTTTCATCAAGCTTTAGGAACTTAATTGCTTTTCAACTAAAATTACACATTGAATGGATTGATGGAAATAAATCAAATTTACCATTTATGTCCCTTGGCTGTAGCTTACAGAGCAAGACAGTAATCCTAACTTAAGTTGGGAATCGTTGGAAATCTGCCATAAACAGCACCTGAGAGAGCTTTCCTAACTAAGGCTGTTTTGTCATTACCCTCAAGATCTTTCTCACCAAAGTTGCCTATCATTGCCCAGGGTGGCCAGGTGACCGGCCTGATGGGCGATTAACAAATGTAATAAAAAATATTGAAAGTCATACTTGCCCATGGACTGGCATATGTTGGAGGGCATCAGCCTGGACAAATGTTTCAACAGAGACAGAGCAACTTGTGCTAAAACAAGCACTTGGCAAAGTGCCCTGTGGTGGGACCCCTCCTATGTTGGTGAAATCTGGCAGCTACAGTGGACAGCAGCATTTGATCAATAGCTGCGCCTGAAAGCTTCCATTTCCCACAATGCCCCAGAATGATGCTACATCAGGGGCATTGTGGGACATTAAAATGGCAGCTCCCAGACCCAGCCACCTGGCACTGGTTGAAGATGTTTCTTTAAAGGGAGGGAGGCAGTGCAGGCATTGGTGGTGTCATAAATCAGTCCGGTCCACAGATAAGTCATTGTCGTTAACACAGTCCAAGGTTGAAAACCAAGAGATAGGTCCGAAACCAAAATAAAACAGCAGTGCAGGAGCAGGCTGAAGTGTGGTCAGGGGTATTCTGAAGCCAAGAAAGCACAAATCTTGGTCTGGGGGCTGGCAGGAGTATCTGGCTACGGTCGAGTTGCAATGACAATTGCTTCCAGCGTCCGAAGTGTGTTTGGGGCCTGCCTTTTAAACAGGCACTGATTAGCAAGGCAGCACAGCTGGGCCAGGCTGCAGATGACATGTGCCTTGGCCCCACCCCAAACACACTCTGGCACAGCTGCCCCATGTCTTGCAAATGGAGGCACAACAGGTGGGCCCTTGCAAAGTTTTGGGGCCCCACCAATTGCCCGACTGTGTCACCTGCTGACACCAGACTTGACTCTAATACACATCAATGTGAACTACATTTTTAAAAAAAAGGCATCCTCCCACCCTGCAAATCTCATCCAAAAGCAAAATAGAGGCAGTGATTTACCATGGGCAAGTACTAGAAGACCAGGACTGCCCCTGCAAAATAGGGGGTGGTTAGAATATTTGGTATGTCTGTCACCTCTGCTCCTTCCAACCTGGTTGGAAATGAACGCAGATGCTCGCCCATCGACTCCCTTTGGAAACCCAAAGCCCCTGGTGCTGAGCTACAAATAGCCACAGAACAGATGTTCAAAGCAGCAGCCGGTTATTGCGGCCTGAATGTAAGAGGGGCTTTATGGAGGCTTAGCAGCTTACGGACTCTGGACATCATCCCATCGTCCCAGGGGGCCTGTCCCCCACAGCCTGATCTTTACAGGATAAGGCCTTCTTCCATTCAGCCATCTGTGGGACGTGTCTCTGATGACAGAGGCCTCCAGACATCCAGGGCTGGCTCAACCGGTAAAAAGAACTGATGGTCCTGTCCAGCATCCAGACCAAGGAATAATATTTCCTGGCAATAGCTCACCAAGGAATCCAGGAGTGTGCCATGCTTGGAGCTTAGAATTTATTTTATTTATTTATTTCATTTTTATACCGCCCAATAGCTGACGCTCTCTGGGCAGTTTACAGCAATTGACAAGACAGTCCCTGCCCCGCAGGCTTACAATCTAAAAAGACACGACACACAAGGAAAAAGGAATGGGGAGGGAAGAAGGGGGAATGGGGAGGGAAGAAGGGGAGGGAAGAAGGGGGGTCTGCTTCTCTGTTGATCTTACAAGATAAGACAGCCTTGCCCCAACCTGGTGCCCTCCAGATGGGGTGGACTACAACTCCCAGAATCCCCCAGCCAGCCATGCTGGCTGGGGGATCCTGGGAGCTGTAATCCAACTCATCTGGAGGGTACCAGGTTGGGGGGAAGGCTGGGATAAGATATGCCAGGGGTGCAGCGATTCGTTTATGGAAAGGATAGATGATTTTGGTCTTCTGTCCTTTCCCTCTTGACCTGTTCCTCCCTGTTACGTGAGGCCAGTGCTGGTTCGAGATTATGCAGGATAGCCTTGGGCAAGAGAGGCTTTCAGTGGATACCCTTCTGTTAGTGGCCCCATCTCCTCCTGCTCCTTGCCACTTGTCTCTCTGGGCTAAATCAGTACCACCTCCGAGAGAGAGAGAGAGAGAGAGAGAGAGAGAGAAGGTATGCAAAGGCCCAGTGGAGGCTAATGGCTCCGATGTGATGTCAGTGGGGCGGTGTATCCACTCTGGGTTTTAGTCTGAACTTCAAAGGAGCTATCCACGGTGCTGAACCCTACTCCCTCAACCCCCCCCATGGGTTCAGCTCCATGGATAACTCCTTTGAAGTTCAGACTATGACCCCGAGTGGATACACTGCCCCACTGATGTTGGAGCCATCGGCCTCCACTGCAAAGGTTCTTGTTTCTTCTCTCACTATTTGCTCACTCAAAGAGGGCAGATAAGCAGGGCAGCAACAAGGAGGAGGAGGAGCAGGCAGCAGCAGCAGCAGCAGCAGCAGCAGCAGCAGCAGCAGCAGCAGCAGATCCAGGAGACTCCAGGGATTGGCAGTGGGCCCCCAAGTGCAGAGTGGGCCTTGGTAGGTGCCCCACTATGCCAGTCGCCAACGCCAGCCCTGCTGAATCAGGCCTTTCACTGTGGCACAGCTCTACCAGTGTGTCTCCTCTGCTGGAGTCGGCTCTGATTTGCTGCAAATCAGAGAACAGAAGTGGAGCTCTAGTCTGTGAATCGTGCTGTTCAACACTACTCCAGTGGCCTCCCTGGATCTAGAAAACACACCCCTATAGCCCAGTCCTTTGGGGAATAAAATTGGAATGAACTGGTGGCTGGCACAGCTGATGGCCTTGTGGGGAAGAGGGGGCTGGTTTAGTTAAAAGAAAAGAAAAGCACCCCCTCCTCTCTCTAGTTCTTATCTGTTCACCTGCATGGGGAAATCCTTACCTATTTCATAACCCCCAACCAGCCAATTCTGGTTCTGAGAGTCTTCCCGACTTCTCCAACCCATTGCTTATTAAATTATAGGTTTCTCTACTCTGCCTGCCGGGCGTGAAAGGGTCAACGTCATCAGGTTCAACTAGAAAGGGAATGGGGAGAAAGGAAGCAACATTTGGGGGTCCTCCTCCTTTCCACATTAGGCTCCTGGCTTGAACCACATCGCTTTTAAATTGCTGGTCTACTGCTAATCACTCAGACAGGAGATTCCAATCTGCTTTCTGCCCACCCATTTTAGAGCACATTGGCACCCAGCTGGTTCTATGTCCCTGATTTGTACCTGCAAGCTGCAAATACCATGATACGCCTCCTACCATTCTCATTAGTGGTACTAATTGGTCCCTTGTTTGGGTTTTGAAAAATGTCTTGCAAATGTCTCCCGATTGATCCATCCTGCTTTCTTTGCTCTCCTCCCTTCCCTTGACTTTTTTTTTTTAAATGTATTTTACATCTAGTTTTGTGTATATCCTCCTATTCAAGAATCTCCACCAAAACAGACACCTTGGGTGCTTCCAGAGAGACCACTCCTAGAGTTACCAATCAAAAGGTATGGTGCATCTTTCCTTCTTTTCCTCCATAATGGATCTTTTTTTCTGATAAGGGGGAAAAAACACCAATTGGTGGGAAAACACAGGAAGGTAACAAATGAAAGACAACAACATCTGGACTCTAAGCACACATACGGAGACACCTGTAAAATTCTGTGTTTGAGGCAAGACGAATACAGGATAAAAGCCTCGTCTGGAAGCACCCCTTGTTTCTTATTTTTTTGGGGGGAGAATAAGGCTGTTTCCAAACCAAGCACAAACCTTGGCTACGGTGTCATCACAAACTTTCTACCTTCCATCCCTTTTTTTGCCTTATACCCCATCCATTTTTAATGTGTTTTGGGGTGTCTGTTGTTTGTGCATGTTTTAAATTTTTATTAAAATGAACAAGCCAACTGAAAGAAGGCCCCATGGCAATCCTAGTAAGAGAAGGCACCCACTTACCTCCCCTTGAACTGTTTTCCATTCATACAAACTTAAGAAAAGCCCTGCTGGATCAGACCAAAGGCCTATCTAGTCCAGCATTCTGTTCCCATAGTGGCCAACAAGATCCCACAGGCAGGACAAGAGTGCAATACCATCTTCCCGCCCATGTTCTCCAGCAATTGGTATAAAGAGGCATATTGCCTTTGATCATGTGTGGTAGTTAATTCCATAGAACCTGGTCATTATAAGAACTTTGTCACTATGAACTAGTGCCCCATTTTGTTTTGTTTTTCCTTCTCCCTCCAAATCCCTTTTCCTTTTATGTCGTGTCTTTTAGATAATTGATTTTTTAAAGCCGACCTGGAAGCCTTTCTTTGTGGCTAAAGAGCAGGGTCAAGTCAGTTTATTACGGTCATAGACCAGCAGGGAGCTGGGTCAAAAATACTACGAACTACACAAAGAGGAGCAGCAAAGGGATAACAAGAGACAAATGAAACCAAAACAAGCTATGAATTGCAACAGAGGGGCCCTGGCTGGTATGAATAATTGTCCCTCTCCTGTTATTGGAGACATCAGGCTCTTGGTGGCAGCATACACTTCGCTAACCAGAGAAACAGCAGCTGGAAAGGAGAACTGCAGCACTTATAAAGATAAGGCTGCAATCCCGTACCCACTTACCTAAGAGTAATAGCCCCATTCAACATAATGAGAAATGCATAGAGATGCAGCAGGGTGGAACAATCCAGGCAGACACTGGCCATGCTGGCTGGGGATCATGAATGTTGTAGTCCATCAATTCTGGAGGGTGCTGGGTTGGGCAGGGCCTCCTTAAGGCATTTGCACATATGACACTAAGGGTAGTTCCACTTAGAGAGAGCTAGCAAGTGAACATCGGCAACAGCTGGAGGGGCGGCTCCAGGAATTGGCAATAGGCCCTCTGCTGGGTGGTGGCCCTTTGCAAATGCCATGTGCTGGTGCTGCCAGCCTCTGGAATCCTTGGGCAGCTGCCAGGGCCCAAATGCACTGACTGGGTCCACGGCTGATGCCTGTCTTGGATCCCCCTTTAATTTGTGTGTGTGTGTGTGTGTTTGTGTGTATGTGTTTTGGCAGGCAGCTGAATCTAGCCATGCTCTTAATTTCCCACAATACTCCTAACCTAGCATCACCCTTGGGGCTTGTGGGAAATGAAAGGGTGGCTAGAGTATGTTTTGGAAGTACTTTAAGGGTTGTCATTTTACAACAGATGAGTTTGCAAACGAGTCACAGGTCCCCAAAAGAGAAAACCGGATATGCAAAGCATTTTAATTTAAATACCACCGCTGCAACATGCACTGGATTTTTGGGAAACATATATTGCAATCCCCAAACAAGGTAAAACTAGTGAAAAATCATATACAATTTCTTCGTCTTCATCTTCTTTTTAAAAATCACTTTAAAATCCACGTATGTAAAGCCTGAGAAAAACATTAGTCAAGTGTAAATTACACTAAGAAGGCAATCCTATGTGTGTTTAGACAGAAAGTCCTACAACTCCCAGCATTCCCCAGCCAGGAATGCTGGCAGTTGTAGGACTTTGTTCTGTCTAAACATGCATGGGACTGTACTCTAAACCGATCTAGATTTCAGTTGCAAAACAGTGTCTTTTTGGAAAAGCACCGATCACCACTCGGTTTAAAATAGTATGGGGTGATATTGCTTACAGGGTGATCTTCTGCCTGCTTACTTGGAAAAAAGCCCCACTGAGTCCAGCGGGCGTTATTTGCCAGCTAAGTGTTCGTGGGATTGCAGCCATTACAGTATCTGACATCCTTGAGCAGCTCGTATTCATTATATAATTCCTCCGAGTATCCCCTTAACTCTGCTCTTTCACCTGCCCTGGGGCCCCGTCACCTTCTGGGGGGGACGGGACGACCACGACGACGTATGTACTAGCTACTTATTTACGGAGAAGAACCCCAGTTTTCGCAAACAGATGTTGCAAGAGCGCCATCTATCGGGAAGCCTGGGTTGTGCCGGTGCCGCCTTATATATACAGTATATATATAATGTGGGTGGTTCTCTCGGCCCTCCCAAGGCAAGCGAAGCGTGGCCGGCCGTTCCCCTCGCTCGAGCAGCAGCAGCAGTTAATCAGCTGACGAAAGATTCGGCTGCAGCTTGGAGAGAGAGCCGAGAGCATCACATAGGACGTGCCCCAGGTCCCCCGCAAGCTGGGCCCGCGTCCACTGCATCCATCCCCCAACGTTTCTCCCCCCGCGACCTAGCCATAAACAGCCGTATCGCCTGCTCCCAGGCCCACGCTGCCCTGCGTGTGTGTTTGGCTGATGGGGCCCGTCCTGGGGCGTGCCGGCTGGGTCCTAGCTGCTAAGAAGGATAAGAGAGCCAGAGGGAGATTCTTGGTAATTGCCTTTGCACCTTGGACCACGTGTATCCCCAGAACATTCTCTGGCCCAGTGAGTAAATGCTGCTTATCAGCCAAGCCCAGCTCCCGGGGGGGGGGGGTGTTGGAAGGGAGGACCCTGCATGCAGATGCAACTCTTGGCAGGCGAAAAGGAGGCAAGGAGGACTTGTCAATCAGCTCCCCCCACCCCTGCCTTGCTGGGAGATGTTCAAACGGTGGAGCTCTTTGCCATGCTTCCAGGTCTTTTGGGCTTGAGAATGGGCCTTCTCCCCACTCCCCGTGTTCTTGGTTTGGGAATGCACCTACTAGTCTTGATGGCCCTATGCTACCTCCAGTATCAGAGGCAGTATGCCTCTATGTACACCAGTTGCTGGGGAACATGGGCGGGAGGGTGCTGTTGCATTCACGTCCTGAGCTTGTGGGTTTCCCCGTGGGCAGCTGGCTGGCCACTGTGTGAACAGAATGCTGGACTAGATGGACCCTTGGTCTGATCCAGCAGGGCTCTTCTGATGTTCTTAAGAAACTCGGTAGCTGCAACAGCCCAATCATTTCCTGATGATTGGGCTGTTGCAGCTACTGAGTCAACGTTGAGAGGGCTAAAATGTAACACAGTGAGAAAGGAACCTGGCTGAAATGAGAACTAAATTGTCTGTGTTGTGGCAGAATGCCGATAAATTTTAATGGAAGTGCCATTGATTGCACTCCAGCAAAGTGGGCTTTTCATGCAAAGGTTTATGATCTCCAGACGATGACCTCCAGACAAAATATAAAACTAATTAATGGCTGCAATGGAATCCTAAATACTCTGACTAGGGTGTAAGCCCCATAGAATGCAGTTGGATGTACTTCTGAGCAAGCAATATGCATAGGCTTGCATTCAGGGGTGGCCCAAAAGATTTTGTTGCCTGAGTGAAGGACCAGAGGGTGAGAGAGTACCCGCCTGCTTATTCCATGTACAGAAGCCAAGTGGATGGGTAGTTTCTTTTATTTATTACATTTATATTCCACATTTCCTCCAAGGAGCCCAAGGCAGCATACATGATCCTCCCCTTCTCCATTTCATCCTTGCAACGACCCTGTGAGATAGGTTAGGCTGAGAATCAATGACTGGCCCAAAATGTCCCTGTGAGCTTCATGGCTGAATGGGGACTAAAACCTGGGTCTCCCAAGTCCCAGTCCTATACTCTAACCACTACACCAGCTCTTATAGTTCAATCTTACTTCCAGGACTGCCAATGGGACAGCGTCCGCCACTGCACCTGAAGGCAGCAGGGTAACTTAGGGGGTGTAGGGCAGGCTGCTGCATGATACACACAGCTCTGTCCTCCAACATCTAAATACTACTCTCTTCCCCCGCTCCAGTATCCACAACCTGAGGTGTCTAGATTCATAGATCATAGAGTTGGAAGGGGCCTACAAGGCCATCGAGTCCAACCCCCCGCTCAGTGCAGGAAACTAGAGGAGGGGTCTCCCATCCAAGTAATAACCAGGCCTGACCCTGCTTAGCTTTCCACGCTCAGACAAGCTGAGCCAGCGTGAGCCACAGGTCTACCTCACTTTGCCTAATGGTAGGGCCAGTCCTGTGCGCTGCACCATAATGTACAGATGCATTTAAAGGGAATAATAATAAAGTATATCCTCTGCATGCAAAATGTTAAGCAGAATGGACCATAAACTGATTCAAATGTTGACCAACATAATAGAGTCCTTCACAAATGCTCCCTGCTTAAAATATGACCTCCTTAGGCTGCATCAACAAAAGCAAAGTGTCCAGATCACGAGAAGTGATAGTTCTGCTCTATTCAGCACTGGTCGGGCCGCATCTGGAGCACTGTGTCCAGATCATGGCGCCACATTTTAAAAAGGACATTGACAAGGTGGAGCGTGTCCAAGGGAGGGTGACCAGGATGGTGAGGGGGTCTGGAAACCAAGTCCTGTGTCGAACAGTTGAAGGAGCTGGGTATGTTTAGTCTGGAGAAAAGGAGTTTAAGGGGAGACATGATAACAGTCTTCCACTATCTGAAGGGCTGTTCAAAGAAGATTGAGCAGATGTCTCCTCTCTTACTCCAGATTGCAGGACTAGAACCTATGGGTGGAAATTGCAAGAAAACAGATTTTGGTTAAAGCACCTATTTTTGTCTCTCAATTAAAAAAAAGTTTTTTTTTTCAAACAAAAAAACAAAAGAGCGAAAGAAATACATATGTCATGTTCAATACATTACAAATATAAGGTGACAATATAATTTAAACCAAGAGCAAAGACCTAATATCTAACATATAGTGATGCATAGTGTACAATACTTTAAGGGGGAAAAACAAACCCTGGAAATATAGTCTCACAAAGCAAACAACTTGATGAAACTAGATCAAATTGCTTGAAAAGTCTTCTCCTTTACCACTCCATTGAAAGGAAGGAAGGAAGAAATCCATATGCTAGGGATATATAACCTTAGAGAGCATAAGCATCTATAGCAAGTAGTGATCATTGTCAAGTCATGGTAAGAATCCTATTACCGGTAATTTTAGACCAAAAATGACATAATAGCAGGACATGTCCAGGCCATATGAGTAATTCCAACATCCGAATTACCTCTCCAACAACTGAGGCTCTGTAACCAGCCATTATTAAACATTCTCTGAGATGTCCAATAAATAAGAGGTTATATTTGTTTAGCCTCATTTTAAAGATCAAAAGAATCTCATTTCACTGTTTTCAAAAGAGCCTGCAATTGATTTAAAACAGAGTCAGGGAATCTGGGGCCCTCCAGATGCTGCTGAACTGCAAAAAATGGGAAAGGGTCGTGGCTCAGTGGTATTGCTCCTGCTTTGCATGCAGAAGGTCCCCAGTTCAATCTCTGGCATCTCAAGGTAGGGCTAGGAAAGGGCCCTGCCTGAAGCCCTGGAGAGCTGCTGCCAGTGTTGACAATACCAGGCTAGATGGACCCATGGTCTGATTTGGTACAAGGCAGCTTCCTATGTACCTAATGCCTATCATCCCTCACCATTGGCTATGCTGGCTAGGGCTGATGGAAGTCACAGTCCACCAATGTCTAGAGGGCCAGACGTTCCTCACCCGTGATTTTAAAAAGTAGGATATTCAAGTTCGTTATTCCAAAGATCTCGAAGGATAATAGCAGAATGGCATTTTTCTCGGTAGAAAGGCGGGGTACAAATCAATTAAACAAAGTAACAAACAAACAGTTTTACCTACCTCTGAGTTTCTGATAAAGGTACGTTACATTAGGAGAAACTTCCTAATGGTAAGAGGTGTTTAATAGTGGCATTTAAATACCGTTTATGGGGGTATTTAATCAGAGGCTTGCATGACCATCTGTCAGGGATGCTGTCGTTGTGTCCTGCATTGCAGATCCTGCATTGAGCGGGGGGGGGGTTCAACTCTGACATTCTGTGATCCTGATTCTCATACTCAGGATCACTGCCCAAGACCTCCCCCAACCACCATTGCACATTGTTGAAGGTTCTACTCGCCTTTCTGTTTGCTGTGCCCATTTTCTCAGGGATAGCCTGCCTTCCGCTGATTCAAAAGACAAGACGGTGGCTATTCTTGTGGCCAAAAATATCCTGGAAAAAGATAATTTCAATGCATTATCAAGAAATCAAAATATGCTTCTGCAGTTGTAGTGCATGAAATGGTAGGCTGGGCTCTGCGTGATGGCTTAGCGTCCACATGCACTCGCCTTTATGTGCATGCGCACAGCAGGCAACATGCATTAAACTCTGCCCCCTCCTCCTCCTCAGAGATTTAACTTTCTAGAGTTCTTGGGGAGGGAGCTGAACCTGAAAGAATTATACAATGTTTTAAACAAGGCATCTCCAAAAGGCAAAAATGGGGCCAAGAAAGCAGGACCAGCGACCGCCCCTAGTTAAGGAACAGTTACAGTGCATGGAGTTTCTATATCTGCACATGCTCTTTTCAATCTCCTCCAAGCATTTTGGTGCCCCCTCTTTGGCTACTTTCTTTTTCTGCTCTGTCTATTTTGAGATCCACAGGCTAACATCTAAGGACAGCATTCCAGGTAAGGGCAACCCGCATCTTTATTTAGAAAGGACAGCCTTATTTAGCGCTCTAATCTTTGCCGGCGAATGAGCAGAAATTTTCCAAGGGTGTGGTGTTTGTTGAACTCAACATGCTTGTCTCTTGATTCTTAATCCAATCTAGGAGGCAAAAAAAATACGGTTAGGCATGGAGGGGCGGAAGTAGTGGCCTACCTAGTTATTTTTAAGGGGAGGCCCAACTTGCCTAGTTGTTATCCTCTTAAGGTCTCAGTATTTAACCTTTTACTTGGGTTAGGTTAACCGAAAACAGTAGAAATATTTAGAAAAGCAAAATTTCATGAGTGTACTCCATCTGTAAAATGGGTAAATTTTTCTAGCCCGACTATCCTGAACCTGGTGCCCTCCAGATATTTTGGACTTCAGCTCCCATCAGCCCCAGCCAGCATGGCCAATGGTCAGGAATGCTGGGAGTTGTAGTCCAAAATGTCTGAAGGGCATCGAGTTAGGAAAGGTTGTTCCAGCCTGTCTTCTAAAGACGAGGCATTAAATACTTTATTCCTTGATAATATGCTACATATAAGTGTGTTATATATGTATGGTGACTTGACGCGTAGACTGTGGATGAGATCATGTGCTTGAGTTCTTGGTTCGGCGCATATCCCTAGTTCTTGCTTTGAGTTCCTGGAACATTGAACTAGTCCGGATTATGGTAGATTGAGAGTGGTAGTCTCAAAATGAACTTCCGATTTTCTCCACAGCAAATATAACAATGCTTTCTCTTACTCTATAATTACAAAGAAAATTCTCTTTTTTCCATTGTCCCCAACTTTTCTTCTTAGTCGTCAAACCCACACAAATACACAAATCATTTTTTCCAATCTCTGGAAAAAGTCTATTAGAGGTTTCCATTCAGCCATAAACGTAGATGTTGACTTTTCTCTAATTAGTGATGTAAGTTTAGCCATCTCTGCCAATTCCAGCATCTTCACCATCCATTCTTCTATTGAAGGTAAAATTGAACATTTCCACTTTTGTGCATACAGTAATCTCGCTGACGTTGTCATATATAAAATAAAGTGCCATGACTTCCTTCCAACTGATTATCCATTATTCCCGGAAGAAATGACTGGTTTGGTTTCAATTGTATATTAATCTTTTGAATTAATGAATGTATTTGTATCCAAAAAAATTTGACTTTCTTTCAGAAGTCCATTTTATTTTTTGTTATTTGTTATATGCTTTTGTAGTGCTTGTTCTTGTTCTCAATAAAAAAATAAAGAGAGAGGGGGGGTAGTCTCAGTATCATCTGTGGGGGACCTACACCTTCTTCTTGAGTTAGACTTCCAGCCATGGGAGGCTGGTGACTCCTATGTCAGTGGGGCTCCTTATCCATTGCAGTTTTTATTCTGAGCTTTATAGGAGCTATCCATGGTGCTCCATGGTGGTGGACCTATTTTGGGGATGGAGTTCAGCACCATGGATAGCTCTTGTAAAGCTATAAAGGAGCCCTGTGGACACAGGACTCACCACCCTCCCCTTATTCCGCCCCTGCTGTCAGTCCAGGAGTTCCCACATTATTTCCAATTTCCATCTTTGCTACCTAAGAAGTGATGGGCAGCCTGTGTAGCATCAGGCCTAGGGCTCCAGAGTTCTGGGGACCTCAGAAAAGTGCCTTCAGATGGCCCCCCCTGCTATGCTGGTGGGCGTCGGTGAGCTTACCTGGTGAGTTATAGCCCTCTGATCAGTGCTGATGGGCCACTGGGTCAAGGAGCTGCCATTTTAATTTCCCAGAATGCTCTTGATTAGCATTGCATTGAGGTACAGGCTGATCAGAGCTGGGCCTGAGGTGGAGTAGCATATGGAACCCACCCACCCCTCAAAGCCAGCCAAGTCTTTTTGGGAGAAAATCCCGCAGAACTCTGTCCCCCCTCCTGGGCAGTAAAAATTCAAGAATAATAGATGAACTGATGAGCAATGTGTGGCACTTTCATGATGGCACTCAAAATCAGCTGCCTGAGGCAGGCGCCTCAGTTTCCCTAATGGTAGGGCTGGCCCTGCTGCTCTGCAGACTCGGGGAGTCTCATTTAGGGTAGTCACTTCCCCCCGCCAAAAGAGGACAAAAAAGGCCCCAGCTTAGCATTAAATTTCCATATGCTAATTTATAGGTATCAATGCAGATTTAGAAAAAAGGATTATAACTTAAATAGAAATACAGCATATCTTGCCATAGTGGGGAAGAGTGTGACCAGCTGACCTGTGTCCCTTTCTGAGTCTGCTGTCCAAACGCTGTTGATGGGTGTGGAGAAAGACTGCAACTGTCCTTCTTGGCGGGTTCGGCCACGCAAGGGTTAACACGGACTCGGGTAGCCCTCTATCAGCGGTACGCGGCTCTCTGGCAGAAGCTGTGACCAATTATAACGCAGGCAAAGCAAGGAGACCGAGTTTTGAATGGATGCTACTACACTGTTATGGGTAAACAGAGTTTAATGGAGCGTAACAGAACATATACAAAGTGCCACGCTAAGCACACACCTACAATTGAGCTGGTAGTGAGCCGCAAAAGCAATACAGACAGTCGTACCTGGAAATGCCTTGTTCCTAGAAAGCCGCTTAACTCCGAAAGGGCTGTTCTATGTTAGCGTTGTTCACTGGGAGCTCCCCGGGGTTGGAGGTGGAGGTCCTGAGCCATGGACCTTCGTGCAGCTTGCTGCCTCACGACCAACAACCCTTTTCCCACCACTGACCCTGGGCTTTATACCCTCCGTTGGGGCCCCTCCTTCTTGTCGTGCCCCCTCCTGGCACGACTGTTTTTTTTTTCTTGTTTGCCCGGCACCTAGGAGTCTTTGGCTCTTCCTTTCTTCTATCCAACACCTGGGAATGAATATTCCACAGCTCCTTCTGCTGCCAGACCAGGGACTTGCCAGGGGGCATGTTAATGACTCCTATTGTGATTCTTGGGTGTCTGATGCTATCTTGCGGTATGTGTGCATATACGTGTGTGGGGGGGGGGCTATGGCTTTCTCTTCACAATGGGCAACTTCAAGGCCCAGCTCTTCCTTTGGATAGGTCTTTATCTTGATACTAGCTGTTGCCCGTGGCTGCGCTCCAGTGGATTTTAGGATTTGGTATAATTGTTTTTAAAAGAAACATGTATGGAAAAGATGCAGTGTCTCTGACTGAAAGTGTAACGTTGAGGCTGGGTGCTGGCAGCAGAAATCTTTTGTGACAGAAATATCTGTTCTTAAAAAAAAATCAGGTTAATCCTGAGAGTCTACAGGTGATGAAGAGTGAGCATGCCAAGTTTGGGGTAGATCCATCTAAACGTGATGGAGCCTATGCGACAATGCCCCCCACACAACAGTCAGTCAGTCATGTAAAAAGTTTTCCTCCCTTTTCACCCCCTCAGAGAACATTCTAAATGGCCTAGGGGAGATTTGCATACCCAGCCCTATTTGCCCTTGCTGGAATTCATACGAACATTCTAAGTGTTGTATGGGCTATTTGCATAACTGCTGCTATTGGCTCCTGCAGCAAGTTGGCTCCTGCAGCAATTATGAGGTGAGGCCTATTTGCAGAACTGCAGATATGAAAGTGGGGCAATTTTGCCCCCTTTTTTCATCCCCTTAGGGATGGAATTTCCCAAAATCCTTCCTTAGTGGGGGTCTATGTCATAAAAGCAATGTCCCTTCAAAATTTCACGATCCTAGATTAAACGGTTTGAGCTGGGCATTGATGAGTCAGTCAATCAGTCAGGACACCTTCTTTTATATATATAGAAGATGGGATTTGGACTGGACAGCCCTTCAAATAGAGGACTATCCTCTGTAAAAGAGGACATGTGGCCACCCTAGGTGAGGCTCCAACCATGTAAATTTATTTATTTATATCCCACCTTTTTCCTGCAAGGAACCCAAGGTGGCTTACATAATCCTCCTCTCCATTTTATCCTCACAATAAAATGTGAGGATAAAATGTGAGGTAGGTTAGGCTGAGAGTCAGTGCCTGGCCCAAAGTCACCTAGTGAGCTTCATGGCCGAGTGGGGACTAGAACCCAGATCTCCCGAGTCCCAGCCCAACGCTCTAACCACTACGCCACACTGGCTCTTGATGGGGTAGGGATATAGGAAACAGCATTATGCCAGGTCAGACTATTGGCCCCTTTAGCCTAGTAATTGCCTGCTTTGATTGGCAGCAGGTCTCCAGGTTCTCAGGCAGAAAAGAGGCCTTCTCATGTCATGTCATCTCATCATTGGCTACCTGATCCTTTAAAACAAAACAAGAAACCTGCCAATGCTGGGGGTTGACCCTGGGACCTTCTGCACTTGCAAAGCATGTGTTCTACCACTGAGCTTGGTCCCTTCTGCAATGCCTGTTTTGTAGGATTGTGTGAGTAAACGGTGGTGCCAATAGGACCCCACAGTCCACCCCCCCCCAAATGACCACCCAGACAGTGGCATGTGATGGTGGTAGCGGCAAAGAGACACCGCCTCAGCACCTGGATTGGCATGCACATAACAGGGCCCACCGGAGCTGGCACTGCTTACCACAGTATCCTTCCTTCCTTATTTTCAAAAACATTTTAGAGTCACGGGGTGGCCAGCCAGGGCATGTACATGGCTACAGGTGCTCATGTTATTATTTTTACTTTAAAAATAGGTTATCCTATTCTTTTACAACAGAATGGTGATTATTTGTGTAGCATCAGGGCAGCAGAAACAAACTCGGTTTTATTCCTGTAGTTATGATGGTCCTATGATTGAAGTGCGTTTAACATGCAAAACTGCACATGTGCAGAGTATTTTGTGTGTGTGTGTGTGTGTGTGTGTGTGTGTTAGAAACATGGTCGGCAAACAGGTTTTTGTTTTGTTTTATTACTCTAATGTATCAGGAATGTAGAAACAGTTACAAAGCATGGAATTGTGGTGGAGGGGGAGATTATCTAAATACATATGGTTATCTAAAAACTATTAAATCCCGAGTCTAAAATTACCCAGTTGCCCAGCGTGAGTAACCACTCGATCCATGCCTCTCTTCTGAAACTCCCTGCAGAAAAATGGCACTACAGTCCAATGGCTGTCAGGTAGATTATGTTGCTTTAGGTCGAACTGGCCGGTATCTCACTACTAACCTGTTGATCTCCAGCTTGGGCCATGTGGTGCATGCAAGCACTCCATCACTCACTGACGCACGCACACACACACACACACACACACTGCTGCTATTCTGTTTGTTCGAGCTGAGTTTGTTTTTCGAATAAGCCTTTCCTGTGCCCTGGCTGGAGAGCAGTGACTCAGCTGGTTGGAGAATACATGCATGAAGCCGATAAGCCCAGAGTAAGCACAACAGGGCCAGCTTTGCTTTCACAAGCACCGGACTGTGCGGGCGGTGCTGGCCATGTTCCTGGGTCGGCTTAAAGAGAATAAATGGGAGGGGAGATCAATTTGCCTTCATCCAAGAGAGTGGAAATTATTATTAGTATTATCACTATTATTCAATTTATAGACCACTATTATTCAATTTATAGACCATTTGACTACAGTATATCTAAGAAGACACCTTGAAACTCCCAGCTTGTTGCTGCAGCCAGCACATGGCCCAGCCTCTTGAGGAAACCATTTGGAATGATAATGGATTTCATCACATTCTTTGCATTGCTTCATTGGGCTTTACTTCTTTGCCCTACAGCTGGCTGGGGCATGCTGGGAGTTGTAGGCCTTTTTTCCCTGTAAACGTGCATAGAATTGCACCCTAAAACATTTAAAAACAGAATGCAAAACATCTGTTAAAAACTCGGGAACACCCCCCCCCCCACCAAAAAACCCATTCTCAATTCAAACATTTATCTGTGAATTAAAAAATCAACAAACTGGGTAGCACCACCAGTCGGGGAAGAACAGGGCGAAAATATTGGTCTTTAACTAAAACTTCCCACAGTGGGCACCTCCTGCGTACCAAGTCATGTGGCGCAAGTCGCGATGCAGATGGTGGCTGTTCCTCTATTGGTAGCTCAGTGGCACACATGCAGAAGGTGCCAGGTTCAACCTCCAGTTTAAAAAGGATCAGAGCTTCTGCCAAAAGAGATGATCCTGGGCTAGATGGATAAATAACCTGACCCAGCAGAAGGCAGCTTCCGACGGTCGACTGAGGCCAGCTGGATCTGCAGCAGCACAGGCATTTGTTCTGTGATGGGGCAGGGGATGTTTGCTGGATGGAGAGGCGGGGTGCACTCCCAACTGTAGGAAGGCCCTTCAGGTTTTCAGACAGGTGCCTTTCCCAGCCCAATCTGGGGATCGAACCTGGGACCTTCTGCATGCAAAGCAGGTGCTCTGCCACTGAACTCACTTCTGGGTAGACACAGAGAGGATTGCACTAAGCCTGACTGCAATCCTATGCATACGTACTTGTGATTATGCACCATTGAACACAGCGGGACTTATTTACAAGTAGTCATGCACAGGATTGCACTGGACAAATGTATTTATTTATTTACAGTATTTGTTGTATACCGCTCGATAGCTAGGCAGATTCCGGAGCAGTGAACAATAAGATAAAAAGGATTAAAAAATAAAATAAAAACAATACATTAAAAACAGGATAACATTTAAAACCGTGGCAGGTCAGCAAGAAAGCCCTCCTGAAGCAAAGACATCTTCAGCAGGTGCCAAAAACAACACAGTGTTGCTGCCTGCCTAACCTCCAGAGGCAGGGAGTTCCATAGATGTGGGGCCGCCACACTGAAGGCTCTTCTCCTGGGGGACTCCATTCTGGCCGTAAGACCTTGTGGAACCACCAGGAGAATGTCCTCCGATGACCTTGGTGACTGAGCAGGATGGTAAGGGAGAAGGTGCTCTCAGGATACCCATTATCCCATGGCGTTGCCTGGCCCAAAAGGTCCCTCAGTCAATGTTACAGGCAGAGGGACCATAACTTAGTGGTAGAACACACACTTTGTATGTGGAAGGTCTGAGATCCCTCCCCGTACCACCACCACCACCACCACCACCACCACCCTCTCCCCAGCCACTTTTCTCCCATGTGGGCTCACTTTCAGTGCTGGGGTCCCAAATGTAGGAAATAGGCCTGCAAGGGCTAGGGCAGCAGGCCGGGGGAAGGGCTCAGAATACTCTACAGTAATACCTTGGATTGCAAGTAACTTGGTTTGAGAGCGTTTTGCAAGACAAGCAAATTTTTAAATATTTAATTTCTTTTGACTTGATATACAAGCGATGTCTTGCAAGACAAGTACTATAGTTCAGCTTAAATTAAAAATCTCTGTACATTGGGGGGGGGGGGATTTCATTTTGATATAAGAGTGTTTTGGATTACAAGCACGTTTCCGGAACGAATTATGCTCTCAATCCAAGGCATGACTCTACTTGCATGTTCCTTTGCCCCTTTAAATTGAGTCTCCCAAACCTCTGCTTTAGGCTGTTTAGGGAGAGACCTCAGCTCAGTTGGCAGAGCACCTGCTTTGCATGCAGAAGATCCAGGGTTCAATGCCCAGCATCTCCAGGCAGAGCTGGAAAAGACCCATCTCTGAAACCCTGGAGCACCTCTGCCAGCCGGTGTAGGCAATAATGAGTTAGATGGATAAACCTGGTGTTCTTGCTGTTCTGGTTATAGGGTAATGTGGAGCTCCCAACACTTTCCCTCTCGGGGCAACCATTTGAAACTACAGTAATACCTTGGATTGCAAGTAACTTGGTTAGAGCATTTTGCAAGACAAGCAAATTTTTAAATATTTATTTAATTTCTTTTGACTTGATATACAAGCGACGTCTTGCAATACAAGTACTGTAGTACGGCTTAAATTAAAAATCTCTGTACAAATTTTTTTTGGGGGGGGGAATTTCGTTTTGATATACCGGTAAGAGTGTTTTGGATTACAAGCACGTTTCCGGAACGAATTATGCTCTCAATCCAAGGCATGACTGTATCAGGGATTTCATCACTTACTTGTGTTACTTTGTTGGGCTCTTGTTTGCCCTACAGAACAAGAACCACAATGAGAGATGCAAGACCTTACATGGGTCCAATTAATACCCAAGCTAATGCATGGAAGCTTTTGAGTTGAGTTAAAATCCTCTTTAATTGCTGGTGCTCCAAGCAAAAGTTTAATTTTTTAAAAAGCATTTAGAAAGGCATTTTAAAAAGTTAAATTATCCGTTTTGAAATCTATTTTCTATATATAAAATATATGCAAAAGAGCTAAGTAAATTGTGCAAATGCAACAACAGAATCAAACGGCAAAGAAAAAGCAGTGGCAGAGGCAATATAAAACAGAAACAACAGAAAATGAAACACTCAAAGCCTGCTTGAATTTAAAAACAAACAAACATATTTACTACCCCTATGAGAGTAGAAAAAGCCAGGGAGCCTGTGAGATTTCACTGGAGAGAGTGTTCCACAAGTGTGGACCCATCAGTAAGAAGTCCCTGTCTCTGGTACCTGTGAATGGTATTTTCAGTGCAGATCGGTCAGAAAGCAGAGCCAGGAAAGAAGATTGTAAAGTTCAGGCAGGTTCATGTGGGCCAAGGCTGGTGCTTAAAATGAAAACACTGTTCACCCAATCACAGCAGAGGTGCTAGGTACTGAAAAGATCCAGGGACTCAGACCCACAGGACCCAAAAAAATATCACAAATTTGCATATGCTAATTTACATATGCGCTAAAGTCTGCATGCATGCATGCATGCACATGTGTGTGTGTCTTTAAAGGACCCTGTCTCCTCAGGACACCCCTATTTGTAAAAAGGGATGTATGGACAGGGGAGAGGAGGGTGTTTGATTTTCAAAGAAAAACCTCATGCAGAAAGATTCAAGTGGGGGAGGCAGCAGGAGGTGAAGCACATGTGGGCAAGGAGCCAGCTAGTCCGGGGGATCGGATGCAACAGAGATCCTCAGGGCCCCTGTGCCTTTCTTTCAGGAAGTGCCCATGGACAGCAGGGTGCTGGGGCAGATGGCCTCCCAGAGATTTGGGGCTCCAAATGAAAGATTTGGGGCTCCAGCCCTAGTGGGCCACCCCCTAACCCTGCCTCTGCCCAACCAAGTTGAATGTCCAAAAACACAGAGGAGGTTTGGTTTACACAGATAGTATTGTGCAGCCTGCCCCAGGTATGTTTACTCTTGTTGGGACTTCAAAAAGATACTAGGAGAGGATATATTGTGGAGTACTATCCTTCCTATCTCACGTTAGTCAGATCAGCAAAGTAGAGTCCCTTTCCAGCTTAAAAGAAGCTTAGGTTTGGCTAGTGTTAGCCAGTTAGCATTTGGTAATCCAGGATGCTTTAAGGCAGACTGGATTTCCCTGGTTTTGCCCCCTTTTCTCTCCCTCAGAACAATAATCAGAGACACAGTCTTGTAAAAATTAAAAGTAACATTTACTCACTCAGATTATGCAGTTTCATTCAGGCAGGCTTAAAAGCGTTTCTTACAAGTTCATTTGGAAATACTTGGGGTCTGAACTTGTAGCCAGTTGCTGGTCTGAACTCCACATGCTGCTACAAGGACCACGTGGAGACAACAACCTGGTGGTGCCAAGCTTACTCCAGTCTGAACAGAAAGAGGAAGAAGCTGGGAGCAACACCCACTTCCTGTTCAGGCTGTTAATAATTCAATGAGTACCTTCTAGGAAAACCACCCTAGAAGGTATCAGTGATCTTAACCATTTCACCCAATTACCTGGTGAAACATGAGCCATAGGTTTTGACTGCAATTTTAGTTATCCAACAACTCTGAAGTAGGTTCCACTGTGTTCAGTGAGACTTACTCTTGGGTAAGCGCACAGAGGATTACAACTAAGGCTGCAATCGTATACTCTAGGTATACTGCATTCGTATACCTAGGAGTACGTTCCATTGAGCTCCCTGGGTCTTACTTCTAAGTAGACATGTCCAGGTGTGTTGTGGACGTAGACAGCAGAAGAAGGGTTCTTTGTAACTTAGGGCCAAAATAGACATTACTTTAAATCTGTATCTAGCAGCTATTTCTTTCTTTTTTCTGCTAGGGTACATGCAGGGGTCCTGATCCAGATCTTAAAAGCCCCCTTATTCCCCAGGCTAGGGCTCCAATCCAGATCATGCACCCTGCACCTACTCTAAAGTAAAAATGTAAAAAAACAAAATGTACGTAACTTCTAGATATGGATTTAAAATCATGTCTGTTTTGGCCCTGAAAGGCTTGCTTGCAGGATTTTACTGCCTAATTGGCTCAAAAAGGGCATTTCTTCACTTGCCTCTCCATTTCTTAAGGGAAAAAAGCTATCAAGTTTCAATGTAAACAGCAGCTTACAGCAGACTTCCCCAACCTGATGCACATGCCTGATGTTTTAGACCAACTCCTATCAGCCCCAGCCAGCATGTCAGGAATGCTGGGAGTTGTAGTCGAAAACATATGGAGGGCGCCAGATTGGGGAAAGCTCTGCCCTCTCAACCGGTTTCCAGGAAGCTTTTCTCCCAACCAACTGTGGTCTAAAGAAACAACTGCAGCCATTCTTGGTAGGAGAAGTGGAGTAAAATCATCACCAGAACATGTATCTCTTGCTCGGAAAGGACAATATTCATTTTGCCTACAGCAAATGTGCCCTAGCTAGAACAAGCCTTCTCCAGCCAGGTGCCCTCCAGATGTTTTGAACTACAACTCTCAGCATTGGGAAAGCTGCCTAGAACAATGCCTTTGGCTTGCCCTACCATTAAGCAGAATGAGACAGCTGAGTCTGTGGTGTCATGAAAGGGTAAGAAATTGTTAGTTATTCAATTTATTGTTGTTGTTGTTGTTGTATTTTTACTGCCAGACAGGGAGTTTGTGTGATTTTGTGCCTCAGGTGCCAAAATAACTTGGCTGGTCTTTTTTTTTTTTAATGCTGGTGCCAGGGGTGGTGCTAGGTACCGAAAAGATCCAGGGCTCAGGCCCATAGGACCACAAAAAAAAAGAAAAGAAAAAAAAAAAGGCACAAACTTGTATATGCTAATTTACATATACTCTAAAAGTCTGTGTGTGTGTGTGTGTGTGTGTGTGTGTGTGTCTGTCTGTCTTTAAAGGACCCTGTCTCCTAAGGACAGCCCTATTTGTAAAAATGGATGCATGGACAGGGGAGAGAAGGGCATTTGATTTCAGAAAAAAACCTCAGGAAGAAAGATTGGGGGGGGCAGCAGGAGGTGAAGCACATGTGGGCAAAAAGCCAGCTAATTCCGGGGGCTCAGATGCAACAGAGATCATCAGGACCCCTGTGCCTTTCTTTCAGCAAGTGCCCCTGGGCAGTAGGGTGGTGGGGCACAGGGCCTCCCAGAAATTCGGGGATCCAGCCCTAGGGGCCCACCCCCTAACAGCACCTCTGGCTGGTGCAGTAGGTAAGCCTGCATATGAGAAACTTTGGCTCTGCATTTCAATGATGAAACTTATTCAGTAGCAGCATTCCTGAAGGAATTGCAGAGCGCTCCTTGACCTCAGAGCAGTGCCCAGGGAATGACCTTCTTTTGCGTCATGACCTCTCTTAGCCAATCAGAATGCCGAATCATCCCACTGAATGACAGCATGAGTTAAGGAAAGTGGAGAAAATAACTCCCACCGTCCCTGACTTTTCACTGGCTTCTTGCATGCACTAACCCTATTTCACCTGCTTAAAAAAAAAAGACGAAGAAGCAGCTTCTCTTCGCTTCGGGAACGTCACAGCTTCACCTACCTCCACCCACTGCAGCCGCGAACTCTGGAGAACTCAGTCCCTTGGGGAAATGATAGGCGGGGCAGACAGCCAGTGACCGCTGCGTATGGTGGACGGGGGGCGGGGCCGGATCGCTGGAGTGACGTCAGCAGGTCTCCAGCTGGTGCAGGTGGAAAGGGCTCTGGAGCCGGCTGGAAGGGGTGAGAGAGAGAAGGTTCTTCTTAAAGGGCGAGGACTCTCTAACTCTCCCACCACCCCGCTGGGTTTGGTCCTGGCCTCCTTTGCAAAGTGAGCGCGGCTCAGGTAAGGCCAAGATCAGGAAGGGGAAGCTGATGGGCAAGCTTCGGAGGGCTGCTGGAGTTATGAGGCGGAACCACAGACACCCCCCCTTCCAGCCTAGAAGGGGGAAGGCAATAATAATGATAATTTTAAAAGGCAGCCGTCTATAAGTGCTTAGGTCGTTGGGGATGAGATCCAGGGAGAGGAAGGGTCCAAGGCGCAGGCTCCCTGCCGCTGCATCTGGAAGAGGAAGGAGACAGGTTGCAAAAGAGGACAATCTGGGGCGCCCCGGAAAGCCTGCAGAGGAATTGACCACTTTGAAGGAAAAGCTTGCGCTTTGGGGTGGTGGGTTCTCTGATATGACTCACCATTCTTGTCTCCCCTTCTACTTTCTTTCGGTTTTGTTTTTCTTAAGAGGAGTATAATTTGGGTGGCTAAGCGTGTTATTGGGGTGGTGGTGGTACGAAGATGCCACCCCCACACTTGTTGTCTCTTCTGGAGCTCCCTTATCCTTCCGAGATTTTCCTGGCGTTCTGAATGACTTTGCATCTCTGGGCTTTGAGTTGTGCGGTGACGGGTTATTTTTTTCTTTTGCCATTACTCAGCAGAGAGGCCGGGAGCCGAAAACCGGCTGCAGGAAACTTCCTTGCATAAGCAGTAGCTGCTTAGGCAGGCTCCGTAACTCCCCCCCCCCCCCCCCCCCGTGCATGCTCACTGGTCTAAGAAGACTTCCTGCTTGCTTTGCCTCAACTTTTACGGGCAGGGAGCTGGGCTCACCTGTTCTGTTCAGACTCTCTGCAATCGCTCTCGCTCTCGCTCTCTCTCTCTCTCTCTCTCTCTCTCTCCCTCCCTCCCTCCCTCCCTCCTACCAGCTCCTGCCCCTTCTCTAGCGCTGACTTTATTTTTAAAGGTGGATATTTTGCATTAAAAGAAAAAAAAAGCCTTGTAACACTGCAGTTCCCTGCAATTTTGGGCAGGCGCTTTGATGCCTGAGGAGGATTTTCCTGGGCCTCCTAGTGAAAGATCAGCAGATTCCGGGCATAGCGAGAAAGCCACGCCAGGGTAGCACTGCGGAATCTCTCTCTCTCTCTCTCTCTCTCTCTCTCTCTCTCCTCTTGCCTCTCTGCTGCCTGGGTGCCAGAACCAACCAGGCTTCATATATTGCCCTGGAATCCAAGGCTGCGCAACCAGGGCAGAGTGCAAAGCAAATCGTCTCCCCAGGAGACAAACCACAAAAGTTTTGTTGCCTTTAGCACTTGTTAAAGTTTTGACTAGCTTCTCCTAGTGTTGTGCAGTGCAGGGAGATTTGTGTGTTTGTGTGGCCATCCAAAGAGCCTGTGATGGGTGGGAAGAGGGTAGGGTGGCCACTTAGGAATTGCCCAAAAAGAGGAAAGGCATCATCAAAAAAGGACCAAAGAGGGGAGCCATTGGCATAAGATTTGCATATACTAATTTATATGTCCAGAGGCAAATGTATAAATAATTATTACAATTTAAATAGAAATACAGTATATCTCACCATAGTGCAGAAGACTGTGACCAGGTGAGTTATGTGTCTTCCTGTTAGGTCTGCTTGCTGCTCTGGTGCTAATCTTTAGACCGGATTTGGACAACCCTTCAAATGGAGGACTGCCCTCTATAAAAAGGGACACAAGGCCACCCTAGAAGCGGGGCCTCTGTCTCTCCAGGGAGCCAGCCAGGGCCATGGGGAGGCTTCTTTTCTGCTTTCCTTTAAAAAATGGTTTGGCAGCAGGAAGATGGACTGAAAGTAGTAGGGGGGGATAGGCTAGCCGTGCCTGTCAGTTTATAGTAGATGTGCGCCACAAAAAAAAGTCCAGTGTCGCTTTAAAGATTAACGGATTGATTGGGGCAGAAGCTTTTGTTGATTAGAGCCCGCTTCATCAGATGCATGAAATGTAGCCTCGCTTGGCAAATAGACTTGGATGGATATATACGGGGCGTATGGCGTTTAATCACAAAGCTAGAATCTTGAACGTGTTGAGACCAGATCAGGGATCAGCTCCAGGACTTTGGGGCTCAACGCTAGTTTCCAAGAGCAGGGCACAACCACTCTGCACATGGTCCACCTAACAACGTTCCTGAATGAATCTTGTAATTGACAGTGGCTATTTTTAAGCACTCTACTAAGGACATATTGATGGCTGATACTGTATCCCTCCAAAAGGTGCACAGTCTGCTTCTTTCATATTGGTTTGGAGGTCATGCGTTTAGTAGTATCTTGTGTGTGTGCTGTATAATTATTGTATGTATGCCATTTAGGTCAGTAGTCTTCAGTTTTTTGGACCAGGCTGGGACCCTCATCTTCATCTTAACATGAGACCCCACACATACAGTAATACCTTGGATTGCAAGTAACTTGGTCTGAGAGCATTTTGCAAGACAAGCAAATTTTTAAAATAAATTTTGACTTGATAAACAAGCGACGTCTTGCAACACAAGGTAGGGATGTAACCACTCGCCTCGAGCGGGCGTAGTGGGCCGAAATCGGCCCTGCTCATGCCCGCCAGAGACTCGCTTTGATATAAGAGTGTTTTGGATTACAAGCACGGTTCCGGAATGAATTATGCTTGCAATCCAAGGTATGCATTCCTCTTTCCTTCATCTCTGTTTTTCTCAGTTTCACTTTTTCCTCTTAAGGCAACAGCCCCTCCCCACCCCAAAAGGCAAAGTAAATAGTGATTGTAGTGATGCTTGAAGCATAACCTGCCATAGGCTATGGTGTAGCCCAGTTGTAGTTCCCGCCCCTCAAGCTGAAGACCAATAATCTAGCTCCTCCTTCCCCAACCTGGTGCCTTCTAGATACATTGAACTACAACACCCATAATCCCCAGCCAGTGTGGTCAATGCACACAAGGTATTTAGGGATCATGGGACTTGTAGTCCAACACATTTCGAGGGCACCAGGTAGAGGAAGCCTAATCTAGGTTATCCCCCCCCCCTTTCCCCATTTGCTTTGTGATATATTTTGGGGACTCCCTCCTCCTCATTTTTGTATCTGATGTTATTATTTATTTTATTTTATTTATTTATTACATTTCTATACCACCCAATAGCTGAAGCAGTCTGGGCTGTTCACAACAATTAAAACCATAAAATACAGCATACTATACTTTTAAATAATAATAATAATAATAATGTAAAACCACAGTATGAAACCGAAGTAAAAACCAGCAGCAGTGTAAAGATTTAAAAATAATATGAGAGATTTTAAAATAACAAAAACTAAAGAACTATGATGCCTAGGAGAATAAGAAGACCTTCACCTGGCACTGAAAAGACCATGACATAGGCACCAGGTGAGCCTCTCTGGGGAGGGCATTCCACAATCAGGGTGCCACCACTGAAAAGGCCCTTTCCTTAATAGCCACTTGCCTCACCTCTTTTGGTGGGGGCATCCGTGGGTGCATTTTCAACACTGCAATTTGATTATATATTTTGCATAGGCTGCATTTTTGTATATTTTAACTTGGGTTCTCCCCCCCCCCATTCCTGTCCTGTTTTTTTTAATACTTGTAGCAAATTTGGGAGGTGTAAGGATTTGACTTACTGGACTGCAGAACTTTATTTATCCTTTAAATTTAATTTTGCACAGTAAACAGTCCTGATCAGGGCTGGCCCCGCCATGCAGCAGAGTGAGGTGTGGTGACCTGCTTCAGGCGGCACCATGAAAAGGGTGGTGGTGGAGAGATGAATGTATTTATTTACTATATTTTTAGTCCGCTCCGGAACCAGGGCCGGCGCTACCGCTAGGCAGACCCAGGCGGCTGCCTAGGGCGCGTGGCGGAAGAGGGCGCAGCATTTCTGCGCACCTTCCTCGCCTCCGGCGCGCTCCTGCCCCGCCTGCCGCCTCCGCCGCGCCTCCCCGCCCGCCCGCCTGCCAGCCGCTGCCGCCGCCGCCGCACCTCCCCCCCCGCGCGCCCGCGCGCCCGCCCGCCAGCCACCTACCTACTTTCCCGTCGTTTCTGGAGCCCCGCCGGCGTTGTTTTGGTGGGAGGAGGAACCAGGGCAACAGGGCTTAAACAGCCCTGTTGCCCTGGTTTCCCCGGCAAAAAAAAAAAAGCGTGGAGGTCCCGTCGCGTCGGAGGAGGAGGAGGCAGCGGCGGCGGCAGCGGCAGCAGCAGCCAGCAGCGGGGGCGGGGGAAGGTAGGTGGTGGTGGGGTGGCAGCGGCGCGGGGGGGGTGTTGCAGAGCAGGGCTGCTTTGCTCCGGAGCCCCCCCACGGCACGCGAGGGGGGGCGCTAAATATAATTTGGCCTAGGGCGCCAAACAGCCCTGCACCGTTCCTGTCCGGAACACGTGTTGTCTGGACAGATTGCGCAATCCTAAAAGAATAAAAACGCAACACACACACACTACATGGCAAACAACAGTACCAATAATCTTTAAACCATTAAGATGAAGACAGGAATGTGAAGCAAGGCTTTTAAAAAGAAAAGAAAAAACGGTTTCAGCCATAGTTGGGAGCATGTCAAGTCTGCTTCAGGCAGCAAAATGTCTTTGCCTGGTGCTAGTCCAGGTATAAATGGCTGTTTCTTCACATACTGTTGTGCTTCAAAAATCATTATATCTCGCATCCTGTAGGCCACAGAAACTAGCCTGTGCAACCACACCCAGCCCCGTGGAATGGGTGCTCAGAATATCTCAGTGAAACAATCAAGCCTTCTTAAGGCAGGTTTGTTGCACCTCAGGCCTGAGGGTCAAATCCGGACTACCCGGTGTCTCCATCTGGTTCCACCCCCTTTCCCCAACTGCTGATGGTTTGGTGGTTTCCCAGCTTTTGTGCAGTTTCCTCCCATCCCCCCCCCCCATTCTAAAAGTTTGAAATGCATCTCCTAAGGATTAGTTGCTGGCACTAAGAGCTTTTAAGGTAAAATGTGTTGGGATTTTTTTGGCCCTCCACTGGAATGAGCCCCCCCCCCCCACGAGAGCTTCTCTGAAATTGAATTTGGCCCTTGGACTGTAAGAGATCCCACGTCCCTGCCTTGAAAAGCATCATTTTGGAATAGGTACCTTATTCAAGGAAGCAAGCGCCACTAGTAATATGTATTATTATCCTGCTCATTCCTCTAACCTGGGGAGGGACCATAGCTCAGTGTGACCACCTGCTTTGCATGCAGAAGGCCCCAGGTTCGATCCCTGGCATCTCCAGGTAAGGCTAGCAAAGACTCCTACCTGAAACCCTGGAGAGTCGCTGCTGCCAGTCAGTGTCGACAATACTGGGCTAGATGGACCAATGGTCTGACTCGGTATAGGGCAGTTTCCTATGTTCCTAATGTCCATCTACCGCTACCCCTAAGACAAAATAGGGGAGCATCTCAAGAAAGGCTTGCCACAAGATCCATTTTTTGCAAGGGCAGGAGGGTGCTCTTGCACTCACGTCCTGCTTGTGGGTTTCCCGTAGGCAGCTGGTTTGCCGCTGTGTGAACAGAATGCTGGACCAGACGGACCCTTGGTCTGATCCAGCACAGCCCTTCTTATGTTCTTATAGCGACTGTCCCAAGATCACCCAAGGAGCTTGAATCCAGGTCTCCCCAGTCCTAATCTGACACTCTAACCACTATACCAGGTTGGCTGTCTTGCTTTGCAATGATCTATGAAAACCAACCTTAGTGCAGACTTATGGATTATCTGCAAGTGAAGGGGCCTTGGATAGCAGGACAAAGGAGGACATTTGCACATGCTAATTTAGATGTATAGATGCAGATTTAGAGGTAATTTAAACAGAAATACAATACCTGTCCCCATGGCGCAGAAGAATGTGGCCAGGTGACCTGTGCACCTGCTCCGTCTGTTCGGGTGCTAACTGTGGATGGGTGACTTCAAGGACCCTGCTCTGCTCTCCCTTCCTTCGTATGGGGCTTTCTCTTTAAACACACGTAACATGATTGCGCAACAACCATCAGCCTAAATGCTTGCATGAAGAAGTCCTCAGAGTCCTATTTTAGGGGATTACTTTGCACATGACACCTACATGGTTTATGTTTAATTTAAATGTTTGAATGGAGGGTTTAAAGCAGGGGTGTTTAACCTCCTTCAGCACAAGGGCCCAATTCCATTTCAGAGAAGCTCTCAGAGCCCTCATCCCAGTGGTGGGCAGGGGGGCCAAAGGCAAAAGGGGCGGTGCCAAAGGCAAAAGTTGAACCAATTTCAGCAGAAAAGGGCAGCTTTTCTAGAGGATTCCTGAAACCTCTGGCTCAGCTTGGGAAATGCTTCCTCATCTGTACCTTTGGCTTCGCCAGGGTGGCATCCTGCCACAAGCCACTTGGGGGAGTCCAGGCAGACACAGGAATCGTCTAGAAAATGCAGTGTGGCCAGTTGCCAACGTGCACAAAGCCTGCGATGGTGGGCAGTGAGTATGCCTTTCTTAAACGCAGTCCTAATCGGTGTGGCAAAATAGAAAAGGGAATAATTTTGTCAGTGCTGTGTGGTTGCTGCTGTCTGCAAAGGAAATTACCCTGTTGAGCATTATTGTAAGTTGTTGCAGCGTGGAGTGCTCCTGTTGGACTGGTCAGAAGCAAAAGAGATCAGGGCTTTAATCGATGCCTAGAAGACGGCATTTCAGCAGATGGAGCTTGCATGACATGCTTCAGCTAAGGTGAAATTACCACCTTTGGGTTTCCCCCCTAAACATCTTTCTATTTCTGCAAACCTGGGGTCCCCCTCCACCCCCACCCTGGGCATGCTGCTACGTCCTTCTTGTTGCTCAGTAGCCCTGTTTTGTCACAGCACCAGAGTTTATCATCACTATGCATGATGTCAGTTTGGTTTGATAAGCACTATCTACAGCAGTGTTCTCCAACCTTGGGTCCCCAGATGTTTTTGGCCTACAACTCCCAGCATGCCCCAGCCAGTGTAGCTGGCTGGGGCATGCTGGGAGTTGTAGGCCAAAAACATCTGGGGACCCAAAGTTGGAGAACACTGATCTACAGGGATAGGTAGATGCACTATTCCAGCTGTAACAGCTCACTAGATATATTCACGGGAATATATGTCTATATTCACAAAAAAAGTCTTATAACCTGCATTAGAAATTACCAAACGCCAATCTACACGTTATATTATTCCTTAAAAAAAAACTCTGCTTAAGCTGGCCACTTTTATTTGGGAGAAAAACAGCCATGTGCAGCCCCCAGTCTGGTTCAAATCCTTGCTTGGCTATGAAGCTCACTGGGTGACGTTGGTCCAGTCCAGAATCCAACAGAGCAGTTACGCCACGCACACCCCGATTCTTTTCTGCCCTGCCAATTCCTTTCTGCAAGCGGAGGATCCCGCCAGTTCCATTGCGCAAGCAGGACCTGCCGCTCATGCAAGGGAAACTTATTTAGTGGTTCCAAGGGTTCCCCTCAATGAGCAGAAATGCTTGTTTCTTGAAGGAGGAAGGTCAGCGGAGCTCCCTTCCGCGAGCTGCCTCCTTCCAGAAACGAGTTTTTTCACTTGTTTCAGGTTGCCCCCGAAGCACTAAATTGCTGTTGTGCAAGCAGTGGGGGCCATATGTGCAATGTAGTTGGCAGCAAGGAAGAGAATTGGCAGGGGTGGAAGTGCCCTACCGGATTCCACCCATTATTTCTTAGCCCTAGCCTACCTCACAGGGTTGTTCTGAGGACAATAAATGTATGGGGGGGGGGAGAACTATGTACCCTGCCTTGAGCTCCTTGAAGGATAAGTGGGATATAAATTAAAGAAAGAGAAAAAGAATGGAAGAAAGAAAGAAAGATGACAGGTGCAGAGAGGAAAGGGTTAAACTAGGGGTGGGGAACCCTGTGGCCTTTCAGATGTTGTTGGACATCTGGAGCCCCAGGAAGCATGGCCAATCTGGAGGGTCATAGGTTCTCCAACCCTGGGTTAAACAGCTCCTCCTCACCACTTTCCTGATCAAATTAGCAGCCCCATGCAACTGCCCTGAAATGGGAGACCTTGATTGCAGCATGTCTAGCTTTGGGGATTGGAGGAATATTTATTTATTTAATTTTTATTACATTCATATCCTGCCTTTTTTCCTATTGCAAGGAACACAAAGTAGCTCACATGGTCCTGCTCCTCTCCATTTTATCCTCACAATGACCCTGTGAGGTATGTTGGGCTGAGAGTCAGTGCCTGGCCGAAAGTCACCCGGTGAGCTTCATGGCCGAGTGGGGACTAGAACCCGGGACTCCTGCATCGCAGCCCAACACTCGAACCGCTATGCCACACTAGCTCTCTGTCATGTCTGCCCGTCACTAAAGCGTAGGATCAAGTTTTTCAGGTGCATGGCTATACATTCACAGCATTCTATAATCTCTGCCCCCTTTTAACTTGACTGCTATTCTACGTAGGATTTTTAATCATTGACTCGTTGTTTTTATCTGATGTGTTACCTGTTTTACTGTTATTACTGCACTATATGTAATCTTTAGTGGTTTTGCCACCTGCATTGAGGTTATTGTAAACAATGGTCTATAAATACTTAAGAATAAGTTATGGGTCCAGTTGCAGTCTAAAGTCACCTGATAGCGGTGAGTTAAAATAGAAAATTATAACCCAGTTCTGGAGGATCGGCTGAGGATCCAAGGAACAAGCTTTTACAAACGTCCCCTGTCTTATTTTCCGGTATTACGGTACTTGTTCTGGTGCATTATTCTAATGCCAGAATCATGAAAATGGGAAACTCAGGCGGTCCCTTGATGTGGCAATATATTTAGCAGCACCAATGCAGTAGCGCATACCCTGAGAGGTGTGCCCCAGCATTTTCTCTAATACTGGATGAATACAGATCACCATTTCTACCACGTGTAACACAGTGCAGAACTACACGTCCAGTTCTGTGATCGTTTTCCCCGAGTGCTTTTTTCTTTACAATTCAAAGTAGCTGTATTCGCAGACTGGGGATGGGCGAACAGATGGTTTTCGTGCTGCTTGAGGCTCTCGTTTTCCCACCCCAATGCTTGTCTGAAAGGCAAAACACACACACAAGCTAGTAGGTTAGTACATAGTTTGGCTGTTAACATCTATGGTTTGGGTTGAGTTGTGTCTGACCCTGTTCAAATCAGTAAAGGTTGGGTCACCAGTACGACGACACATCTCTGGCACCAGTTCAGTTCTTGTTCGTGTGGGAAAACCTGAGTATGATTCACAGGGCTGACTTGCAAAGCAAGGTGGAGCAAGTTAATTTGTGTGAAGAAAAGAGCCTTTGAGGGTTCCTGCGCGCACACACACACACACACGCACAGCCTCCTCATGTGTAAACCAAGTAAGGCCAGTTGGGGGGCTGGGAGGAGGTGAAATGTGCATAAAGTATCGGATGGGACATGGCGCCTGTCTATGGCTTTTCAGATGCAAAAGTCATGAGTTCCCCTCCCTGCCTGGCCAGGTGAAGTTCACCCTGATTGGCTGAGAAGCAGCAAAGCTACAGGAAGGAGGAGGGGGGGGGGAGAGCTATATTTCCCAACGTGAGGTTTTTGTCTTTGTCTTTGGTCATCGCGTGGCTGCTGGCTGTTGGAGCAATGGCGGTAAGCCAAGGAGAGGCCCAAGCCTTCGGGAGGCCTCGGGATTTGACCCCAGGTAGCTCCTGGTGAAATTAGCTGAATGAGGGCTCTGGTAAAGGCAAGCCTTGTGGGAGGCTACCCATCTCAGACCTTCGGGTAGGTGTGGTAATCCCCCCCCGGGCAGCAAGGCTGTGCTGGATCTAACCCTGGAAGAGAACTGACCCTCAGGTAACAGAGTTGTGTGCCTGAGAGATATAAAGAAGTAGGTTTTGTTATTTTGCAGCTTTACTGTGTACCAAAGTGTCTCTCTCTATTTTGTGCTTCTCTCATTTCCCACCTTTTGTTGTAAAATGCTACCAGAATAAACCTTTCTTGGTTTTACCCCACATGGTGTTTGTGGATTGCTCTGCTTGGTTCAGCAACTAAATCCAGGTTACAGTCAGAAAGGCAAGTCCCTGAACAGAGATTCAAGTAGGATTGCAGACAGCTGAGGCTGGCAATCTGGTATCTTGAGATCTCTGGGGGTCTTGGGTCCTTTGGGTAGGAAAGGGTCAGCCAGCCCCCGCTTCCTCCACAATTTGTTCCAGCTAAGGTTGAAATTCTATGTGCACATGCTCGCTTGCGAGCAATTCCCAGGGAAATCAGTGGGACTTGCTAATAAAGAGTAAGCACGCCCAGGATCTGTCCGCGTGTGTCATCCCTAACCCACGTCAATAAGTTTTATGAAGCATGCATGAAATAAAAAGAACACTTAGGCCTGGTTCAGAAGTAATGCTAAACCAGGATTTAGTATTATGGGAATGCGCCTCTCCTTCTCTTTCACATGCATGAGATCAAAAGCTTTTGCTTTCATTTTAGGACTTGCCACAGTGACCTGGGATGGTCACACTCAGGGAACTGTGGTTCCCCCCTTCCCCGGCTGTGGCTGGTGGCTCCAATGTCAGCAGGGCTGTGTATCTTCTCCGGGTTTTACTCTGAACTGTTAAGGAGCTATCCATGGCTCTGAATCCTATCCCCAAAATAGGTTCGGCACCATGGATAGCTCCTTAGAAGTAAAAGCCTGAGCGGATACACAGCCCCACTGACATTGGAGCCACTGGCCTCCACTGCTTGTGGTTAGTTTAAACAAACCAGGATCAAATTGTAGTTTGATACCCCCAGTCTGAGCCAGACTATGGGCCGGTTCACACGACACAGGAACCGCGGGGGAGCGGAAGCCCCCCCCCGTGGTTCCCATGTTGTGCGAATGCTGGCCGGGGGCGCCCCCCCACGACGGCCGTGCGTGGGAAGCACGGAAAGGCACCATGGGCGGTAAAGGGGTAAGCCCCTACCGTGTGTGGCGGCCCTGCCGTGCAGACAGCAGGCGGCCGTCCCGCGGGGGCCTCCCATGGCTGCACAGAGGCGGCAACCCAGAGCGGCCGGAGCTGCAGCCGCTCCGGCCTGTAGGGGCAAACGGCCCCGCTGGGCATCCCGAGCTGCTGCCCCCTAGCACCGGGAGGCCCGCGCTGCGGCGTGGGGACTGCTGGCTCCACAGCGGTCTGCCCACGGATGCGGGGCACAGGTCGTCTGCGGTGCCCCGCCGGACCCCACGGACAGCCCCATGGTGCCTCGCCTGCTCGCTGCCCGGGTCGTATGAACCGGCCCTATGACTGAGGTGCATGCAGCTTCGTGACTACCCGTGAATGCTACCCATTATGCATTGCTTATAAGAACAGTTGTCAGTCAGTGTTGGACTATGGCTCCCATCACCCCAGCTGGCATGGTGGCTGGGGATGATGGGAGCTGTAGTCCAACACGTCTGGAGGGGCACCAGCTTGGAAAAGGCTGCCCCTGTGTATTGCCCAGGATTGTAGTCCTGTCTGTTTTAGCTGCCTACGACTCTTCCACTTGTGGAGACATCGTTGCCCAAAGCTTCAGGGAATGCTTGCTTTTCACTGCCAAATCTGCACCCTTTGAGTTGCAGCGGTGTTATATAGAACCACCTATTGCAACAGCCGATTAGGGAAAGAAAACCAAATGCCAAATCTAGGAAATAAGTTTCAGATCGCTGTACCTGTGGACTCCTGCTGCTTTGCTCTCTGCCGTCTTGCCCCGCGAGCCGACCCTGTGATGCAACTGCCTGCGCTTAAATTACTTTCTTCCTCAGCTGGCAGAGAGCCTTGGCCTGGCCCCTGCCAGCTGGCCGAGGGTGAAAAGAGACTGCAGTTTCCTTGTTCCTAATGGATTTGGGGTGTTTTATAATCTGGAACTTGAAAAACTGGCTGTGGGGCCTGGAAATCCGTGTTTGCTATTGTCCACTATTCAGAGTTGAGTAAACTTCCTGGATTGTGTTCCAACTTTGCTTTCTGGACTGTGAGGGGGAAAGTAGCAAACATCTCAGCTAATGTGTGTGTGTGTGTTTGTGTGTGGCCCGTCAGCCTAATTCTTTCCCAAAACAACTATTTTTGTGCTTTGCCAGAGGTTCTCTGCAACTTCTTATAGCTTAGCAAGGCTCTGTTTGCCCAGAAGTTTCCACTTTTATCCCAGTGAGTGGTTGTTGTTGTTTTTAGTCTCTAGCCTTTTGACCCTCACGAGAGAGCCCTTCAATATCAAGGGAATGGATTAATGGTGTGTGCCTTTATACGCATGTGTGCTAGGGTGGCCGCCAGGTGTCCTCTTTTACAGAGGACAGCCCTCTATTTGAAGGTGTCCTCTATTTGAACGGCTGTCCTGTCCAATTCTGGTTTAAAGATAAAGGACCTGCAGGTGGCGTCGAGAGCACATAATGCAGGCCACATGCTCAAGCTAAGCAGGTATGAGCTGGGTCAGTGCTTGGATGGGCGACTGCCTGGGCTGCCCACATCTGTTCTCCTGCATTGAGCAGGGGATTGGACTCGATGGCCTTATAGGCCCCTTCCAACTCTACTATTCTATGATTCTATGACCCCAAGAACTTTTGCCCATCAAACGTTAGCACCTGGACAGCAGACTGAGTAGTTAGGCACGCAGATCACAGTCTTCCACACTGTGGTGAGATGTACCGTATTTCTGTTTAAATAATAAAAAAAATTTATTTATTGAGATGAATAAATTCGTGTTGCCTGAACCTGGCCAGAGTGGCTCGTGTGTGGTTAACAAAACATGTTGCTGGGTTCAGACAATACGACAAGCCACTCTGAAGCAAGCATGGTTTATAAGCCACCATGGCTTATTGTGTTGTGTGAACCAAGTCACAGAGGCTTTCTTCTTCCCCTTTTCTTTCTTGCATCCTCCGAATCCAACTTTACATTGAGCCGTTTTGAGAGTCTGAACACATCACAGAGACACACACTTTAGTGGTCACTTATGAATTGCCAAAAAGGAGAGGAAATGCAACACCAAAAAGGGGGCAAAAGGGCAGTGATTTGCATAAAATTTGCATATGCTAATTTATATGTCCAGATGCAAATGCTCTTGAACTCCCTGACCAGGTAGGTGAAGTTGGCTCGCCATCTCTGCTGCCTTCCACCAGTAGGCAAAGACATTTTCATGCAGGCAGGCCTTTGGCGTAGAAGCTGCTCTGACAAACCACTCTGAAACAAGCATGGCTTATAAGCCACCATGGCTTATCCTGTTGTGTGCACCCAGTTTCTGTGTCTCTAGTTTAAAAGCAAAAGGATTCCTTTGCATTTCAAGAGAAGGGAGCTGTTGGGGCAGGAGCAATTATTTTTGCTTACACTCTGTCGCCAATGTGCATGGCACATTTCAAAATCCAAAGGGACAGGTCCCTGCCCCCAGCGACTTACAGACCAAAATTTGACATGGGAGACAACGAAGGAAGGAGAGGGAAATGGAGGTGAGGGGTAAAGAATATGCATTTCATAGACAAGCCTCAAATAACCCATGGCTTGTCTGGATCCGCATGACACGACAAGCCACCTCAAGCCGGGCGCCTGCGGGCACTTGGCACAAGGCAGCAGCCCCCGTGGGTAAATTAACCCACTGTGGGTTGTCATGAAGTGTGAACAGGCCCATTGACTCCAGCATGACAGAATTAGCCGTGCCACTGTAGATGCCCCTTAAGATGAAAATGGCGTTTCTTTTTTCTTTCTTGCTGCTACAGGCAAAGTGGTTTACTGTGTCATGAGCATCCTAGGCAAAGACTAATTTTCCGGGGGTGTGAAGAATGAAGGGTGTGGCAAGCCTGTATGCAGAAGGGTTGCAATATACACGGTAAGGGTGGAAAGCACTTGCCTTTGAATCATGTTCTCATTTCCGCTTCACACCCCACACCCATGTGTCTGGCCGGCTTCTCCACCTTTTCACTTTTATTTTTCCCCCAAGGTCCTGGCATGTTTATTTGACTAAAACAGCTGTCTGAGAGCGTATTTGTTTTTAAAGTTGTTTTTTAAAACTATACTTGAAAACCTGCTCCAAGAAAAGTGTGTGTGTGTGTGTGTGTGTGTGTGTAAGGGAATTCATAACAGCATTGGTATGGTACCACACCGGCTTCCCATGTGTGGAAAGAGCTGCGAACAACTTCTGGCTTGGCCAGTCAGGCTGGTGTATGATGCCAAGAAGGATTTGACTGCTCTAGAACTGTGGGAGAAAACCTCTCCCAGAGGTAGGGAACAGATTTGGAAAGGGAATAAGGGGACAGTTCGTTGATCTTCTCCAGCTGGCCCTTTCTTTGATCAGTCTTTTTCTTCTGCCTATTGGCTTGAGAGAACTACCCCCTTCTGTCACCTTCTTAACTTATCTTTTAATGATTTGTTACTGCTTTTATATTTTGTGAGCCACTTTGACTGACTCCTTCTTTGGAGAAGAAAAGCAGGGTATAAATTTATTACATTATTAATAAATAATAAATAAAACCAGTAGGCATATATAAGAACATAAGAAGAGCCCTGCTGGATCAGGCCAAGGGTCCATCTAGTCCAGGATTCTGTTCACACAGTGGCCAACCAGCTGCCCACGGGAAATGCACAAGCAGGACATGAGTGCAACAGCACCCTCCCGCCCATGTTCCCCAGCAACTGGAGCACATAGGCATACTACCTCTGATACTGGAGGTAGCATAGAACCGATCAGGACTAATATATATGGTTTGGGACCATATCAGCCTGCCTGCATTTTAAGAACAGCAACAGAGGCCCTTTCACTTGCCCACCTTTGAGGGGAGTTAGGTGGGTGAGTACACAAGGGACGGTCATTCCCACAGTGGCCCCACACCTCTGGAATGGGTTGCTGTCGGGGGTCTGTCAGGCCCCATCATTGCAGGCTTTTAGGAAGGCCCTGGAAACCTACTTGTTTACTCTGGCCTTCCTCAGATTATGTTTTCATGTTTTGTTTTTCATGTTTTAAATTGTTGTTTTTATGAAATTTGTGCTTTTTGTGACTGCATCAGTCTACTTTATTCCTCCTGCCCTGAAAGGCAGCCTAGAAATATTTTAAACAATTAATAATATAAGGGCGCAATCCAATCAGGATGCCCGGTAACCCTCTGAACTCTGGGGATTACAGGCATGCTATGGAGGCGGAGGTCGCCTCTGCGTGTCTCCCGCCCTGCAACTCAGCTAGATGGCTGATTTTACCCCCCTAAGCCCCGTCTCTGAGGATGCTCTTGAACCCTAAGCAAGGAGAACAGGGAAGGGCCTTGAAGTTGCACATCCACAGTTAGCACCTGGGTGGCAGACTACGCAGGCAGGCGCATCAGACAGGACACCTGGCCACAGTCTTCCCCACTGTGTTGAGATGTCTGATATTTCTCTTTACATGCTTAGTAGTTATTTCTAAATCTGCATCTATGTAGATAAATTATAGCATATTTATATGCAGATCTTTCGCCTTCTTTTTCGGGGTGATGGTGGTGTCGCATTTCCTCTTTTTTTGGTGAGGAGGAAGTGGCCACTTCAGTGCTGATGCGGCCGCCTCAGGCTGTAACCCGGTCTTGGGCTGAGATGCTTGCGGGCAGATCTGCATCTGGAACTCCTTAGAAGTAAATCTCCTCCCACCCAGCTTGCCACCTCAGACTTGCAAGAGACAATCTTTCTTTCTATTAACAAAATCTGTCCAAACATCCTGAGAAACATTGTGGGGAAGTGAATAGCTCTTTCACGAGGTTCTGATTTCCTTGAAACCAAACCGGGAAGTGAACCTCAATCGGGCACAGCCGGGGCATGCATCAACTTGCTTTTACGTCAACCACGCCCTGTCTTGCCAGAGTCGAGATAAGACCTGTCGATGACTAGGGTGGCCACTTAGAAATCACCAGCAAAGAAGAAATCCATCACCAAGAAAGAAGACCAAAATGGACAGCAATTCCTGTAAAATTTGCATCTGCTAATTCATATGTATAGAAGCAAATTTAGAAATAATTATTATCATTTAAATAGAAATATGGTATATCTCAACGTAGAGCAGAAAGCTGTGACCAGGTGACCTGCGTGCCTGTGTGTTCGGTCTGCTAACTCTTGGCGAGCAACAGTTTTTATGGCTCTTTCTTTTTAAACTGGAGGTTGGGCTGGACAGCCCTTCAAACAGAGGACTGTCCTCTGTAAAAGAGGGCCCACACGGCCACCCTAGATGCAACAGACTTCTCTTCCTTGAGATTCCCTTCTTGCTACATAGCAAAGGATACTTGCACAGGAGATGCAAGCAAATCCTCTTCTTAGAAGTGATCTGCAATTCATTTTGGCTAGGCCCCTATATAGTAATTACTTTTGGCCACAGTTGACCTCAGCCGGATTTGAGCAAGAGATTGTCTGAGCGTGGAAAGCTAAGCAGGGTCAGGCCTGGTTATTACTTGGATTGGAGACCCCTCCTCTAGTTTCCTGCATTGAACAGGGGGTTGGACTCGATAGCCTTGTAGGCTCTTTCCAACTCTATGATCTATGAAATCTATGAAATCTAGAGCAGGACTGCTGTGTGTGTGTCTCTGTGTGTGTCCATCCATGTCCTTACCAATTCTGTGAGATATCTGCTCCTGCCAATTGCAGTACAAGCGATGCTCTGATATGGGTGCTGGAGAACAGTGTCTTTTGTACAGAGTGTCAGAAGTTAAGGAACAGCTACTCTGCTTGCTGTTGCAGGCAGTGATGCAAGCCTGTGACTAGCCATGTGTGAAGAACTTTGCCTGTATTCATGTGAACACAGTGTTGGGTACTTCTGGAGTGTCGTTCTGAAGAATCCCTACAGAAAGACTCGTGCAAGTTCTAAGAAATGTACCATCTAGGCTGGCCATTTGTTCAGCATTTGTGATTTATAGCATGATTCTCTGCATGTCTACTCAGAAGTAAGACTCATTGAGCTCACTTAGCTTTATTCCCAGGTAAGTGTGTATAGGATTATAGCTTTGGGCTGTAAACCTGTGAACGCTTGCTTGGGAGTAAGCACCATTGAACTCAACTGAGCTTATTTCCATGTAAACATGTTTGTATAGGATTGTGCCATAAATTGACTTTGGCCCATGGTGCATTTACAGCACAGTCAGGACTCTGAATTGCATTTAAGCATTTGTAATAGACTCTTTCAAATGAATTACTATGAAAACATATTAAATAAAATATTAAAATGTTGTAAGCCTCTTTGGGAGGTGTCTGAAAGCCACTTTTGAAAGGCTTTCCAAACTAGTATGAAACACTTACTTGTGTTTAAAGTACTTTAATTCAGAGGCGTATTGCCAACCACTGGCTTTCTCTTTGGGCTGAAGGTTTTTTTTAATTGGTGTGGATTCAAGTAGGATTGTGATGAACTGGTTGTCATGAGTACGAACGTAATTCATTGCACCATCACACCCCATAAAGCCCCGCCCTTTATGCCACATTAACAAACAGAAACTATGATTCACAGAGCCCTCAGTTCATGGCAAGATTAGCCCTCTAACTTGGTTAAGGGCTCAATCGATTTTTATGTTTTTACTACCAATTCAGGGGGGTGGTAGCTTTTCAATGTCGTTTAAGTTTTGCAGTGTGAGTTGCATGTTGCATTTGAACTGGTCTGGTGGCTGAGAGAGTCACTTTGCCTTGTCCCTCCCAACTTCCCTCTGTTATTAGAGCAGCCTGGCCCAAAGTGATGCCTTCCCGATGCTTTGGACTCCAACTCCCATCAGCCTGAGCCAGCATGGCCAATGGGCAAGAGTGATGGAAGTTGGAGTCCAAAAATTCTGGAGGGTGCCATGTTGGGATAGGCTGCATTAGACGTAAGGTGGGGTGGGTGGGTACAAGAATTAGGGCTTTTTTTTTAGTGTGGCACCAAGATTAGGGAATCCTGTCCCATAGGTAGTCTGCCTGGCTCCTTCTCTTTTGGTGAGCAGTGGAAAACATAATTATTTCAGTGTGCTTTTAGGATGCCTTGAACAGATTGATATTTTAATGGTGCTGCTGCTGAGTTTTAAAAAATATTGTTATTCTTGTTGTTATTAATATATTATTAATATTTGTGGAGAAATAATACAGTTACTACTACTTGTTGTTGTTGTTGTTGTTGTTGTTGTTATTGGCCTGCTGATGTTTGTAAATTGTATTTTATAAATTCTGTAAACTGCTTTCGGAATTTTGCTGGCCTAGCAATAGGAGTTGTGAATGAAGAGGCGGGGCTTCTCTTCCAGTCCCCGGGGAAGTTATTTCCTTCCCTTCTTGTGTGTACAAGTCCTCACATGTGAGTAGGCGTTATCCATATGTCTGCCTGAATGTGTGATGGCTGGGAAAAGGGACAGGAGTATGATTTTGATTCTCCCCCTTCCATGCATTCAGTGAATCTGTGGAAAGGGCTGTTGCCTACCAAAAATACAATCTCTTGCAAGACAGAAACTTCAGAAGCTGCCTTACATCGAGTCAGATCATTAGTCCACCTAGCTCAGTATTGCCTGGCCCTGCACCAGCCTGGCCCATCTCCTAAAATTAGGGCTATATGGATGCCATTCAGCTCCTCTGGGGAGTGTTAAGGGAGATTTTCAAACAGGCCACTGCTCCCCTGAGGAAGAATGGATGCAGCTTGAAACCTACTAAGGCCCATTGGATGCTCTTGAAACCTGCACATCATCAAGTAGCTGTGTTTTCAGAAGGCAATTCTTAGAAATACCCCTGGCACTGGCAGGGTGGTTCCTTTCTGAGAAAAGAGGCGATGATGGATAAGCTGTTTGAAGGACGGTTTGCCTCTCGCTGTCCATCTTCCCTTAGAATGTGCAGTAGATGCAGAGGAAAGCTGGGCACATTCACAGCACAGGGTGACAGGTGGAATCAGCTTCCTACTCAAAGTGAGAGTGCAAGCTTGACTCCACACCAGAACACTTTGCAGGAATGTGCAGGAATCCTGAGGCATCCTCCCTGCCAAAAAAGAAGTGAAAGTTGTCCCACAAGAATGGATATGCCCCACAACTGAAAAACACCAAGTACATATTGAATGGAAAGCAATGGGACCTGCAACAAAACGTTGCAGCATGGGGTGCTCCTGTTCAAGCTTCTCGTCAGCCAGCCAGCCATGCCCTTTTCCAGGATGCTCCCTTCCATTCTATTCCCCTTGCGCACCCCACAGTTTTCTGTTCCCCCTGCAACAGTCAGTCAGCATTCTCTGCCCTTTGGTTCCCTCCCCATAAGAAGTTTTTTTAAAATAGTATTTTGCAAATGTTGGGGTTCCCCCAAGCTTGCAGATACTGCCCCCCACCCCTGTGCATGGGTGGTGCTGTTTTGGCTACGTAAGGATCCACATTCAGATAATGATTTCACTATAGGACACAAAAATGAAGCAGTCACATTTTTTTTTTTTTTTAGCATAGAAGGACCCTAATGCACAAGTTTGTGTAAGAATAACTATATCACAAAGTTGCACAATGTCCATATGAAAGACCCAATTAGCTTGATTCTTGCCAAATAACTATTAGATCTGGAAGTCCAGTGAATCCTGCAGCAGAAATATGAATTTACACAGAAAGGGCTCTGGATGGATTTCAAAATTTTGGTTTATACAAACACCACTATTGGTCCCCAAAGGTTTGTATGTTCAGCTAGAGCAGAAGTGGGAACCTCTGGTCCTCCAGATGTAGTGGGACTCCAAGTTCCCATCTAGGGATAGGGGAGAAATCAGTTCAGTTCTATTTTAATGCAAGCCTACCTAATCCGCACTTCCTGAACCAGTACGAACATAATAAGAGCCATGCTGGATGAGACGAGGGGACATGTGAAGAATCCGACGGCGGGGTGAAAATCCAGTGGATTCTCACAATTTGGCTCCCCAGATTCAGTTCGCTGACTTGCAAATCGTGCTAGGACCATGTAGTTTTTGGGTGCCGATTTCCGCAAATCAGCCAATTTTGCACAAATCACACTAGATCCATGTGGTTTTCATGTGCTGATTCGTGCAAATTGCCTGATTTTGCACAAATTTCCTTAGCGGCTTTTTTAAAAATGCAGAAATCGTGGCCTGTCTTAGAGACGGAAGTCTGTGGAACACCCCCCCCCCCCTTGGCCCACTTCCGAGCATTGGATCAAAAGTGGGCAGGAAATCTGTCAAACTCAAACAAGCCAGATTTCCCTGTTTTGGTACATCCATAGATCATTAGACCAAGGGTCCATCTAGTCCAGCATTCTGTTCATACAGAACCAGCTGCCCACGGGAAACCCACAAGCAGGACATGGGTGCAACAGCACCCTCCCGCCCATGCTCCCGATCCACTTTCTCCACACCATGCATAATTTTGTGCACCTCATCATGTCTCCCCTTACTTGCCTTTTTTCTAAGCTAAACAGTCCCAGATGTTGTAACCTTTCCTCATAGAGGAGTAGCTCCAGCCCCTTGATCATTTTTCTGCTCTTTTTCTAACTCTACAATATCCTTTTCTAGGTGTGGTGTGGTGTGGTGACTAGAACTGTACAGTGTGGTCACACCATAGATTTGTATAAGGGGAGTTACCTTTTTATATTTGCTGTTCTCCAAATTTTGTGAGGCAATTCTCTTAATAAAATAAAATTTAAAAACCCACGAGTACAAGAATGCGTGCATATTAGGTGAAAGTCTGCACCAAAATGCAGATATTAATGATAATCATTTACAAAAGTGTATTATATTTGGGGAAATTGCTTGCAAAGAATGAACATACTGTATTAATAAAAAAATTGCATTTGCATACATATGCATATTAGGAGAGATGCCCATGAAAATGTGTACAATTTTTTTGTGGGGGCTTTAAAATACAGATGGCAAAGTGATGCAGAAATGGGTTTAAACGTAACATAGTTAGGAAAAAGGGACCAACAAAGAGAGAAGCTGAAATAGACAGGATTCACTGATCCCTGTTCCCATTGGCTCTAGCTAGTATGGCTAATGCTCATGGATGATGGGAGTTGTAGTCCAACAATAACTGGAGGGCCAGAGGTTTCCCAGACCAGAGACAGAGGATGATCGTGGCACAAAAAGAAAGGGGAGCGAGTGTCGAGTGGCAGGGGCGGAAGAGGAAAACCGTTCTGCGAAAATCTATTTGGTGATTAAGGACAGCTTGCAAACCTGTCGACAAACAGAGCCTTGATAACGTTGGCAGAAAAAAAAAAAATAGATTACAATTAGAACAATTACGTGTAAATAGAAAGATTTAAAAACAAAACAGTGAGCAGCAAGATCTTTGACTGCTGAGGCCGGTTCACGTCCTAAATAGTAAACATCTGATTAAGAGTCACTCTCCAGTGCATGCTCCGTTAATTACAGCATTAGGCATCGGCGTAAGCCAGGGCGGAATGTGTATGTGATGTGACCCACTTGCTCGCTTCCCCCTCCCCTCCGCCACGTTGGGCTGTAACGTGACTTCCCCGCAGCGCTGTTGATGTTGTGGGGAGCGCACGTGTCTGTGACGTGAAGGTAAACCTCTCGTGGGTGACAGACTGTCCCTATCCAATCTGCAGCCGTATGTGAAGTAGGCGAGCCCGACTCTGCAGGCTGGCAGATGGGGGTCAGCATCGCTTGGAGATTTTCTCCCGACAAGGCAGAGAAGAGAGGATTTGTGCGCGAGCCTGTTTAAAATATTCTTCTGCCCCTGAGCGCGCTTGCTTTTGTAGATACACATGGGAGCGAATCTCTACTGCTCGCTCGTCCTGTCTGCTTTCTCATTTCCTTCGACAGAGCAAGGCTTGAGAGTGATTTTTTTTTTCCTTTTCTGTTGCGGGTGGCGAGCAGTTGGCATGCATAGCCTGTGTAAGAAGAAGCTTAAAACAAAAAACAAAAAACTGGGCTGTTATGGGCACTGGGAAGTTTGGAAGTGCAGGCCATCATCACAGCCGTCGCCATAGCTACGCCACCAAGAAGAGACAAAAATGCAAGCAGCTGTGTTGATTTGTATCAACAAACCATTTCGAGCAGTTTTCGGCACCACCAGGAAGGGGGCTTTTGTAAAGCGAATGGGTTTCATTGCCCATTCAAGACCAAGTAGCCCCCCCCCCTCGAAAACACTTTGCATTACAACAGGGGAATATATTGTAGCTGGGAAAATTAGTTTCTCCCCAGCTCTTGTGAGGGTTGCAACTAAACTCAGGGGGAAGAGGGAAGTCTGGAGGGGATGGCAAAGGTCGGCATCCCTGCTAATCAAAATGCCCCAGCGCTTTGGCCCTGTGGCTCCACGACATCACTGGTTACGGGCCCAGTGTGTCTTTTTGGGAGCAGTGCATGTTTTGAGGACCTCATCAGTCATAAAGACATAAGAAGGGCCTTGCCTGGATTAGCCTCAAAATCCATGTAGTCTAACTTCCTGTTTCTCACAGTGGGTCAGTCAGACACCTCTGGGAAACCCTCAAGCAGAACATGAGGTCTGTACAGAATTGGTACGGTGGTAGAGCACGCATTGCATGCAGAAGGTTCCAGGTTCAATCCCTGGCATCTCCAGGTAGGGCTGGGAGAGATTCCTGCCTGCAACCCCAGAGAACCGCTGCTGCCAGTCAGTGTCGACAATACTGGGTTAAATGGATGAAGGGTCTGACTCAATATAAGGCTGCTTTCTGTGTTATGTGCCAGGGGTGCAGAACCTCTTGCAGCCCAAGGGCTGAATTCTATTTCAGAGAAGCTCACGGGGGCCACATTCCAGTGGTGGGCAGGGCAGAAGGCAAAAGGGGTGGGACTAAAGGCAAAGGGGGCAGGTCCCAAACCTTGAAAACTACCAATAATACCAGCCTATTGTAGCTTCAAGCTCTTACTGCCAGTAACTCAGCTTTAGGAGAGGCATTTCAACTTTTTAGAATGGGGGGGGGGGGAATGGTACAAAAGCCAGGAAACCACCAAACGATTGGTGGTTTGGGGGAAAGGAGGTGGTTCTGGGGGAAGGGGACATGACCTTCTAGGGACACCTAGAGGGCCAGATTTGGGACCTGAGGAGGGCTGGATTTGACCGTCCCCCAGTCTGAGGTTCTGCACCTGATTGATACAGTTCCATCGCAAATATGGCACCTTAATAGAGTCACGTAGGCAAGGCCTTGCCCCCGTGGAGTTTACGATTATCCTTGATGATAGACAAAAGGGAAAATAACGGGGGGGGGGGGGCGGGATAGGGAGGGAAGGAGGGGACGATGTGGGCAAATGCAGTTACATGAGCTTAAAGATTGATTATATTAAAAAACAAAACAACCTGGGATGTCATTGTGACCATTTGGATGTTCGGAAGTCAGATTGTCCAAAGTGAATGAGGAATTCTAGATGTTTAACTGTTTTTAAAGCAGCTTTGCCAATGTCAACAGCTTTTACCAATAAGGATGAGGTGACCATGGATCGTACTTCACAGAGGATGGTCCTCTTACTTGCAGGGCTAAAAGAGGACAGTTTTGTATTTGAAGGTGACCTCTGTTTGAAGAGCTGTCCAGTCCAAATCCAGTTTAAAGACACCCATAAGAAGGGAGAGCGGGGGTCAGTGCCCTCTTTCATCCTCTTTTTTGATGATGCATTTCCTCTTTTGGGGCAATGTGGAAATGGCCACCTTATGGGGGATGAACTTTATCTTTCCTCTTTCCCACCCCCAACCCCCACCCCCCACCCCCCAGTTTGGTTTCAATATGAGTTCTCATGGATGGAGTTCAGTAGGTAATCCAGAAAACCTGGTAATTATGTGCTTTTGAACGAAGATGAATATTCAAAAATATTCAAACGTGGTGATTTTTTCTTTGTTTTTAGTTTCTCCATTCAGTATTTTTCAATGAGAAACTTTAAAGCAACACTCTTCTCATTGTGAAAGTTGAACTTCGAATTTTGGCATTGCTTGATTGCATATCTGAAGCCTCCCAAAAATCCAGCTTCATAAGCTGTCACCCTGTCAAATATAGCGACCTGCCAAGTGATGTGAGAGGGACGCGAAATACCATTGCATGGCCCCTATCAAATGCTATCTGATTCAGTGTTAACGAGAATGAAACAGGTTGTTTGCTAATGGTTCACGATTGCCAGTTGTTATTTCCTTAAATGGGAGCTAAGGATTAGATTTCCTTCATGGACCATTTGGGACAATCTACCGGCAGGGTGGAGTCTGAGACCAGAGACTGCCTGCGTGTTGCTGGTGGAGGAGAGATGGTAGAAAGAGAAGAAAACAATTTGAATGTGGGCAGGAAAAGCTGCTTTTTGTTTAGCAGTTATTGGCTGAAGGTATTCCTAGGGAAGTACTGGGGGAGGTGTGGGAGGGGAGGCACTGTTGCTCAGTGCTAGAGCACATGTGCTGCATGTTGAAGGTTCCAGGTTTAATCCCTGGCATCACCAGCTAAAAGGATCAGGTAGCAGATGATGGAAAAAGCCCTGCCTGAGATCCCGGAGAGCCACTGCCCATCAGAGTAAACAGTCCTGAACAAGGTGGACAAATAGCCTGACCTGGGACAAGGCCAGCTTCCCCTGTGCCTATGAAGCATGCTTGGGGCGCCATTGCTCTTTGGGGAATCTGATGCAGGATTAGCAGTTGTGCTGCCTGCTTTAGGAGTCTGCGCGTTCTCTGCTTGTATGCTTTTAAATATTGTACCGAGACGCCATACGCCCCCAGCGCACTGCCCCCCCCCCCAAGACTGCAATCCTGTGCACACTTCTGCTGAGCTCGGTGGGAATTCCTTTGGAGTAATATTTATTTATTTATTCATTTTATTTCTAGCCTGCCTTATATTTATGATATGATATGATATTATTTATATCCCACCTTTCCCCCTGATATACCAGGTCACTCTGCAAAATCTGCAGCACTGCCCCTGGACCTCATCGTTCAAGGAAGTGGGGAGGAAAGTAACATTACCACTGCGTGTTGTCCACTAATACTACAAGGGTGCAATCCTATGGCCCTCCAACCTTGCCTGGTGGGGGCATAGGACAATTCGGAGTCCCAGCTCTGAAGTCCTGTGAGCTGGGACTCCGAATGTCGACCCCCCCCCCCGCAGCTGGCGTGGAAAGAGCCAGTGTGGTGTAGTGGTGAGAGTGTTGGACTGGGACTCGGGAGATCCGGGTTCTATTCCCCACTCGACCATGAAACTCACTGGGTGACTTTGGGCCAGTCACTGACAGCCTCACCTACCTCACAGGGTTGTTGTGAGGATAAAATGGAGCAGAGGAGGAGGATTATGTAAGCCGCCTTGGGTTCCTTGCAGGAAAAAAGGCGGGGTATAAATAATAATAATAATAATAATAATAATAATAATAATAACAACAACAACTGCGCCAGCTGCCTCCCCGAGGTCACAAAGCAGCCTTGGAGAGAAGGAAAAGGGGCATGCCAGGGTGGGGAGGAGGCAGGGCCAACAGCTTACGCTGTATCCAAACTGTGTCCCAGCCCCTTCCTCTCCCTCTGAAGAGCTTCATCCAGATGGCTCAAAACAGCCATTGAGATGAAATGCAGGGCGCGATGAGGTGCAGCGGTGGCAAAGGTTGCTGCCACTGAGCCTTGCGCCGTGCATTGGATGCATGTAAGCCTCCCAGTGTGGAGGCGATAGGATTGTGCTCTAAGATTTTATTTTATTTCAATGATGGCATGCTAACCATTGAGTACTGTCCAATAGGAATGCCGGTGGCCTTTAAAGCATTTTCCAGGGGGCCCTGGACTCTTTGGAAGCTCAGCTGGGGTTCTCTTCAATGAGAAGAACAGCTGAGAGACAGCTTCCCTCTATTTTCAGCTCCTGGCTGTATGTAGATGCGGAGAACTGGAGACACTGTTCCCAAGCTAACTTTCATAGTTAATAGGAAGTTGCCTTGTGCCGAGTAAGACCACTGGTCCAAATAGTTCAGTATCATTTATTGCTGCATTTGATTTCAGGGGGAAAAAAACCTCAGGCAGAAAGATTCAAGGTGGGGGGCAGCAGGAGGGGAAGCACATGTGGGCAAAAAGCCAGCAAATCCAGGGGGATCAGATGCAACAGAGATCATCAGGGCCCCTGTACCTATATTTCAGCAAGTGCCCATGGACAGCAGGCTGCTGGGGCAGATGGGCTCCCAGAGATTCGGGGCTCCCAATGAAAGAATTGGGGCTCCAGCCCTAGTGGGCCATCCCCTAACACTGCCTTTGTGTATTTCTGAGCCAGGAGATGTGAGTCTTGGCAGCAACTCTCATCTTTCACTCCTTTTTGACATATTTACTCAAGAATAAGTCTCCTGCGAGTTCTACTGTGTACGCAAGCATGCTTGGGATTGCAGCCATCTGCACATTTGTCAGAGTCTGTGTTTGTTGCTAGTTTGGGATATTTTTTGCCTTTGGTCTGTGCCCATTGAGACCGTAGGTAATTAAGATCCCAAATGGTGCCATGTCTAGTTTTACACCAGAAGTGACACGAATGGGAAGGAACCAAAAATACAAAATACCCAGCGTAATTTCTCCTCCCATTTCATCTGTTTAGACCAAGCCTTTATGGTTGCTGAAGCATGCATGATTGCCTCCTGCCCCCCCCCCCAAAGCAAAAGGTTTCAGGCTTTTTCACTGAGATAATATCAAATCTTTCTTTTTCTGCCCAACACAATCAATCCCCAGCTGCAGAGTTTTCGCTTACAGTAGCTCAGCTGCACAGTGCTGCCACCCAAATGCTAATCGTTCTTATGAGACTATTAAAACCCATAAAGGAGATCGAAGATGCGGATGGGCAATGTTGCTGCTCACAGCAGGTGACTGGCCTGCCCGATTTCTAGCTCTCTCTCTCTATCTCTCCCCCTCCCTTGAAGCCTTTTGTGTACCAGGCTTCGTTTACACATTGCGTAGCAGGATACCAGAGGTAAACCGTTTGGAAGGAACACGTCCCAGCACCAGCCTCCAGGAGCACCTGGCAACCCCCGGGAGGGTTGAATGAGGAAGCTCATTTGTGCAGCCATGTTTAATTCCTTCTATGTTATAATCTCTAGGACCATCTGTGTCCCTGCCTAGGCTGGGGAGGCCCGAAAGCTCTTGGGATTTATTCCAGAAGGTGAACGTCAAGAGGGATGTTTATTTCACTGGCTGCCCAGATAACATACCCAGGTCAGGGGAGGACAGTTTTTGTATGCTTTTGAAAGAGCCACTGAGCCAGGATCTGACTAGGCAGGGAGCCCTGTGCTCAGGAAAGCATTGGCAGAGAGAAACGGTGCTTAAACAAAACAAAAAAGAAAGTGGTCCTTGCCCAACACTGTGCATTAAAGTTCTTTGTCATCGGTGCACTCTCCACTCCAAAGGCAAAACTGGCTTGGATTATTCCCTTGTCCAAAATGGAAGTTCAGAGCAAGTTCAGAGGCTGCCTGCTATCAGTTGCTGAACAGCAACAGCGGGAAAGGGCCACTGGCTCCTGCCACCAAGGCCCTGGCTCGTGGGCTTCCTGAGTGTATCTCGTTGGCCACTGTGGGAAGCTGGATTAGATGGGCCATAGGTGTGAACTAGCAGGGCCGCTCTTATGTTGAGGGATGTATAGCATACATTTATTCCCTGCTCAAGGGAAATGTTCTCCAGTTGTCTATGCTCTAACCAAGCTTCTTGTATTCCATGTTGGGAAAACAAGTTTTGGAATGTGTCTGTGGACTGCAATTGCTGTAAGACATGGCATGGCATGGACAACGTTATTTAATGTCACTAGGCATGTACCTAAGTTGAATGTGAACAGCTTCTTGCTGGGTCAATAGCTTTGAGATGTTCCCTTTATTCATTTATTATATTTATTTCCCACCTTACTTCCATGATGGAAATGAAGGTGGTGTCCATAGCGTTCCCAGGCAGTCTCCCATCCAGGTCCTGACTAGACCCAAGCCTGATTAGCTTCAACAAGGTTGCTGCATCATGTGGCTTCAGACCATGACCTGGGACCATGGTCCTGTTACCTTGTAATTTCTTAATTTGGTTGGCTGAAATTACTGACTGGTTCAGTTCCAATGAAATGTTAAACCATGGTTTAGTGTTACAAGACTGAGTCTTGGCAAGCCTCAGGCTCCCATACTCCCTGTTCCTCCTTTTTTTTCACATGAGGGGAGATTGAAAGCTTCAGCTTTTGCTTTTGACCAAACCTCCCCATTACTGTTAGTCAGCTTCCCCATAATGGGTTTCCCATTACTGACAAGCTTGGGGAAGATGTACGTGCGATTAAAAACAAACAAACCAGGATCTGAAACCACGGTTTAATACTGGTTTGTTTGAACTAATCACAGTTAGGATAAACCACGGTTTCCTGGTTCAGACATAATGGGAAACTGAGGTTCATTCAAAACCAAAAGTAGAAGGTTTCAGTCTCCTCCTCTCACACGTGAAGAAAGAGGAGGTGGGCAGGGGGAGGGAGCACAAGAGCCCAAAGTTTGCTACAGGTTGTTCTCATAACACTGCTTTGCCTCAAGTCTGGGGATGGCAGCACACACAGGCAGAATTCCCACCTGACACTGCTCAAGTTCCAAGGACCAGCTTTTAGCTCGTGTTCTGACAACCCTTCACTTTTTAAACATTTATTTCATATATATCTCACCTTTCTTCCATGTAACTGAAGGCAACATACATAGGGGTTGCCAGGTAGTCTCCCACTGAGGTAACGGCTAGACCCAGACCTGCTGAGCTGTATCATGCACCTTCAGATCATGCTCTGGGATTGCTGCTATGATCTTCTACCCCAAATCCTATCTGTCCTCACCTCCTTATAGAGTGCATCTCTGCAACCTTTTAAGGCCACAGAGATTTTGGTAGTGGTAGAACAGAATGAGATCAAGTGCCCACAGCTGATTTTTGCTGGTAGAACTTAATTGTTTTCTATTTATCATTTTTATATCCTGCCTTTTTTCCTGCAAGGAACCCAAGCTGGCTTACATAATCCTCCTCCTCTTCATTTTATCCTACAACAACCCGGTGGGTTAGGCTGAGAGTCAGTGACTGGCCCGAAGTCACCCAGTGAGCTTCATGGCCAAGTGGGGACTAGAACCCAGATCTCCCAAGTCCCAGTCCAACACTCTAACCACTGTGCCACACTGTCTCTCTTCCTACTCTGGTTTTAGCTCTGCCTTTTTTTGCCTCCTCTGAGATGTTGGGATGGTGCTGCCTGCATGTTTCAGAACATACGTTGACCATAAAAAGCTCGAAGTACAATCGAGTACTGTCAGGAGCTTGCCAGGGCTTGAACTGGGAACCTTTGGGTTTGTGTGCAGCTGACCTTTGTGGTGAATGGTCTGTTGCAGCATCTGCCTAGGCAGCTTAGTATCTGCATGCCCTGCACTGTCCCCACGCACCCAGGCTGATCACTGGATCCCCCTGGAGAGGAAGGACTATAAGAGGTCCTTATAGTTCACTGTTTCAGTGAAGCCTTGCTTGAGCAACAAGGTCTTCCTAAGTTCTGGCATGCTTGTCCTTCGGTCCTGACTTCTGGCTTGCTCCTTGTTCCTGCCTCCTGCTTTGTTCCTGGGTCTGACTTGCTCTTTGGTCCCAGCTTCTGGCTTGCTCTTTGAACCTGTCTTTGGTCCCGATCTCTGGTTTGCTCTTTGACCTTGCCTCCTGGTGCGCTTCAGTCCTGACTACTGGCTTCATCCTTCATAGCTACTGGCTCCCGGCGCATCTCAGATTGTCGCCCACAGGCCCGGCCTTGACAAATACTGAGGTAGCAGGTGCAGTGCAGATGGGGCCACTTGTGTCTCCTAGCTCATTTAGAATCCCCATCCATCTCCTGTGATGGCAGACAAAGAAATGCTGAAGAGAACATAACCTTGGTTCTGGTGGCCACTGAGCTGGATTCATTACATTTCTGTGGTCTGGAGACAGGACTTCCTGGTTCCTTTTGATCCCATTTTCTTCCCTCTCTTGCAGAGGTAAAGGAGGCAGCTGCTCATAGAAAACAATGGAGAAATCTAAGACTTTAGCATGGCTGTGAGTCTGGGCATCAGTGAGTGTGTTTCCCCTCCTCCCCAAAGTAGAAACAAAAATAGGGTTTCATGTTCTTTCTAACCTAGATGTTATTTTGTGAGGGGAAAAATAAGGATCATTATGGCAAGCTCACTCTCCCCCCTTCAGGCAACATAAAATGAAATGTCCATATCAAACCAGAAGCCTGGCGACGTTTGTAACTCTAATGTGTCTCTGTCTTTAAAACTATACACTAGCTTAGCCTTAATATTGGGGGATCAAAGAGTTGGCAGGTCTCGGACAGAAAGCATTGTGCCAGCAGTGAAAGGGTATTGCTGTTTATATACCAATTAAAAAACAACCCAAACCTGTGTATTTACTTGTTGCTGTATTGTGGGGAGGATTTGGGATTACCAGCTGTATGGAAGTGTTAATTTATATATAATATATATATACATAAATCCACTAGAGGGCTCAGTCAGAATCCATTAGAGTTTGAGTTTGACAAATTCAGACCACCAATTCCCCCACCCCAATGAGGCTTACCTTACATAACTGATCCAGGCTTAGCCAGACCCAGCATGTAGAAGCATGCAGCTGAGCTGTTTCCTCCCCCAACCCCCTGCTGCCTGCTTACTCTCCAAATTCTATGTCATATCACACCCCCCCCCCGCAACTCCATTGGATTCTATGTCATTTCCTTGCTATGGTTTTTTTACTTTTGGGGTTGTGAAAATCTGTTCCATATGTGAGATTACCAACCAAAGCTGTCCATAAATCCACAGTGCTGAGATTAAAAAGCAAGAAATGCTGCTCCCACCACTACTAACATATGCAGAATTTTGGAGCATTGTCTTTGTTTTAAATAACACATGACTTTCCCCTGCCCCAAATCTTTTTATTATAAAAAAATAATAATGAGTCCAGTATGAATCTCTGATTGGTTTAGCTGACTCTTACTTACTCTCCAAGAAATCCTCTGCTAGACTTTAGAAGAAGGAAAATCTGTATGTATGAACTCTTGACATAGCTGTTTTTAAAAGCTAGGTTGGCTGGCTAATAAATATGTTGCTTCTCTTACTCTTTTCCATGTCTTGCGCTCTGATGGATTCTTCCTGCTCACCTGTGGGCTTCTTCTGATTGGCTCCTCTTTATGGTGAGTACTTAATTACATTGTGAATGAGTGTAAATAGGACTTCCAGAAGTGGGTGGTGTTCTCTGTCTGTCTGTCTCTCTCTCTGTCTCTCTCTCTCTCTCTCTCTCTCTCTGTCTCTCTCTCTCTCTCTCTCTCTCTCTCTCTCTCTCTCTCTCTGTGTCCTCTTTTCTAATTCAGTTGTTCTGGTTTTTATCCTTCCGCACTTCCCTTCTAATGCAGTTGAAAGACTAATGTTGATTGGATTGATTTTTGCAAAACAGGAAATACAGTAAGATATGTGAGACAAAATTTTATATAATGGCGAGTTGTTCTCTTGCAGTGGATTGGGTTTTTTAGGATTCTGTTTTGCCACTCAGTTCTGGATTATCATTTGCCCTTTTGAGGGGAAGAAGAAGAACTACTTCTAAGCCTTGCTAAAAGGATAAATATTTGGTCTCTTATTTGCGTTCTGGGTATTTACATGAACTCTCTTGGAAAAAATAGCAGTTGCTGCATTGATTTTTATATATAGGAGATCCTCCTGTAAAAATAAAATAAAATGGAGAAATGGAAGGAACTTGATCCAAATGTTCCTGTTAGCCTGATGACTATTAAAGCAGAGTAGAGAAATTAATGGAGGATGAGTCTATCAATGACTATTAGTCATAGTGGCTAATGCACCCTACAAGTTCAGACTCAGAGGCAATATACGTCTAGATACCAGCTGTTGGGGGGCAACAATGGGAAAGAGTTCTGATATGCATCTGGCTGGCCACTGTGGGGAAAACAAGATGTTGGACTAGTTGGATCTTCAGTCTGATCTGACAGGGCTCTGAATGATGTATAATATCTTCAGGACAAAATACTTACAGGAAGAGTTGGGTAGCTATGAGAGAAGGGCTAAAGCAGCGTTTAAAGCTCAATTTGAGCTGTTAACCAAGTTGCATGTTTTGTGTGAGGGCTTCTTCATGCTATAGCTCTGATTTTTATTTTGTAAAGCTTTGAAGGCACACATACGTCCAGATGCTTCTGCTTAGCATAGCCTGCGATTCTGCATCCTGATCCTGAACATGTTTGTTCAGAAGCCAGTTGCCTTGATTTGTGGGATTTTGTTCCAAGTAGATGGGTCGGCCTTCCCCAACCTGGTGCCCTCCAGACGTGTTGGACTATAACTGCCATCACCCTCACCCAGCTGGGGATGATGGGGGGGGTTGTAGTCCAAGCCATCTAGAGGTCAGGTTGGGGAAGGCTGAGATAGACTTTAGGATGGCAGCTGTGTAATACTTCCACTACTACTCTGGGCACCCTAACCTTTGAAGATTAAGCAGGTGACTACTGGGGACAGGGACTTTTCTGTGGTGGTGTCACAATGTTAGGACTTCCTCCTTAGGGATAGTTGCCTGGAACCATCACTATTGTATTTTAGATGCTGGGCTAAGTCTGTCCTATTTTGTCTAAGTTTTTAAGAACAATTAATGCTTTTAACCTGCTGCAGAGCCTGGCTGTTATAGGTTTTGGACTGCATTTTGATCTGATCCATTGTTAGTATTTTGCATTGTTTTAAACTGTAGTTGTAGGCCACCTTGAGCACAAGAATGGTGAGAAGTTAGGAATAGAAGTCTTTTAAGTAAATCAGATTCTGAGCATATTTGCTCAGAAGAACTTCCCGCTGAGCTAAATCGGACTTATGCCTTCATAAGCATGCTTTGGATTACAGCCACTTGGGCTGCTTCCTCTTACTATATTCTTTCATCTTGTTTGTTGATACTTTGTTGGGTGCTTCCATATTTAACCATGTTTTCTTTGGTATTGACACAATTTGCTTTACTCATTTATTCCTAAGAGTCCAGACAATGTTAATTCCAATCCATTTCGTTCCCAGTTGTCCTCCCATTCCAAGTGCTGATATTTCATGTTTAAAAAAAGAGAAAGAAGCCGGTGGTGAAATTGACACCTCTGCAGCAAAACTGACCAGGCATGTTAGTTTCAGCAATACTAGGGGCAGAGGTGAGGAAAAGCCTTGTCAATTTCACAGAATGCCTCTTTGTTTAAATCAATATGAGTGTGTGTGCTCAAAAGCTGATGCAGGCAGATAAGGCTTTCCCCTCACCTGTGCAATGTGGAAGAAACTGACGAAATTGACAAAGCTTGACAAAGTTTTGCCACTACAGTAATGCCTTGGATTGCAAGTAACTTGGTCTGAGAGCGTTTTGCAAGACAAGCAAATTTTTAAAATAAATTTTGACTTGATAAACAAGCGACATCTTGCAATACAAGTACTGTAGGGATGCAACCGCTCGCCTCGAGACTCGCTTTGATATAAGAGTGTTTTGGATTAAAAGCACGGTTCCGGAATGAATTATGCTTGCAATCCAAGGTATTATTGTATTCTCTAGAATCCTTGCTGGAGGGAGGGCCCGGTTGGGGGGGGGGCTTTATAAGTTTCACTGCAGATTTCTTTTTAAATGGCAGCAATGAGGCATAGGATAGAATGGGCTGCCTTCCCCTTGACATGCAAGCCTAAAGAATGCACACACCCCGCCAAACTGGGTTAGTGCCAGTACAACATTAGTTAAAATAAAGAAAAGAAAAAGGGTTTGTTGTTGTTGTTTCTGTTGTCTGGAAGCTTCCTCTGTTTCTGTATACTGGAGATCACTGCCTTCCCAAAGTATTGTTGTTTGTACTGATTCAGTACTTGACTGATGGCTTTTGGAATCGCTTCTTGCCAAGCTTAAACCAATCCCTCCCCCCCCCCCAGCACCATGTTTACCATTGACACTTCCCTCAAAAAATTGAATGGAAATAACAGGAAGTGTGTGTTTTCATCATATTTATGTCTTGCCTTTCCTCCATGGAGCTCACGGCAGTGTAAATAAGGTTTCCAGACAGTCTCCCATCGAGCTGCTAGCTAGACCCAAACCTGTTTAGCTTCAGAGATTCTACTGGATTTTGTCCTTTCAGACCGTTCCTTGGGATCCAGAGCTAGCTCGGTGACATGGAAGCTAAACCTTTCAGGCTTTTGTTCTGACTAAATGGATGTGGAGCAAGGCAGTGACGAATGGCGACTTAACTACTTTAAGGGAGCAATCCTATGCATTTTTAGACAGAAAAAAAGTCCTACAACTCCCAGCATTCCCCAGCCAGTATGGCTGGCTGGGGAATGCTGGGAGTTGTAGGACTTTTTTTTCTGTCTAAACATGCATAAGATTGTGTCCTAAGTTCATTTGTGCCTTTGGTAAACTCCCTCTCTACACACATATTCTAAGCAGCAATATGGCCCTGCCAAAGTGTCGAGTTTCAACACTAAGACTTGCTACAAATTTTCCATGGGAAAACCTTTCCCGGGGAACAAAAGGTTTAACTGGATCCAGCAGCCGGGCATTATTCATTCATGAATGTCGTAGATCTTTACCTTTGCCAGTATACAAGGTACTTAGAAGACTAAACGTTAGCCTGTTAATGATGACAACGATAAAAGGCACGGTATTATTGTTTTTCTAGAAAAAACATAGCCACAACTTATATTTTGCTGATAGGGCATTTGTTAGTTCACTCACTCACATTGCCTTCAGTCTCATAGGTTTGCATACCGTACTTTGTAGATACACTGGAATCATCACTCCAAAATTTTGGCAGGCTAGGCACCTTCAGTAAAGCTTGCTTTCAGCTTATCAAGGGACAGTTTATATCCAACTCTATGATTCTGTTAATGCTCTTGCCTGTATACAAATCTATGGTGCGACCACACTTAGAATATTGGGTACAGTTCTGGTCTAAAATGATCAACTAAAATGATCAAGGGGCTGGAGCAACTCCCCTATGAGGAAAGGTTACAACTGCTGGGACTGTTTAGCTTAGAAAAAAGGCGAGTAAGGGGAGACAGATAGAGGTGTACAGAATTATGCATGGTGTGGAGAAAGTGGGCAGGGAGACATTTTTCTCCCTCTCTCATAATACTAGAACCAGGGGTCATCCCATGAAGCTGATTGGTGGGAGATTCAGGACAAATAAATGGAAGTACTTCTCCACACAGTGCATAGTTAATCTATAGACTTCACTTCCACAAGATGTAGTGATGGCTACCAATTTGGAGGGCTTTAAAAGGGGATTGGACAAATTCATGAAGGAGGAGGCTATCAATGGCTACTAGTCCTGATGGCTCTGTGCTTCCTCCAGGATCAGAGGCAGGATGCCTATGTACACCAGCTTCTGGGGAACATGGGTGGGAGGATGCTGTTGCACTCATGTCCTGTTCATGGGATCCCATGGGCAGCTGGTTGGCCACTGTGTGAACAAAATGCTGGACTAGATGGACTCTAGGTCTGATCCAGCATGGCTCTTGTACAGTTCTGGTGTGGTTCAGAGGGCAATATTAGTTTGAACTTGAAAAGTCTTTGGTATGACACTCTGAGTTGTAGCATTGCACACAGCACATCAAGTGATCTGGCCAGGTCAAGAAAGCCCTTGACCTTTTTGGGTCGGTGGGCACATTTAGGATTTTGACAGTGTTGTGGGTGCTCTCATGAAATGACTGCCATGGGGCACCTTGCCCATTCATAAAATGGCTGTTTTAATGTTTACAATTTGTTTTCATTTAAACAAAATCTTAAGAAATAAAATTAAAATCAGGAGGGGTAGGAAGCCTGGTGCGTTCGAAGAGAGATGTCCATGGTGCTCACAGACACCACGTTGGAGACCCAAGAATGATTTGGGGCCAAGTTACTTAAAGGACCACGTACATCCATAAGAACTTGCCTGAGCATTAAGATCAGTTGTGGAGGCCCTGCTTGTGTGTCCTGCAAGAGGAGAAGTTTGGTAGGTGGGCATAAGAGAAAGGGTGTTCTTGGTGGTGGCTCACAGTTCTGTAAATCCATCCCCTGAGAAATGTATTTAGCCCCCTCCTTAATTTCCTGAAAATGTTTTTGTTCTGCACTGCTTTTAACTGTGGGTCTTTCTAGATGAAGCTTTTATCCAGCAATCACCGTTGCTCAGACTTGGAATTTTTAGGGGGGGGGCAACATTGTAATCTACCATTTGCAACCCTCCTGTCTTTCTTCATGGCTGCTTCTATCTTTTTCTTTTTTTCTTATCAGAAAAAATACATTAAGGAGGAAAAGACAGAATAGGTGCACAATGTCTTTTGATTGATAGTGCTAGGAGCCCTCCGTCTGGAAGTACCCTAACTGTGTAGGTTAGGGTTTTACTGATGTTGTTCTTAGTGGCACTGGCTGCTTCCAGACAAGGATTTATTATGGAATCACCATGGTTCACATTTTATGGGCGGGGAGGGGGTGGGGGATTCCCGCCAACATTGTCATCCTTTTGTAATATTCCCATGTTTTCCCAGTGCTGCTTCCCAGATAGTATTGAAAGTTGATCACAATTCCCCTGGTAGCTTACAGGAGAAGAGTAATGATTTATTAGTGCTTGGAGCCGTCTGTCTGAAAGCACTCTCTGTTTTTAGACACTATGGCTAATTGATTTGATTCCTCTTGTACTCTCTTTTCTGTTTATTGTGGCTTGCTGTTTATTCTTGTCACTTGTGCTTTACTTTTTATTATTTTTAATTTTGAGCAAATATTCTGTTTTGAAAGGCAGTTTATAAATTTCCTAAATAATAAGATGAAAAAGATCACAGAGCTACACCCACTGCCAGGGTTAAAATGATCTCCTCTTGAAATCAATGGGATTTACAAGGGCATACTATATGTACGTATATCCTGCCTCACAAGTTAGCTTATAATAATTTTAAATGAAAAATGCAGTACAATGAATAGCAATAGATTTTTTTTTAAAAAATGGCATCAGATAAAAATAAAGAGGGAGTCAGCAGTAAAATCAATACAAGGCTTGGTGGACTAAAGAATTACAGGGTCTGTTTAAAGGCTGCAAGAGTGGGGGGCAAACTAAATACTTGGGAGAGGGAATTCCAAAGGTATGGGGCCACCAGTGAAAAGGCTCCATCTTTGGTACCTGCCAACATGATCAACCTTAATGGTGGTACACCTGAGAGCAGGTCAATCTTAGGGCCCAGGTAGGTTCATATTTTAGGCATGACACCTTGCTTTACCATCATTTGACGCCTAAGGCAGCTTACATAAAGTCATGAAGGTATGAATGACTGCACTACAAAGAATCGGTAAATCCTCACAATGAAAAAAATATATATTGAGAAATTGCTTAATTCTCCTGTAATCAGTCAAACCTAAAAAGGGCTGAACTATGGTTGGATCATGCACCATTGCATTCCTAATCTTAAAAGATTGACGTTTATGTCCCACCAGTCTATACCAGCTTTCCCCAAACTATTGTCCTCTAGGTGTGCTGGGTTGCAATACCCATCATCCACAGCCAGCGTGGCTGTGGCTGATGGGAGTTGCAGCCCAACACATCTGGAGGGCACCAGTTTGAGGAAGGCTGCTCTACAGCCATTGAGAAACTAGTAGTAAACTGTGAAAGCAAACTCATTTGCTTCTATCTGGCTCTTGGCACACTGTCATTGTGCTGTGTTGCAACCAGCTGGGCCAGGTGACATGCTGGGCGAGCTTATATTCTGCTTCATTGCAGATGATGAATTGCAGGGGGAGGGCAGGGGAGGGCGGCGGACGGGACAGGACGTGGGACTTATCCTCTGTTTTGACTGCGCTGGTTCTAGTGTGCAAAAGCAAATGCTTTTGAAGAGGTGACAAGTGGAGAAACATTATAGAGCTCTCAAAGCGATAAAGACATTAGTGTCGAGACAGGCTGTTGCGATGACGGAAGATGAGGAACTCTGCAATGACTGCAAGGAGAGGAGCTAACACTTGGTTGTTGCATTGCATTAGTACATTATACACCCGCAGCAGGTTCTTTTAATCACTGCAGCATATTCATTCATTCATTCATTCATTCATTCTATACTACCCAAGAGCTGAAGCATTAGTACTTTTTTTTGGCATAGGTGGCATTACATTATTTTCTTCCCTGTTTTTCCTGCCCTTCCTCCAAACTGTAGATGGTTTTTGCCAGTGCTTTTTTTCTGGAGAAAAAGGTACCGGAACTCTTGGATTACATTTCCTCAGGAGTAGATGGCGATTAAATTGTAATGCAATTAATAGAAGAAAAGGTGCTGGAACTCAGTTCCGGTGAGTTCCACCAGAAAAAAAGCCCTGGTTTTTGCTCCCTTCTCTTTAACCTCACAACAACCCAAGATCATCCAGGAGGTTTCATGGCTAAGTGGGGATTTGTCTACGTCCAACCCAGCCTTCCCCAACCTGGATCCCTCTTCAAGATGTTTTGGACTTCCAAGTCTCATCAGCTTCGACCAGCATGGCCAATGGCCAGGAATGCTGGGAGTTGTAGTCCAAAGCATCTGGAGGGCACCAGCTTGGGGAAGGCTGCTCTAACCATGACACCGTACTGACTTTCTGGAAAATCCTGTGAGTACTGGGTCTACATGCCCCTTGGCACATCAGGGGACAGAATCAGAACCCGCAGCCCCAGCAGGTCTTTCTGGGCCACAGCAACATACTAAATACAAGTGTGTTGAGTGTTCATTAGAATCTGTTTAACTAGTGCTCACATACTTGTCCCTCCAGCTACTTTCGGCTCTTCTGCCCCACACGGTTGATTATTTATTTAGGGTGCCTCCAAATGGAGGGCTCTAATACTACCAATTAGAAGGCATTGTGCAGCTGTTCTATCTTTTTCTCCTGAATGGATTTTCTGTGGTAAGAACAAAGCTGGAAGAAGTGCTGGGAAAACACAGAGGGGAGCCTGAGTGGAAGACATTGCCATCTGAACCTATCATAACATTCTGTGAATGAAGCAGGATGTTGACTGGATCAAAGCCTTGTCTGGAAACACCCTTAGTTTCCTCTGGCTCTTGTATTCTCTCCCCCCACTCCCCGCCTCTAGTATCTCAGGACAGCTTATACAGGACTGGCGCAAATGGTAGGCATGGTTGGGCACTTGCTGAGGGTTCACATCCCAGCAGGGGGCACTGAAATGAACACCATTGACTTGCTCTTCCTAGTCTTAGCCCCACCCTGGAAGACAAAACAATCCCTGACCCCATCATTACAACAAATGGGGATGAGATTCTAGACTGGTTTCTGGGCCCTCATTGTATGTTGAAGGACATCAATTGGATATCCCAGGAGAATGGCAGACTTAGCTTGGCTGAGGAGTTGGCCACAGTGGATGAAGCGCCCACCGAACTTGAGCCCCAAGGAGATCTTAAAACATCTAATCTATCTCATCCACCTAGTGACATCCAGATGGAAAATTTATCTCTTTCACACTCGTTTACCCACCTAGCCCACCAAACTAATGATAAAGACTCCGATCTTCACCTTGTTAATTTGCTTTGCAATCAACATGAGTTAATTTGAGGTCTGTTCACTGGAAGGGCTGACGATATAGCCCAGATCAAAAAGTTCCTCTCAGAATGTAAGGCACTTTTCACAACTCTAGCAGACCTGGTGCTATCCAAATTAAGGGTGGGCTGTAATTTTAAAAGCAATGAAATCGGCTCAAAAGATGCTGAACAAAAGCTTTTATTAACTCATATGGATGTTTCACCAATATGTTTTAATTTTTAAGGAATGTTTAGTAACAATGCGACAATTAAGATAATTAAGAGCCCAAATTTATGGGATACTGGATAATATTGGCTATAAAGTAATCTCTTCACAGAAACTGTATAACAGGCATGGGGAACCTTTTTCACCCAGTGGGTTGCATTCTATCTGTGGGCAGGGCCAAAGGCAGAGTAGACAGGGCCAAAATGTGTTTATTATTATTACCTAACCCTTTCCCCTCCCCGCTCACCCAGTGGACTCCTGGGGGAGGGACAGTTTGCCTTTGCCAGTATCAGAGGCAGCATGCCTATGTACACCTGTTGCTGGGGAACATGGGCGGGAGGGTGCTGTTGCACTCATGTCCTGCTTGTGGGATCCCGTGGGCAGCTGGTGGGCCACTGTGTGGACAGAATGCTGGACTAGAAGGACCCTTGGTCTGATCCAGCAGGGCTCTTCTTATGTTCTTCTTATGAAGTTTCAACTGATTGTAGAGGGCTTTTGAAATTAGGTCGAGGGCCGCATATGGCCCTTAGGCTGCATGTTGCCCACCCCTGCTCTAGATAATTGGCCTAGGGCAGGGGTGGGCTACCTCAGGTCTAGGAGCCCCTAGCCCCACTCCATTTTCCCCAAACACTGATCATTTTCCAGCTTTTGTGTTGCTTTCCCCCCATTCTAAATGGTTGCCAGTAACTAAAGCTGAGTTACTGGCAGTAAGAGCCAGTATTGATTCTATTGATCAATAGGATCCTATTGACTGCGCCCTATGTGATCAGAAGCCCCCAAACTTGGAGGCATCCAATCATCCAATGCAGGGCGAGAGGAGCGGCGGAGGCGATCTTCATCTCCCTGTCCTCCCACCTGCAGATTTTGCTAGACGGCTTTTTAGCCCATCTACTGAGGGTGCTTTGAAGAGGGAGGCAAGGAGGCTGGAAGGGGCTTCAGGATAACTCGTATCCTGGCCTCTCCAGTCTCCCCCCCTCCCAGCCCACTGGAACGCCCCCTTTCCCCCTTCTCCGAGGTTGAGTTCCTGACCTCAGAGAGACAGCTGGCGTGGTTTTCACCACACTGGCTGCACAGGATCGGGGGTCAGATCTCCAACTCCCCCTTCTGATGTCGGAATGCCGCCCCCAACCTTGGAAGGGTTTTAGAGGAATCCTATGGTCCAAGGGAAGGTCTCCCAGGGACCACATGATTGCTCTCTTAAGCTGTAATATGCTGGTATTTTTGGCCCTACCCCTTTTGCCTTTGGCCCTGCTCACCACTGGAATGCATCCCCTGAGAGCTTCTCCGAAATTAAATTCAGCTCCCTGACCTACAGCCACTGTCTCAGACAGGCTTGTCAATTGCAGTTTCCACATTTCCTTCCCTATCATCCCCGATGGGTGCAAGTTATTGGGCATCCCTCCATGGCCACTCATGTTGGGTACAAATTTGCTGCAGGTGATGGATGACCCTTAACATCCACTCCCACTGTATGGCTTTGTAAGTACCTGATTTTCTAAGGTGCAGAGAAAATTTTCAAAAGCAAAATAAATAAATAAATCTCACCAGACCATGGAAGCTACATATAACCATTTCTGAACAAGTGTATTGACATTTGCCTATGACTTTTCCTTGGGAGCCGTTTGCATCCTATAAAGAAATAGTTGAGATTATCCTTCTCAACGTGTGAAGCCGTTGGGGGGAAAATGTGCTTTCTTTTCTTTAACTTTTCACCGATTTGATGAACCTAAGGAGTTTGAGGGGAAGGAGGGAAGGAGCTAGATAAATGACAAGAAAAACAGAAGAAAGATCAGAGTGAGAATCCAGTGTGGGATGTGTACACCAAGAAGAGCTCCGACAGCTTTGGAAAGGCTTAAGATGCTGGGAAAGCTTCCATAGGTTCGTCATGTTGCAATATAATGATGCTGCAGCTATGCACACCTTGGTCCGTGGTGCCTGCTGCTAACCATGTTAGTAATTATTTTCCTGCTAAAGGAAATAAATGGAGACACAGAAGAGTAACTGCCTTGGTTAGGACCACAAAGTGCTTTCTCATAACTCCTATACCTTCAGCTACTCACAGCAGTCCTTACGTTATCCTTTGGGAGGAGGGGCTGTGATTTTCCTTGGCTGGTCTTTGAATGTAAATGGCAGTAGTTATTTATAGCCTTGGAATAAAACCCCTTCGCTTTTCATGTTCCAGACCACAAGAGGCAGCCAGATTCAATTCTCATTATTTTGTCATGAGCTCTGCAGTATCCCCCCCCCTCTTCTTCTCCCCTCTCTTATAAAATCCCAGCTCCCAAAGAAACATTCTAGGCCAGCTTACAGGGCTTGTTTCCCCCCCTCCTTATTATTTGGAACCCAAAGGCCATCAAAGCAGATCTGAAAACTCGTTTTTCATGAAGCTAAATAAATAAATAATAAATAAACAAGGCTAATGCTAGGATTAAGGAGGATTTGTTTTCTTTTACAAAAAAATATATAACATTTCTTAAACAGAAGCAAGTTGAAGCAAGCACTGGTATAAGCTAGTTACAATTTAATTTGCAGGGATTTAGCGAGTGTGCATCTATTTGTTTGGTGTGTCGTCAAAGAGCCTTTTCATTACCGGTATTCTAAAATTATTATTCGCCTGGACTCTTAAAGTTTGAGGGAAAGTGGGAAAGGGAGCTATACATCAAACTAAATGCTATATTAATAACTCTCTTCTTGCAGTACTTCACTTTGTTCTAAAGACTAATTCAAGTGTGTGTACTGTATCTGTATCTATATAGTTTTTCTCTAATACAAAAAGATGTATATAGAGCCAGTGTGGTGTAGTAGTTAGAGTGTTCGACTTAGAGAGTCCCAAGTTCAAATTCTAGCTCTACCACAAAGCTTGTTGGGTAACATTGGGTCAATCACTGTCTCTCGGCTTAACCTACCTCACAGGTTTGTTGTGAGGATGAAATGGGGGACCCTGTATAGTGCATGCCTTGAGCTCTTTGTAGGATTAAGAATGCTGTAGTAGTTGTAATAATATTGTTATCTAGTTCTAGTATGTTTTAGCTGTAATCCCAGCCAAATAAAATCTGATATTGATTACGTATTTCATTCATCTTTCATGAATAGACTTGCTTTTGGCAAGGCTGATTTAAAAAACAAACAAACATGATGGATGACTCAGTTGTGGCTTCAGTGACAGTGGAAGAATTTTTGCCTTGAAGACTCCCCCCGCCCCTTTCAGGGATGCAGGGATGACCTGTGGGCTGCATCTAGTCCCAGAGACTGTTTGGTCCAGCCACTAAGAATCTAGTAGAGAGAATTTCTGCACACTTTAAAGGCAATGGAATCATTCTAAATTCAGCCATCAGAAGTAGTAATTGGTTGTTCTAAGACAGGGGTGGGGAACCTTTCTCTCTCTCGATGGGGGCATCCTCTCAGGTGTAATCTGTCGGGGGCTGCAGGCCAGTGGTGGGTGGGGCCAGAGCAAAAAGTGAGTGGAGCTATCCCTTCTCTCTCTGTGTGTGCCATCACCTTGTCTCTCTCTCTCTCTCTCTGTGCCACTGCCACCCCCCTCCCCTCACTTTCTACCCTTCCCTCTTTCACCCCATTGTGTGGAGAGGAACAGATTACTCTTGCCAGAGGTCTGCACTGATTGTTTGCAGGTGGCTTTTGAAATTGGGCCAAGGACCACATGTGGCCTGCTCCTGTTCTAAGGTAACACAAACATTTCTTTAGTTCTAACATTTGCGATTGTTCTGATTACAAAATATTTTTGCTTTTCATTAAGATGTAGTGTTTTTGGTGATCATCCTTTTGGCACCTGTCTAATTTGTAGTTAGCTACAAGTAGCCTCAAAACCGGGGAAATGCACCCCAACCTGAGGGTTCTAGGACACGACTCCGGACAGCACTGTCATGGCTTCATATTGGGGAAGTCAGTTCTCCAACTCTCCTGAGTCTTTGACTTTTAACAATGCAGCCCTATACAGGTCTACTCAGAACTAGGTCACATTTATTTCATCGGGGATTACTCCCAGCAAGGTGGGTTTAGGTCGGATTGTGGCCTAATCAAGACCCTCTTTTTGAGGGGAAGCAGGGCTGACATCAAGAGTAGGCATGGTTGGGCACCTGCTGAGGGCCTGCATCCCAGCAAGGGCCCACTGACAAGATCCCCCCTGGACTTGCTCCTCTTCTTCACCATTACGAGCTGCTTGTTCATTTGCCTCTTGCTCTGGCCCAGACAATGGTGGTGGTGCAAAGGAGGAACAGTAGATGGTACTGCCTACTTGCCCACTGGCTCTTTGCCTGTCAGGCAAGCAAGTGGTAGCCATGATGATGATGATGATGATGATGATGATGATGATGATGAGCAATAGCAGCTGGTGACGATGGCAGTGCAAAGGTAGACCCACAGAGGGAGGGGGGCCATTAGCAATGTCTTTCCCAAGGGTCCCCAAAAGCCCAGAGGGGAAGGACCATTGCTCAGTGAAGGGAAGGACCATAGCTCAGTGGTAGAGCACACACTTTGCATGCACAAGGTCCCCGGTTCAATCCCAGGGCCCTCAAGCTAAAGGGTGAGGTGGGAACAAACTCTACCTGGAACTATAGAGAGCTGCTGCCAATCAGAGTAGACAGTACTGGGCTGGATGGACAAACAGTCTGACCTGGCATAAATCAGTGTCCTACATTTCTCAGTGCAGCCATCCTGACTGCCACAACAGTCGTCCTTTTGCGGAATGCACTCTGCATGAATGAGTTGGCTTCTGGTTAGCTGGGTGCTCAATGTACACAGCCCTCTTGGGCTTCAGAAGTTGGCCATCTCTGTTTAAATGCAGGGACATGCCAAGCAGTAGGTGGGACATTAGACTGGATGGACTGTGTGTGGGGTGATACTGTTTCCCCTTTTAATATGGATTTTTTTTTTGGTCCCTAGATGTTCAATGGTTACTCCTGTTTCATCTTCTCTGTCTCATATGCCACTTAACTTTGACATAAGCAGCACTACATGCATGTAACGCCACTGTACAAGGTGTTTCTTGAATCTCATTTTAAAATGAATTCCAGGATAAACAAATGGGATCTCCAACAAAATGCTGTAGTGTGGAGTGTTCCTGTTCAGGATGCCAGTCATGCTGTCTCCCAAGATACTGCATCTATTCCCCCCCCATTCCCCAGTTTTCCATTTCTCCCTCTCTCAACAGTCAGTACCAGTCAGTAACAGTGCTCAATGGGCTGTTTTAAGTGCCCCCCTCCGCACACTTTGTTTGTAATTCTGTAATCTTTGGGGTTGCCTTGAACCTGCTAATGCCTCCTTGTTATGCATAGATTCTGCCATTTTCATAGAATCATAGAAAAGTAGAGTTGGAAGGGGCCTACAAGGCCATCGAGTCCAACCCCCTGCTCAATGCAGGAATCCAGGTCAAAGCATCTCTGACAGATGTCTGTCCAGCCGCACCTTGAATGCCTCCAGACTGGGAGAGCCCACCACCTCCCTAGGTAGTTGATTCCATTGTCTTATTGCTCTGACAGTCAGGAAATTTTTCCTGATGTTTAGGTGGAATCTAGGTTCCTGTAACTTGAGCCCATTATTCCGTGTCCTGCAAACTGGGATGAACGAGAAGAGATCTTTGCCCTCCTCTGTGTGACATCCCTTCAAATACTGGAAGAGTGCGATCATATCTCCCCTCAGTCTCCTCTTCTGAAGGCTAAACATGCCCAGTTCTTTCAGTCTCTCCTCATAGGGCCTTGTTTCCAGTCCCTTTATCATCCTTGTTGCCCTCCTCTGAACCCTCTCCAGTTTGTCTATGTCCTTGTTAAAATGAGGTGCCCAGAACTGGACACAGTACTCAAGATGAGGCCTAACCAGTGCCGAGTAAAGGGGAATTATCACTTCCCGCGATTTGGAAGCTATACTTCTATTAATACAGCCCAAAATTGCATTTGCCTTCTTTGCAGCCACGTCGCATTGCTGGCTCATATTCAGTTTGTGATCTACCACAATTCCAAGATCCTTCTCACTTGTAGTATTGTTGAGCCAAGTGTCCCCCATTCTGTAACTCTGCATTTGGTTTCCTCTCCCTAGGTGCAGCACTTGGCATTTATCCCTGTTAAATTTCATTCTGTTGTTTTCGGCCCAGCGCTCCAGCCTATCGAGGTCACTTTGAATTTTGTTTCTGTCTTCCAGAGTATTAGCTGTTCCACCCAACTTTGTGTCATCTGCAAATTTGATAAGCATTCCCTGTACCTCCTCATCCAAGTCATTAATAAAAATGTTGAAGAGCACCGGGCCCAGGACCGAGCCCTGTGGTACCCCGCTCGTTACCTCTCCCCAGTTTGAGAAGGAACCATTGATAAGCACTCTTTGAGTCCGATTCTGTAGCCAATTGTGGATCCACCTGATAGTTGTTCCATCTAGCCCACTCTTAGCTAGCTTACTAATCAGGATATCATGAGGCACTTTGTCGAAAGCTTTGCTGAAGTCCAGGTATATAATGTCCACAGCATTCCCACAGTCCACAAGGGAGGTTACCCGATCAAAAAATGAGATCAGATTAGTCTGACAGGATTTGTTCTTGACAAATCCATGCTGGCTTCTAGTAATCACTGCATTGTTTTCAAGGTGCTTGCAGACTGACTTCTTTATAATCTGCTCAAAAATCTTCCCGGGGATTGATGTCAGACTGACTGGCCTATAGTTCCCAGGTTCCTCCTTCTTGCCCTTTTTGAAGATGGGAACAACATTTGCCCTCCTCCAGTCGTCTGGCACTTCACCTGTCCTCCATGATTTCTCAAAGATAATAGACAGTGGTTCTGAGAGTTCTTCTGCCAGTTCCTTTATTACTCTAGGATGCAGCTCATCAGGCCCTGGAGATTTAAACTCGTTCAGAGTAATCAGGTGCTCCTTGACCATTTGCCTATCAATCTCAAGCTGCAATTCTGGCTTCACAATAATAATAATTATAATAATAATTTATTTCTTACCTGCCTCTCCACTCAGATCGAGGCGGGGGACAACTAAACATAAAATACATAAGTAGTTAAAAACACAGCAAATATTATTAAAATATTCTTTAAAACCTTTAAAAGTATCCTAAAAATTCTTTAAAACTCTTAAAATTCCACTGGGTAGGCCTGCCGGAAGAGGTCAGTCTTTATGGCCTTTTTAAAGGCCAAAAGACTGTCTAGTTGACGAGTCTCCTCCGACAGGCCATTCCACAGTCTGGGAGCAGCAGAAGAGAAGGTCCTCTGGGTAGTACTCGCCAGCCTAGTCTTGGCCGACTGGAGTAAATTCCTCCCAGAGGACCTAAGTTTGCGGGCTGGATTGTACGGGAGAAGGCGATCCTGCAGGTAACCTGGGCCCAAACCATGTAGGGCTTTAAAGGTGATAACCAACACTTTATACTTCACCCGGAAACTGATCGGCAGCCAGTGTAATGCTTTTAAAGCTGGTGTAATATGGGCACCTCTAGATGTACCGGTGACCAATCTGGCTGCCATATTTTGCACCAATTGAAGTTTCCGAACTAGGTACAAAGGTAGCCCTATGTACAGTGCATTGCAGAAGTCAAGCCTCGAAGTTACCAGTGTGTGGACTACCATCTTTAGGTCTTCCAACTCTAGGAAGGGGCGCAGCTGGCGTATCAGCTGAAGCTGATAGTAGGCACTCCTAGCCGTCGCATTTATCTGAGCTGTCATTTGAAGCGACGGGTCCAGAAGCACGCCCAGACTGCGAACACAGTCAGGGGGAGTGTAACCCCATCCAGAACTGGTTGACACACCTCCAAACCTAGGTTGTGGCCTTTGACACCAAGCACCTCCGTTTTGTCTGGATTCAGTTTCAGTTTATTTTTCCTCATCCAGCCCATTACTGCCTCCAGGCATTCATTCAGAGGAGACACACTATCCTTAGCTGATGCTGTTACCGAAGGCATAGAGAAATATATTTGGGTGTCATCAGCATACTGATAACACCCCGCCCCATGCCTCCGGATGATCTCTCCCAGCGGTTTCATGTAAATATTAAATAGCATTGGGGACAGAATGGCACCTTGTGGCACTCCGCATAGCAGCTCCTTTTTTGAGGAGCAGCTATCCCCAAGCATCACCATCTGGAATCTACCCGAGAGGTAGGACCGGAACCACTGGAGCACAGTGCCCCCAATCCCCTCAGGCATTCCAGAAGGATACCATGGTCGATGGTATTGAAAGCCGCTGAGAGGTCCAAAAGCACCAACAGGGATACACTCCCCCTGTCGGTACTTAGGCGTAGATCATCCACTAAGGCGACCATAGCAGTCTCAACTCCGTATCCTGTTCTGAAGCCAGTTTGAAATGGGTCTAGAAAATCGGTGTCATCCAAGACTGCTTGGAGTTGGAAGGCAACCGCCCTCTCAATCACCTTGCCCAAAAATGGAAGATTTGATACTGGTCTATAGTTGTTATAGTCCAGGGGATCCAGGGAGGACTTTTTAAGAAGCGGCAGTACCACCGCCTCTTTTAAACATGATGGAAGATTCCCTCCCTGGAGAGATGCATTAATAATACATTGTAATAATACAAGGATCCACACCAGGAGAATGAGTATGCTATTAGTATATAGAATGGTTCTGCAATTCACTTATGTTACAGATAATTTTACCCCTTTCTGCAGGCCAGGTATAGTGTTTGTGGTTTTTGAAAGAAAATGAAGTTGAGATGTAGGTGTACTGAGCCTTTCCCCCCCTTTAATAATGCTATTATGCAAGTTTGAGAATCTTGGTGAAATACCAGCCTCATGGTGGAAATGTCTATGGAAATGTGGCCGTAAAAATCAAACTATTGCTGATTGGGTGTGGGAAATGCTACATATTGGTGTACAGCATCCACCAGTTTTGTCCAGTTATGGTGAAATTATTTGCCATACATAGCAATATAAGCACTGATCTTTACAAGTAACAGAATGAAGTGGGGAAGAACTGGTAAAAGTTTTGAGGTGGTAGAAGGGACTGTACCACTTCTGACTTCAGGTGGGAGATACCATTTCTAATGTTTGCTTGCATTAAAAAACAACAACACCTCCTTTTAAGTAGTGAATTGGCACAGCAAGGAATGAGCTGGGCTATAACATTCTCCCTGGTGCATTAACTTTCTTCCTGCAGGGAGCTCTTTTTAATGCAAGGGAGTAGTTAAATATTATGTCCCTGACCTACAGTCTGAAGTGGTGCAGTCCATTCTGCCATCTCGGGATATTACCTCTTCACTGGTCAAAACATGTGCTGCATGTTTTGACCAGACCAAAGACGATTAATGAATGAATATTTTATTTACGGTCTACCGACCACACCAATACGTAAAACAATACAATACAAACAAGATACACCAGCTCTTATTTATACACTCAAATAAAAACTTAGAAAATAAAAACAGAATCAGACAAGCATAAAAGGCCTAGTCACAATAGCAATATTCAAAAATTTTGCAACTTTCTTGGTAATTGAGCTATCTGAGCCGTCAAGCAGAGTGGACAAAAGAAACTCTGAGGATCGTCCAGGGAAAGTCTGGGTGATTGGATGTATTATGTTTTCTCTAGCCGATTAATGTATTTGTGTGGAGAAAAAGCATCAGAGTTTCCTGCACCACACACACACACACACACACACACACACACGCCTCCTCATGTGTAAACAAGTATAATCCCAGCTGGGGGCTGGGAAATGCAAAATGTACATAGTTTCTCTGATGGCTCCTGACGCTGCTGTTGTTATTTTGTAGCTCTATTGTGTGTACCAAAGTGTCTCTCTATTTTGTGTCCTTCTCTCATTTCCCACCTTTTGTTGTAATATGCTACCTGAATAAACCTTCTTGGTTTTTACCCCACATGGCGTTTGTGGTTGCTCTGTTGGTTCAGCAGCTAAATCCAGGTTATAGTCAAGGGCAAGTCCCTGAACAGAGATTCAAGTAGGATTGCAGAGCTGAGGCTGGCAGTCTGGCACCTTGAGATCTCTGGGGGTCTTTTGTGGAGGAAGGAGGGCTGGCTGACCGCAGAGTCTGTGCCACAGCTATTCACATGCAAATGCGGCAAAGAGCCACCCCTCCCCTGCCTGGCCCAGATGAAGTTCATCCTGATTGGCTAAAGACACCTGGGCTACTGAAAGGAGGGGTGGGAAGAATCTATACTGCCTGCCTGTGGCTCTTGGGGTTCGTTGTGGTCTGCACGTGAAGAAACGTGGGGTAGGGCTTTTGCTGAGGCAGCCCTGAAGAGGACCAGCCCCCAGGTAAAGAGAGTGCCTGGGTAGTTATGTAGTAAAGGAACTAGCTTTGTTATTTTGTAGCTCTACTGTGTATACCAAAGTGTCTCCCCACCTTTTCTCCCTCTTACCTCATTTCCCACCTTTTGTTGTAATCTGTTTACCTTAAATAAACTTTCCTGGTTTTACCCCACACGCGTGTGTGTGTGTGTGGTTCCTCTGTGGTTCAGTGCTAAATCCAGTGTATAGACCCAGGGCAAGGCCCTGAGAGAATCAGGTCCAGACGGCAAAGCTAAGGCTGGCAGTTTTGCACCTTTGATCTCTGGTCTTGAGAAAAGGACCGGCTGGCAGTCCTTCACAATTTGCTACATTGATATGCCCCCTTTCTGCCAGTGCACTCAAAGGTGGTTCAGTTTTAAAACTATGGTATATGATTTAATAATACATAATTTAACAAGAAAAGAAAGGAATAGGGAGGGAAGAGGAAACTAAATTTAGCTACAAGACAGTTCTGGGAAGGAAGGAGCGTAATGTCCTTGCTGTTGCTTCTCCCTCTGATACAGTGAGATGGAAAGTTTATTCAATGGACTACCGTTTATATTGCCCATCACTTATGCCAGATAAACTTTTACCTAACACAAAAGTATTGCGATGTATTAGCAATGGAAATGGCACTGTTTGAATATTTGTTTTAGGTTCCTGCATATTGCATAGTTGAAAAATTTTCTAGGGCCTTTACAAAATAACAATACTGCTGCTATTGCCAAGTTCTGACTACTTATGCTGCCAGACTTTGCTAAAATAGAAAAAGTAATGGGAAGATACAGGCAAGGAACAATGCAGAGAGTCTGTCATCTTAATTTCTGATGACTTCCCTCCCTCCTGCTGCCATTGGATTTAGCCCCATGTTGTCCACCTATTGTGAGAACACAGTGTTGGTCAGTGTTGACTCTGTTTTTTTTTACAGTACATTTATTCTCTTGGAAATGTGCCTTGGTTTCCAACTGGCTTGAATGCCCTCCAAATACTTGATATTGGGCCACAATTTCAGTGCTGAAAATTCATTTTCAGTGGGAAAGGAAGCAACACCAAATGTCTCTAATGAAGAAGCTCTTTAGTATTGCCTACTTGTAGAAAGCATAATTGAAGCTCACTTTTTAAAAAAAGTAGATCCCACTGGGATTTTCCTTGTAATGAGACTGTACTGTTGTAAAGTATACTAATAAGTACACAAAGCAATTACTTCACGTATCTTACAACATTGTTGCAGGGCTATTGAGTACCATTTGATGGGATATTCCTCATGTGAACTGAGTGTGCATTAGTTTCAGAACAAATAGAAAATTAGGAGCATTCTGTTCCATTTCCATTTGTCCCTAAAATAATATAGAGTGGAATGATTTGTTCCATTCAGGGGCAGGGGGATTACCTTCTGCTTTGACAACTGCTTATGGCAGCCATCATTTTGTTTTTTCCAGAATGTCATAGACACTGCATCATTTTTTGGGGGGAAACTGTGACCACCTATGGGAGCACCATTGTTTTCCTGGTGGCTACCATTTTGTTTCCCCCACCCTTGGAATGACACAATGTCCTGGGCATTCTGGGAAAAACAAAATGGCAGCCTCCAGGAGGGGCTGCTGACATTTACTCCACTTGCTGCCATAGACAGGTGTAAAAAATAAAATGAAAGACAAAAGAACAGCAACTAAGAAAAACACCCTGAAGATGAAAGTGAGTACCAAAACAGATCAGAAGCTAACCAGTAAAACATGAAAAAAGGGATCTTGATGAATGAAATACATTATAAATGAGGGTTTGAGCAATGAAAACAAATAGAATCCTGAATAGGGGAAAATCTTCCATACTTCTACCCAAGATCCTGGACAGTGCCTTGGTTCCAACATGCTTGGTGTCCTGCTTGAAAATTGGTATCTGGCAGTCACTGAGGGTGGCTGGGGAATGCTGGGAGTTATAGGACTTTTTCATGCATAAGATTGCACCCGCAGTTGCTCAAGTGCCTTGTGCATTTGCTTATTTAACTGCTTCCACAATGTCTGTTGGAGGACTTGCATGGGAAAGATTTGCAAGCTGGGTATACATGTACAGCCTGAATCTTTTTCTTATAAAGTTGCTCTTTGAACATGATTGGAGCAGCATGACAACTGAAAGCATGAGGTGTTTGGGTATATGGATGCCAAAACAGCCAAAGCTACTTTGACACCATAAAGGAGACGAGAAAAAATTAGGAGCCACCCAATTCTATGACTTCCCCAAAGATTTGGAGGAAATGAACATCTCAGACTCCAAAGTGACATGACTTAGGGTGCAATTCTATGCATGTTTAGACAGAAAAACATCCGACAATGCCCAGCATTCTCTAACTGCAACAGTAATTGTTGCTCCAAAAAGGAGCTGCAAAAAGTGGGGGGAGTTAACATCTCCCCTGCCTGGAGTTGCTAGAAACTCAGGGAAGTGTTGAAAAAATGGGGGACACTGAGAAGTGTCACTTCAACACTTGAAAATGAGAGGATTACATTGCCAAGGGGGAGATATTGCCCCCCCCAATTTTTGGTGCTTCTGATTTGTGCTACCGGGTTCCTCCTTGGTCCTTCGCAACGGTGTGCAAATTAGCTGATAGGCAACTTTGACTTGTAAATTTCCTTGTATGTTGCCTACTCCACTTCATTGCTCCCTTTGAAACAGACAAGGTAATTGACCAGGCAATACAACCCCTAATTGTGCATTTTTGAGGCTCTGGAAAAAAAGAAGCCAGGAAATGAAAAGGGGTAGCAATTGGAGTGAGAAGGGAGCAGGATGAGGAGACAAGACAGGTTCTGCCTCAAAGTCCCCAGGGATAGGTGCTGGAGCTGGCTGGAGAACTGAGGGGGAAGGAGAGGGAGAACAAGCCACAGCAAGCCCGATTGTCTGTTGGGCATACCGTGGGTTGTCCAGCAAACAACCCACACTGCGTAGCTCATTCGCAGGGGTGATTTAGTGTGACGTGAACTCACCCACTTTGTGCAAGTGATGGTGAATACAGAACCAGGGGTAGTAGTGATGGCAGATTGAACTAAAATGGAATATATGTGAGACCTAGTGAATGTTCTGAGGTAAGGTGTTCAGGGGTCCTCTTTTATAGAGGACTATCCCCTATTTGAAGGCTTCCTTTATTTGAAGGGTTGTCCCATACAATTCCAGTTTAAAGATAAAAAACCATAAGAATGGCTGCCCATTGAGCGTTAACACCTGGACAGCAGACTGAACAGGCAGGTCACCTGGCTGCAGTCTTCTACATTATGACGAGACTGACTGTATTTCTATTTACGTAAATTATAATAATCTAAATTGCATCTATACATATAAATGAGCATATGCACATTTTATGCAAATCACTGTCCTTTTTTGGGCGTGTGTGTGTGTGTGTGTGTGATGCATTTCCTCATTTGGCAATTCATAAGTGGCTATCCTAGATATAACAGGTTCTTAGGAAACTGTTATGTGGCAAACAACATGTTATGTGTGTGTTGTTTTATTTCTCTGAGTCTGAGGCATAGTCTGATCTCTTTCGGCTTATACATTTGCAGAAAGCAAATTGTGGGCAAAGCATTAAACAGCTGTCACTGTTTTTTCCCTGCTGAAGTGAAACACTTAAAAATATATATAAATAAAATGTGATTAAAATAGTAACTCTGTACTTCTGAGGCATACATAGCTCTTTGGTCTCTGGAAGAAAATTATGATCAACAGTGACCTGGTCTCTGTTTTCTGTCTTTAAAATCCCCCTCATGGTGGCCTGCCCATTTCCCCACCCACATTGTTTCTTGCCAACCAATAAACTTCTCTGACTGCTCTTTCTTTCACTATAATCCCTTCACCTCTCTATCCTGTTAAGTATTAGCCCTAGGAGGAATCACTACTCTAATCATGTCATTTCAACCCCTCTCTTAATGACCAGTGTTTGTTTTTGTGCCAGATGACAAGTTGAAAGAATCTAGGATTCAGTAGCTACGCTTCTTCAAATGGCAACCATTCAAGACTGTCAAGCACTGGATCTGTTTAATACAGTCCAATGTCTTTATTTTAAGGAAATCTTTATAGTAGGCCGTCATTATTAATATGCATGACTAGAAACATTTCCCCCCAGAAAAGACCTTTAGCACGTGGGGGGGGGGGCTGCATCTGTGTGTTTCCTCCACGACATGAGCAGTCTATTGTTAGCAACTAGCATCTCCTGTGGTGCTGTCTGTGTCATGGAACCCCAAGAGAGAAAGAAAAATGTTTTGAAATTCCCCGAATACAGATTTGCAGCCAGCTGGCTCGGACACACACAATGAAGGTGAAAGGATGACTCTTCTGATTTTGAATGGAGCCTCCCCCCCTTTCTTTTTCCTCTTGGAAAACTTAAAAACAAACATTTTCCCCATAGAAGATACAATTACGGTATTTGCCTATATTAGTAGCAAAGCTCTCACTGAATTATAATAAGACTTAGAACAGAGTGTAGGCAAAAGCTGTATCCATACACCCCAACTCCTTCCTCGGTGCCTTGCAAGTATACCTTATTTCAGACTTCTTGCATCTCAACTGTCTATCAAATGAATCAACTTGGCAAATAATAGAATCACCAGGGGAAAAATATATAACAAGCTGAAGAATACTGGGTTGGATCTAGCCTTTCTCCCATCAGTGGGAGCACTCTCAAAGTGGAGTTCTGCTCAGGACATTCTTTGCTGGTGGGAAGTAGGGGGAGGTATTCTTTGCTGATTCCCGCTCCCTCTGCAGCCCTCAGCACCACCTCCCACACTGTTTTGGAGGTTCCCCCAAGCATCTGGAGAATATTTTCAGGGGGCATAGGGAAAAGGGGGGACTGGTGGAGTTTGCTTCTTCCCCCATTGTGCCAGTGGAAATGTTCTGCTGAGTCAGAAGCTGTCCACATGTGGAAGGAACCCCTCTATCTACAAGAGGATAGAATTGGTCATGGAATTGCCAGCAAGGCCTGCTCTGAAGATCTTAAAGATTGGCTGGGTGTATATAGTGGGAGGCAGTCTGCTAGGTACCTTGGTTCCAAATTATTCAGGGTTTTGTATATCAACAACAGAACTTTGAACATGGCTTGGTAGCTAAAAGTAGCCAGGTAGCCATGGTTTGGTAGCGAATAGTTAGCCAGGTTAGCTGCACATTCTGGTGCAGTAGTGTCTGGAACAAGGGACTAGTGTATAACGGAGATATTGTGCACCAGTGGCAGTCCTAAATTGACAAGCTCTTGCCCTGGTCTTTGCCTACCAAGTTTCTGTGCTCTCTCTCTCTCTCTCTCTCTCTCTCTCTCTCTGTGTGTGTATGAGATCCAGATTTAGGTGTGCGTAACTTGGACTGGTGAAAGCAGACTTCCCCACCCCTCCTCTCCACTGCAGCACTTCCAGACCACCCAAAATGCTGAATGGGGTAGACTGTAGTGCAAAAAGCTGAGGGAGAAACTGGAGAATCCCCCAAAATTGTTATATGAGTGGAGCTCCACTCACGGAAGATGCTTCTACTCTACCTGATTTTCAGGGTCCCCCCTTCACCTCGAACCACAACTTATCCCATTCAGCAGGGTCCCCTTCTGTGCGGCATTTTGAGGGGGCTGGAGAGGCTGTTGTGGGGAGGAGGTATGGGGAAGTCCACTTCTGCCAGCTCAGCTGTATTCACCTAAATCTGGATCCACCCACACTTAAACTTGCATTTCCCTTCAAAACAAACATTAGGTAGAAGCTGTCCCTTTCCCACTTGAAGAACCTGTTTCATTACAACTTCCTTCTTCAGCGCTGAGTTGAGCAAGCTGGTATGCTTTCAAATTTAGGTTTAAAAAAGACACAGAAAACAAACGTAAAGCACAATTCTTCTTCTTGATCTTATTATTACTCATTCTTGTTCTTGTTACTATTGTTATGCCATCAATGTGCATGGTGCTTTATAAAGCAGAATAGGACATGTCCCTACTTTGAGGACCTCACTAATATAAAATGTTCAGGATGTATGGTCTACCTCAACCCTTTAAAAAATGTTGACTTGGTAGTCACCCTATCAAGTTAGTGGTAACCTCATAAGAATATAAGAAGAGCCCTGCTGGAGCAGACCAAATGTCCACCTAGTCCAGCATCTCTGTTTCCCACAGTGATCATGCAGATGCCTCTGGGAAGCCTCAGAAATGGGGAAGAGGAGGCAGTACATCATGGCAGATCTACCACTGTGAAAGCGGTACCTATTCTTTCTCTTCCCCCCATGAGACACCTTGGGGAAGAAGCATTCCTTATCTCAGGGATGCTGGACCTCCAGCCCGAGGAGGTTCTGCATCTGGCCTGTGGAGGCTTGCCTTGCCTCCAACCCCCACCCAACAGAGGAATATCCGCTACATCTGGAGAAAGAAAATCTGGTCCTGCCTCTTGCTCCCTATCTCCCACAAGAACAATAATATTTATTTATATAACACCATCTATGTACATTGCGCTTTACAAAGAACACGTTTGGCAGGTCCCACTGGTGTGGGAATCATATATCGAACAGATGGAAAGCTTTTTAATCCCAGCAGGCTGAAAGCAAAAAGTAAGGTAATTACAACCTCCATTGTGGAACTTCAGTATGCTGATGATAATGTGGTCTCCGCACATTCAGAGGATGATCTCCAAACTATCCTAAATGCTTTTGCAGAAGCATACGAAAAACTTGGTCTCTCACTTAACATCAAAAAAACCAAAGTGCTTCATCAGCAAGTGCAAGCTAACCCTTTGGTGATGCCATCTATCCAGCTTGGCGGGACACTACTGGAAAATGTCGATCATTTTCTCTATCTTGGCAGCTATCTTTCTGTTACAGCTAACATCGACAGTGAAATCCAGCATCATTTGAGCTCCGCAAGTGCCGCGTTTTCTCGAATGAAACATAGAGTGTTCGAGGATCGGGATATTTGTAAGAAGACCAAAACACTGGTTTATGAAGCCATTGTATTACCAACTTTATTGTATGCCTGTGAAACATGGACTATCTATAAACGTCACTCCCACCTCCTTGAAAGCTTTCATCAACGTTGCCTCCGGAAAATCCTGCGAATTACTTGGGAAGATAGGCGAACAAATGTCAGTGTACTGGAAGAAGCAAAGACTACTAGCGTTGAAAAAATGATCCTTCAACGCCAACTTCAGTGGACCGGTCATGTTGTTCAAATGCCTGACTGCCGTCTCCCAAAGCAGTTACTTTATTCCCAACTCAAGAATGGAAAGCGGAATATCGGTGGTCAATATAAGAGGTTTAAAGATGTTCATGAGGCTAATCTAAAAAAATGCAATATAAACATCGAAAACTGGGAAGCTCTGGCCCATGAATGATCTAACTGGAGGTTGGCCTTTCACAAAGGTTCTATGGACATTGAAGAAGCCGGAGTGCAAGGTGAAAGGGAGAAACGTGCTAAGCGAAAAGCACGTCAAATGAATCCTTTACAGGACCATCTTCCATCTGGTAACCTGTGTCCTCACTGTGGGAAGCTGTGTGGATCTAGAATTGGCCTCCACAGTCACTTACGGACCCATCGCTAGAGTCTACACAATTTTCTTTAGAATTTCCTCCCTTTTAAAATCTCCTTTTTATAATTTTTTATCCTGGAAGACAGTCTTACTCGGTCACGAGTGATCGCCTGATGATGATGACCCCAAGGGGCTTACAGTCTAAAAATAGACAGAGGGAAACAACAGAGGAAGGAGAGGGAAATGGAGACAGAAGTAAGCAGGAGAAGGATATGCAATTATTTCAATTACACATACTCTGGCATAGTTACAATACGATACATTGAGACTAGGGGGTTGTTCCAAAGGGTTCATGGAAAAGGTGGGGTTTTGAAGTAAGTAAGAGAGGCAGTCACACAGAGGTGTTCTGGGAGGCAATCACTCCCATGAGGAGCAGCAAGGGAGAAAGGGTGGAGGTTTTTGTTTTTTTTTCCTCCCAGGGAACAGGAGACCCTTGGATGGCTGAGGGTGGTGGAACTGGATGATCACAGGAAGGGATGTGCTGGGATATAAGAATGAAGAAAGAAGGTGGGGAGCAAAGTCATAGCTGGTTTTGAAGATGCTGTAAGGGATGCAACCTATAAGGGATGCTGTAGTGGTGGATTTCCTGCATTGGTAAGGGATTGGACTAAATGATCTTTGAAGTCCCTTCCAGCTCTATGAGTTTCTATGGACAAGAAGCTTGTGCAGGATTCAAGAGTGGACAGGAAGCTGGGGTAGGGATTTAATGAGGGGTCCCACAATGACCTCAATGATGGATAGGGAGGTGAGGAAACAAGTCCCCCCCCTCCAACTATCACTGAGGCTGTTAGCACCGGTGCTTCTTTTCCAGACCCATGGTGATGAGTGAATAGGTGCAGTTTGAAGTGGGGAGGTGCTGAGTTATTGGGACATAAGAGACTGAGGCAAGGGGGAGGAGGTAGGAGCAGGAAAGGACTAAGGGGAAGTCAAAGGGCTGCATTTCCTTCTCACCACAAATACAGGCATCTTGTTCTAAAGTAGTTAGTGGCCAGGAATGAAAGACTGGGATTTCCTGTGTACATTACAAACATTATATAAATAATGCTGATGATCAGAAAGCATGGGATACTGCAATGGTGTTTATAGTGCTATGATATGGGGAAGCAAAATAAGTAGCAAATAACTTCTTTGTTTAAGTGTGTGTGTGTGTGTGTGTGTGTAGGAATAATGCTACTATTAAAATAAGGGACTGCTGGCAAAACCTACCTAATAATGTCTGTGCTAGAAATGAAAGTGTCACCCCAATTAAATTGATTGGCAGTAGATGCAGGGCAGACAAAAGAAAGTAATTTCACACACAACATGTACTTAGTTTATGGAATCGCTGCCACAAGATGTGATGGTCACTGGCTTAGATGACAGTAAAAAGAGACCCGTCCAGGGGTAGGCACCAGTGTGCCCCTAGAGACCTTTCTTGGCACTGGCTGAGGTGCCCTATCCCTCCCACTTTTTTAAAAATTAAAATTTCGTACCAGCAACTGGTACGAAATCGCTTCAAAGCAAAGAGAGGTCCTCCAGCTGCTGCCATCTTCATTTCCCATTAATGCCTCTGGGCCACACATGGGGTTCAGCGATGTTCTTAGGAAATTAAGATGGTGGGCAACTGCAGACTGTATTGCCTTGTAGTCAGTCTTTTGGGCAGGTTACTTGTCCTGTGACTAGCCACACCTCCTATGGCAGCCATTATGTGCAAATGCCTGGGGCAGTTTCTCAAATTGCCAGATATGCCCACAGGCCCAGAAAGGTTGCGAACCCCTGGACCAGATAGATGCATCCATGCAAGAGAGGTCTAACAATAGTAATTAAGCCATGAGGGCTAAGTGGCCCCTCCATGTCGAGAGGCAGTGTACCTCTCAGAATACCAGATGTTTGAGACCTACAACAGGGAATGTCTGTATGGCTTGAAAGCATCTGGATGGCCATTGTGGGAAACAGAATGGTTGACCAGATGTACCCGTGGTCTGTTCCAGCAACGGCTGCTCTTATGCTCTAATTCCGTGCTTTAAAACTGTACGTTTAATTTTATGTTGCTTTTGTTTTGTCACACCCTGGCCCTTTGAAAAGGGGTCTGTGGCAAGAAATTATGTATATTGTCTTCTTCGGTGTTCTTTACATGGGGAAGATGAAGCTCCTCTTTGGCTGCTGAAGCCAAATGCAGCCTTTGCTTCCACAGGCTAACAAGATTAACACGAGCGCGCGCGCGCTCACCATCTCCTCACAACTGACCCAGATGGCCGTTGGGGACGGGGTTTGTTTTTCTGGTCTCGAGCCTCCACCGAAGCAGCCCCCCCCCCCCGCGCACGCGCCCTCTCCTCGCTCGTTCTGGCGCTCGCGCGCTTCTCTTTCTCTCTCTTCAAATAAATCCTCCTCCCCTTCGCGTGCCCCGCGCGCGCTACTCCCCCCCTTTCCCCCTTCTCCCTTTTACCACACACTTTTCTGCCCGCTTCGGTTCCCCCCTCCCCCTCCCCCCCCCTCCACTTGGTAGCGAATGGCTGAGCCACAAAACGGCTCCGCCTTCTCCTCTCGACCAATACAATCTTACTACTATGTTTTGGGGCGGAGCGAGGCGGTCGAAGGAGATAGATTGAGAGAGCGAGAACGACCTGGGGCCCTCTCCTCCGTCGTCGCTAAGTACTATATCAGCGCACAGCATCGCCCGCTGGGGGAGAGGCAGGCAAGTGAGGCGACTGGGGTGGGGTGGGGTGAGGGTGATCCACAGGCAGCGCGCCCTTTCTTCTCCCCATCTCTTCCACCCCCACCCCACTTCGCTTTACCTCAGCGAGGTGCGCGTGCTTCTGTCTCGGTGTGTGTGGGGAGAGCGAGAGAGACGGACGGTGAGTGCTGAGGGCAGAAGGCGACGCGGGCTCGCTGGCGGCGGCGGCGCAGCAGAGAAGGACCCTCCTCCTCCTCCTCCACGCGGGGCGGGGAGAAGAGAGAGTGATGTATGGCCCGGGGAATGAGGTTGCGTTCAGGTACCGTTTGCTTTGAGCTGGCTGCCGTTGCTGGCGTGGTAGAGCAACGATAATACAGCAGCCCTCAGCTCTGAGGCGCAGGAACAGCGTCCTGTGTTGTGCCATGTGGGGCATCAGGATGTGGTGCATGGAGAGGGGTCGTGAGGAGGGGGCTCTCCTGGATTCGTGTCTGGCTTTGTAGAAAACCACGTTTAGCAGTAGCAGTATCGCCTCTGGAAAACCCTGTGTGTGTGTGTGTCTCTGTGTGTGTGTGTGTTATACACACACACACGTCTCGTATCATCCGTGTCAGAGGATGGAGAGAATTATGGGATGGAAGACACTGTGACTCAATAAGGAGATCGCATTGGATTGGGCAGTGGGTGGTGGTGGTGGGAGAGGAATGGGAGATTAAAAGGAGAGATGGCGGGTTAGCCTCAGAGATGGCATCCATTTAGTCACCCACTCTTCCCCCCTCCCCTCTACTCTTGGAGATTTGCTTGTGGAGGGATGGATGCGCTGAATTAAAAGCTCTCCCTCTTTCTCCCCCTCCCATCTTTTTAACCCGCTGTATTTGTGTTGTTGTTGTGATGACAGGAAGGGGGAGGTTGATGGTGGGCAGAAGGATATGGCGATGACAGGTTGGAGTTTGAAGGGGGGGGACCCTCCGCAGTTGTATAAGCGTTTAGAGGAGGGGGGGAGAAACAAAGCAGCTCAGGTAGAGGAGATGCCTTGCAAATTGAGATGGAGCATGGAGGCAATGCAGTTGTTGTTCACCTGTGTCTGCTGCCTACGGGAAAACATTGTTGCTGAGTTAAAACAAACAAAAAAGGTTTACTCACAGAGAGAACTACCGTAATTGTAAATGTCACTGTATATTTTAATGTTACAGTCAGTGTTTGATGGGTTTCCTCATCTTACATATTTTGGTTATATTCAAATACAGTTTGGAAATACTTCTCTGATTTTACTTCTGCTCCTCTTTATGTTAAAGGGTACTGTGCAGGTAACAGAAATTATTTTTGAGATAAATTCCAAAATGACATCCAGCATGATTTAAAGCTAAAACATTCAGAGAGACCCAATGATCTGAATACTGCACCTCTCACTCCTAGAAGTAAGATTATGTAAAAATGTTTGGATAATTAATTTTTTAAGTCGATGCAATAAATATTTGATGGGTGATGTGTATACTTCCTGTTTTACATCAACGGGAAATGGGGTGGGTGTTCATTTTTTCAGACAAGAGTGTGATATTTATACAAACTTTGAAGTTGAATTAGTACATGGAATTAGACCTAACCTGAACTGCCTTTTTGGGGTGAGTTACATATCCAGTTACTTGTTTTCATTTGAAAAGGAGTAGAGTTTCAGTTTCAGTTGTTGTAACACAAACTAATCAACTTAATTTGTAGGGATGCTCAAGTCACTTTAAAAAAAAAAAAGCCTCAAGTAAATCTTCATTTAGCTATTGAGATGCAATTTGGTGTTGCAGTTTTAACTACATCCACTTAGCAACTAGTATACATGGGAATCATAGTATAAATAGCATCTGCTGTACTGGGTCTTGATCCACAAAAACTTATGCTGCAATAAATATGTTACAGTGCAATCCTATGCATGTCAGTGCAATCCTATGCATGTCTACAGTGCAATCCTATGCAAGTAAATTCCATTGAGTTCAGTGGGGCTTACTTCCAGGTACGTAAGTGTGTATAAGATTGCAGCCTTAGTCTTTAAGGTGCCACAGGGATCTTTGTTATTTTTGCTGCAACTGACTTAATACAGCAATTCTCTGCAAATACGAAACATAGCTGGCATTATAAAATTTATATTCCAGATGTATATTAATAAAAATTGCATGTGTAAGATCTGGGGCTTTGACTTAGTAGATCTGTAGACTTTCTGATACACTGAACATTTTAAGTTTTCAGTAGAAGCTGGTAGTAAAGGTTGTATACTTATAAATAATGTATGCCTACTTTGATGAAATATTGCAATACCATGTTGTAAAATATAGGTTCAGGAGAGAAAATGTTTTTCAGAAATAATTCTTGCCCCTGGAATCTAGTATTCAGGAGTTTAGCAAATATCCCCTTTTATCTTGAGTCCACTGTCAGCTTTATCAGTTGTGCCAGCTGTCAGAGTTTTGTTTAATAATGTAATCCTGAGTTAATAAGAGAATTCCAGCTGCTGAATGTGTTGAAGCATCGTGTTCTATATAGACGGGGCATAGTCTTTTGTAGACAGTAGAGATCTGTGAAGCCTTGAATTTCATACGTATTTGTTGCAGTCTTAAAATTAATAAGCATAAAATTATCAACCTCAAAGAGGACTTGGGTTATGCAAAGATAGGTTGCTTGAATTATATATGTGGCTTACTGGAACTGAACTTTCAAGACAACTCATTTGTTATGAAATTCTATTTTACTCTTCCATTGAGTAAATCCATCAGGTATTCCATTAGAGGAAGATTCTATATGAAATGTTGACTTTTCTTGCTAAGGGACTAAATTTCATACATTCACTCTCTGGTGATCAAAACATAACAACTTTGCCAGTCCTACTATTAGGCAGGTGAGGTGACTTGGGTGGTAGATTTTTGGGAACAGGGTTGGCTTTAGAGGGTGGTGAGGTCAGGCATTTGCCAGGGCTCCAAGTCCAGCAAAGTGCTTACTGCTCACATAATAGTGCCATTCTCATTTTCAACCAACCACCCCCAAAATAAGCAACAATCTTGGCTTGCACATTCCGCCTCATGGAATCATGGCTTATTTTACAATGGGGAAAAAACTCCTGAAATGTTAAACAATTGGCAAAACGACTTCTTTATTCACAGGTCTAACCCTGTTGTATTCCAGTAGTGCCCCTTGATGTATTATTATTATTATTATTATTATTATTTATTTATTTATTTATTTATTTCAATTTCTATACCACCCAATAGCCGAAGCTCTCTGGGAGGTTTACAACAATTATAAAAATTACATAATAAAATACAATTATACAATAAAAATACAATTTTACAATAAAATACAGTATAAACATAAATAAATAAATACAAACAATAAAAGCATCAAAACAATTTACAGAAACATTTTAAAAACACTTTTAAAATTACTTAAATAACTAAGACAGATGTAAAAAATAGACTGAATAAAAAGATGACATAACCAGCACCCCATGTGCTATTTGCAGCTATTAAATGCCTCAGCATAGAGGGCAGTTTTAACCAGGCGCTGAAAAGATAGTAAAGTTGGCGCCAGGTGGGCGTCAGTGGGGAGGCTGTTTCACAGTTGTTGGGCTACCACAGAAAAGGCCCCTCCCCCTTGTTGCCACCTTCTGAGCCTCCCTTGGGGGTTGCAGTCGGAGGAAGGACCTAGATGCTGAGCGTAGTGTCCGGGTAGATTGTGGTTGGGAGAGGCGTTCCGTCAGGTATTGCGGTCCCAAGCCATGTAGGGTTTACTGCTCAGTATGCTCAGTATGACAAGATGGCAGTGATCTTTAGTCTAATTTGCAGTAAACTAGTACAATATTTGGTGTTGATGTTTTGATCTGTCCTACTGGAATTTGATTACTGTTTGCAGAAGTATTGATATGGAATTGTGGAAGTAACCTTAAAAGATTACATCTCAGTGGCGCAGATGTGCTACTCTCTCCATAAACTCTACACAGGTACGTAATCTTCCTGTTTGAAACCAGATGCATTGCTTTCAGTATTGTTGAAGATATCTCTGCCAAATTACATCTTGGTTTGTAAGAATATGGACCAACAGCAAATAGATACCTTTATGATTACGAATTTATTTTGTGTACTGCGCTTTGGTTTCTTTATATATCACATGCTTGTTGGTTAGTTTGACAGTGTAAATGTTGTAGGGTTATGGTTTTCAGACTACTGTATGTTCTGGGGATTCCTGGGCTGCTTTGGAAGTTTATAGGAGTTCAATAATGGCAGATGAAAGACAGCTTGCTCATCACTACTGATTTTCTTTTGTCCTATGCATTTATTTATTATTTATTTAGAACATTTTTATCCTGCCCTTTAGCCAAAAAGGCTCTCAAGGCAGCTTACAAAGATAAGAAATAAGACAGTCCCTGCCCACAGGCTTACAATCTAAAATACATTACCAAAAGGAAAGGGGATTGGGAGGGAGGAGGAAAAAAGCAAATTCAGGCACTAGATTCTTAGTTGCAGAGGTCTATGCAGTTGCAGAGGGGTGTTATGGGTATGTTTTAGGTCATACTGTTGGTTCATGAGGGGTAGTGGTGAGTTTCAGCAGGTTGGCTGGAGTCCTACATCAACTCTGTGTATGTGTGTCCTAGAATCTGATCACATCCCAAATCTTCTGCAACACACTAGATTTCCCTGACAGTCATTCAGGGGTTCTTTGGCAGATGAATCAATGTGGAAAGGGTTCCCTGAAGGTAGATAATTTGGAAGCTATTGTTATAGGGGATGAGATTATAAAACTTTTAACTTTTCAGAGGGTTGTACAATGAAGTGTGCGGACAGATTTGGCTTTGTGTACCAAATGGATTAGAATGGAATGTTCATGGCTTGTAGTTAATCCAGATAATATTATTAGTTGCTAATGCTTGTCCTGTTTAATCTTGTGAGCAGTTCCATATTAAACTTATAGATATTAACTCATTCTAGCTTTCATTTAAAAATGCACTTTTATGTTAGGGCTATATTCTTTTCTGAATTGTTAAGTTTTGGGGTTGTAAGAAACAGAAGCAAAACTTTCGGATCCTGATAGGCCTTTTTAAAAACTGTAAGCTTGTTATAATTCCATTTGTCCTATTTGTACACAACAAATATTTATTTATTTGTACTATTTATAGGCAATGCCACTGTATTTGTTTTGATATGCAGCTTAAAAAGATCTGCTAAAATAGATACAAAATATAGTCTCCTATCTTCATTCTTGTGTTCATAGTGAAGCATCTGTGCTTGTAAATATGTATCACTTTTCATCTTGTGATGTTTTGTGCTTGCCATCCCACACATGTGGTGTTATGAAGAATGGTTGCTCCCATCTGTTGTTTGGAAATAAGAGTGATGTGATATTGTTGAAATTCTGAGAGGGCTTTCGATAGGTTCAGCATGTGAACTAAACTTTCTTATGAATGCAAGGAAAATTTGTATTGGATTGTGTAAGCATTCATATATTGTCCAGTGTCTCAGAAAGCATAAAATGCTAGTTTTGAAAGATTAGGTGAATCAGTGAATTCATCTTAGAATTGTGGTCTTTCTAACTCAAGTGATGGTCAAACATTCAGTGAAGAGTATTTGATAAGATTTGTGTTATTAACCTAGTTGGTAGTTGAGAAAAATGTTTCTCTAGAACTGTATTTTGCCCTTCCTCTGTTGTTTCCCACTGTCTGTTTTCTTATCGGGAATAAGTAAACCCTGGATGTCTACCACAGATGGATGTAGTATGGATTTCTGTCACAATGCCACCATTGGTTTGCAAAGTTTTGTCCTCATGAGAAGGTCAAACACCTTGGTATTTTCCCATTAAATGTCTATGTTTATGGTATAGTCAATCCCTGTGACAATAATATCCTGGTAGGCAGTCTGGATGTGTTACAGTGATCATAGGATAATCCCGAACTTCTACAATATCTGTCCTTCAAAATGTTTCCTTCTATGTTAGCTGTTCTTTCCCAGTTTCTTGAAAAGTTGAGACTAGCCATTTTTATTCTGAAAGCAAGGAGAAATCTATTTTAGATTAACTGAAAAGTCACATGAGGTGTCACATTCCACATTAAAGCTCCATTGGTGTGATTTAGAGCTGGTTCACATATTACTGGCAGGGGTGTGAGATCCCCTTTTGAAAAATATGGGACATGAAAACAGTGGCATGGTTGCTTCCTATGCATGCGTTGCCCTACCCTAGGGGCCAGTGACAGTTTCCTTGAGAAGTAACAATGTCTCTGGTCCTGGCCAAATGATCCCCATCTTTCAAACATTACCTGGAATACTGTAGGTAGGAGCAGCCACACTGCCCCGGTTCCTATACCTCTCCTGATGATGCATGGATTGGGTCTTAGTTCCAGTTATATGTGCCTCAGGTTGGGGTATCAGTGAGCCTTGTATTTAAGCACTAGCTGAAGGGGACAATGCACTGCATGCAGGCAAGCGCATCCCAACTTCTATTGTAGGTTTCCCTGTTGTACCCCGCTCTCTCTGAGGATCTGAATTCTGCATTGACTGCATTCCTTGGCTTCTCATCTTATTTGTTTTAACTGAAATAATTAAATATTTTGAAAGAGTAATTCATAATTATAATCTTTTATAAATGTTACAGCAATTATTGTGAATGGAGATGGCTTTTATATTTTGATCAGGTCTGTTGACAAATACCGGTAATCATGGTTTTTATTCCATCTTAAGACAAATGACTGGTTACATTTTGCTTCATTCTTTATCTTCTTGATGCACTGTATAATGTACTAGAAATACAGATGTTTGAGGCATTCGATCTTTTCAAATTCTGATATGAACAGGCACGAGCCACTCCTCCCAGACTAATGTGTAGTTAAGAATGTAATTATCCTTCAGATTTTGCACTTCTCTGAATTTTGCAAGGCTGTTCTCTGCTCAAAAACTTAGAATATGCATTTTAAAATGTGTATTTAAGGATAAAAGATGTTTAGAAATGTGCAGTTTATGAGAGAATGTTAAAAATATATATTTAAATATAAATGTTATGCAGATATATTTTTTTTAAATCACAAATTATATTGGAAGCAGGACATAATGTATGAATGAACATATGCAAAATTCATACAGACCAGAAATAGACTGATCTATCATCCCCAGGTGTCGATATGATTCTATTTTATTTTAAGCAGTTATATCCAGGTATACAAGCTCTCTCTTTCCCTCTCTGTGTGCATGCATGTGTGTATGGATAAAATAAATGTATTAAAAATTAATAAAATTTGAAATAATGTAACAGAATAAGACTGCAACAAACTTGAAAAGCATCTTGAAAAGTAGTCAGGGTGAATAAAAATGTTTTCACCTGGCACCTAAAAGATAACAGAGTTCTTCCATTCTGCTTACTGGTGTACTTGCTATCTTGGTTTGCACGATCCTTGGCTTAAGGAGGATGATTCTTGTTTCTGGTATCTGGTGCCTTTCCTTGCCCTAAAACCTCTTGGCTGTGGAAGGAGACATTGGGTGAGTTTGCATGACACAACAATCCACACTGTGGCACAAGCCACAATTTGCCCGACAGATGATAGGACACATCATGGGTCCTTGCCCACCTCCTCCCCCCTCGGTCCTCCTGTGGGTATCCCAGGGGACACTGTGGGTGGAACGAAGAGCAGGGGAGCAGTGGTTGCCTCAGCTGGCTATGCATAGCCGGCTGAAGCAACCACCTCTCCCCGCTGCCGCTGGCTATTTTGGGCTGGCAGTGGGGAAAGGAGGTCAGTTCAGCTGGATAGCTGTCTGAAGCGACCTCCTCTTGGGCTGGGCCGGCGGCGGTGGGGAAGAGGAGGTCACTTTAGCTGGCTAGGCATATTCAGGGCCCTCCTGGCCAAGAGGACACAGCCCTGTCATCATCCTCTTGCACAGAGTTCCCAGGAGAATCTCCATCTCCCCAACCTCACAGAAGTCTCAGGCTACAAAGCAGGAGGGGTGGAGCTGACCTCATAAGGTTTCAATTGGCTTTAGCTCCCAAGTTGAGGTAACATCTTCCGATGGTCCTACTATGAAAGAGTTCCAGCCAGCAAGACTTACTTGGAGCTATCCAAGATCCTGCTTTCTCCCTTGATCCACCTTCCTGTCTTGCTCTTGCTCAGCTTCCACTCTCAGTGTCTAGGGACCACAGAATGGGACACAAAGATGGTGTCCAAAGGAATCTTGGATTATAATGCCCTATACACTTGGTTTAATTTGAGTAATGAGCAGGTTTGAGACTGTATTATTTAAGGTCAAAGGGTACTGAAAGTTTTCACGTAAGAACTAATGAGCTATATATATATATATATCATATATACACATCAAAAAGCTTGATACATAGATGTCTCAAAAATTTTATAGATAAGTTAAATTAGTAAATTTTGAGTATGGAGTTGTTTTCTCAAAGGTATGATTTAGTATTGCTCATATGTAAGCTGAAAGGTGTATGTTTAAGCTTTTTTGATATGTTTTAATTTTTAAGGAATGTTTAGTAACAATGCGACAATTAAGATAATTAAGAGCCCAAATTTATGGGATACTGGATAATATTGGCTATAAAGTAATCTCTTCACAGAAACTGTATAACAGGCATGGGGAACCTTTTTCACCCAGTGGGTTGCATTCTATCTGTGGGCAGGGCCAAAGGCAGAGTAGACAGGGCCAAAATGTGTTTATTATTATTACCAATATTAAGCCTACTCAGAAGTAAGCAGGATGAGCCTTCTGCATGACTTATGCAGAAGTAAGCAGCAGGACTGAATCACTCAGCAGCACTTTCAGATAGTGCAGGAGAAGTGGTGCAAGGCAGGCAGCAGAAACAGCAGGGGTGGGTCATGAGGGGAGCAGGAGCAGGAAATCCTGACTGGGGTGGTGGGAGGAGGAAGGATGGGGGAAGAAAAGAGGAAGTCCAGGGAGGGGAAGCAAGAAAAGAGGAAACCCCGCCAAAATGACCAAGATGGCAAGTGTGTTTGCTTGGCCCCGAAAAAAAAAGCAAATGTGCCTGTGGACCCCAAAAAGTTGTCTACCCATGGATTAAATTCTAAGAACCTTTAACAATGCTCTCCTTTATAATAAGAAATGTTATCTTATGCCATTTGTTATATTTTGGTACGCTGCTATAGGAAGCATATATTTTTTTTTAATAAACATGTAAAATTGATCCAAAGATTCCCCCCTTAGTAATTATTGTTAGTATACAAAAACTGAATGCCACCTGAAAACAATTTTTGATCTGTGCTTTGTCTGAAGTGTATTAATCAGTTATAGATAGTTAACTGGCAGCCAATGGTTAATTATTGTTATATGTTTTGTGTTGCTTGTTTTCAGGTTTTTTTATAGAAATAAAAAAGTTAATAATATTTTTTTTAAAAGATAGTTAACTGGCAGCCAAAGACCTGCTAAATGCCAGAACTATACATTAAAAGCACTTAGCAAAGTCCACATGTCTATATTACCAGCAAACTGAAGTGCATATTTGTCTCACTTCTAATGGGGTTACATATTGCCTTGATAACATTTGAAAGTACCGTAGTTCCCCTGATTTTCAAAGAAAAAGATATCCTTTGCTTCAAAGGTCTTCCCAAATCTCCATGGGTATATTATCTCCCATATCTTGTGCTGAATGTACTGTGTAGTCTTTTACCTGCTCCATTTCTCATTCATATTCAACAAATAATTTGAATATTTTAGACAAAAGGTGTTTGTTATTATTTACCACTATTCTTTAAAATAGTTTCCTCTCTAAGCTTTGTATTGGATCTTAAATATGCATTTAAAATTAATCTAATTAATCACACAAATTAATCTAATCAAGAAAAATTCAAACTAAGGAGGATTAATATGGCTAATATATTTTTAGTTTTGCTACAAGAAAGTGTCTTATTATGCATTAGTAAATCTATATTGGTAAAATACGTTTTCCTTACCACGTATTTGAGAGGTGAGTGTAACTGTTTGTGCGGCTTCACCAGAAATAGGTGTGGTCTGTGAACAGTGTTGCAAAGTTCAAGTGTATTTTTTACATCCTGTTCCCTTGCATCATTCAGCTACATTAAATGGTAAATTATTGGCAGTGTGGTGTTTTTCAGTCCAGCGATTTTCGTGCAAAAATGGCAAATTCGGAAAACAAATCAATGTTTGGTTGGTTGGACTGTGACTTCTCTCTGTTAATACCACAACATTTGGAAAACCAAATTTGATTATTTTAATTTGGCAGAACACTTCTGATTTCTGTGGAAACCAGAAATAACATTGGTTGTGATGAGGCATGTAGTCAGCAAGGACTAACCAACGAGCAAACCTGTTTCCATCTAGCCTTATCTATAGAAGACTTAGGATGACACTATAGCAATAGAGTACATACTGTTGCAATATAAAATGGTCCAACTCTGTTAGGTTGTGATTTTTCTGTTTTGGCTTGTCTTTTCTGTTGTCTTCTACATCTTAAAGTTCAAGTAAATAGTATCAATGTTAATGTTTCTTAATTGTCCTTTAAGAAGTGCAGAGTCCCATATTCACAGCTCTGTAATGTAACACGTGGTGTATAATATTTGGAAAACAGGTATTGAAGGAAAATTAGGGCTGGGATAGGAAGACTTCAGCTTTGCTCGATCTTGGTTTTTTTTTTTACTAGAACTCCATATAGTTTACCAACCAGAGGCAAGTGAAAAATAGTGGTTCAGGAGGGTGGATGTATACTTAAAATTAAGGAATAGGGTGCCTCTGGGCACATTTTAGCCTAGGAATTTGTTTTTGAAGCAGAACTCACTCACTTCACACACAAATTTGCTCCTGGTTTCTTCTAAAACATTTCATTTCAGTAGCATAATTTGGGGTGAGGGGAGGGGGAGCCTCTTTTGATGTTGCCATTGTTAAACAATTGATCAGAAACTTTTGTCAATCACCCAGATCTACTAGTAGATCCTGATCTGCCCTCTGCCCATCCATGTGCCATATGTATTTTACCTACATAGAGAAAAGAGATGATGTACACATGAGGAAAATAACACGTGTTTATTTTTTCAAAACAAATTTGGAAGCTACTGTGCTTTTACACATGTGTTTTTAAACACTTGTAATCTTTTATTTGTAGTCTTTAAGACTTGCAAAAACTTAATACAATTCTTGAGAATTACTTAATTTAACCATCCCTTTGGGGCATTGTTAGCACTTTAACAACAATCCTCCCACCCAACCCCAGCCAGACTCCTCGTTCTGAAAAGGTTAAAGATTGCATTTTGGATGAATTGTGCTTTCAGAAACATCCCATGGTACCAGTTCCTACTGAATTTCATTTTGGAATACTGTTACTGGTCTGTCACTCTTATTCTTCTTTAACTTCCCTGTAATATTAGTGTACAGGAAGTTTATTTTAAATTTAATCTTTGCATGCTGTTATTAAATTACAGGGAAGGATGAATATTTTTTGCTTAAAATGATATTCATAGTTCACACTGTACTTGATTGGGAATTGTTATAGTTACTTTTTTGGACTATTATGTTTAACAAAATGTTCCCCAAGCAGAAGGTTATAAAATGCAGAACATGTTTGGTATAGTAAAGTACAGTATACAGGTCTCTGGGTTATTGAAAAATGATGAAAAATTAGTCTCTGTTGCAGGAAATGCTTAAGTATTATTTTGTGTAATAAGAACCAACACAATTAAAACAAACATTCCTTCACTTGGTTAACTTTTTGAAGATGTTAAAAGTAGCAGATTGGGGGCCTGTTAGGAATCCTGGTGAGGAGAATAAACAATGGGGAAATTTATCCCCTTCTCCTCTGTAGTGTAGCCATCTCTGAACCGGCTGATAACAGCTTTGGCTATTGGGCAGCATTGAAATTAAAAAAATAAATAAACAATACTGGGGTGTCTGTGTATAATATATCCCCCATGCTGTATGGGAGATTTGGGGGAGAGAATTGGGGTTGAACAATGTGTCCCCAACCTCAGTTTCTTCCCTCTAGGATCCTTTAAACTGCTTGGGGATCTGCCTCCTTGGCAGGTTAAATAGTCCCGAGGGGTTGGCAGTGGGGGTCAGTTTGGATCAGAGGAAGAGTTTTCCTCTCCAGTCCCTGTTAGCCATTCCCAAAATAACCTTTAACTTGCAGAAGGGGGAAACTCCTTTAACAGTGTGAAGGATCTTAAAGGTTGGGATTGGGTTTGGCTGGTGTGCTTTCTCAGTTTGTGTATCCTCCAACCTCAGTTCCTTCCCTCTCCACACAATTAGGCCCTAGGTTTAAGGGAAGCAAGTGGCTGGCCACTTGTTTCCCTTCAGTCTAATGGGCATCTGGAACATTGAGAGCTTGTGTCACCTGCTCTCTGCTTTCATGCTGTCACTTGGTCTTCCCATTTTGGTATTTATTACTTTTTTGACAAATTTCCTAGGTATGAAGAAGCTATCTCCTCCTTTTTGAATGGCTTCATTTTACTATCATGGTCATTGACGTATGGCTACCCACTTTGCTGTTAGATTATTATAACAGTATAACAATTATACTAAAAGGTAATTTTAAAACAAATTAGATCTAGTATGATCAATTAAAAACTTCAGGTATGTTCAGGTTGCCCACCCTGATGTATATGTTACAGGTTATTTCTTTTTAAAAAACCTACACAGTTAGTTCCAGGCTCTCAAGAGAGCTTCAGACCGCTGTTTCTCAAATAGTACGCCGCATGCTATGTTACAAACTATTTTGGAAAGTGAGTGAGGAGAGTTTCAAGTTCACAGTATGACATAAGAGTCTTATGTCGAAAAAAGAAAAGTGGGGGGGATCCCACATTTTTCAGGTTATTGTGAAATAATCAAGGCTGCAATCCTATGCACATTTAACAGGGAGTAAGCTCTGTTAAACGTACTGCTAAATAAACATGCTTATGTAGAAGTAAGCTCTACTGAGTTAAATGGGATTTATGTACACTTTAGTGCAGCCTTCCCCAACCTGGTGCCCTCTAGCTATATTGGACTACATCTCCCAGCATCCCAAGCCAGTCCTTGCTGGGGGATGCTGGGAGTTGTAGTTTGACACATCTGGAGGGCGCCAAGTTGAGGAAGGCTGTTTTAGTGTGTGCATTTAGGACTGCATTCTTATGCAGCTTGCTGGACAGCTCCTTACTAATATGAAAGCTACAAAACACTGTAAAAGGGCAAGGACAATAGTGTTTTGTTACTGCTTCATAGCATATGAAACGTTTATAACCTCCTGATGGTCATCCATGTTATATTATGACACTTTTAAAATATTAGTGCACTATCCAACATAATTTCTTATCAGATGCAGTTTTAATTAAATCTTTTAATACCATGTTATTCTTTGAAAGTGCTTGCGATCGCTTAGTTCTTACAATAGCTTAACAAATAAAATTGTTTCAATTTGCTTTTGAGGAAATCCAGATTGGGTGGTTTTAAGACTGTTTTCATTGCATAGACAGAAACACAAGCCATTTGTCTGACTGGGACTGGGCATGATCATAGCCAGCTTTTTAGTCCCTCAGTGCATTTTCACACTTTGGAATCTTTTGAAGGGGCTTCCTCCCTATGGTTTTAACTCTAACAATGATATCAACCATGCTTGCAGAAAAGAGGATTTGTGTGGCTTTTTATTCCTTTATGTTCCATGAATGTGGATTTTGACAAAATTGTCTTGTTTGTGCTGTCAGCTACATACTGAAACTAATAGGTAATTTGTCTGGTATTATGCCTTTAACAATTAGAATGATTTTTGGATCTGGATGTAAATTGGGTGCAATTTTTAAATTGCGTAAGTTGTTCATAGTTGTTTGTAGGCCAAAGTATTACTAAACAAACATATTATTTGCTTAAGCACCAAAAAGCAAAGGAAGCCATATTCATCCATAAGAAAAATTCCAAAATCTGTAGCTGGCCAATATCTTCATTACAACCAACCACAATGTCACAAAATAGTAGCAAGCTTTTGACTTCTCCAAAACTCTTCATCTTAATGCCCAGACTGATGAAGAATTCTGGGGAACTCAAAACCTTGCTCACTATTCTGTGACATTTTAGTTGGTCCTAATAAAGTATTGCCTCACCATGGATTTTGGAATATTAATTGCTTGTTATCATGAGCCTTGGCAACATTGTTGATGTAAGGTGATTTTTTAAAAAATCTTTGAGGGCATGAAGCAATGGACACATTGGCTGCGTTCACACAAAATGGTAAGCCAGAATTGCTGAAGACTCTGCCTTATAAATATGAGCCATCATGCTGGTGCATTCTGTCTGATTGCTCCTTCTTGACTCCTCTTGCAAGCAGGAATGGCTAAAGGAGCAAGGAACTTACGAGCCATAGAAAGCTTTGAGTTATATCCAAAGCTGAACTCCTGGGTTTTCTCTCTTCTAAAAAACCAGAGTTTGAAGCCAGGGTTTTCAGTTGGCTTCTGAATCCTTGCTTCTTAGAATAGTGACAACCAGTATCCAGGTTCAGACATAACACTAACATTTCTATGGCTGGTAAGTTCCTTGTTACTGTAGCCACTCTCACTTCCAGGAGGAGCCAAGTGGGAACAATCGAGCAGTGTGCATCAGTATGTTTACACATTATTGATAAGTCAGAATTCTCAGCAATTCTGGCCTACTGTTTTGTGCAAACACAGCCACTATCTGGTACTGAGAGTTGGATGAGGCACTACCTATTTTGTTTTGACTAATGTGAAACAAAAATAAAATCTTCTAACTATAAAAGTAGCTATGGTAGGCTATGAATTTGAATAGAGGAGTAGTGAAGTGGATGGGGGTGCTTTTTCCAATCACAATAACCATCTCAGCTACTTTTGTACCATAGGGGAAAAGATATGGGACTGGGCTTATGACTCTAGCTTTATTAGGGGAGGAACAAGCCAGAGATAAAGAAACCACAGATGGAGACTTCCTGATTTGTTTAGGTGTTCCCTCTGGCAGAAGGAGCCAAGCGGGAGCAACTGGGCAGCGTGCATCTGCATGCTTGCTTGTTCATGATAAGCTAGAATTTAGAAGTTGTTATGTGTGAATTGTATCTTTTCCTCTGCAGGTGGAAAAAATAGGTTGAGGAGAGTAACTCTCATTGGAAAAATTGCCCCCTTCACTACCCCTCTGATCAGGTTTGTCAACTTCTATGGCTGTTTTTCATAAATAAAACAGAATTGAATAAAATAGGGAGGCTGTTATGTAATGGCCATTTTGCCAGAAGAGAGAGAAGCAAGATCAGCTAAAATCAAAGAAAGTTTGCTATTTATTCCATTGAGATGTGGATTGCAACCTAAGACAATCTTATGAACCTACATTAAACAGTAGTGTAGGAACATAGGAAGCTGCCTTATACTGAGTCAGACCATTGGTCCATCTAGCCCAGTATTGTCAATGCTGACTGGCAGCTGCTCTCCCAAGGTTTCAGGCAGGATTATTTCCAAGCCCTACCTGGAGGCTGGGGATCAAACCTGGAACCTTCTGCATGCAAAGCATGTGCTCTATCACACTGAACTATGGTCCCTTCCTACAGCACCTGGTATTCCAAGGTGGTCACCCATCCAAGTACTAACCAGGCCCAACCCTGCTTAGCTTCCAAGATCAGACGAGATCAGGCTGTTCAGCTTGTAGGTGGAAAAGTTCATTATGCCTTTTTCAGTAGTTCAGTTCTTTCAGAATATGGAAATGGATGTCTGAACTGGGCCACAATATTTTTCCACTGTATAAATTCCTCCCCCACCCCACCCTTTTCCTGTTTTGTTTTTGCTTCTAGCTAAATGGTGATGGTTTTCTTATGTCTCTTATTTAATATAATGCTGTTAATAGAATGATTCCTATTTAAATTAACATCTTGGGAACTACCTGGGTTGCAATTCAATGCACGTGTTTCTGGGAGTAAGCCTTATTGAACAAAGTAGACCCTGTGTCTTAAGTAAACATGCATAGGATTACACTGGTAGTCTTTGACATTGAAAACTGCAGACTGTCAGTAGTCCTGTGTTTGGACTTCTAAAGAAAACCTGCAGTTAACACAACAGAGAAATGGGACAATCAGAACCTTGCCTAAAAACTGGCCTTGGTTTTCAAAGCATATGCCCCCTGTTGTCTGCCTGGCAACATCTGTGTTAGAGGTTTCCCTAAATGGAGTCAGGGATATGAAGCATTTCCCAGTTGAGTGTTTTTAATACAAAATGAAACAGAAGCTTAATAGGGCAGCTGGTGGGGACTGGAGATGCATTGGGGAAATCTTCATTAGTTGTGTCTGTATTTTAAAAGAGGTCCCAAACAGAAGGGGGAGGGGAATCCAGAATTAATAGTAAGAACAAAGAGAAAAGAAGCACATTTGTATGGTGTGATGACTGCATGGTTGTGCTGGTAAAAGATAGAAGGCTAGATTAAAGAAATTCAACTTGAACATGGAGATACACAAATTAGTTATATTATTGTAGTACACAGATAGTGTCTGAGTAGATTAGAACCTATTCCAAGTTGACACATTATATTAACGATGTAAGTGAGAGCTAAGGATTGAATGACTGAAACTGCTGAATATACCAAATTGCATACGACGGATACAACAAAAAATAGTCCTTTATTTCATATTTGAGGGTTGTTTACCTTCCAATTTCCCCTAAATTGGTGCCATTTATCCTAATCCTTCTATGGTTGCCATTCATCCTGTTTTGTTTTTTACTGTTTTCTTGTTGTTGTAGATTATTGGTTTTATTCTTGCTACTTGCTTTGGAAATTAATTTTAATTGAAAAGTGGACTAGAACTTTTCTAAATATAAATAATAATTATAAACAAGTTCTTGCTATCAGAAATCACATTTGTTGCACAAATACTAAATTGACAGGGGTATGTGAGTTATATAGCAGTGTAAAACTGCTGAGAGCTTTCTAGGGTGATTTAAGTCACCATGTACATAAGAAATGAGAGAATATGACTCTTTGAAATACTTTATCCAATATAATGCAAAACCATTAAACAAGCTAGTAATACATAAAACCTGGAGGCTATTTAAAAAAAAAACTGGGAGGAAAGATCAACATGAGGCAAAGTATAAAAAGTATCAACATGAGTTATTACATTTGCTGTTCCATGTTTCATGTTGTCTCTAGATCTTAGTCTTAGCCAAGAGATCAAGAGTCTGGAGTTGCGCGCAGCAGTCACCTACTTTTGAGCATCTTGCCCAGGAAGGGAATATTAGCAACTGGCCAATAGTTGTTCCAATCTTCTATACCCAGGAAGGGCTTTTCCAGGAGTGGCCAAGGATAGCCCCAGCTGTCAGAATAGTACACATCTCTTTGGCCATTTTTGTGCTGATTTATGTACGTAAATAGAAGAAGGGAATGTTAATGTTTGAAGGAAGGGCTGAAGGAAGCTTCAGGAGTGGTGTGCTTCTTTTGTTAGTTTCCAAGTTGAAGCTTTCCTGGAAATTTCATAGAATGTGTCATAGAATTGTTTTTATTTCTTTTACATGGGCTATTTCAGAATACATATGCAGTTATATATAGAAAACTCGCATCTTGTTACTCTACACTTGCTCCTGTAACTGGGACTTAACAGATAACAGATCAAGTTTTTGAACCTTGCACTCAGTTAGGAAGAGTGTGAAAATGACTTTCTCGCTCATTCTAACTGGAATGGTAAATGCATACACAGGATATGCTTTTAAAAAAGATGTATTTTGTGGAAACGAATTCCTCCCGTATCAAAACAGAAGTCTTATACTGCCAGGATAATAGAATGTGCTGTCACCAAATAAAACTGACAGGGTGACCCATGCCCCTGATATACACTAGGTAGTTTAGGACATGCTTATTTCTGAGCAAATAAGCTGATATATTTTAGTGTTTGACTCTTCAATAGTACACTGCAGCTCAAAGGTTCATATTCTGTCAAAAGCAGGCTGCTTCTTAAAAGGTATTGGCCTGCAAATGTAGGCAGAGCTTGTCTTTTTATGAACCTAATTGAACCAATGTTTCCTTTTTAAAATAGTGTACAATATAACAACCTTTTATTTAGAATGTGTATGTCTGAATGTGAAGCTTCACCATAATGCAGTTGGACTAGTAAGATTGTCCCCTTCAATTAAAACTGAAGCTTCATGTTGATTAATTTGTTGACAGATTATCTATATATTTTTTCTGCTGGATGTGAGAATCAATATGAGCTGGATATGCCTTTACATTATGTTATGATACAAATGTAACAACTGGTCATCACAGATCCATATGAATCTGTTATTATTATTTTACTAATGAATTGGAATAGCTTCTGTTTCCAGGTAACTTCAGGGATTTCTCCAATAACCCAAATCTCATATAATTAAAATGAAACAATATAAGGATATAGCTTTGGGACGTATCACTGGAAAAGGCTTAGATATAATTGGGCATTTAAAAGATATGGGGAGATATTTCTGTATGCTGATATTTGTAAATTGGGGAGGGGTGGGGGTGGGGAGAGGAAACAGATTGTTACTACTTCAGTATTTCCAAATTAGATATTTTCTTATACAGATTCAAAAGCAGTACATGGAAAATAGAAACTTAACAGAGTTTTGACCAACTCATGAAAGCTTCTCCTCTCTTAACTGTCGCTGAAGGATTGAGGCCTACACAGGCTTGAGTTAGTTTGAAGCCTGTAGGCCCAAAACATCTGATGGGAGGGGGGCATTCATGAGTTTCATTTTCCCCTCATGGAGTAAAAGTTTCCTTTTCATTGAGAGAAGTTTCCTTTCCCCCCCTAATGGAATTAAGTTTCATTTCCCCAGTTTGAGGACACCTGATTGTAGCCTCCTAAGGTTGTGGGAGTGTATATAAAGGGGAGGCAGAAGCAGAGAGAGAAGCTGTGTGGAGGAGAGGTTCTGCAGGCACCAAGAAGCAGAGACAGACAGAGAAGCAGAGTCTGAATATCACTGAAGAATGCAGAACAGCCAGGGCTAGGCTGGGAAAAGAATCTCTTAACTGAGGCATACAGGTGAAAGAGTAGCTAGGTTAGAGAGAAATGCGTTATTATTTCTTTTATTTCTATTACACCTGCTTTAAAGTATGCAGCTCTATTTGTGTAATTACCTTAAGTTACTGTGAATCTATTATACCAAAACTTACTAAAGTAAACAGTTATTGTTAACATCAAGTTGTTTGGAGTGTCTGTTGCGCCACACCTAAGGCTAATCCCACATTACTGGGAAGAGAAGGTAAAAGGCAGAGAATTGGCATCCTGATACAGGAGGGGCTCTTAAAGAGGCAAAATATCTTTAAGGAGCTGATCAAGGTGTCCTGGAACCTTGACAGTCACACCAAGAGCCATTCCAGGAGGCTGCACTGAGGGAGATGAGAAAGAGAGAGAGCAGGGCCATTCTACCAGCCCTGTTAAAGGAATGAATTTCCCCCCTTCCCTCCTCATTCCTTTTTCCTCATGTATTGTGTCCTTTTAGATTGTAAGCTTACGGGTAGGGACTATCTTGTTTAATTGATTATATATAAGCTGCTCTAGGATCCTTTTTGGCTGAGAAGCGGTATAAGAATACTTCAAATATATAAATAAAACTCTCATAAAAACAATTACACTCCTCCAGCTGGAGAGATTCATAAAGGTTTTATATTGGAGGTACTGTATCTTAAGCATGCCAAATAGAGTAAGTTCAATAGTGCAGAAGGAATATAGCCACTAGTGCTGTTCTGCAAGTGCTGGTTTCTGCTTGTGCAGGAAGTTGCATAAGCAGAATATCCTTTGATTTAGTTTCAGTTTTCTCAGGCAAGGAACTCATGTGCATTGTAAAGCCCTTGCATGAGCAGAAGACCTTTCTGTGAGCAGAAGGACACGTTTGAATATAACCCAATACATACTTAGCATTAATTTTTAATGTATGTGTTCTGTTAATTTGTAAATTTTTTGCCCTCTATTTTACAGTCTGAAAAGAAAATATCTCCTTTTCTCTTGCTTTCATTTAAAAGTGCAAAAAATGGCTCCTTGTGATCAAATTTAGGAGGTTTGAAAATTCAGAGAACAAATATGAAGGTGGAGGAAAGGGAGGCACAGGAAAAAGAACTGCTTGTATGTGCCCATCTCTGCATCCCCCATGTTCCCCCCTGCTAAGCTTATTTGTCTGAAGCTGCTAGGGCTTCCCTGTAAAAAGCAGAATTGTGACATCATTCTCAGGAAGACATGGAGACATTAATCTAACCCAATCCATAGGTGGGGTTTGTTTCAAAGCTGCATATCCTGTCAACAGACCAGGTTTGTATAAATAGATAGCCATGCAAACAAAGTTTGTCCTGGGGCCATATTTTAAAATGGGAAATACCTTCTCCCCCCCCCCCCCCCCCGGAGTGTCTCTCTTGCTTACTTTGTTGAAATAATTAGGGCTGTAGCTGCACGTAAACCAAGCTCTCATTCTTCACTTCAAAGCTTTGGGTGGTAGATTGGATGGGTTTGTAAAGCATGATGTTTTTGTTTGTATTTTGCCAAGTGAATTGGATAGAATCCAGTAACAAAGTAAGTTATTTTGCCAATCAGCCCGAAATATAGCTCAATTTCTCTCTCATCCTGCTATTATTGCTGAATGTGAACGCATTTATTTTATGCTGATTCTGCACTATAAACACAAGCTGAAGGGGGGGACGACTGAGTGTGATTATCATAGTAGAGCTATGGTTGTTGTAGGGATGTAACCGCTCGTCTCGAGCGGGCATAGCAGGCCGAAATCAGCCCCGCTCACGCCCGCCAGAGACTCGTTTTGATATGTTTTGGATTACAAGCACAGTTCCGGAACGAATTATGCTTGCAATCCAGTACCTTGGATTGCAGGCATAATTTGTTCCGGAACTGTGTTTGTAATCCAAAACACTCTTATATCAAAGCGAGTCTCTGACGGGTGTGAGGGGGGCTGAATTCGGCCCGCTCGAGGCGAGCGGTTACATCCCTACACTTGTATTGCAAGACATCGCTTGTTTATCAAGTCAAAGTTTATAAAGAAAATTTGCTTGTCTTGCAAAATGCTCTCAGACCGTTACTTGCAATCCAAGGTATTACTGTATTTTTATTATAGTCATACATTACAGTATTTGCCAACCGCTTTTATAGTGGCGTATGAATGGGAGATTTTAAATTTATAACATTTAAAAAAGAAAATTGACTACTAGTATAATCAAGGATGACTGAATTTTTTTCCACTGCTGTGGCGAATCAACTCCCAACTTGCATTTTGGTGAAATACTGCAAATGGTGCTTTTCTAGTTTGAGGAAACAGGTACTGAAGGGACATTTCTTAGTTTAATTTAGAAGGAAGCTGTAATGTGCAATATGTTAAATCCAGAGAGGCCCTATCTTAAATGTGTTTCTTATTTATTTATTTATTTATTTAATACATTTTTATACCGCCCAATAGCTGAAGCTCTCTGGGCAGTTTACAACAGTTAAAACCATAAAATACAATATAATATAACTATAAAATTAAAAACCAAAGATTAAAACAAACAGCAAGGCTAGCAGCAGTTCAAATTACAGCAACAGTTAAAAACTGCCAGATAAAAATGATTAAGATGATTAAAATGATTAAAACGGTTAAAATGCCTGGGAGAATAAAAAGGTCTTCACCTGGTGCCGGAAAGAGTACAATGTGGGTGCCAGGTGAGCCTCTATGGGGAGCTCATTCCACAACTGGGGTGCCACAGCAGAAAAGGCCCTTCTCCTGGTAGCTGCTCACTTCCTTTGGCAGGGGCTCTCAGAGAAGGACTGTTGATGAAGCTCTTCGAAGATAAATAAATAAAAGAAATACCTTGGCCCAAAGCCATATAGGGCTTTAAATGTTAGTTAAGTAGTAATTGAAATAAATGAGTTTAGGGTTTAAACTATAGCAGACTGAAATTGGCTTTATGCTGTTTTGCCCGTGTAGGTAGCACTAACCTATTTAAATAGGCATGTGAAGCTGCTGAATTATTTGTTCCATCTCCTCTAAATCAAGATTATATTGTACCCCAAATACAGATGTGGTGTAGCTGTGGCTAGCCAAGAAGTCTCTGATTCAAATCATACATGAACTCACTAGGTAGCCTTAGGGTAAGCCATTCTTTTTTCAGCCCTCCATCTGCAATATGGAGATAATAGTACTAACCTATATTACAGGACTGTTGTGAGGATTACCGAGCTAATGTGTGTGAAGCCCTGGGAACTTGAAATGCATTATATAAATGATAAGTACTTTAATTCACATGTGACTCTTATCTTTCTCAACAGCCATGGTAAATGTTACATCACTGATTACATGAGATAGCTGCCCCCTTAACAGAAACATGAGTGTTTCCTTATCTCTCTATCTATCTTAATGCAGTAGCCTCACATGAACAGAGTTGCACAGTTTATTATGTTTTCACAATTCTGTGTAACTGGATTAAAGTGAAACTGCTTAAAGGCATATATGATTTTGTCAAGAAGTGTGTTTTTTATTTAACCTCTAGAACAGTGTTCTCCAACCTTGGGTCCCTGGCTGGCTGGGGCATGCTGGGAGTTGTAGGCCAAAAACATCTGGGGACCCAATGTTGGAGAACACTGCTCTAGAAACACTATTGCATGAAACTCTTCTGTAGACAAGATCAGAGCTACTGTGTTGGATAGTTTTTTTGCTTGGAAACCTGGGTTCAAATGTTTGGTCATCTATGGAATTCACTGGGTAATCTTGATCCAGCCTAACCTACCTTACACACATTGTGAGGGTAAAATGAGAAAATCTTGTAGATGCCTTTCTGAACTTGATGGAGGAAGGGTAGAAGCGTAAACCCAATAAAATAAAGCTGGAGAGGCTTGTTCTACTACATGTGACAGTGTAGCTTAGTAGTTCTCAGGCTCTCTCTCTTCAGGGAATCCTTTCTGTGTGGACTTGACTGCTGAGAAACCTCTGTGCATTTGCCATGGAACCTCTGTGCACTGCACAGAGTGTTGGGGCTTGTCCTATAGGACACACCCAATTCACAGGGCACTGGCCAAGCTTATTATACTTCACCCTTGACCTGCATGAGCTGAGAGTGCACTCAAGGACGCACCTCCCCTGGGACTGCACATTGTAGAAGAAGAGCGCTAGTAATGGGTGAGCCACCTTTCAGAGGAACTTGTCCACTATTACTGATTTGTCATTAAAGTATTCCTAATAAACTTCCAAGGAACCACAGGGTTCCATAGAGCAGAATTCAAAACCACCAGTATAGCTCATAAGCAGGAGAATGTGCAGTTGTAGGTGTCCACAGTTATTGACCCCATTTAAGACTTTGATGTTTAGAATCTTGCATTTGAAAAAAAAAAAAAGGAAGGCATCATAGATTTTATTCTGTGGTTTCCTTTTTTAATCGAGGGACTCTACATTATCACATTAAAGAATACATGGCCAATTCATAAAGCTTTATGGCAATGCAGCCAAGTAGCTGAACAGAGGTACTAATTTTTTGAGAGTACGCCAAAAATGGTTAACAGTGGTCTTATGAGAATATGGGGGGGGGGGGACGGGACGTTAGCATAAGAGCAATTTACTTTCATATACAATATATCCAGTGAGCAACATCTTAATAAATGTGGGCTATGTTGCATAGGCAGAGCTAGGTCAGTAAGTAAGGAAACTTGTTAAGTCCTCAGCATAAGTAAGGAAACTTGTTAAGTCCTCAGCATTGCCATGGAACCCTCCTGTGGCCATCAGCTGAAGTTCATGGCCAGTTCTGCAAGTTTTACAAATTCAGAGAAGGTTTCAACTTAACAGCATGGTGCTCATGGATTAATTTTTAAAAGATCATATAAATGTTTATATATGGATATGGTATGTGGAAATTTGTTATCTGTGTAACTTTTCTGTAGACAGAGCTGTTAATAGATTCAGCTGCACAGATAAAATAAAAATTCTAGGTGAAATATCCACATGTACCGGTATACACTCATTGGATCACTTCACACTGCAAATTCATGATTGCTAAAATTGTAACCCTCTTGGTCTGATAAACCATGGCTTGATAGTCTGGTTTGAAGAGAGGTCTGAACCACGATTTCCCATTTTGAACATCAGAGGAAACTTGTTATAAGAAATCAAGAAGGCCTTACCGAATCCAGGGACACAAGGAGAGGCAGGGTGAGAAATGAGCTTTTAGGCACACAGCTTGTTCCCAAGCTGATATGCCATCAGACCAACATTGTTATGTCTGAACCAGGCTATGTCAGAATCAGCCCACAGTTAAAAAGTAGGCTCAGTGTCACTTTTCAAACAGGTGGCCGGAATTTTAGATCTGAGTGATCCATACAATACATTCTAGATAAAAATATAATAAAGAGGATTCACAAACTCTTCTTAACCAATATGTTTTTAATTTGTGTCCTTGCTTTAAAATTTATCCAGGATTGTAATGCAATGCACCCTTAATCACTTGATATTTGTCAATCTTCCAGTTAAGATTCAAATCAGATAGGCAGTTAGATGGCTATGGGAAGGACCAAAGCAGGACATGAGGGTAAAGGTCCTCTCCTCCTGTTGTTCCTAGCAAAAACTTAATTCTCTTTGTCTTGTGATTGTTTAGAGAGAAAGTGATCAGTGTCGCCCCATTACTTCTGTGTTTAGGAGAGTTAGGCTTGATTTGTACATAACTCTGACCCATGTGATTTTTTTAAAAAAAATCTTGCTTGTTGTGTCTGAACCCGTCCTTGCAAACAAACCATAATTGGTTAACTAGCTACAAACCACAAATAGAACCCATAGTTTGTTGTTGGCTTGTGAAGTCTGGCTTGTTTAAACCATGGCTTGTCATAATGTCTGAACCCAGAAATGTGGCTTATCCCTTGCTTGTCTGCACTGCTGTCTGCACTAAAACAGAGGCACCTAGCAAGAGCAGCCTGAAAATGAGACTGCTCTGAAGGCTGGCAAGATGAGCAAGACAGAGGTAGGGAAAACTGGAACTAGTTTTGTTTGCTCATCTGCAAGTCAGTTCATGGCTAGAGCAATACACCATGGTTAACATAAACCATGGCTTAGACCCAGTTTGCAAGTCATGACTAACTATGGGTTAACCATCCCATAGTTAACAATGGCTGCGCCAGAGTGAGCTGCATGCTCGTCGTTTCCACTTTACATCTGACTTTGTAAACAATCCAGGAACGTGCTGTTCTTGGGTTGTTGTTGTGATATGCGAACCTGGCACTCTGGGTAGTTCAGGATTAAACAATGCAGAGTTTTAACCTAACAATCACCCATGGCCTTCCTGGGTTGTTTACAAAGCAGGATGTAAAGCGGAAGCAATGAGCATGCAGGAAGCAGCAAGCTTGCTTGCTCACATTGTACCCTGGCAATTCATAGGCTAAACGCCCCATGAATTGCCATTACATGCGAAGTGGCCTTGGTGTTATGTGTGAATGTAGCCTTACAGTGTAAAAAGTTAGTTAAGGGCAGTGTGAGTGACTGATGTTCATGCAGTTTGAGAACTAAAAGCACAATAACGAGCGTCTGCTGTACAGTAAAATTAGTTCTGATACTGGCATTTGTAATTTGCTTATGATATTCTTTTCAAGTTTTTCAATTGTTTGTTCAATTTTTAGGCTGAATGGCAACTTATAATAAATAAATTCTAATACTGATTTCTAAGATGATGCACTGGAATGAAGGGTTAAAGACATGTAACACCTAGTTTGGCAGAATTGATAAACTGATATTTGAGTTGCTTCTGAGATTATTGAGAATGCCAGCATCTAGACTTGCTGGACTTTAAAAAAAAAAAAAGCTAGCTGTTTATATACCTTAAAAATATGAACTTGCATGTAAAAGTAATTATTCACAACAAAAAATGCTGCTGTCGTGGGAAGCACCCCAATAGGCGGTCTTTGTTGGTTTGCAGTAATTTTGTGCTCACATAGCATTTCATCAGTTTCTTACACATTTCTCTCAACAGAAACATCATGACAACTGAAAAGAGTTTAGTGACTGAGGCTGAGACTCCTAAGCAGCAGCCACCAAAAGAGGAGGAAGTAGCTGCTGAAACAGGAACACAGGAAGCTTCCTTGGAGAAAGCACCTGAGGGGGATAATCAATCAAAGAAGAAGCCAAAAGCATCCAGTGGTGATACTCCCACGCGAGAGGACCAGAACAAGAACAAAGAGCGCACTTCAGAAAGTCGGGGCTTGTCACGCTTGTTTTCATCATTCCTCAAGAGGCCCAAATCTCAGGTCTCTGAGGAAGAAGGCAACGAGGCAGAAACAAAGGAACTTGGTGAAGGAGGCCAGAATGAGACAGATATAGGAGATGATCTCAATGAAGAGATTCTGCTGAAAGCCCCAATAGCAGCTCCTGAACCTGAGCTCAGGACTGATCCATCTTTAGATCTTCACTCCCTAAGCAGTGCAGAAACACAGGTAAATATGACATAAGCTAGTTTTCTGTCTGCCTAACTGGTTAATAGACATGCAAGAAGATTCTTACCCTATCCTATGCTTGTGACTTTAATGGAACTTATTCCCAAGTAAGTGTAACTAGAACTGTAGTGTTAGTATTTTACTGGTGAAGAGGTTTGTTTAACCAGTTTCAAACTGTGACATCTTGTATAGAATCCAAAGATGAAGATAAGCATTCTGGTAGGTTCTAGATTCTAACACAAATTATACAGTGTTGTTCAATTAGCCAACTATTCTCTTTGACATTTTATGTATGGTCTAGTTCCCAGTATATGTATAAATATCAGTTTATTTTTTTAAAAAAAACACCTTTCGAGACTTACGAAATCACTACCACATATGAGTGTGTGGCATTGTAGCTAGGGTGTTATGTTTGGATGAGGGAAACAGATTCAAATACTTGCTCAGCCACAAAGGTTACTGGGTGGTTTGAGGAAGTCGTTGTTTTGCAGCTTAACCTATCTTGCAGGGTTATTGTGAAGTTAAAATAAAGCAGTTCGTAAAAATGAATAATTGCAAGTTATTCTTTAACTGTGTCATTGTATGGTAGAGTCTTATACTTTTGTAGATAGTAGTTCCACCATTTTATTCATATCAAGAGTACCATAGGAGTGTCGGTGGTATAAAGGTTACATCATTGATGATCATGAGAAATGCAAGTTTGATTTTGACTCCCACTTGTAATTTTCTAGATGGTTTTGAACTCTGTGGTTCAATTCAGACATCTCAAGCCCAATCCTTCAAACCTTGCTCTGGAGGCTTGAGAACACGTTTTGGAATTTTGTGTTCCTTTCTCTGCTCTTGCATGCAAGTTCTTCCTTCTGTTTCCTTGTTTTCTTATCATATATCTGAATCTGCAAACTGTGATTAGCATTGCTTCCAAATCACAGTTTGCAAAGCCCCTCCAAACTATGTTTCCAAATTACGGCTTGGAAACAAGGTGCTAACCATATTTGTCAGTTTGGAAGTCATGGTAATATATGGTTAGAGAAAACTGTGATTGGGAAGAGGAGACGGGAACATGTGAACTCATGGCTGGCTTATTCCTGTCTTCCAAACCATGAGCTACCAAGTCCATGCATATACGGGCTGGGCTTAGAGAGCAGAACCGATAGCCAGAGTCCAGGATTCTGCCAAGAACCAGTACCATTCTGCATTCACTTTTTATCCATCTTCTCTCGCAGGTAGGTAGATGGGGTAGGCTGGCTGACTGCTGATCTTGCCAGGGTCCTGAAAGTGACAGGAGTGGATTTCTTTTTAAGAATACTGAATTGTGAGAAGTCACCCTTTTAAACTAAGTTGTTGATCCTCTGTCTTCAGAAAATGCAGGTCCTGAATTTCAGGCTGACCATTTATCTGATTAAAAAAATACTTGGTGTCTTCACCAGTCAAATATTTAAAACTGGGGTGCAGAACCTCAGGCCCATGGGCCACATCCAGCCCTGCTAAGGTCCCAATCCAGCCCACTGGGATTCCCCGGAGGGCCATGCACCCTTCTCCTGGCCCACCCCCTTTTCCTCAACCACCTATTGTTTGGTGGTTTCCAGCTTTTTTCTGTCCCCCCCCCCCCATTCTAAAAGGTTAAAATGCCTCTCATAAGGCTTACTTCTTCTTCGTGGTCTCTGTGCATCACACATATGGGCTCTGCGCGTGCGCGGAGGCCGCTTCGGGAAGGTTCTAAAGCTGAGGTAAATTTTGGGCGGGAACCCCTCCCCCCTTCGTCTCCTTTACGCGGGTTCCCGCCCTCTCCCTCAGTTCCTCTTCGACTGCCATCGCGTGTGGCTGTTCTTTCGAGAGGTTCTGGAATTCTAGTGTTAGAATTCAGATAGCTTACTGCTTTTTCGAGGATTTCTTCGCTAACTTCCCTCCGTTCGTCGTGGGATCACCGCTACGATTATGGCTCCGAAAGCCCCCTTTCGCAAATGCGTAAGGTGCGGGACTAAGCTTCCTCCGGCTGACGGACACTCGCTGTGCCTCGCCTGCCTCAGCGAGGGCCATAATGTGGATGCTTGCCATCATTGCCAAGCGTTCACGAAACAAGCGAGGAAGCACAGGGCGGACAAATTGACAGCCATTCTGTATAAAAAGGCTCTACAACTGCCCGCGGAAAAGCCTATCCCTTTGGCAAGGCCTAGTACGCCACCGTCGCACACGGTCTCCTCAGCGGACGCTCAGGAGGCCTACATGGCGACGATGATATCGAAGAGCAGAGCCAAGAAGGCTCGTAGAGAGAAAGAGGAGAAAAGGAAGAGCAAGGAGCGGAAAGAAAAGGCGAGGAGACTGGCAAAAAAATTGACTTCGTCTCTCTCGGGATCGAGATCGCTGATAGCTCCGGATCCGACGGACGTCGTGACCGTTGAACGCCCGGCTGGGCTTAAATCTCCTCCCGCACAGGTTCCCTCGGGCTCGAGGGATCCTCCACCTTGCTCTCCACCAAAAGCCCCCTCGGGATCGAGGGAGGCTGTACGACTCTCAGTATCTGAAGGCGAGATACCGGATTCACCTTCGGACTCGAGGCCTCCGACCACTGCTCTTCCAACTCTCGCCTCCCCGGTTCGGGAGATACGGGCTCGTACTCCACGGACTCGATCCAGTTCACTCGAGATCGAGGAGGTTCTGATTACCCAGGACCGGGCATCCTCCAGATCAACTGACTCTCGTAGAGACCCCCAGCGCTACAGGGAGAGGTCTCAGGACTCGAGGGACTCGAGATACTCCCGGGCGTCTCGTCACAGCTATCGTCGGAGACGCTCCCCTGTGTCTGAATACAGGTACCAGACCAGGGTGTACTGTTCCCGAGAGAGGTCGCCACTCAGGAGACACTCCCCGAGAAGGGATACCAGACGCTCTCCACCGAGACAAAAAGGGGTACGTCCGAGCCCAAGGATATCCCCTCCGATCCGTCCTCTAGCTCTCCCTTCACAAGTTGATGAGAGAGAGGATCAACTAACTACGGTTTCGATAGCAGCCGTATCCCACTCCCGCAGGTCGTCGACTCCGGGGTCTCCCATAACTGACTCGGATTCGATCGTCTCACTGTCTCCATCATCTACATCCCCGGACCAGAACGTCTCCACTCAGGCCGCTGTATCCCCCTCTGAGGATATGGGCACCTTCCAGGACCAGGTCCTTCGGATGGCTCAAGCCCTCGGTCTGAAGACGGCTGTCGAAGAGAAGAAACAGGTCGACCCTCTCTTCGACGCGGTTTCTAAATCATCTTCGGGCCCGACATTGCTCCCAATCAGCCCGACGATGCTGGAGACAGTGCAAGGATCGTGGAGCTCACCATCCACAGCTCCTCCTGCGGCAAAGCGCCTTGACGCTCTTTACAAGATCAGACCAGACACGGCTAAGTTTCTCTTCTCCCATCCAACCCCGAACTCGATGATAGTTGAATCAGCGCAATCTAGGTCAGGCAAACATCATTCCACTCCGTCCGACCCCGAAGGAAAAAGGTTAGACAACTTCGGACGAAGAGTCTACACCTCGAGCGCCCTGGGGATCCGGGTTGCGGGGTACCAAGCTACGATGGCTAGGTACCAACTCTTCCTTTGGGAGAAGATGGGAGGGCTGATAGACTATATACCGGATGAGAAGAGAGACTTAGCCAGAGTCTTCCAGGCCGAGGCAACAAACACCTCCAGACAACAGATCCATACTGCCAGACACCAAGGGGACTGTCATGGGAGATCCCTGGTGAGTGCAGTCGCCCTCCGCCGACACGCCTGGCTAAGGTCCTCTACATTGACCACGGAAGCCAAGGCAAAAATTGAGAATCTGCCCTTTGACGGAGTCGGCCTCTTTAATGATAAAACGGACAACTCTCTCGACGCGGTTCAGAAAGCCCGAGTGAATGCGAGGAAGATGGGCCTACTTCCACAAGCATCTTCCAAGACATTCAAACGCCGCAGGTGGACTCCGTATCCGCCTCCGATAGCTCCGAACCAGCAGGGTCAGCAACTCCAGCAGTGGCAGGACAGTCGTTCTCGTCCACAGCAGCCCCGGGCACCGAGCCGTCAGTACCAGCAGCAACGGTACCGGGGCTCCCGTAAAGGAGGCGACTTTCAAAGACGTTGGGTTTGACGCGACCCAAGGCACGACCGACATCTCTACTCCGATCCTTCCGTCTCGACCTCAGTTCGGAACTCGACTGTCCCTCTTCCTACCATCATGGAAGAAAATTACCACCGATCGTTGGGTTCTGGACATTATCCGGCATGGGTACAGGATTGAGTTCGATTCTCTCCCACCTTTTCTTGGCATCCGCACCACGCAGCCATCCCAAACGCTGCGGGAGGAGGTTGCTTCCTTGCTACTCAAGGGGGCCATCGAGATGGTCCCGCCTCACCTGGCACAGGACGGCCTTTACTCCAGGTATTTCACGGTGTAAAAGAAGGATGGAGGGCTCCGACCGATCCTGGATCTACGTTCAGTGAACTTCTACGTTCTACCCAAGAAGTTCAGGATGGTCACTCTCCAATCGATCTTGCCTCTCCTCCGCAAGACCGACTGGTTTGCATCCATCGATCTCCAAGATGCCTACTTCCACATAGGGATCCATCGAGACAGCCAGAAATACCTGAGGTTCAAGATCGGATCCGATACTTACCAGTTCAAGGTACTCCCATTCGGACTTTTGACGGCACCGAGAGTGTTTACCAAGTATATGACAGTAGTCTGCGCTGCTCTACGAACCCAAGGGGTGACGCTCTATCGTTACCTGGACGATTGGCTCATTGTCGCACCGTCTGCTCAGGAACTTTGGAGCACCCTCCGCCTGACTACCGACACTTTGGTCTCTCTCGGGCTCTGCCTCAACGAGAAGAAGTCCACTCTCTTCCCAACTCAAAGGATCCAATTCATCGGAGCATTCTTAGACGCTACGGTCGGTCGTGCCTTTCTACCGAAAGACAGAACTCTAAAGATACTTACCCTCGCCTCGAAACTACAAAAGGCGACGTCGTGCACAGCCCACTCGATTCAACGGCTCCTTGGTCTCATGGCTTCGTCCATATCGGTCGTTCCTCTCACTCGACTTCGTATGCGCCAACTCCAAAACTGGTTCATAAGATCGTTTGATTCCGAGATGAATGCCCATCGAACGCGACTAACTATTCCGTCCAGCAGTGGACGAGCCGCTCCAATCTGACAAAAGGGCTACCCTTCCAACCCGTCACGCCTTCGCTTACGCTAACGACGTATGCCTCTCTCCTGGGCTGGGGAGCTCACTGCGGGAATCACACAGCACAAGGCCAGTGGGGCCCGCGGGATCGAGAGAGGCACATCAATGTTCTAGAACTCAAAGCAGTATGGAACTCGATGAAATCCCTCGAACGTATACTTGCTGCGAGACACCTGCAAGTAGTCACGGACAATACTACGGTTGTGGCCTACCTGAACAAGGAAGGCGGCACCCGCTCACTACGGCTGACGAACTTAACCCTCCGTATATTCGACTGGATGATCCCTCGTCATATATCTGTGAGAGCCATCCATATTGCGGGGAAGGACAATACACTGGCAGACGCCCTCAGCAGGATGTCACTCGACTCCCACGAGTGGCAACTCGACGTTCGAATTCGACAGTCCCTTTTTCACCTGTGGGGAACCCCAACAGTGGATCTATTCGCCACTGCAGACAATGCAGCTTGCTGCATTTTCTGCAGCAGAGCGGGACACGACAACGAGTTGATCGGCGACGCATTCCTGATAACTTGGTCGGGGACTCTGTTTTATATATTCCCACCGATTCCGTTGTTGACCAAGGTCGTCTCGAAAATCCAGTCCGAGGGCACAAACTGCATCCTAGTGACTCCTTGGTGGCCGAGGCAAGCCTGGTTTGCACCACTCCTCCGACTTTCCAAGGGAGAGTATCGCTATCTACCGAACACGACAACGATACTTTCTCAAGCTCGAGGCACGCTACTGCACCCGAATCCGTCCATCTTGAAACTCACTGCCTGGCTAATTTGATACCGAGCACTCTCCCTTCGGAGATCAAACTCGTACTGCAGGAAGCGTGGAAACCATCCACTAGAGATTCATATGCCAGAAAATGGAAAGCCTTCTGTGATTACCTCGGCCGGATTGAAGTGCCCTACTCTAGCGCTCCTATCCATCAAGTGCTGCAATTCATGCTTCATTTGCAAGACAAGGGGCTTAAGACGAGCTCGTTAAAGGTCTATTTGGCTGCCTTGTCAGCTTATCATAATGGTCAAGATGGATTCACTTTATTTTCGAACCTGCTAGTCAAACGCTTCATGAAAGGCTTAAAAAATATGACCCCTTCATTTAAGCCAGTCACTCCGACCTGGGACCTACAATTAGTTCTACAGGTACTCATGGCTAAACCATTCGAACCAATGGCGACAACGGATCTCCGCTTAGTAACTTTTAAGACCGTATTTCTTGTCGCGATCACCTCTGCTCGGAGAGCATCAGAGCTGGCGGCTCTGAGGGTCGACCCACCGTACCTCAGTTTCCACAAGGAAAAGGCGGTGTTGCGTCCAGATTTGGCTTTCCTTCCTAAGGTCGTGTCTGCCTTCCATCTGAACCAAGACATTATATTACCAGCTTTCTTTCAAGGTCCGTCGACTCCATTGGAGCATCAGCTCCACATGTTGGACGTACGAAGGGCTCTATTGTTCTACAAGTCCCGTACTGAGTCCATTAGGAGATCTCCCCATCTCTTTATTTGTTACGGTGGACACTCCAAAGGCCTACCAGTCTCGACCCAACGTCTATCCTCGTGGATTGTAGACTGTATCGAGCTAGCATACGAACTCAAACGGCAGCGATTACCGAACTCGGTATGAGCTCACTCGACCAGAGCCGTTTCAACCTCGACGTCTTTCGCACGAGGAGTATCGTTGACGGATGTTTGTAAGGCGGCTACGTGGTCCACGCCTTCGACGTTCGTATCACACTACCAAGTCGATGTTCGATCCCGGAGGGACAATGCATTTGGCAGAGCTGTCCTTTCCTCGGTCCTACAATGATGACGACACCGACCCTCCACCGGTAAGTCAGCTTGCTACTCTGCCCATATGTGTGATGCACAGAGACCACGAAGAAGAAGGACAGGTTGCTTACCTGTAACTGTGGTTCTTCGAGTGGTCATCTGTGCAGTCACACAACCCGCCCATCCATCCCCGCTACGGTGTCACTGTCGAGTTCGATGGTGTACTGAACCGGGACTCTTGGGCTCACTGTGATCGATACCGTGTAACACCATCGAGCTTGATTTTCGGTATTGGTACCAAGAAATTGGGGAAACCTCTTCCTATGTTCTCCCTTAGCACTGGGATCGCGATGGCAGTCTCAGGGGAACTGAGGAAGAGGGCGGGAACCCGCGTAAAGGAGATGAAGGGGGGAGGGGTTCCCGCCCAAAATTTACCTCAGCTTTAGAACCTTCCCGAAGCGGCCTCCGCGCACGCGCAGAGCCCATATGTGTGACTGCACAGATGACCACTCGAAGAACCACAGTTACAGGTAAGCAACCTGTCCTTACTGGCAGTAAGAGCTTTAAGCTAAAATATGCTGGTATTTTTAGTATTTTGGTCCTACCCACCACTGGAAGGTAGCTCCCAAGAGCTTCTCTGAAACTGAATTAGGCCTTTGGGCTAATAGTGGTTCAGCACCCCTGGTTTAAAGTATTAGTTTTATACAAAAAAGAGACATTTACACTAAGTTTGCATGTGAATGAAGCAAAAGCGACTGAGCATGCTTGTTCTTGCTGGCTGATCGCTCCCCCTGCAGACACTCGCCCTGGGCTCTTTATCATGACGTCCAAACCCGGAATTGTGGGTTGTTGAGGGAGAGGTAGCCCAGAGTTTGAATCCAAGAACAAACCTTGGGTTCGAACTCTGGGCTGTTTCTCCCCCAACAGGTCACAATTCCAAGTTCAGACATCACAATAAACAACTCAGGAACGGAGTTTAGCTCAGTCCCTTAGTTGTTAAGGTCAGTGGGAGTGGGCAGCCAGCTGGGAGACAACATGCTTGCTGGCTCCTGGTTATTCACAACTACAATTTAAACAAACCTTGGGTAGCGGTGATATGCGAGCCAGGTTTTAGGCTAACTTCAAAACCCTAAATTAGTTAATATTCGATGAAATTCAGTTCTAAGCTATTATATTCAAATATTATTTATAGCTAGTAATATTATGCAAATACACAATTGCATAACTCAAGAGACTGTACAGTTCTTTTTGGCTTTTAGCCTAGAAAACCATGATTGGACTGTCACCACTTACATCTTGTTATTATAATGAACAGATCTTACAGCAGGAATGTTTTGGAAGATATGTCTATCTGGGATAAGAAAAGCATAAATTCAGTAAGAGACTTTAAAGAGAATGGAAATTTTATGCTATTCAAATAGTGCAGAAATTGTGCCCTGATAAGCCTAGTTTTTTCAGTTCTTTCAGATCAGACATGTAATTAGCACTTTGATGCAGAAATATGGTCCCATATATGATCTAACCCAAATACAGGACATGTTGATAAAAACAATTAATAAGGAATTGATTGGTAAAATATATTTGCTACTCAAAAAGATGTGACATAGAAGGGAAGTAACGTACCAGCATAAATGGGAGAAAGATCTGCGACTGAACATATCACAGGAAGTTTGAAATTGGATAGGAGAAAATGTAGGTAAATATTTAATTGCTATGAATGTGAAACAGAACTATTTTAAAACCATACATCAGTGATATTTAACCTCATATAAGATCAAAATAATCTATGCTGGTACAAGATACTTCTAGTAATGTAATCAATCAAGAGCTGATTATGTTCATATCTTTTAGAAATGTCCTAAGATTAAAATTTATTGGAGATCTGTATTATTTTATATTACAAACTTCCTGATGAATTTTTTAAGTTGGATAATGAAATTTATTGGTGGCTGTTAAATATCTGCTCTTACTAGAAGAAAAATGTTCCTCCTCTCAGTTTGGTTTTATAGAATTTAGAATATAGCTGTAATGATGAAATTAACTACTATATTCGCTGAAGAAAGAGAAATATGAAGATAGTTTTATGAACATATGGATGTTTATTACATTTTGGAATCATCAGTTTAAGGAAAATGTTTGTCTGTATTCTTTATTTACCATGATAGGAGTATTCTTTTTACTGTATATTTATCTCTATATATTATGGTTATTATCTATATATATGGTTATTACTTTATATTTTCCATGTAAGAAATTTTAAAAAATTAAGAAGATGGGAAAAATGGAATCCAGGAATTAAACAAAACACACATGGCAACTTGAAAAGCTAAGATGCAGTTTTTAAATGTGATTGTGATTATAGTGCAGGATAGGAGACGTATTCTCCCAAATGAAGTTAGTCAACACAGAGACTCCTAAAGTTGTAGGGAGTAAGGAGCACTCACTCTGTGCCTCACTATCAAATGACCTAATGATGCAATTAAAAAAATAGGCCACCATTATGAAAGGGCATTCTTGGCTTCATTGACTATTTGACTACAATCCAATATTGTCAAATAGGCAGTCAATTGACAATACTTGACCAGTCAGTGGATAGGTATCCTAACATTATCTGATTTATTTAGTCAATAATTTGTTTGCAGCCTGCAAATCATTTGTTTGTAGCCTGTTTAGTCAATCATTTGTTTGCAGTCTAAGTCCCATAGGCTTAGGCAAACCTTATTTGACCACTCAGACAAGTGTTAAAACAGAAATACTATCATTTCCAAGCTTCTTTCACTCAGTACTCCCGCATGAATAGATGTAGAGGATGCAGTCTTTCATTCTAGCATTCTGTTTTTTGTTGAAGATTTTAAAATAACTTTTAGTCTCGGAATTAGCATTTACTTGAACTTCCATTGTTGATAAGTTAAATCCTGAGCCCCTACTTCAATTGCAATCAATATTTAAATGGAGTTAAAGATTCCGAAGGTATACAAATTCCTATCCATTAAGAGATTGCTTAATTTGTTGCCATGATTACATTATCAAACATGGGAAAAGACAATCATGTGCAAAATATAGTACAGTGATTGTTAAATACTATAAGATAGTATTTTGTTCATTAGAAAAATGCCAAATTTTGTTCTATGATTTTCAGCCTGCTCAGGAAGATAGGAGAGAAGATCAAGATCCAGAGAACAGAGATCTTGAAATTAAGGAAGAAGGAGAGCAGGTGGAGTGCTCCAATACAGACGAAAAAAAAGAGAGCACCAAGGCGAAAGCAGACAAAGAACTAAAAGGTGCTCAGAAAACAATAAGAAGATCCAGAAACAGCATGCACTGCAAGATTACTTTGCTAGATGACACAATTTTTGAGTGTTCTCTGGATGTAAGTGTATTTGTATTAGAGAAGATATATTAAAAGTTTGATCTAAGTTCTAATTCCAGCAAAGCATGCTGGCTCTCTCTTACCTCTCCTCTGCTCCACACTGTAGGCACAATCCATATGGCAGTGAACACTCCTGTTATTACATTGATCTGGTTCACCTGACATGATACACCATGATGGGTTGTCACTGTGGGTTGTTTCAGGGTGGCTTATCATGACATCCAAACCCAGTGGATTTTCCATTGTTGCTTGTTCTCCATGAACAAGCTACCCTGAGAACCCATGGCTTGTTGTTGGTTTCTTCAGGGTGGGTTGTTTTCAAGGTGGGTTGTTGTGATGTCTGAACCTGGCAGAGTGTCTTCATTGTGGGTTGTCAGGAATAGCTAGAAAGCTGCCCTTCAAGAGTTGCAAAACCCTCTGCTGTTCCTCACAATCTCACTAGTGCCTCCACCATCCTCCCTCATCCCTTCCCAGTGCCCCCCGTGCTCCTAGAAATTGAGAAGAAAGGACACCGGAGAGTGTCCTGAATGCTTTTGCAATCATCATCATCATCATCATCATCATCATCATCATCATCATCATCATCATCATCCATTATTACTACTACTACTACTACTACTACTATTATTTGGTCTTGCGCAACTGCACACATTCAAAATTCCATTGCTATGAGATTTGCGTATTTTTACCAGTGCCCTTCATTGCTCTGCCTTGAAATTTGTTACTGATCCCCCTCACTGCTCTGCCTTGAAATCTGCGTATGTTGTGATGGTGACATAGTGAAGCTGCAAGGGCTCCTGGAATATGTACCAGGAGCAGGCAGGAAGACTAAGGAGAAAACAAACCATGGCAAGCCGCCTGATCATCTGTTGGGAGTAACGTGGGTTAGTGAGCAAACAACCAACCCACTGTGGCCTATTTTTAGCATGGCGTATTGTGACATGCAAGCCAGCCCAGAAAGAAAGAAGTTTTTCTACCAGTGTAAAACCAAACTCTAATTTTTAAAAAATCTTCAAATTTTTATTAGATCTATTCTATTAAAATATTCATTTCACTCTTTAATATTAACAGTGAAAGAATGTACAAATAGTAGTTGTACACAAATTGTAGTTTTAACATAAATGCTACAGAAATGCCTAGAAATCTGAAAACCATAATATTAGTAGTATTTTATTAGGATTGCTAGCCCAGCTAATTTCAAGATGGTCCCAGGCTGGATAATATCAATTTAATAAAAAACACACATTTCTATTTCTGGAGTGCTCACAGTCTAAGTAAATTAGGGGCTTGATGAATAAAGAGGGCAAACTAATAATAATCACAGTAAAGAAATGAAGATTAGAATTTTACAGAGAGAGAAATGAAAAAGGATCAAGTGTTCAAATGCTTTCGTCTCTCATTTTTTACAGGATGATTTTAGGTTAAGCAATACATTATATTTCTTAAATTCTATATCTGAAATAGTAGAGAAAATGCATTATCAATCTGGTTCTTAGCACCAAGACCTTACTGAGCTTGTTAATGCCCTGAACACCCTGGTTAAATCTGGGTGTACATACGTGTCCTGGTTGGGTTTCCATGGTTGCCTGAGCAAAACAGTTACCTTAACTGATTCTATTGTAATTAGGTCACTGGATCTATGTACAACACTACTTATACTATTACTATCACATAAGATTAGCTTCTGCCTTCTAGTACATCAGTGGCAGTGTGTGTGTGTTATAATTTTTAGAATCTCATCCTGTGTGTAGAGCATAGAACTGGTGCTGGCCATTGTTCAGTGATAATCATATGTTTACCTTACATAAGGCCCCATGTTTATCTCTAGCATCTTTGATTAAAGGATCCCAGGTTGATATGCTGGAAAACTGCTGCTAGCCAGAGTAGACAATTATCTGATGGTATACAATGGTTCTTTATACCCTTTTAGTATGGGATCTGTTTGGGGGAAGGATTGCTGGAGCATAGATAGATAAGCCATGGCAAAAGAAGAACAAAATCTCTCACCCATCTGTGGCTGACGGAATGTTCTTATGCTGATTGATGTGTTTGAGGCTCCAGGGGAAACTACTGGTTTGGCTTTCAGCCAGCATCACATGTACAACGTTCTAGAGAAATGTAGATGTATTAAACAGGCCATAATTCACCCGCCTGTTATTGGGCTTATTGACCTAATTCCTCACCACCAAGCTCCTTCTTATTTTCCATCATAGCAAGCAAATACAAACTGGGTTTCTGGGGCTTCCTGTTTCCCAAGAGGAGAGTTAAGAGCTTACTTTCCAGTCAGAACTATTTTTTTTAAAGGAAATGCTAGATTCTCAACCCTGTGTTTTCTTTTATAAGGCAAGAAAGTCAGTGTGCGTATACGTACTTGCAGGAGAACAGACTTCCACTGACCCCTCACCTGGGGCCAGGGAGAAGATTTGCGAGTGGGGGAGGAGGGGAGAGTCAGGTAACAGGACTGGTCTCTCCTGCTGAGCCAGTGGCTTGGCTAGGGCGGGGATACAGAGAGGGCTTATTAAGCACCTGTGTTCCAGGAGAAAATCAGTGGTGCTTAACCCTCTCCCCCAGTAGCGTCCCCATCCCAGCCATTTGTAATGCCCCTGCCCGGAAAAACAGAAGTAAACCTGAATGGGGCTGAGGGGTGGGAAGGCTTGATGGGGCTGTAGTATGGGGAGGCTAACCACCCCCTTTCCCCCTGCATTTGCATTACCTTGGCAAGCACAATTTGGGGAATTTGTGTTTGGCAGGGTAACATCCTCCCCAAATAGAAAGAATTCCTAAATACTGGCCTCAGCAGTATGAGGTCCCTTTTAAGTTTCTGTTGGCATCCAAGTGAACCATCCTAATGAAAGTGTCATAGTAATTCCTTTTATATGCATGAGACTTCTAAAAACTAAAAGGATTGTGACACTGGAGTCAGTGCCCAAGATAGGAATGGAAGCTAGCCATATCCTGTGATCCTGTGGCTGTGTAACACTGAATACAGAAGGTAAAAGTGACCATAATGGTATCACATATTTGTGTTTGTGTGCAGAAACATGCCAAAGGACAGGATCTTCTTAAGAAAGTATGTGATCACCTCAACCTTTTGGAAGAAGACTATTTTGGACTGGCCATATGGGATACCCCAGCCTCCAAGGTAAGAAGAGCGGGGAAAAGAAAAAAAGTGTGTGTGTGTGTTAAATAGTGTAAATGTGCATAGGATTGTGTGGTAAAGCATTCCCTAAAGAAGGAATTCTACTGAGAAACAGATAAAACAGGGGTGCTGAACCTCAGGGCTGCAGGTCAAATCCGGTCTGCCTCAGGTTCCAGTCCAGCCCTCTGGAGTTTCTCAGATGGCCATGCCGCTCTTCCCTGACTACTTATCATTTGGTGGTTTCCTGGGTTTTGCATGCCTCCCCCCATTTTAAAGGTTGAAATGCCTCTCCTAAGGCTTAATTACTGGCAGAAAGAGCTTTAAGCTAAAATAGACTTATATTTTTGGCTCCGCCACTTTTGCCTTTCGCCCCACCTGCCATTGGAATGTGGCCCATGAGAGCTGCTCCAAAATTGGAGATGGCCCTCAGGCTGAAAGAGGTTCAACACCCCTGTTGACTTGGCACTGCTGGAAGTTTGCTTTATGTTCTGACATAGAAAGGTGCTAAACTACAGAAACTGCAGTGCATGCACATAAAGGAATTATGATAGATCAGCACCATGGACAGCATCCTCTTCATAGGACAAAACTTTTCTTTAAAAATTAAATAAATACAGTTTTTTGAGGAGCTGTTCTATGAGAGCTCTTAGTCAGTTGTGCCTGTGTTCCAAAAATTAGGGCCATTTGGAGATTTTGATCCAATCAATGAGGGCTGTCTTTACAATCAGCCATCCCTGGGTGTATTTAATTATTAAGTGCAAATAGAGTAGGGAATATTATGTTAAGAAGGTGATGGCTCTTCTTTCTGAATATTCTTAATTCTTAGGGATGCACATACATTATTGATAGCCTTCTTGAGGTGAACACCTGCAGTTGAAGGTGGCTGTGACATGACCGATCAAAATGTTGTCACACATGACAATCTCGAGGCAACATTTAGTTTAACATTTAGTTTATAGATAGCCTTGGTATCAAAATTATCCTAAACGACTGAATTGACAACAATTTGCCTAACTGCCCTGAATCAGGTGCCACCTAAGGTCCAAGGAATGTGCCTAAATAAGGCAATTATAAGAGCCATTTACTTTACCTGTGAGCTATATGTTGTTGGTGAAGTGCAGAACTCCAGCCATGGGTGGATCTTTGATTCCTGCATACTGATGATACATAATGACAAAAGCTCTTACCTTCATTCTCTCCATGCCCTTTTTTTCTGTTTCAGAAGGCATGTATTTTAGAAGTTCTTTTTGTTGGTCACTTGCTTCTGAGCAATTGCCCAACCAAAATTTAGTCAAATTCTGGAATCAAATGGGACCAGTGGAGACTTTCTTCTTTCAGTGATCCTTTTTGATGGAAAAGGAGAACTGTCTCTTTGGTACTAAATGGTTCTTTGGGAAAGGAGATGGAATTGGGCTCTGATTATATGTGCCCTGTGGTGAATATATTTAGAACCCAGTTCCTTTACCCAACACACACCAGTACCCTTTCATTGGCTCCCTTTTTTCTGGTGAAAGGATTTTTTTGGGTAGGAGGAGATTGGGCTTTGAGGAAGGGTAACAGAGGTTGCGTGTCCTTCATGACCAACTCCTAATCCTTTTAGTGGGCTGAACTTCTCTTTGTCATAAAAGGATATTATGGGCTCAGAGGACCCATTTCAGAGGGTACACATTATCCCTTCCTACTCAGCCAACAAAATTGGCATGAAGGAAGTATACACTTGCAAACTGGGGCTGGGGCTGTTGTTTATGGTTTAGGGGTCTGAAGGTTTCTTAGTGGGGGAGGGAGGGATCAGTCCCTCTCTTTTTCTGCAAGGGTTCTTCTGCCCTCCCGTCCCTATTTAGGTTCCTGGCATATCTGCATGTGGTCATTCCACTTTATAATATAGCGGGTGATACTTACAACCACACTTTCCACTTGCCTATTAAAGTGATTTTTATTTTCAGTGGAACCTCTCTATATATTTGCTTTAGAATCAAAGAAACTCTATAATAGCTTGTAGCTATGTTAGTTAATACGAATGTATGTGTAGATTGCAGCTACATGCAAGAAGATGTGGCAGCTTTCTTATGGGTGCTGAGACATTTGTTTACCCCCAACAGTCATTTTGTATTTAAGAATGCACAGACTGAGAACAAAGATGGCAGCAGCTCCATGTGCATCTTAACGTGCTTATAATACGTGTGTGTGTGTGTGTGTGTGTGTATAATACAAAGAGTAGTAAAGCTGCAACATAACCTTTCCTGCTTATACATGTGAAAGATAATTTGTCTTCAAGGAAAGGAGGTATTTTTCCACTCTGTCCAACCAGAGAGTGAAATTTAATAGATTATCTATTGAACACTGAAGGAGCTTATGTAGAACTTCTTGCTTGCTTGTAAGAATTTCCAGCTGAATTGTGATACAGTATCGGGATAAAGGTATAATTAATTATCCAGATTCCTCATTGTGTTTCAGATTAGTCAAACAGGATGAGTTTTATGAACACATGATTGCATTAGGAGCCAGTAAGCTGTATTTGGGGTGGCTCTCCGCAGTGAAACAAGCCAAGAGTTGCAGTATCAGCATTTGTATGTCTTTAAAAATTTTTTGCCTGGCTTGCAAAATTAATGATCCGCAACAGTTAATATGGATGGCGTTTGTGCCCAGCTGTGTGAATTTTGTAGTACTAGATCATTCAATTAGAATGTTGCGTAGCAGGAATACTTTTAAAGTACTTCATATTAAACCTAACCATAGCTCTACCAATAATACGTAGAGCAAAATGTTGTGTAGTCTAAGAAAGATGAGCTTAAGAGGCTCAGTGGGATAAGTAGGCTATTCTTTCACCTCAGTAGACCTGGTTTCTAAATCCTGCTTAAGTCATGTGAAAACAAAACAGGTAACCTCATTCTAGCTGTTGTACACACTACTTTGATATTGTGCAGGCTGATTTTAAGAACTGAAGTACAGTCTATCAGTTTCGTTTGATTGCACAGGCAAAATTTGCTTTAGAGGTAGGCTGCAATCTCATACTTCTGTGCAGACATCCATAATATTGTACTGTTAATATCAATTCCTTCATTGTTTCACCTTCACACTAGTTAACAAATGAAAAATGTTTTAAAATACTACCCCATCGAATTGCCACATATTCTGTTTTAGAAGCATATATTAATTGCAAAACTCACAGGGATTTGTTTGTGAACAGATAAGCACATGAAACAGCATAATAATACTGGTTTCTAAAATTATTTCTAGTTAAAGAGTTCTTAGGTGATAATTTGCAAAGGTAAATATAGTGGCATTCATTTCATTTCATTTTCCTAATTACTTAAGTGTCCTAATGCTCTAGTGTGACAGAAATAACTGAATTGTCACACACTCTCAGTATTTATTTTTTAATAAGACAAATGCAGAGAACTCTGGACCATTTGGAGCCCCACAGAGTATCTTTTGAGAGATGAGACATATATGTCAATCTTGTGTCTGAACCAGCAGTTCCAGTTGCCAGCCACAGAATGTCAAGCCACAGTCTTTTTTCTCTTTCCAGAGAGACCTGTCTGGCAATATCTTAACTAAATTTTCCTTGCCAAATAAAGATGTTTTATTTTGTCAGGGTTTGATTTTGCTGGCTTAAATTAACTCTAATTTGTCACCTTTTATTATTTCAAGGACATGAATTAAGCTAGCTCTCATTCATCAGTGGACTCAGGTGTGCCTAACTTTGCACAGCATAGTCTTTTATGTGATGTGTTTTTCAAATTCTATCTACTAATATCAAACTCATTATCTAAGTGTGGATCCTTATGTAGCTTCAACTGCACCATCCATGCACAAGAGAGAGGTATCAGCAAACTAGGGGAAACACTACAAAAACGTTTAGGGGAGGGTGGAATCTAAGGTCGGGGCTCTCCCCCAAACAGCTCAATGAGGCCTTGTCATGCTCAGTGGCCACAGAATGCTGACTGATGGGAGAGAACGGAAAACATGGTGGTGGAATATTCTGGAAGAGGACATGGTTGCCTTCTGGCTAGAATCCTGACAAGAGCACTCCTCCACGCTGCATTTTGTTACAAGACCCACTTGTTTTTTTTATTCACCAGTTTGATCTCTGTAAAAATATTTTAAAAACTTTTAAAATAAATAAAATAATTGTGTGTGTGATTCCTTCCTGTCAGACTGAGTTCCTTAGGCAAGAGTAAAGGCTAAAATATATGTGATATTGAGGCTGGAATCCTATGCACACTTACCTGGGATTGAGGCCCATAGAACTCAATGAGCCTTACTTCTCAGTAGATATGTAAAGGATTGTGCTGTAATGGCATCTTTGCAGTTCTTCTTCGTGGTCATCTGTGCAGTCACACATATGGGCTCTGCGCGTGTGCGGAGGCCGCTTCGGGAAGATTCTAAAGCTGAGGTAAATTTTGGGCGGGAACCCCTTCCCCCTTGCGTCTCCTTTACGCGGGTTCCCGCCCTCTCCCTCAGTTCCTCTTCGACTGCCATCGCGTGTGGCTGTTTCTTCGAGAGGTTCTTCGATTCTACTATAGAATCCAACTACAAACTGATATTTCTTCAGATCTTTTCCCCCCGTTTCGTCGTGGGATCTTTCAATATCGCCGATTATGGCTCCAAAAGCCCCCTTCCGCAAATGCGTAAGGTGCGGGACAAAGCTTCCTCCGGCGGACGGGCACTCACTTTGTCTTTCCTGCCTTGGAGAAGGCCATAACATGGACGCTTGTCATCATTGCCAAGCGTTCACAAAACAAGCGAGGAAGCACAGGGCGGACAAATTGACGGCGATTCTTTACAAGAGGGCCCTCCAACCGCCCGTGGAAAAGCCTATCCCTTTGGCAAGGCCTAGTACGCCGCCTTCACACACGGTCTCCTCAGCGGACGCTCAGGAGGCCTACATGGCCACAATGATATCAAAAAGCAAGGCCAAGAAGGCTCGCAGAGAGAAAGAGGAGGCAAAAAGAAAGAGCAAGGAACAGAAGGAAAAAGCGAGGAGACTAGCGAAAAAATTGGCCTCGTCGCTCTCGGGATCGAGATCGACGCTAGCTCCGGATCCGACGGACGTCGTGACCGCTGAACGCTTGGCTGGGCTCAGATCTCCTCCTGCTACGGCTCCCTCGGGCTCGAGGGACCCACCGCCTTGCTCCACGCCGAAAGCTCCTTCGGGCTCGAAGGAAGCTGGCCAAGCCCTCTCGTTCTCGGATGGTGAGATCGTGGACTCGCCTTCGGATTCGAGGCCCCTGGCACAGACCTCTGCTCTGCTGGCCCTCGCCTCTCCGGTTCGTGAAGTACGGGCTCGTACCCCATGGACTCGGTCCAGGTCACTCGAGATCGAGGAGGTGTTGATCACCCGGGACCGGGCATCATCCAGATCTTCCGCCTCACATAGATCGCGAGACCCCCCACGATACAGGGAGAGGTCTCACGATTCGAGGGACTCGAGATACTCTTTGGCATCCCGCGACAGCTACCGTCGTGGACGCTCCCCTGTGTCTGAATACAGATACCAGACAAGGGTTTACCGGTCCCGAGAAAGGTCGCCACTCAGGAGACGGACTCCACCAAGGTGGGAGAGGGCACGTTCAAGCCCCAGGAGATCCCCTCCGACTCGACTCTTGGCCCTCCCATCACAAGGTGGAGGAAGAGAGGACCAGCTAACGACATTTTCGTTGGAAGCTGTATCCCGCTCCCGTAGGTCATCGACTCCGGGGTCTTCCCTAACGAACTCGGACTCGATCGTTTCTCTCTCACCGTCTTCCACGTCTCCAGACCAGAATGTCTCCACTCAGGCCGCGGTATCCCCTTCTGAGGATATGGGCACCTTCCAGGAACAAATCTTTCGGATGGCCCAGGCCCTCGGTCTAGAGACGACGGTTGAGGAGAAGAAAGCAGTCGACCCCCTCTTCGATGCTGTTTCGAAATCTCCTTCGGGTCCGACATTGCTGCCAATCACTCCGACGATGCTGGAGACAGTACAGGGATCATGGAGCTCCCCATCCACAGCTCCCCCTGCGGCAAAGCGCCTTGATGCACTCTACAAAATCAGGCCAGACACAGCCAAGTTTCTCTTCTCTCACCCAACCCCGAATTCAATGATAGTGGAGTCAGCACAGTCCAGGTCGGGCAAGCAACACTCCACTCCGTCAGACCCCGAAGGAAAAAGGTTAGACAACTTTGGACGAAGAGTCTACACCTCGAGTGCCCTGGGGATCCGGGTTGCTGGGTACCAAGCTACGATGGCTAGGTACCAGCTTTTCCTTTGGGAGAAAATGAGCGGGCTGATAGACTATCTACCGGATGAGAAGAGAGACTTGGCCAGGGTTTTCTAGGCCGAAGCGACAAACACCTCCAGGCAGCAGATTCACACTGCCAGACATCAAGGGGACTGTCATGGGAGATCCCTGGTGAGTGCAGTCGCCCTACGCTGGCACGCTTGGCTACGGTCCTCAACATTGACAACAGAGGCTAAGGCCAAAATCGAGAACCTGCCCTTCGACGGAGTTGGCCTCTTTAACGACAAAACAGACGACTCCCTCGATGCGGTTCAGAAAGCCCGGGTGAATGCAAGAAAGATGGGCCTCCTTCCGCTACCATCTTCTAAACCGTTCAGACGCCGTAGGTGGGCCCCATATCCGCCCCCAATAGCTCCGGCCCAGCAAGAACAGCAACAACAGCAGTGGCAGGACAGTCGTTCTCGTCCACAGCAGCCCCGGGCACCGAACCGTCAGTACCAGCAGCTACGGTACTGGGGCTCCCGTAAAGGAGGCGACTTTCAAAGGCGACGGGTTTGACGCAACCCAAGGCACGACCGACACCTCGACTCCGATCCTTCCAACTCCGATCCTTCCGGCTCGACCTCAGTTTGGAACTCGACTATCCCTCTTCTACCATCATGGAAGAAAATTACCACCGATCGTTGGGTTCTGAGCATTATCCAGCACGGCTACAGGATCGAGTTCGACTCTCTCCCACCTTTTCTTGGCATCCGCACCATGCAGCCGTCCCTGGCGCTGCGGGAGGAGGTCGATTCCTTGTTGCTCAAAGGGGCTATCGAGATGGTTCCTTCACACCTTGCACAGGGCGGCCTTTACTCCAGATATTTCATGGTGTCAAAGAAGGACGGAGGACTCCGACCGATCCTGGACCTTCGTTCAGTGAACTTCTACATTCCACCAAAGAAGTTCAGGATGGTCACTCTCCAGTCGATCTTGCCTCTCCTCCGCAAGGCCGACTGGTTTGCATCCATCGATCTCCAGGATGCCTACTTCCACATAGGGATCCATCAAGACAGCCAAAAATACTTGAGGTTCAAGATCGGATCTAATACCTACCAGTTCAAGGTACTCCCATTCGGACTCTCAACGGCACCGAGGGTTTTTACCAAGTGTATGACAGTGGTTTGCGCTGCGCTTCGAACTCAAGGGGTGACACTCTACCCTTACCTGGACGATTGGCTCATCGTAGCACCCTCTGCTCAGGAGCTTCGGAGCGCTCTCCGCCTGACTACCGACACTTTGAACACTCTCGGACTCTGCCTCAACACAAAGAAGTCCACACTCTTTCCAACTCAAAGGATCCAATTCATCGGAGCATTCTTAGACGCTACTGTCGGTCGCGCCTTTCTACCGAAAGACAGAACTCTAAAAATACATACCCTCGCCTCGAAATTACACAAGGCGACCTTGTGCACAGCCTATTCGATTCAACGGCTCCTCGGCCTCATGGCCTCGGCCATATCGGTCATTCCTCTCGCTCGACTTCACATGCGCCAGCTCCAAAACTGGTTCATAAGGTCGTTCGATTCTGAGATGAATGCACATCGAGCCCGACTGTCGATTCCGGCCACCTTAAAGCGATCGCTTCTTTGGTGGACGACGCGACACAACCTGATGAAAGGACTACCATTCCAACCCGTCACGCCTTCACTCACGCTAACGACGGATGCTTCTCTCCTGGGCTGGGGAGCTCATTGCGGGGACCACACGGCGCAAGGCCAGTGGGGCCCACAAGATCGAGGGAACCACATCAACGTTCTCGAGCTCAAAGCTGTGTGGAACTCGATGAAATCCCTCGAATCTATACTTGCTGCGAGACACCTACAGGTGGTCACGGACAATACCACCGTTGTAGCCTATCTGAACAAGGAAGGAGGCACCTGCTCGATACGACTAACGAACCTAACCCTCCGTATATTCAGCTGGATGATTCCTCGCCATATCTCCGTGAAAGCCATCCACATTGCTGGGAAGGACAATACTCTTGCGGATGCCCTCAGCAGGATGTCTCTCGACTCTCACGAGTGGCAACTCGAGGACCGAATTCGACAGTCCCTTTTTCGACAGTGGGGGACTCCAATGGTGAATTTATTCGCCACTGCAGCCAACACAGTGTGCCACATTTTCTACAGCAGAGCGGGGGACGACAGCTCATCGATCGGAGATGCGTTCCTGATAACTTGGTCGGGGACTCTGTTTTACATATTCCCTCCGATCCCGTTACTGACCAAAGTCATTTCAAAGATCCAGTCCGAAGGCACGAACTGCATACTTGTGACCCCGTGGTGGCCAAGACAGGCCTGGTTTGCACCACTCCTCAGGTTGTCCAGGGGAGAGTATCGTCGCCTACCGAACTCGACAACGATCCTCTCTCAACCTCAAAGCTCGCTGCTTCATCCGAATCCATCCATTCTGAGGCTTACAGCCTGGCGAATCTAATACCGAGCTCCCTCCCATCAGAAATCAAACTCGTGTTGCGGGAAGCCTGGAAACCGTCCACTAGAGCCTCCTATGCAAGAAAATGGAAAGCCTTCTGCGAGTACCTTGGGGACATCGAGGTACCCTACCCTAAGGCGCCTATCCATCATGTGCTGCAATTCTTACTCCATCTGCAACACAAAGGGCTTAAGACGAGCTCGTTGAAAGTCTACTTAGCTGCCTTATCAGCCTTCCATGATGGCCAAGACATTGTTCTCGAACCCGTTGGTCAAGCGTTTCATGAGAGGACTAAAGAATATGAACCCCTCATTTAAACCAGTCACTCCCGTTTGGGACCTACAGTTGGTTCTGCAGGTACTCATGGCTAAGCCGTTTGAACCAATGGCGACATCAGACCTTCGCTTACTAACCTTTAAGACTGTATTTCTTGTCGCCATCACCTCTGCTCGCAGAGCATCGGAGCTGACAGCTCTAAGAGTGGACCCACCATACCTTAGTTTCCATAGGGATAAGGCGGTGTTGCGTCCAGACTTGGCCTTCCTTCCTAAGGTCGTGTCTTCTTTCCATCTTAACCAAGACATTGCATTGCCAGCATTCTTTCAAAGTCCGTCGACTCCATTGGAGCATCAGCTTCACATGTTGGACGTACGAAGGGATCTATTCTTCTACAAGTCCCGTACTGAGTCCATCAGGAAGTCTCCCCGTCTCTTTGTTTGTTACGGTGGACGCTCCAAAGGCCTACCAGTCTCGACCCAACGTCTATCCTCGTGGATTGTAGACTGTATCGAGCTAGCATACGAACTCAAACGGCAGCGATTACCGAACTCGGTACGAGCTCACTCTACCAGAGCCGTATCAACCTCGACGGCTTTCGCAAGGGGAGTCTCGTTGACGGATGTTTGCAAGGCGGCTATATGGTCCACGCCTTCGACGTTCGTAACGCACTACCAAGTCGATGTTCGATCCCGGAGGGACAATGCATTTGGCAGAGCTGTCCTTTCCTCGGTCCTACAATGATGACGACACCGACCCTCCACCGGTAAGTCAGCTTGCTACTCTGCCCATATGTGTGATGCACAGAGACCACGAAGAAGAAGGACAAGTTGCTTACCTGTAACTGTGGTTCTTCGAGTGGTCATCTGTGCAGTTACACAACCCGCCCATCCATCCCCGCTACGGTGTCACTATCGAGTTCGATGGTGTACTGAACCGGGACTCTTGGGCGCACTATAATCGATACCGTGTAACACCATCGAATTCGACTTTCGGTATTGGTATCAAGAAATTGGGAAAACTTCTTCCTATGTTCTCCCATAGCACTGGGATCGTGATGGCGGTCTCAGGGGAACTGAGGGAGAGGGCGGGAACCCGCGTAAAGGAGACGCAAGGAGGGAGGGGTTCCCACCCTAAATTTACCTCAGCTTTAGAATCTTCCCGAAGCGGCCTCCGCACACGCGCAGAGCCCATATGTGTGACTGCACAGATGACCACTCGAAGAACCACAGTTACAGGTAAGCAACCTGTCCTTGCTGGGGGCTGATAATTATTGGGTTTGTGGCAGAAAGGGATGGGGGCTTTAACCCTTTCCTCTCCTGCTGTTGTTCTTATGAAAATCACTCCTCTCTGAAGCTGTTACTTGCATTGAAAAGTGTGGAGGAAGGGGGGCTGGCTGACCCGCCACACCCTCACCCTTTCCTACCCCAAAGGACCCAAGGCCCCCAGAGATCTCAAGGTACCAGCTTGCCAGCCTCAGCTGTCTGCAATCCTACTTGAATCCCTGTTCAGGGACTTGCCTTTATGACTGTAACCTGGATTTAGTTGCTGGAACCACAGAGCAATCCACAACCACCATGTGGGGTAAAAACCAAAAGAAGGTTTATTCAGGTAGCATTTTACAACAACCAATAGGGAAATGAGAGAAGCACAAAATAGAGAGAGACACTTTGGTACACAGTAATAGAGCTGCAAAAATAACAAAACCTACTGATTCCTTATATCTCCCAGGCACACAACTCTGTTACCTGGGGGTCAGTTCTCTTCCAGGGTTGGATCCAGCACAGCCTTGCTGCCCGGGAGGACTACTACACCTACCCGAAGGTCCGAGATGGGTAGCCCTCCACAAGGCTTGCCTTTCCAAAGCCCTCATTCAGCTAATTTCACCAGGAGCTACCTGGGGTCGGATCCTGAGGCCACCCGAAGGTTTGGGCCTCTCCTTGGCTTGCCGCCATTGCTCCAACAGCCGGCAGCCACGCGATGACCAAAGACAAAGACAAAACCCACACGTTGGGAAATATACCTTCCCCCCCTCCCCTCCTTTCTGTAGCTTTGCTGCTTCTTAGCCAATCAGGATGAACTTCACCTGGCCAGGCAGGGAGGGGAACTCATGACTCATGGCATTTGCATCTGAAAAGCTGTAGACCAGACTTTCAGGACTTCCAGATGCCACCCAGAGGAACTATGCACACTTCGCCCCCCCCAGCCTTTAGCTGGTTCACACATGAGGGTGTGTGTGTGTGTGTGTGTGTGTGTGTGTGCATGTAGGAACCCCCAAATGCTCTTTTCTTCACAAAAAGAAATCCATCATAGGTGTTGATGGGGAATTTCCTCCAAATGCAAGTAGCAATCTCAGAGGAACAGTTTTTTTCAGGATCACAGCAGGGGAGGAAAACGTTAAACTCCCCCTTCCTGTTTGGCGAAATCCTGATAAATATTAACCTCCCCTCTCCGATCAGCCGCAAAGATACATTTTTAAAAACATGCATGTTTTAATGCAAAGACACTTTTAACACTGAGTGTAGTTTGGATATAAGAGAAATTTAACTTTGCCTAAAGACAGGTGCTTAATCCACAGTTCAATGCCTAATCCATTGATCACTGCAATTTCCCCAAAGGTCTGATTTTAATTAATCATTTACAGTGCAGCCTATACATGTCAGGCTCAATTTGACTTACTTCCAGGTAAGTGTGTATAGGTTGCAGACTTAGGGTACAACCTTATGCATATTTAGACAGAAAAATGTCCTACAACTCCAGTATTCTCTAGCCAGCTATGCTGGGAGATATAGGACTTTTTCTGTCTAAACATGCATAGGATTGCACCCTTAATCATGTATACATGGGATTTGAATTCATTTACAATAGTGCAGCAGCTAGCTCTTGTGCAAGCTAAAATAACCCAATTGGCATCCAAAAATTGTTGCTATTTAACGTGGTGACAATGCATTTTCACGTGATATTCTTTATAACACTTGTCAAGTTGTGTAATGACTAATTGGTACTGTTTTCTTCCAGACATGGTTGGATGCTGCCAAAGAGATAAAAAAACAGGTTCATGGTAAGTGACTTGAGTCTATGTTTTTAACTGTACGTATTCATAGCCTAATCGCTGGAGTTCATGTAAGGATGATGGAAGCGATCAGCACAAATTTAAACGGGACATGATTCTTCTGTTTTGTAGTTTCCCATGCACGATGGGGATTTTTGTTCCAGTAAAACTGCTTCTTCAGTAGAAGAGTATGAATTTTATAGGTCATTCTTTTTTTTAAAGCATGAATTATTTAAGTTTAGAATCGAACAGGATAGATGAAAGTCATATAATAGGAACTTCAAAAAAGAAATTCAGAGGATGAACTTGTGGGGTTCATAGTTGTGGGTCATGATCCACTAGAGTCATGATTTTATTTACAGTGCGTCTCTCTGAATGGGTTCCTATTTGGGGTCCATCAGGCCCTATCATTACAGGCTTTTAGGAAAGCTGTGAAGACCCATTTATTTTCTTTGACCTTTTCTGTGTTTTATTGGATGGTACCTGTTTTTTTAGCTCTGGTTGTATGTTAGATTTTAGTACTGTCTAGGCTGGATATTTGTTATTTTTGCTGGTGGTCATTGATTTTATTTTTGCTGTTTTATTATTGTATGGGATTTTATTATGTAAACTGCCTTGAGAATGGTGTAAAAATGTTATTCATAAATAAATAAATAAATAAATCATTTGTGTTAATTACAGGAGGCCCATGGAATTTCACTTTCAGTGTCAAATTTTATCCTCCAGATCCAGCACAATTGACAGAGGATATAACAAGGTTTGCAATATCCTTAGGAAAACGACAATCAAATAATACTCTTATTTAGGAAAGGGTAATGGGAGGCAGGATATGAACGTGACAAATAAAGACGTTATAAGATTTTAAAAAATAATTTAAACACAACAGCTTGAATCAAAATAGCTGTGTGATTACCTTTGCAAGCCCAAGGCACCCTTAGACTTGTAGATCTCAAGCAGCAGCACCCCCTGTGACACATTACTTTTGCAAATGGGGATATTTCAAATGCACTTTGTAATATGATGTTTTGGAGTTTGGTGTATCTAATATTCAAAGGGTAAAAATTCCATTGAGTGTGTGCAAGTTCTCCAGTGTGCCTAAAATAGTTCATTGGATCCTGGGTATAATATTTACTATTTTACTTATGCCAGAAACAGCAAACCTATAATTTAAAATCTTTGGCTTTGTGTACCTCACGTAGTAGCATAGGACACCTGTAACTGCTGCTCCATGCCTTACAGAGAAGGGCATGCTCTGGGTACAACTTCAGAACAGGAGACAGGGGCCCCATGAGCCTACCAGCCCCTGGGAGAAGGGTATGGTGCTAATTGCACTATACACATGCCCCCAGGTCCTATTTGTACACTCATAGGCCTCTGTATCCTGTCCTCCATTTTATTTGGCCTAGGTTCATGCTCATTATATATGTCTTACTTGTCTAGTATCCTTTTTTTTGAAGAGAGAGTTATTTTATTTTATGGCTGGCAATTCATCAGCTGAGTAACAAAGGAGAAGAGATCTAAAGAGTTATGCTACAAGAGATCTAAAGAGTTATGTTACAAGAGATCTAAAGAGTTATGTTACATAGTGATGATGATCCTGTTTTTGTTCTAGATTTGCAGAGTGAGCATCCTCACTTAATTGCTGCATTGTAAAATGTTTATGCTGAATACATACAAATAATACTTGGGTCTTAGGCAGACTCTGTTCATCTGTCCTGGACCAATTTGCAGTCATATGAAAATATGGTTAGACAGTTGCAAGTGGAGACGGCATGCTAGTTGTATAGTCTCAGGTGTTTATGGAGAAAGTACCCATCATTTTGCCATTGGAGCTTTGAACTCCACGTTGTGATGCTTCCTTTCCCTCCTTTGCAGGTATTATTTGTGTCTCCAGCTGAGAAAAGACATTATCACTGGGCGGCTTCCTTGCTCCTTTGCTACATTAGCTCTGCTGGGCTCTTACACAGTCCAGTCTGAGCTAGGAGACTATGATCCAGATCTGCATAGTGCAGATTATGTCACTGAATTCAAACTGGCCCCAAACCAGACAAAAGAACTAGAAGATAAGGTCATGGAACTACACAAAACGTATAGGTGAATATTAATTCTATCAATTATAAAGTAAAAGTTTTGTATAATTTTAATTAAAGTGGTCTATGTAAAAAAGAAATGTGAACATCTGTAAACAGTAGGGATACACATCAGATTCACCCAAAGCCTGAGCTGAACTGGGCCCCTTCGAACCATTTCTGGTGTCTCCTGAGGTGAAGCAAGCTTTTCTCCGAAGTGACCAGAACCACACCTGGACCCTGAACGAGGCTTAGTTTGGGCTTTGGAAGTGTATCTCCTAAAATAGCATCTTTTGCTCTTAAACACTGATGAGGGGGGAGTGGGGTTGAGTGACTTATAGGTTCACTTTCTGATCATAGGGCATGTTTCACCAGAGGCTCTCCAATCTCTATACTGTGGGGGAGAGCAAGGATGGGAATTTGAAATGGCCATTCTTCCTACGCCAGCAGGCTTAAAAAACAACAACCAATGGGGTGGGGGTGGGGATTTAAAAATAAATAAAAGAACCAGTGGAAAGGGGGGGAACCCAATTCCCACCACCTCCTGCCCTAGCTAGTGTGATCCAGCAAGGCTTTGGAAGTGGTGGCTCATCCCCTACTTCACTTTCCCACCCCAGTTAAGATTGCTCTATAAGGCTACAATTCTATGGGAATTAACTACATCAGCTCCAAGATAATTGTGGGTCATCCTGGGGAATCTCAGGGGATGAAGCAGTGTTGGATCCAGCAGTAGTACATGCTTTCTACAAGTGTAGCTAGGACCTCTGGGGCAGCTGTACCCCACAGCCAGAGTTGCTCCTCTCTGCTGGTGGAGAGGTATCTCTGCCCCGTTCTACCCCCTCCAGCCAGTGGATCTGGTGGTTAGGATTACTTTCTTAGTTACTTTCCTGAGCAAAGGTTTTGGGGAAGAAGTTAATATACTCTTTTCTTTTTCCTTTGAGAATTTGAATCTTAACCATATTTTTCTGCCTGCTTTGGTTTTTTGCCCACACTCATGCAAACTGATATTCCAAGAATGTGGTATAGTTTTATTTTAAAAATTACTTTGCATCAGTAAATTGATCAAGAACTATCACTGAAGAGTTATGAGGAGCAAGAGGTTTGCAAGATCAATTTCCCATTTGGTGCAAGGAGACATCCATCGTGGGTTAACTCCTCCCGCTGCCTAGGTCAGGCAAGGAACATATGACCAGGCTTTTTGCCTTGGTCCTGCCCTCTGGCTCCTCTCAGCTTGTTCTTTTCAAGCTGAGCAATGATTGAAAAGTCAGAAAGAAAGAAGGAAGAAAATTTAGAGACAACTGAAGAGACAGAACAAAAAAGAAAACACATTTCTGTTAAGGATCAGCATATCCCCTTTGGAAAAACATAACGAATAAGAGTGCTCAGCCTGCCACAGGATGCGATATTGATGTCTCCTGTGCACCGAATTGGAATGAAATTTCATGGCAAGTACCTAACTTTCCATTTTTGTCCGTGGCGTGTTTCTTAAAATGTGCGTACTGTAGCATTGGACTAGACAAATAACTGCAAGTAATGATTTACAAAAAAAGCAATTGCTGCAAAGTAAGCAAATATTGGGCCCTTTATACTTTCCATTATATTTCTTTAGATCTATGACTCCAGCTCAAGCTGATCTGGAATTTCTTGAAAATGCCAAAAAGCTGTCTATGTATGGAGTTGATCTTCATCAAGCCAAGGTAGAAAAAAAATATTTTTTCATATTGTATAACATTTTTACTTTTCATGTGGCCTTGATTCTTTTATTTATTTATTTATTTATTCATTATATTTATACCCCGCCTTTTTTCCTGCAAGGACCCCAGGGCGGCTTACATAATCCTCCTCCTCCTCCTCCTCCTCCTCTCCATTTTATCCTCACAACAACCCTGCGAGGTAGGTTAGGCTGAGAGTCAGTGACTGGCCCAAAGTCACCCAGTGAGTTTCATGGCCGAGCCGGGACTAGAACCCGGGTCTCCCGAGTCCCAGTCCAACACTCTCACCACTACACCACACTGGCTCTCATTTATATTTATGTTCTCATTCTTGAGTCAATTCTGGCTTATCAAATGAAAGATTGTTGTATTTGTAAGTAGAGAGTAGGGATGTACGGATTTTGTTAAATCCATTCCATCTGTTTTTTGCAGATTGTCAGGCCTCTTTCGTTCCATAGTCTGCTCATTGATGGAATCAGATTTCTTTTAGGGATGTATTTCATCCCAGAATGCAAATTGTGCAAACATGTCTCATTCCAACCCCAAACCTGAACGCAAGTAGGAATGCAAATCTTAGGGAAATTTTCAATTTCTCGAACTTGTGTTTGTGTTTGAATGTGTGCACTTATGTGCACTTGTGCAAATACCCAGCTCCCAAAAGTAAAAAAAATTGTCCACAAGTCAGCATGACTTTGAAAAAGCCCATCCACTGTGGAATCTGCAGCTCAGATTCATAGAAATCTGAACCCATTTGAATCCGTTGCAGTTTTCTCTAACGTCTCTAATTTTGGAGGAGTACAACTGAGATTATAGTCAAGGTTTTTCTCAGCTTATCTGTATGCTAAAGTAGCTGCAACCCAGCCTCCATTACATAGCAATGTATAGCATCATACAAAATGGGATGGATTTAGTGTCTAAAGTGGGGCATCCCTCCTACAGGTGATGCAGTTCAATCTCCATTAAAAAATGTTGCTACATGCTGAAACGATATGCACATTATAACCAAATCAGTACATCTTTTGGTTTATGGATAAGGATAACAATTAGTTGCAGGTAAATAGTAAAAATGGAAGCTTGTGGTGCCTTAAAGACGAACAAATTTATTTTATCAAATTTTATCCTGCAACAGATCCTAAATCTAGGATCTGAGTATTGTCTCACAAAGACTTAGGCTGCACTCCTATGCACACTTACCTGAGAGTAAGTTCTGTTCAACTCAGTGGGACTTAATTCTGAGTAGACATGTATAGGATTGCACTGCTAGTCCTTGCACCACCATTAAGCTCTGGCCAAAGAAGGGAATTCCATTGGAGCCTATAACTTCTACAGAATCTGTTGAATTCTGTGAGAACCATTCTGTCCTATACAATCAATTTGTATCTGTGGGACCTGCAATAGGGTGTAGATCATGTTAAATTATTTTTATTGGGCTGTGTGTATTTTTATTTATTTATTTATTTATTTCATTCCTATACCACCAAACAGTCGAAGCTCTCTGGGCAGTTAACAACAATACATACAGTACAATAAAATACAATATAAAATACAAATATAATAAAAACGACATAAAATTTCAATACAAAATTTAAAATAGAATTTAAAACGATTTGAACAACTAAAACAAGTTCAATAGAACTAGACCTGTTAAGGGAAAAAACAGCTGATGTAAACCCCCCATATCTCTTTGTTTTTGTTTAATCGGCATGGAAATTCATCTTTAACTACATCTTTGTGAACATATTTTCTCTCAAAATACACATTCCTAAATTTTCTCTTAAAATGCACACTGGATCCTGCATTTTAGTCCATTTCTTTAAGCTGGGAACTGCTTCACGATGCGTAGAGAAGTCCGAAATACATTATGCTTTTAGATGAGGTTTTTAAAAATTACTATGCATTGAGCATCCTTTATTTCAGAAAGGTGGCTTTTATGTTCTGAAAAGATCTGAATTTGACACTGTGTGACATGCTTTTTAAAAAGCGATCAATTAAAACTCAAGTGTAAAGATTTCTAATACATGTAGAATTTTGTATTGTTCCATTTCATAAATAACCAGAGCAGTACTGTAGCTGTTGGGTTTCCAGCCATCCTTGCCTCTTCAAAAATCTTTGTCCATTACCTTTCAATCAGGCTTATTCTTCTGGGACAGTGATTCCCAGTGTCAGGTTCCATGGTGGTTCCTGTTTATCGAGAGGTGGTTCTGACATAATGCAGCACAGGACACTGAGGGAGAGATGAGTTCTCATGTCTGTAAATAGAAGTTGCTAGGAATGCTTAGGCAGTAAGTGATTTCTGACTTCCCATAATGGTGGTGTAGTTTTATATTGCAAGTCATGTAAAAGTAGTGAAGTCCCTGATGAAATCCAGGAATCTTCAGCATGGAATTCTTCCTCAGTGAAAATATTTCTCAGAACATTGAATCAGTGGCCTGGCAATGGTGAAGAGACACTTGTTGTACACTGTGATTGAATCTGTGCAAATAAATCTCCCTGAGACTGATACTTACCTTCTTGGATTGTGTTTAATTCAGACAAAATACAATATAAAACCTGAATATTGAATGTAGTACTTGGAACAAAACATTTTACAGTACTGGAACAGAGCATATTGTCAAATAGGCACCATAAAGTGCAATTTAAGGAAAGTGAGGAGACTAACCCAGTTGCATTGTTTAAAAAAAATGTAACAGAAAATGCAACTATGAATTCTGTGAGCTAAACTACATGCTACATTAAATGTGTAGCGTGTAGCTGATCCTAACTTTTTTTTTTACTTTAGTGTAAGCATGTGGGGGCCCAATCTAGATTGGGATTACTGAATATGAATGGTGGGGCTGGGTGTGTGTGTAAACCTTCCCACCCAGCTGCTTCCCCTGCTCCCTAAATTCACTGTGCTGGCACTAAAAAAATGGGAAAAGCCTCTTCTTTCTTTAGCTCCCCGCGTGTGGAGTAGGGGGAGATTTAGGAGGGGGAAATGGCTGTGGGAAGGTTTTCTCCCCCCCCCCCCACATGCCATGGTCTCAATCAGGATTGGGGCCATGCACACTTAACTCGGGGGGAGGGGGAACAGTTGTGATCATCAGCTACATTTTATGCATTCAACATAGCATGTATTTTAGCCTTGAGAAAGGAACAAAGGCCAAGTGTTTTTCATGTTAAATGTGGATCTGCAAACACCTGTAAAGTATGCTCCAATCTCTGTTAACTTTTGTAGGACTTGGAAGGTGTGGATATCACTTTGGGAGTCTGTTCCAGTGGCCTTCTTGTCTATAAAGATAAACTGAGAATCAACCGTTTCCCTTGGCCCAAAGTGTTGAAGATTTCTTACAAGCGCAGCAGCTTTTTTATCAAGATTCGTCCTGGTGAGGTAGGCTGTGGAGTAATATACTATTTTCATTCCAATTTTCTTTATCTTCCTTCTATCTCAGAAAAATATTGAGGCGAGAGAGAATGAACTGTTCTGGCTTGATTCCTGTAATGTGTTTTATGTGAGGCTACCCTTGACCATAGTTGGAACATTGTACAAAATATGACTTCCTGGCTATTGGCTAGAAGTAGCCACAAGGGAGCATGTTATACTCTATTAAATGAGCTTTTCTGGGCTCAGGTCAATGTAGTTGTTCTTTCCTATAATGTGATTATATTAATTATGGTGTTGGCTTTGGAAAGTGGGTATTGGCGTCTGTTTTAGATGTATGTGTGTGATGTATGTATTACCGATGGACAGTGACATACTTTAGGAGTGAAACTGTTGGCATCAGTCAAATTAAGAGATTCTTTGTTTTTTCAATTTTGGTGAAATCTCAATTTGAATCTCAGAATTTAAGAAATTTAGGAACTTGATGAAATTTTGCTATGATGCTAATTGGTTCAACAAATTTCTCCATTTTTCCTATGTTGGAAAAAATGTTTTAAAGAGTAATATTTTTGAACAATGGCAAATAAGAATATTTCCCTTTTAATTTTGAATAGTTAATTTGTGCCAATGGGAACTTACTTTGTACTGTTCTCTACAGCATGAACAATATGAAAGTACAATTGGATTCAAACTTCCTAGTTATCGAGCTGCTAAGAAACTGTGGAAAGTCTGTGTTGAACATCACACGTTTTTCAGGTACAGTATGTAGATTTTTTTAATTGCAGGGTTAAATTATAAATAGTGTTTATGTGTATTTGAAGTGAAATGAGTTTGTACTCCAGATGATATACATTGCCAAGGAAGTAGTTTTTTGCTGTGACCTCTAGCATCAGTTGGATAGGTTCCAAAATATAATACTAACATACAAGTCAGGATGCGGTAAAATACACAGGGGGAAGAGGGGTGGGACTGGTCTCAAAAGAGGCATCAGTGCTATCCTTTAAACCAGCAATGAGCAACACGCAGCCCCTGAACCGCATGTGCCCCCCTTCTTTTCTGTGGCCCTTGCCACTCTGCTGAATTTTGGTGGCCTGGCAGCAGCAAAAAAATTGGCTGTTTGCTCCTAAATTTCAGCAGAAAACCACTACAGAGCCTTCAAAAGAACAATTTAGCTTGTTTTTGAGCTAAATTTGCCCTTTTGACGGCTCTGTAGCAGTTTGCTGCCAAATTTTGGTGGTGTAGTGGCAGCACCAGGAGGTGCAGCCCACGGTGGGAGGGATCTGAGGGGCTGGAAAGTGGCTCCAGGACCCCTGAAGTTGCCCACTCCTGCTTTAAGCAATGAAGACAGAGTATGCATCTGCAAAATCCAATTCTTCTCCAGTTTCTTTTAAGCCCCATGTTGAAGGAAATCAAGCAGTGGGCTGTATTTGTCATTTCAGCTGCCCAAACTCCCAGTCTTAGCTGGCCAAAGGCTAGCAGCTGCATGCTGCTCCAATTCCCTGCTGTTTTTCTCCAAAAGTATGAGGTCTCCAACTTTAGTGAATACCTTTCCTTCACTCTTCCCTTTCTCCTCCAATTTGGGCCCCAAATATGTCCACACACAGACATCCCACTTCATTAATATACAAAGTTTGCAATCCTATGGTCTTCCAACCTTGTCTGGGGTGCCATAGGATAGGGCATAGTTGCCGCTACAACCTTGGAAATCCCTTCCAAATTCACAGAGTGCAGTCCACCCGCGGAGCACCCGGAAGACCAACCTTGGTTCCAGCATGTGTGGGGGGGAGGAGCGAGGCACCGCTGACTTCTGAGGAATCCAGGGGGTGCTTCAGCCTCTCCTCCTCGGGAGGAGGTATAAAACATTTAGACAGCCGAAATTGGCTCTCTAAATGTTTTTGAGGGTGAGGGTGAGGAGAGCGTGGCAGCAATCCTATCCGCCACACCTCTCCCGCCCTCATTAGGATGCCAGTAATCTTCCAGGTTTGGAGGGTTACAAGGAGCCGCAGAGAATGGGGCTGGAAGTGATGATATCTAATTCAGTTGACTGTATGTGTTGATAGAATTGACTAGAAGCCTTAGAGTTGAGCAGAAGCCTTTGAATTGCACAGAACTTTTCAGGCAAAAAAGGAAAAAGAAGGTTCAGACATTGTACTCATAAGTGAGTAACAAAAGGTAGGCAGTCAACTTTTGCCATAATATTAATGAATGAATTTGCTGAGAATGGGATTAGTTGAGAAACACTATGGTATAGTGGACAGTATGCTGGATGACCTGAATTCATATCTCTACTTGGCTTTAAAACTCAGAATGGCCTTGGGTTAGTTATTATCTTTCAGTCTCACCTACCTCTCACTAGAGAGCTGTGAAGATGAAATGGGATAACACTTTGTACACTGTTCTGAGCCCCTTGGAGAAGCAGGATTCAACTGTAATGAATACCAAAAATAATTTACTTTAAGAGTACATATAATTTCTGTCATGAACCAAATTTAGAATGTTTGTACTTGTAACATTTCAAGAGATGTATAATAATGTGTTATTGATTATATGTATACTTCCAAAATGCTGATTGCTATTAGAGATGGGTGTGCATGCAAATGGGAGGACTGTATATTGCTGAGAATTGAGAAGGGGTTGAATAATGCATCTCTGTGTGCACAGTGATGCATTGCACCCTCCCTTGGGGTCCCTGTTGATGGAGGCCAGATCATTTGAGTGGAATTCATGCCTACTGCAACATTGTTCCGAAGTGCAACAATTTATTTTCCCTATATGAGTGAATGGCACTCATATGTGGTAAAAATAAAGGAGCGCACTTGGGGACACCATTGGGTTGCTTCACTCAACCAGTCATGGTAAATCATAGGAGTAACATGATGGTTCCTACTCATTCATGCTATGCAGATAGTTGCTATCACACAAGAATGTTGGATCTCATTTTATTTGGCATTATTGGTTCTTGGTTGGAGATGAGTAAAATTAAAACATCATGTGACTTTTAGGCTAACATCCACTGAAGCAATTCCCAAGAGCAGGTTCCTGGTACTGGGCTCTAAATTCCGCTATAGTGGTCGGACACAGGCTCAGACCAGACAAGCTAGTGCCCTGATTGACAGACCTGCACCACAGTTTGAACGGACAGCGAGTAAGCGGGCCTCTAGAAGCCTTGATGGCGGTGAGTATTTAAATTTTCTCCACTTTGTCATAAGGATCCCTATATACTGGTCTTAATCTGTAGATTTACGGTTTACAGATTTTACTTAGAGCTTCAGTTTAAGTTAAGATTTTCATATTGATTCTAAAGTTGTACTTTGCCAATTGATGTTGGAAATTATTCAATTAATTGGTTTCACAAGGTCATTCATTGTGTGTGGCATAGAGGTAGAAAGAGTTTGGGATTCAGTAATGTAGGGCCTAGTTCTTACATTACCTTGGCTGCATGGGAACAACTCTGGTCCTTCCCACACTGCTGGGTAATGTGAGGAACCACTTTCTAGCCTCTAGAGGATTAATGCTGGTGTGGGGAAGAGCCACAGTGTAGGCCTCTTTTATATGGCCCAAGGCTTATTGTGTTAAGCCTGGTGGCATGGGAAGGAGTGGCTCTGTAATGGCTCCCGTGCTGGAGAGATAATGTAAGAACTGACCCTAGAATTTTGAAATGTTCATAAACATAGCACTTCAATTATCGTAAAAGACATAATGGTGTGCATTCTAATGCATCCTGTTAGATATAATTAACAATTGTGCACTTCATGAAATAGAATTCTAAAGTCCTTTCAGATTTGGAGGTGTAACAATCTTGTAATTAAGGCAATGTTCCACTTTCTGTAATCATCCCACTGAAAGTAAAATTGAAAAATTAACAACAAAGAGTAAGAGCAAACAATAATATCCAAACTGAAATCTGCAACGTTCTCTTTCTATATACTGTGTTCTGTATATTCTGTAACATGTGCACAATTTCTTCAGCTAAACGTGGCTCTCAAAAAATTGAGTTCAGACCCGTAGAGGAGGAGAAGCATGAGGATGTGGTGTTGGTTGGGGTTCCGGAATCAGAACCTGTGGAACAGTTTCGGGAGAAGCCAGGTATCACTGTGGGTAGCTCTGATTCTCTCTCCATCTCTCTGCGGTGCCTTTTCTGTCCTTTCATGAGCTGAGACATCTTGTCTGATTCTGAAATGCTTCACATGTTCTGGCATGTGACTTTTCCTTTATAAAGAAATAAAATGAGACTTCACTGGTCAGAACACTGTTGGTCACTTCTGTACTTCAGTCCTCAAAGCCCTTCATTCAGCAGACTTTAGTGGGTTGGGAAAATGCTTTGCACCTTGGGTTAATTGTCAGTTCTACTTCAGATCACCTATCAGATTGTGTTTTATCAGATAATGTAACATTACACTTTCTTTTGAGCTACTCATGAAGTTAAATATAACAATTCTGCCACATGCACACTGAAATAGTACAAAAGGCATGCTTCTGTTTGTGCTACGGTGCTGTTATGTTTTCTAGAAGTATGCCAGCTCTCTCAAGTTCCTTTGTTCTGCCTTCTAGTGTGTAGGAAATGATTCTCCAGTGTTCAAATATAAACAATGGAGTTAAGAGAGAGCTGAATTTATGCAGACGGAAATATACAGAGATAATCCTATTTCATTTGTTGAACTACTTTTACCAATTGAACTACTTATACCAGTGAGCAAAATGCTCTGACTAGATCCTGTTGTTAAGCATAAATGGCAGAATAAAAGGTTAATGTGAAGAAGCAGAATCGAGACCTAGTTCAAGACCCATTATTACAGAAATGTAATCAGCTAGTATAACAAATGCATTCCAAAATGTATATCGAAGACATGTTATGCAGTTTCTAAGCATCACTTCTCTGAGAAAGGAATTGTCAAGAAAAAATATGCCTTTAGAGACATAGTCAAGCTTTGGTAAAGAAAAGAAAAAAGAACCATGAACTTTAAAGCTTAAACAACACTGAAAGTAGCAAACATGTCCTATAATCCAGGGAGAGTTTGAATATAATGTTAGGCTTGCAAATATAATATTCTCCAGCAGAACAATTACAAAGCACTCAAATTTGAGAACATGGATGTGGGGTGGGGGGGGAGCTCCATCTCAAGATCTCTTCCTTCTCTTCAGATGTGTGCATCAGTTGTGGTTAGAACAGCACAAACAGCATACTATTTGTTTAGCACTATAATATGTTAGATTCTTTATGTAGGTAAAACATAAACAAAGCCCTGCTGCTTATAGTTTAGCTAAACTCCAGTGTTATAGAAGCAAAGGTAGCCATGTTGGTCTATATGAAGAAACTCCAAAATCCACAATTGGGGAATATCTTTATTAGGACCAACCAAAATGTCACAAAGTAGTGAGCGTTCACGTTCTGCAGAATTCATCAGGCTGGATGGTACAAAAGCTAGAGGAAAGAGGAAAAACAAAGCATAAAAAATAGGCTAGATGTTGTCTGTGTTTAGAACCAGTCTCAAGATGGAGACTGCAGATTAAATGAGTTAGTCTGCTAGGTGCTGCAGGTACCAGGCTATACCTAGGATTCTGGGATGAAGAAGCAATGGCTCACCCCCATTTTTTAAAACATAAAGTCCGGCTGGGTCCTCTTTCCTCCATTCCCTGCTTTTTGTACATCCAGCTTGATGAGTTCTGGAGAACCTGAAAACTTCCTCAGTGTTTTGTGACACCGGTCCTAATAAAAGTATTGCCCAACTGTGGATTTTGGAGTTTCAACATTATAGAGAGGTGGATTTTTTTTTTTTAATTGAAACTGCCCTGGTGGTATATTAACTATGCCATTCTTTTAGCAAAAGATACTCTTGAGAATATTGAAAAACAAGTAGTGGCTGAGGAGGAGCTGAACTTTGAAGTGTTTAAAGTTCCTGATCCAGAAACAAAATTAGTGGAACAATTAGAAAAACAGCCAGGTACAAGTGTGACAGCTTCTCATTTCAGTGTGGTTCAACATTCTTTACTACAATAGCTAAGTCTGCTTTTCCCCGCTTCTCTTGCATGTTAGCAGTAGTATAAATCAGAGGGCACCCAGGCATTTATTTTCCAGTACTGCTGTGCATTGCTAACCAATTCAAAATAACAAACACAGTGCTGGTTAAGAAGAAGGAGGGATCAACAATACCCATTGCTAAGGTCTTGTTAGTAGTGCTAAATTAAAATGCTTTAGCTGGGATGCAGAGATCCACATGTTCATCCAGAAATAGGCTTTTGGTTATAGAGCAGCCATTTCCTTTCCATGATAACCTTGTCCAGAGCCACCCTCTCCCATGCAGAAGCCTATTTTATCCAGCTGATTATGCAAACAGCTTGTGCAAAAGTTTGTATATCCCCTACATGGAACTTCCCAAGGAGCATTTGGTTCCCATCTCCTGACTATACTTCAAATAATGGAAGGATCTCTCACTTTGAGCATTACTTTCAACTTAAAGGGCCAGTTGGGATGTCACGATTGCTCCCACTTGGCTCCTTCTGAGAGTGGAAGCAGCTAAACAAACCACAGATCCTCTGTCCATGGTTTGTTTACCATGGCATGATTCTGGCTTGTCTCTCCCAAAACAAGCCAGAGTCATAAGACAACAACAAATCATGGCTTATGAATCTGGTTTATTTGGGGAGAGACAAGCCAGAATCCCTAATTCAGACATCACAATAAACAAGCCACAGACTTAGGGCCGGTTCATATGACCCAGGCGGTGTGCAGGGGAAGCACCACAGGTCTGTCTGCGGGATCTGGCGGGGCGCCGCAGACGACCTTCCTCCCGCATGTGTGGGCAGACCGTGGTGGAGCCGGCAGTCCCCATGCTGCAGCATGGGCCTCCTGGCACTAGGGGGCGGCAGCTCGGGATGCCCAGTGGGGCCGTTTGTCCCTACAGGCCGGAGCAGCCGCAGCTCCAGCCGCTCTGGGCTGCCGCCTCTGTGCGACCACGGGAGGCCCCCGCAGGACAGCTGCCTGCTGTTCACACAGCAGGGTGGCCACACACGGTAGGGGCTTACCCCTCTACCACCCATGGTGACTTTCTGTGCTTCCCGTGTGGGGCCATTCCACGGGGGTGCCCCTGGCCGGCATTCGCACGACACGGGAACCGCGGGGGGCTTCTGCTCCCCCACGGTCCCCGTGTCGTGTGAACCGACCCTTTGAGTCCAAGGTTTGTTAGCTGCTCCCACTGGTAGCAGGAGCCAACTGGGAGCAATCGGATAGTTCACACTGGCATGCTTGCTAGATCCTGAAAAACCAGGATTCTCCAGGACCCTGGCTTATCATGATATCCAAACTGAGCTACATGGGCAGGGCCAGCAGGAAACCTACAAAGGTATGGATTGTTCCCAATCTTGCATTATGTAGATATGTATGTTGGGGATAACATGCAAAGAGCCTTATATATACCTAATTTTCTGTTTTCCAAACTACTTCCTTGGGAATTAGGAAAAGGTAATGGTTGGGGAGGGAGGAGTATATAGTGATTGCTGCTTGTGAGTAGGGGGTCTGGATACATTTTCAAAGACTGGGTCTTTCCTGAACATTTGATTCCTAATAATAAGCAATGAGCACTGTGTCCAAGCATGTTTACTTACGCTGCTCTTGTTCAAGACTAACAGATGTTGAACAGCTTACCAAACATGAAATATGCAACCTTTATAAATAAATCAATAGCAATTCTGTGCTGTTTTTGTCTGTGTGTAGTTCATGATTTATTGAACATATAAACGGACATTATTGGAATCTTATTTTTCAAAACGTAAGATGAGAATTAATGCTCTGTAGGATTAGCATTTAGGCGAGGCAAGCTCTGCCTGCAAATTTACTCCCAAGTAGTTTTTTCCTTTCTTTGAAGTTTTTAAATGCATGCATAACTTTTCTTAGCCATACGCATTCTTGAAATGTTTGACATAAACACAATAAAAGAAGAGGAGAAAGAAGAAAGAACAGTTGTGGTGCAGGATCTAGAACAAAAGCCACTATTTCTTGAAACAGTTCAGGAGGAGTCAGGTATACCAGTAATGGTTTCTCACACTTTGTCGCTAATACATCCTCCTTTGTGGTTAATATGTGTGTTCTCTCATTTACCGCATAAGAATTCACTAGTACTCATTACAGTGAGCAACATCTACCAGTGGCATGGCACTCTCACAGAATGGTATGCGAATGTGCGGGGAGCAGTAATCCTATCAAGAAGTTTAATATTATATTGCTTTATGGAAGAATTTATTTAAGTGGCTGCGGTTCTTCTCACACTATATGGTATTGTGAAAGTTAGGAAACATCCAGAAACAGCAGCTCTGAAAGGGGCTGTATGTGGATTGGATTCAATTCTATCCTTTGCAGTATGCATGCTCTGCAGCACTCATGTTATGCTGTACTCTAGAGCAATTGCACAATCAGTGTGGGTAAGCATGAATTTGCAATGGAAGCATGGAGTAGGCCCACAGTGTGGGGGAAAGGAAAATGATTTTTGTGAGGATATAGGACCTTTTGGAGAACACATAACATTGTGGGCTTTTAAGAATTTCTAAATGCTAGTAGGGTACTCTGTAATAAATTGGCATTAATTGGGTCAGTGGGAGGAGATGCTGCTGCTCCACCCACTGGTGCCTCAGAGCTCTATCTTAGGGTTCCTTTTGAAGTTGTTGTTAACAGTATGGAGGTGCTGCAGTTTTAGTTCATTTCTGCATGTGGGATGAGTCCATGCTGTGGCAGCTCTTGCTGCTAGTATTGCCCCAATTTCCAGGGTAAAGTTGGTGCAGGAAATAACCATTTCAAAGGCTCTTCCCACATAATCTAGGGCTTTTGATATTCTTCTTGCAGAAGAGGAAGGACCTGGGACCTGGCCATAACATAGAGATGCCAATTCATTTCCAGTAGGGCAGAAGATTCATACAAAATGTTTGTAGTTGGCTTAAATATAATATTAAATGTTTGTATTTGGCTTAAACTCTTGAATATTTTGTTTGTAGTGTATTGTTAGGAGGTTAATGGCAGTAATCAGCTGGTGATAAAATAGTGATTATTGTTCTTGCCACAAATAGCTGTTTATTACAAAGACACTTGAAATATAGAAGCTCTTTACACAGTGTGGTGTTCACTAGCATTAAATGTGTGGCTCTATAGCAGGATCTAATTTTGCTTTCTTAACTTTTTTGTTCAGTACTTGTTAAAAACAAATAAACTCTACCCTTCTGCACTAAATATGCCAACTGCTTTGCACATCCTTCTTTTCCAGTGCTGTGACTTGAAAATATTTTTCTCCTCCCTCCCCCCTTTGGCGTGGGTGGTGGAATCTTGAATTATTTTTCCACTTTGCCTAAAAATGTTATTTCTACTCAGCAGTAGCAGTGGTTACACCTGACCGAAGTCCACGCCCTACATCTGCGCCAGCTATTGCTCAGAGCCATGTAACTGAATCAGCTCCACCAGCTGTATCTGTTAGCAAGGAACCAGCCATCGCTAAAGCTGAAAAGGAAACAGTGAGAAAAGAAATAAAACACGAAGAAACTCTACCAGAGAAGACAAAAACAGAGCCGCCTGAAGGATTCCAGGTATGTTAGACCATTATTGTTAACAATATATCATTAGTTTGTGTGCGTGAGAAGAATAATGGTGGAGTGGCATATGTATGAGATTTGATCCCAGTCAGGGCCAGACCAAGGCATCTTGCTGCCATAAGCAGCCTTTGAAGACATTCCCTTGGTTTACAATTTCCCATTTCTTCTGTATTTTCACCTCACACTAGAATCAGGAGAGCAAATTACAGCACTTGCCCAGCTCTTCTGTCATTGCCCCCTGATGCAGAAGAAGGAGGCTTAAGCCCAGCATTCTTCAGGGTTGTCATTAGTGGCCAAACAGTTTCCACTCTGACTGATCAGGACATTTCCTAAAACTCTTCTTCTCTATGGCTGTTTTCCTTTCCCTTTTCTATCCTAAAGGTACCATAAAGGCTGCCTTCTCCAACCTAACTACTTTGCCTAACAGGGTGACTGTACCCTCCAGCTCTATTTAGTTGCAGTTGGAGAGAGTTGCCTCACCCTCTGGCTCTTCTCTGGCACCACTCAGGGTCCTTGTGGGTTTCCTTCTTGGCTTCCCTACAGAGCTTCACTATTCAGGGTTGCACCTCAGCATTCACTGTGACACCAGACACTGTGATCCTGGGATATACTTGTGAGATTGGCACTCCAAGTGTGACTACATTGGTTGCTTATGCAGTCAGATCTCTTTTGATCCCAGTGCTGCATTTGAAAATAATACAATATATTTAACTCCCATTGAAATCCATGGAAGTTAAGGACACAAGTACTTAATTCCTACTAATGTTGATTGTACTCAGGTGTGCTTTTACTTTCTGATTGGGCTCAGTAAGAACACTAATGTGATTAGAGGCAAGAAGGGATCTACTTCCCACACTAAAAGTTCTTAACCCTCCTCTGATTTTTAACATCCTACAAAGATTATTGCAACATTTCATAAAATTTGATTTAACATAAAGACAAAACCAAAATAGAAAGGCTCTAAATACAACAAATGGGCAGGAGAGAAACTGTTCTCAGAAGTGCTGCAAAATTTTATTCAGGCCCAATGAGTTTCAGAAACAAAATGTCCTTCAGCGGCAATCGGTAACCTGTAAAGGTGAACTCCTTGACTCTCTCATTCATTGAATCAATTCTCCATGTGCAAAAAAGTTACTGCCTTAAGTATATTATTTTTAAAGTGGGATCTAAAGAGTTATTGTTTGCATTGTTGTGATGACATTGACATTTTGTTTGGTTATGTGAACATGATTGTGTGTCTTATATGATGATCTTTTATTAGTTTGATTGCCTTTTAATGTTTGACATGGACTGTTTTTAAGCATTATAAATCTGTAGCCTAAATAAATAAAATGACTGATTAATTTAAACCAGGGGCACATTGGACATTTTGAAAAAGTGTCCCAGGTATCACCACAAATTGACATGGGGAGCATGGTCAATCCAAAATGTTGGGACCACCCCCTTCTCTAGATTCTAACTTCTCTTCTCCCACCCCAGATTATGGCAGTTCTCATCTTAGGCAGGGGACTTAGGCAGGTGTTTTTAGGCAGGGGACTCTATCCCCACTTCTTTTCAAGGAGTGATATAGGGCTCCTGGTGGTAAGTGGGTCCCCCCCCCCAAGCGTTTTTTCTGCAGGGACTTTTGTCTCCACCTCAGTTCAGTGCAATGAAGTGCTATCACTTCATTGGCTTTAAATAGAGATGGGGAAAGTGTGTCGATCAGGAGTTGAAGGGGCAGCGGTGGAGGGCAGTGCAAGGGCTTGGCAGGCACACTCAGGGTTCTTGGCAGGCACTATTGAAACCATGGATGCTGTGTTGCCAACCTCTGATTTAAACCAGTAAGTGAAATTCAGCTCTTTCCCCCACTTTTTTGACCCTCACTGCCCCCTTAGGATTGCTAAATCACAAAGCTGCAGTGACAGTAGAAGCCACAATGGGTAGAATTCCCCTGCCAGGGTCTCCTAGATTTAGCAGCCCTGTGTCTCTTGGCTCCCAGGCCCACAATCTACAGCATTCTAAAACTCCCTTGATGCATGTCAGTTGTCCACAGTCCCTTATGTTTCTAGGCCCTACTCCATTCTTGCATTCTCCTTGGCTCCACATTTCTTCAACTCCGCAGGCTGGAGGAAAGTATCTTCTACTTACAGAAGAGCTGTTTTACACCTTGTGTTAGACCATTGCATGAGAAAAATGAAACTAAATCCAACACTGTTCTTCTATTTGTACTAGCATAGGAACAGTTATATGGAACCTACTTTTTTATATAGCACTTCACAAACTCTTCTGCTCGTGCTCGCTTACACAAGTGTTTGCAGAGGGTGTTGTTGACTATTTTTGTTCTGCTCCCAGTTCTTTGAACCCAGAAGCACATTTGAACTATATAATTTCAGGTTTGTGCTTTTTAGTTGACTGCCTCCTTTTTCCCACTTCTTTGGCCGTTCTATTTCTAGACTCCCTTCCTAATCTCTTCCTTCTCTCCCATTCCTCCCACACTGCCCCCACAGTATACAGAACCCCCTGGTCTTGTGATGTTTTTTCAGAGCCCCCTCTCTGATTCACACCTTCTTTCCTCAGTTCCTGGTCTCCACTGCCCCTTTCCTCAAACCTCATTCTCCATCTACCCTAGGTTTTTGTTTCTAAGTCAGTTGCCTACTCTGCACCCTTCCTTCAGCCTCCTTGCCTCTGGGCACCTTGTCCCTTTTGCTATGTCCTGGGACCTCTACCAGTCCTAAGCCTATTCTATGTCAGGTTTTAATACCAGCCATACTGATGACTCCAATGTCAGCAGGGCTACATATCTGCTCTGGATTTTACTCTGAACTTTTAAGAAGCAATCCATGATGCTGAACCTATTTTGGACATAGTTCCTTTAAAGTTCAATTAAATCTAGAGTGGATATGCAGCCTCGCTGACATTGGAGTCACCAGCCTCCACTGCATAGCTTTCCCTTCCCTCTCAGAAGCTGGACTACAAACGGCTTTGTTTCCTGAGTAGCCATCCCAAACCATCACACAAATCAGTGTCAGGGTTTTTACTGCTATAAAGCAATATAGATTTCTCATATTCTTTGTTGTTTTCTGTGTTTGATGCAACCACGAATTCACAAAAAAGTTTCAAGAGACATTTTCAGGTATATAGTTCTATAACATGTATTAACATTTAAAACTGTACTGAGAAGTATACTTATAACAAAAACCTTGTGAACAAAAAGTGTTTAAATTGTCAAGTGCAAAATAACTTCTTAAAAATTATGTTCAACTAACAAATTGTCACTGTATGGTATAGTGTCACTTATTTCTGTACCTCTTCAACAGACTGCATGTTAATTAATGCATGTTTATACAGTATTTCAAAAACAAACGACTGTTTTTGAAACAAAGCTGTCTCAAAAACACTACTAACAACAACAAAAATGTTTTTACCACTTTATTTTTTAATGTACCGTATTTTTCGCTCCATAAGACGCACCGGACCATAAGACGCACTTACTGTATGGTACAAAAAATTTTTTTAAAAAAAATCAGCTGAGAGGAGGGGGCTTCCCCCGCCCCACCCAGGAGTCCTCCGCTCTTCCGGACCAGCAGAGGAAAGTAAAAAAAAAAAATTTTTTTTTTTTTTACTGTATTCACTCCATAGGATGCACAGACATTTCCCCCTCCTTTTTTGGGGGGAAAAAGTGCGTCTTTTGGTCCGAAAAATACGGTAGGTGGGGAAAGTGCATATCGAAGTGTCAGTACCCACCACAAATGGTGACCAAAATCAGGTTTGTCTGGTTAGGTTGCTTGTATTCTTTCTTTTTTAAAAAGAAAAAGAAAAAAGGCTAAAACATGAAGATTTCAGAATAAATAAATAAATCCACTTTTTTTGTCTTCTTTTTAATTATCACAAAACAGCAGCGTGCAGAAAAAGAGGAAGACCCGATAAGAATGAGGAAGGTTAGCTGTTTTTTCAATTCCATCAAAGCAAAATTATCATATCACTTATTCATACATGATGTATTTAAAAAGACAGCATTCCAGTTTCTTCATGTGGTTTTATTTTAATCATTAGATGTTTGTGTGTAAAACAGCCTCCATTGTCCAAAATTAACTGGACAAAGTTTTTTAAAAATTCTGAATAAAAACATGTTTTATAATACTCTGTATCTCCTAGTTCTTTTCAAAAAATCTATCCATCCTTCCATGAGAAGTGTGAACAGTCAGCATTTTAGGAAGTGAAAAATGTTTGACTGTAGAAGAAATAAGTTGGAATTTTGTTAGATTGTAAACATATATGTAAACTATTGTAAACATATTGTAAACATTTATATATAATGTGTTAATAAATACTGGTTTTAAAAATGCTTTTTTAGATGCACTGGGAAGCCAGGAGGACAGTTCTGATGTCCTCAAAATCTATTGCCTTCTACAGAAAGTACTAGATCATGTCTTTACTGAGGGAAGGCTCACAACACAAATAGGCCAGTGAAGCTCTGGAGACTGTCTTTTTAAAGGGAACTCATTACATTCTTCCATAATTCATGAGCAAGACCTTACATTTTCCTCAGATCCTTCACATGATCTTGTGGCTCCATACTCTGCCTCGTTGGCATACCACAGCTCGCTGAATGTTAATTTAACCTTTTTCATTTTCCAATTTGCAAATTCCTGCAAAACAACCTTTTAAATTTTTTTTGTGCTTTTTTTTTTGTTTGTTTTCCCCCCCTTTCTTTCAATTCACAGAAAAGATCAAAGAGACTAGATGGTGAAAACATTTATATAAGACATAGCAATTTAATGTTGGAGGTTGGTATGAATTTGAAGCTTCTTTCAGTTGCCTTTGCCTGGGCCTTCTGCATTCTTTGCTGAACTCTTTTTCCTCCTCTGCTGCTGCATTTGTGTTTTGTGTTTTTCTTTTTGCATGCTATTGCATGAAGATGTTTAAAATAGGCTTTTGCATGCCAGCAATAAACATGACACTATGCAACCATTTTTCCGACCTGTTTAGAATTTTTTTCTGTTGTGTTTACCTGAAAATATGTGATTGGGATAGTTCTGCACTTTGGTAAGTGTGTTTCTAAAAGTTCGGTAACTTGATTACATGATTGTCTATAAATAGCCATCTTCAAGCCAGGAGCCCTCAGGGGTGTGCTCACACCAGGATTTCAGAGTTGTATTTTGTGATGCCATTCTGTTACCTGCAACTCCAGTGCCATCTTGAGAATAGATATTTAATCTTGGGTTCATTCAGTACACCAAACATGTATCCTGATCTTTACTTGTTTTTTTTTTTTTTTTTTTTTTAGCACCTTTTCATTTTTAGCTAGAGAAACAATTGTTTGGTATTAGAAAAGCTGCTAGAAATTAGGAACAAATATTTGAGATCCTCAGAACTCTTCTTCAAGCCTGAGGTTAAACAAAAAACAAAAATGTTCCTGGGCATGGTGGAAAAACCCAGTCTGCATTTCATCAGAAGAAGGGTTAAGCATACTTAATTAGGCTGTGCTATGTACAAAAAATAGTCTAAAGTTGTACTAGAGAGAGACAGAAAAAAACAATGGATGTTCTTCCTTTTTAAATTATTTATTGTTACATTTATATCCTGCCTTTTTTACCTCTTGCAAGGAACCCAAGGCGGATTACACAGTCCCCCTCCTCTCCGTTTTATCCTCACAATAACCCTGTGAGGTAAGTTAGGCTGAGAGTCAGTGGGGCTGGTGTTTGCACAATAATCCATTGGTTTAAAAAACGATGGGTTGTCAGGGACATGATGCACTGCCTGCAGTGTGCCTGCTTTTGCTTTACTCCACAATCGGTTCAGCAACTAGCGATCGGCTCCTGCTGAGTGTGACATCCGAAGACAAACCACTGGCTTGTTTAGGGGCTAACCACCACACCACACCACAGTGGCTTTTGAAAATATAGAAGACAGCAGTTATTTATATCTGTTACTAACACTAATCAGAATGTGGGGTCTCTGTAAGGCAGGGAGCAGAAATTAAGAAAAGTACGGTATTAGTAAAACTGGAAATTTAATTTCAGATGGTGCACTAGATAAATAATATAAATAATATGAGTGTGTGTTTGTTTGATTTGGTTTAGAATTGCCGCTTCAGTGTTTAATTTTATTGCTTGGCTGATTGTTGTTGTGGGTGTGATAGAGGCCCCCCCCCCGTTCCTCATTGTTCTGACCCGTTGCTGATCCTGGGCGCCTTGGTCACACAGCTCGGCTGTTTTGACTGGGAGATTGCTGTGGCTGGCTTAATTCTAAAGTCACTAGATCTTGGCTACCTTTCCTTGATTACATTTGCATCCTACATCTACAGGGTCTTGGAAGTGCTGAACATTCCAATCACATTATTGACATTGGAAAATGTGTGGCTTCTTATACTGACTCTATTCCTATGTGTTATGTGTTTTATCCACAATTACAGAAACAGCAGTTAATAGGGGTTTCTTGAATAGTGTCCTTTTAAAAATTGCTCTATACAGTATATGACATTTTAATTTAGTGCTTTGCAACTTTTGGGTTTGATTGCCACAATGCAGGGCTTTTGGACATCAGTAAAATGGTCTGTAATCCAGTCAACAGGAGATCATCTGGCAAGAGGCAGTGAAGATTTCACCCATGATCTTTTAGACCCTCCTTAATCAGATTGTTTAATCTATTATCTCCTCCCAGTAGAGGTTTTTAATTTGATGCACTTGTTTCTCTAAAGGACTGTTATCCTCCTATTGCCATACAAGGCTCTGTCACATAGCATATGTGGTCCAGTGCCTACTACTAACTCTTTTTCATGCCTGATCTGACCCTTAACTGTTTTGTTGCAGGTGTTCACAGGCCATCAACAAAAAAAAATGGCTAATGGGACAGTTTGGAATCATTGCCTGATATTCTTCTTTTTTTCTTTTTGACTCTATGCATTGGGCAAGTAAGATGGGTTCCCTCTGATTGTATTTAGCAAAACAACAACAACAAAACCCTGATCCACTGAAGCTCTTAAGTGTATGCCTCAGCTAATCAATAAGTTCAATCAGATGAGCACAACAGTAATTAAAAAAAATAAAGTTATTTTGAGATATATCTTATTACCATTTTCAAGTTGTGCTTTTCATCATAGATTTAAGCCACCATACAACCCTTCAAAACAGTGGCACAGGTGGGGTTGGTTTCGGTTGGGTTTTTTTTTTCTCTCCCTTTCGGGCATCTTTTTCATGTGTGATTTTGCTGGAAAGCAAGGGCAACTTTATTTTTATGGGCTCTTTATAGAAGGATGTAGGATTTTACAAAAACTGCTTCAGGAAATACAGAAATTGGCTGTTTTGTCTAGGACAAGTTTTTTCTGCACATATACTATCTGGAATAAAACAAAACAAAAACATTTGGGGCTGTTAATATGTTAATAGCACAGCACCTCTCCTTTCCACTCAGTGGCCAGTAACTCTACCTAAATGTTGTTGACAGCCCACTTAATAGGAAGTAGAAAATCAGCCGTTCTTCATCAGCACCCATCCCCAGCTGTTTGTTTCTTGACTTTTTTTTTTTTTAATGTCCCCGATTTTCTATGGGCCATCCTAGGCTGTGTGCATATATTTTTTTCCAAGTAGCCTATTGTGTATAAGAATTTAGCTTTTGAAAATCTCATTAATTTAGCTGTTGGATACTAGATCACTGGCACAAGTAGACTTAAGAGGTGTAGCTATTAAATAGAAATATGCCATCTATTTTTATGTTACAGCCAGTCTACACATTGAGAAAAAGTATGCCATATAGCCTTCATTGGAACTGTATCACTTCAGTTATGGCCCAGCCTTTGGATATTGATCTTGAGATAGAGGAGCCTGGGGAGGTCCCACAATTCCCAAAACAAAAATACAGTCCAAAGGCGAACAACCCACAGACATACCTAATGCGGAGGATGTTTGCTGGACTCCTGGTCAGGGACTAGCAATTCAGACTTTTCTTCGGAGAGTTGAACTAGAGATGTGAAGGCCTGGGGAAAAAATGGAGAAAAATTCAGGGGGACTTTTTAAAAACTATCTTTTCCAAAGAGCTTCTTTGTTTCTCTCCCCCCCCCCCCCAATTGAAGAGTTTTGGGATTATGAAATATTTTCTTTTAAAATGATTAAAATGTTTAAGACAAGTTATTCATATATTGCTACCTGGCCTGTACTCCTCCCAAACGATTTCTAAAAACTACATAATCGGGAAAACTCCCTATAAAAGACTAAAGATGTAATTTTTTTGGAAATTATGAAGCCATGGGGGAAATGTTTTTATAATCCTCTCTGTAAGATTCTCAGCATAGTTATCTCTTCCATTCTTTATTAAAATTATTCATCTGATGTATCTTTTACTGATAGACATTTAGGGATGCTCCACGTCATGCTCAGTTTCCCAACATGTGACTAGAATCACCATTTCATAATATTTGAAGAAAATGTGCATTCTTGACAGTTTGGGTTTTGTTCTATAAAGTCCTGTGTTTTGGGGCTAGTTCTGGTTAGATGCTATAGCAGTCAGTGGGCGGTTCGCACAATACAAATAAGCCACTGTGGCTTATTATGGAACAACTTGCACCTGGTACACCCCACAATTAAATAAGCCTCGGTGGCTTATTTAAACCTCAGTGCATGTGGGACGCAATTTCTATAATCCACCCAGGCACAGCTTGTCGAGTTTTCTGAACTCGGGCGGAATGGCTTGTTGGAGGGGGAAACAACTCATATCGCTGCTACCACCACATGTGACGGAACAATATGTGGGATATCCAACTTACGCTTCTTTATTTAAAAAAATAACTTTTGAGGGTTGGGTCCATGGAACTCACTTCCACAATTATTAATAAAGTTCATAATTAGACCTCACCATTAAGGAATGCTGCTTCAGCTATAAAACCTTTAACTTCTATCACCAAAATAAGCCCTCTACCTAAAAGAAACTTCGTAGCCTGGTCCCTATGGTGCAGGAATTGGGCTGACACCACCACTAGAGACAACCTTTTAAAATGAACAAAAATGAAATTGTTTAATAAGGGGAATTATTTATAAAAGGGAATAAAGATTGCATAAAATTTCTTAAATTAAATATGTTTGCTTACTATTCCTAATGGTTAAGAGTCTTCCCAACCTAAATAAGCTCTCAGTAGCTTTTCCTTCAGACCAAATTTCCCTAAACTCCACCCCAAGCAATTCCTCACAAAAAGGAACAGATTCTATATACCAGTCTTCCTCTGTCTCCAGATCTTCCTGCTTCTGGCTTTTAGGAAGATTCAGATGTTTCAAGGATTGTTTGCTGAGGTTCCCCCTGGTCAGACATAAAATAGGAATTTAAAATGTATTATGTATTGGTTTGCTCATAAAATTATCATCTTTGGTATATGAAATTTAAAGTACAGTTTATTCAGACAATTACACATTTACTGAGTTTATTTTAATTATATTTTTTATGAGCAAACCAAGTTATACATAATACATTTTATGTTCTTGAAGTAATAAAAAAAAAACCCTGGATAAACTTTTTTCCCCATGGCTTCAAAATTTCTGGACATTTTACATCTCTAGTCTGAATTCTCTTCTGTGTTAGCGTAACAGCCATCCAAAGCTACTTTCTATCTGGAAAGTCCACATTTTGAGACGAGAGCAAAATTCACAAGACAGAGCACTACTCCCTGATGTCCTTTACAGTCCTTAGTTTACAGTCCTTAGTTTGAGGGGTGCAGGAGCTAGGCATGCACCAGGATACATAGGTTCTGTGCTATCTTGGAGCTGTCTCTAGCCCTGTAGATTGTGCCTCTGACTCCTGTTTGCCACATTGCCGTCTGCCACTCTGATCCTAGTGACGAGAATGCAGGCTGGGAATTGCATGGCTGAATCCCTCCCCTCAGTTTCCACACTCATGATGTTTCCTACACATAGAAACTAGCATGTGAGGAAGAAACATTCTTCTATTCCAGATATGTATAGTTTTCCATGAGCCGGTTATTTTTGTCATGGGGGAGATGCATTCAACCACGTAGTCCCCTCATCTGCATTCTGAAATGGTACAGTCCCAGGGAGATAGCTCTATGTATTTTTTTTCTAAAGATCGTAAATCAGATTACCAACTAACCCATGTTACAGTGGAAAGCGCAAAGTGGAAGTAACATAATTTTCAAGATGTAGGTTTGCTAGTGCCTCTTTTACGGACTCTCTTGCCTGTTATATAACAGGGTAAAATTACCTTTTGGCTCTTTTCAGAAAGTGTGTGTGTGTAGCTTAAACCCATTTACGCTAATGCTTTGCAAAAAGGGTGTAAATAAGCTGCTTTTTTATGCTCAATAAGATATCATACAACATAGGAATACAGAGATACTGGAACTAGTCTCTTACAGTGCAATCCTATACATGTCTCCTCAGAAGTAAGTCCCACTGAGTTCAATGGGGCTTACACCCAAGTAAGTGGGTATAGGATTACAGCCTTAAAGATGCTAATAGCATCTGTTGTGCATTGGGGGATGTATAATTACTTAACTTTCAAAAGTAATAGAAAACGGGGGGGGGATAACAATGTTGAATTAATAATTTTGAGTTAATTTTGTTAGTCTAGGTGAGAAGGATTTTCACTGAAAATTATTTCTAGATTTACTAGGGGATGCCTTTCACTCACTAGTAAAATCTATCCCTCCATATCTTAAGGGAAGAAGAAAAGTGGTGCTCCCAACGTATTTTAGTTCAGATTGTAAATACAACTAATGGAGATTGAGCTAGCTAGTGCAGAAAACTTGATAGCATGGGGACTGTCAATACATTTTTCAATAATTTTTTTTGTACTTTGTGTTTTGGATTTATTTTTTTTAATGATAGGATCTAGATAAAACTCAGGAGGAGATAAAAAAACATCATGCTAACATCAGCGAGCTGAAGAAAAACTTTATGGAATCTGTTCCTGAGCCACGGCCAAGTGAATGGGACAAGCGCCTCTCTACTCATTCTCCCTTCAGGACTCTTAACATCAATGGACAGATCCCCACAGGAGTTGAAGGAGTGAGTACTTTTCATAGCATGGAACTGGTGATTTGCTTGGCTTTGCTCTTAATGAAACTAACTTTTAGTTCTCCAAGGAACAAAATACCATTAGAAAAATAAATGAAAGATTAAGCAGGAGTATTTATGGTTGTTACTGATTCATTTTCTGTATATTGAATGGGATACATTTTCACAGCTGGTAATTTTTGTCAAAGTTTTCAAACCACTTTTCCTGAAGTGATTTTTTCTCGTATCTGCAAGACTACTGCAGAAATCAGGCGGTTGAAAATTCATAGTGTGACAGATCATAAGGTATTTTTATTTATAGGACTTCTCTCAAGTGAGACCCACATTAGTTGACAGTTTTCTTATAATCTATGTTATGTATGTCTCTATCATTTATTGTCATTAGAGGGCAACTGTCACAACCCTTCAAATAGTGATTCTGTATTAGTAATAAAAATATCTGAATATGTTTTTGACATGATTATGAAACTTAGAATTATAAACTTTGCAGTGCAATTGTAGTTAAAATTAATTGGATCCATAGGTGCCCTTCCACATTGTGGAAAGTGTCTTTCATTTGCAAAAGGTCTTGCATGAGAAAAAATTGCATGAAAAAAATGGTAAACTAAATCCAGCATCATTCTTCTATTTGTGCAAGAACTTGTGAAACCTCTTGCACATGCAGAAGCTTGAGAACTGCTATAGAAGCTAGCTATTATAGTACTGTGTGAACTCATGTGCAAGCATTGTAGAACAGTGCTTGAGCTATTTCCCTTCTGATCGTGATTCTTTGAATACAACCCAGTAGCTTGAATGGGATATTTAATAACACATGCTGATAATTAAGTTTTCCAGTTGTAATTAATACTGTTTCTAATTTAATATACAAGGCATCTGGTATTTTTAATGTGGAGTAATCTTAGAGTATCCAGAAATTACTATTAGGTAGCTAGTTAATCGGGAGATGGTGAGAGAGAAGGGGGTCAGAGTTGCAGTTTGTTCTAACTACATTTTCTTTGAAAGTTAAAAATGTGAAATGATGAATCCTTGTTGATAGTGAAACAGCATGCAAGACTTTTCATGCTTGGCTCCTGGAGCACTGATCAAAGTAGCCTTTCTGTGGAATGCTGTTGAGTAAATATTACAAGGATTGCTTGCTCATAAGAGTTGATCATGAGCAAGGGGAATAGTGCATATGTGCCATCGTACAACAGTGGTTACTATAGATGGAGGGTAATGTTGGAGAATGCTTATATATTTCTCAGGTTAATCTCCATGATCCTGTGTGCAAACGTTGCTTCAGTAATAACTTAGACTGGCGAACATCTCAATAAAAGTAATTAACAATTGTAATAAGAGGCATCTGCAGGCATTTGTATCTTGTCTGTTAAACTGCTGTCTTACACAAAAGGAAGAAGGTACTATAATTAGCAGCCATTGGAAGCTACATTTTTATTTAACTGTTGCAAAAGTCTTGATGTTCTGAAAGTTTATTGTTTTTATTAATTCACAAGACAACTGAACTTTCCATACTTTGTGCATGTCCAGGTCAAGAAAGCCACATTTCAGTCCTGTGAGAGGCAGGTTGGTGGGCCAGAGGTAATGCTGCTGTTTTGATATGTGCTTCTGAAGCAGATTTTTGCTATTGTACTGGCACTGAGCAAAATGAAAACCCTCAACAGCAGCTGCTGAGTGGCATTTTCTTTTGGCTGCATTTTAAAATAATTTCATCTCTCACAGCCTCCTGATCTAACACCTTAAAAGGATTTGCACTGCTGCAAGCCTTTGCAGCTTTTCAATTGCTTTTTTCAGCGCATGGCTGGTTGACAAAGTTGCATGAAGATGTTGCCATATATTTGGAGAGAAAGAGCAATTATGAAAGTTTAACTGTACCCTGTTCTTTTTATGTTGTCTTCCTCTCTTTTTCTATTTTTTGTTTTAACTTTCATGTTACTCTTGCATTCTATATAATTTCTTTTTTGCTGCCCAGCCCCCCAGCTACTTTTTCCCTGATACCCATCACTTAGGGGTGTGCAAAGACCCTGTCCCCAAATATCAGTCTGATCAAAGAAGATTGACTCAGCTGAGAGAGCTTAGAGCCAAATTTTTCCTGTCCTAGATCTCTCATTTCATTTGCCATACATAGCAAAACAAAACAGATGGAACATCTTTAACAGATTAAAGCAAAAATTTCCCACAGGTTTTTCAGTCAACAGTCCATTTTCACATAGTATTGCAATATTGTTTATATTGTTTTACATACTTGACACACTGGTGACACAGATAAAATAAAATGTGGAACAAAACTTAATTCTGTGTAATCTGACTATCAAAAATGAAAATGGCATTTTCTTGATTTTTAAGGGACTGGACACTTTGCACTTTAACCACAATATAATTTTGAAGTGGAAATTTTGATACTATCTTCCATGGCAATACATTCTACAAAACCCAATCAGTTGTATTTGCACTACAATTCAAGTATCAAATCTAACAAATTACGTAATGCCATTTTGAAGATCAGTGTAGCATAAAAAGTTATGATTATGACCAACATTTTGTATGAAATTATCTCTCTTTATAATGCAAACAAGATTACTGTTTCATACATGTTTCTATAATTTAACTCCCAAATATGTATTTTAGCATGTGGGTGGAGTTAATATGAAATGGGTTTCTGTACAGAGAACTCTTAGCAACTTAGGACTAGTCCACACAGTTAGAAAGCAGCTTGTTTCTCCATGCAATTTGGTCCCATGTATAGGATTAATGGAGGAACGTATCAAATGCACCAGCAGTGCACATCTTGACTCTCATTCACTGTGGCAATTTCTGTGATTTTTGTCCTTGCACATCCCCAAGTATCATTTTTGAGCACTTTCCATTTGTCATTTTGTTCACCTCTGTCTTTCTTGATCTTCTACCATAAAAGCAGACACAGGAACGTCCTCTGTTAGTGCAGGATGAAGACAATATTAAAAGGCAAGAGACACCTACTGAGGGAATTTTTCCCCAACAAGCAAATGAAGAAATCCAGGCAAAGATTTCTATCACAATTCCTGAGGAGCAGAAATCACTCAAAACATGCCGCCTCTACTCTAGCATTTTTCCTTCTCCACGCATTCCTTTTATGATGTCTTTTTTGGTGATCCTTGCAGTGACTGTATGGTGGCTGGTTTTTTTGTGATCTTGGAAACAGAGGGGCTTATATGAATCACTATCAAGACTAAAGCTCTTCAACTCCTGGCTGAAGCTGTTGTGTCTCCTTCTGTATTAACTCTTCTGTCTCTGTAGTTCAGTCTCCCAGGAAGTCTTTTGAACCTCTTCTTTTTAAAAACACACACACATACACACAATACTTGGAAGAGGCACAGTGGATCATCAGGCAAGCTGCACTACGACAAATGTTGAGGTTTTGCAGTTCCTGAATAATATCAAACTGTGTCAAGAATATATCTGCTCAGGAGGTTTCTAAAATGTTTCGAGCTCTCATGTCTGCATGCATTCAGTATGTATTTCGATTTTATAGTTAGCCTTTGAGTTCAGCAGCTTGATGAGAGAAAAAAGATGATAATTTTCTTTAAAACTCTACTCCATATCTTGCAATACCTCATTGCAAACTTGATTTATAGCATCATATTCTAAAAGAATAAGATAAGCATATAACTGCCATCTGTAATTAAGCAAAGCTCTTCAGGAATAATTCAGAGGTGTGTGCCCATATGGTACAGTATAGAGAATTGGGTTAATTCCTTTAATATAAACTGAAATGCATTTCACACCTCACTACTAAAGATTTTTCACATCTCAATCTTAAAGACATTTCTTTGGAAACTGTGTCCTGCTTATCATATGGCTTCATGGGCTGGGTTAGGATACTAGGAGCAGCCTGGGTAGGAAGTAAAGTGGACTTGCGCACCATACTCTGCCTGACATTGGTGATGAGGGTGGCATATTCTTTTTCCGTCTGCCTTGTGTATAAAACAATACACCAATATGCATCTATTATTGTCTGTCTTGTCTGTATGACTCTCCTTGAGATGAAAGGATTGTAATGTCTAGTTTCTGTCTGGGGTGGGGTTAGGGTGGTAGAAAACCAATAATTTATTGGAAGCAATGCTTTATAACTGTAAAATTAAATTGCTTTCTTGTCATGCTTTCAGTTCTTTCTATGCTTTTCTATTGCTTTATTTCTTTTATCTGTGTCTTTTCTCTATCATAGTTATTGAATTGTTTCACTTTCACTGCAACAGTTATTTGTATGGAATTAACATGTTCCTTAATATGTTTCCTGGTTTTTGCATGTTCGTTTTCATAGTGTATGTGGTTAAGTTGATCTAAACATTTAATGGAGCATTTGTTCAGATTGTAACTCTGACATCTAACTATTTATTTATTAATTGTGTTTGTTTAAACCTTTGCATGTTGCTTGACTTTTGCAGCACCGAGATGTAAACCTCTGGATAGCTATTTGATATCTACATTATTTATATAACTTTAAAACACAAAGTTCAAAGTTTGGTTCTTCATTGATGTATTGTGCTACTAGGGATGGAGGAGAAATTTGTTCAGTTTGCATTTTTATGCGAACTCGCCAAATGCTCATTACCTGAACCTGGAGACAAACTGGAATGCAGTTAAATGTCAATATCTGCACTTTTTCAGAGTTTGCACATTTTTTTAAAAAAAGGCATACAAAAATGCATATAGTACAGAAAAGTGTGCACAAAAATGCATATATTACAGAGATGTGCACACAGGAGTGCTTTATCTTAGGGGAACTGACTATAAAAATGTGTATAATTTTTTAAATGCATACATTTTGAGAAATGCACATGAAATTTTTTGTGTGGACGTCTAAAAATGATTGGCAAACATGTGGAAATAGGACAGAATGAGCTTCATGTGAGAAAACTGAGTGGAATAGAGCTTGAAGGAGTCATCCATCCCTAGTGCTAATATAGGTGAAGGGGTCTTATATCCATAGAATATGTTGAGGAGAATTTACAAATTATTTGAGAGCATAGATATAATACTCAGCTAGAATGAGGAACTAGCAGTCTCAGGTCAGAAGGAAGGTATGTGGTGGTTGATTTGACATACTGGGCACGCTGCTTATTAGCTGATGAGGCAGTGGGAGTGGGAGAGAAAGTTGAGAGAAAAAAGCCAGAGGCAATTTGCATTCCACTGATAAAACATTGGGAATAGATGAATCTACGGACAGACGATGACTTTGGAAAATCATGTTTGTATAGTTGTATGTGCATATGCACTGACAAATGGGAGGAAAGAAAATGGAATAGGTAGTTATGTACATATCTTTCTCTTTGTGACAGTATTGAGTTATAAATTAATTTTACTGTGTGGTATTGTGCACTTGTAACTATCCAGATAAAAATCTGTTTCCTGAAAATACTGCTGAGAAAGAATCAGTTTAGCCAGTGACATGTGGCTTACCCATAATGTTTATGAATTTTGCTTGAACTGTTGTAATAGTTCATTTAGGTTACCTCAGAGCTCTTTGTAGATAAATATAGAGCACTTTGGTAACTTTTCATCCTTGAAAATTATCAGTTCAGAGCCTTCAAAACTTGTACTGACGGAAGTCATCTCCTGTTAAGCCTAAACTAATTGTACATACTGTATTCTGTTTACAGTTGAATAATCTATTCATCGTGAAATAGTTTGTAGAGTGGTTTTGCCATATTTATTTTTAGAAAATAAACACAAGGCTTTCGCCCATAGAAGCTGGTTCTGTAAAAACAGCTTGGCAATATCTTTTCTTGTGGTCTAGCATTTTCTGTACAGAAAGAATGCAAAAACACTAGAGAGAGGGAAGCAGGATAGATACAGTAATACCTTGGATTGAGAGCATAATTCATTCCGGAAACGTGCTTGTAATCCAAAACACTCTTATATCAAAGCGAGTCTCTGGCGGGCGTGAGCGGGGCTGATTTCGGCCCGCTACGCCCACTTGAGGCGAGCGGTTACATCCCTACACTACTTGTCTTTCAAGACCTTGCTCGTTTATCAAGTCAAAACTTTTAAAAAATTTTTGCTTGTCTTGCAAAACGCTCTCAGACCAAGTTACTTGCAATCCAAGGTATTACTGTACCAGGAATTGGACTGAATAGAGGCTGAGAAGGATACTCTCATTTAGGATTAACTGCAGAATTTGGGAGCAGTGAGGGACCTGATAGCTGGGGGAAATGAGAAGAGAGATTATGAAATGTAAATAAGCTGGTGGGAATTTCTGGAATTGTTTCTACTCGTTAATTTAACTTGTTAAAAAATAATAATAGGGGAATGATCAATTGATAGGGGTATTATCCACCAGCAGCTGATGGATCCAAATGGATTCTTTAGAGCCTTTGCTTCCAGTTGTACCAATCCTGTGAAAGCCTTAGCCAGTCTGTGGGATGTGCAGATGACTCAGATTTGGCAACTCAGGGTTGCCAAATGTTGCCTTCCAGTGAATAGAGACTGTCTGATTCCCTGGTTTACCAGGAACAATGGAGCAGATGGGATGATGGTTTGAACTCAAGTGGTAGAAATCTTTGAATGACTCTGACCAAACACAGGTAAAGAGCTCATTCTAGAGCTTACTCTGGGCATGTTCGCACATCATGCCAACCCACCCTGGCAATAAGCCAGGGTGGGTTGTTTGTTGGTGAAACAACCCATGGTGTGCCTGACAGATGATCAGGCTCACAGTGAGTTGTTCGCCCCCTCACTCCCTCCGTCCTTGTTCGTCTTCCCACAGGTATCCCAGGGACACCATGGCAGGACTGATTTGTCTCCCCCCTCCTCGCCATGATCATGAGCCGTTTTCAGCTCGCCTTGGCTTTTTTGCACTTTGCCCTCCCCCCCCCTGAGATCGCGACAGCTGGCTTCACTGCTGGCACCTTGGAGGGGCTGTCAGATCATTTTTTTTAAAAAAATGTACGTGAATAGGTTTGCCCTTTTTTTTTTTGTCACACTTGTGCAACTATGGGAATTTGAAGCCTCAGGTGGGGCAATGAAGTGGGAGGTACCTGCTTCCAAAGTGTAGCAGGTACCAACCCTGAACATTGCGCCAAAGAGGCTCCAAATAGCTTCCCCCCCCCTTTGCTTTCTCTTGACAGCTCCCAAAAGGCAAACAGTCAAGAAAAACCAAAGGCATGAGTGATGTTTGCTCGTAAAAAGGGGTGATGTGATTTACACCCCCTTCACAACAAGATACTCAAACTTTTTTTTACCCTGACAGTCCACAGGCTGGTACACATTTTGCACTCCCCCCCCCCAAGACTAGGTGCTTGGGAAAGTGCATCCCCCCTTTTCTTGGGAAAATGAGTTTTGACAACTAGCTGTAAAAACTCTGGGTTCCCTTTAAAAGGTTTTTTTTGACAGGGCAGTGGGTATTTTTTGTCAGGGATATAGAGCTCACAAGCCAACCTGCAGGAATCGGTCTGGGTTCACACGACACAACAAACCATCATGCTTAGAAACCTACAATGAGTTGTCGTGTCATGCAAAGCCAGACTCCGTGTCAGTGATGATGGCAAAATATATTTCCAACACCGCTGGATCTGTACAGTGTCTTTTAGCAGAAATTTCCCAAGTGGTTCGAGGCCTACTTCAAGAACCCTTGGAAACCTGCTGTGACTTATTTTTAAGCACTTTGAGGATACAACCACTTGCATCTGTTTCAATGTGGATGGCACTAGTCCTGCAGCCCAGTCAGTGGAAGTATCTTGAACAGTGGTTCAACTTTATCAGATGAATTTCAGCTGTTGAGGCCTGCGGACATGGACAAAGTGATTGGAGGAGTGCATACTACCATCTGTTTGCATGACTTTTGCCCCTTCTACCTTATAACATTTTGTAGGAGAGGGCTGACTGGCTGGGCCTAGAACAGGATAAATGCCTTCTTGTCAGAGGGAGCAGCCCAGGCTGCCTTAAATACTATCAGCCGATCACTATTCTTCCTTTTTTAGGCAAGTTGCTCAAGCAGGAAGTGACTAAAATAACTCAACTAATTATTCGATGGCACAGATTCTCTAGATCAGGAGTGGGCAACCTGTGGCCCTCCAGATGTTTTGGCCTACAAGGGCCACAAATTGCCCTAGAAATGGATGTTCTAGATCCATTTCAGTCTAGTTTGCATCCTAATTTTGGCATGGAAATTGTCTTGGTCACCACCCTGGTGGATGAAGAAGGACAGGGGAGTGTAACTCTGTTAATTCCTGGATCTCTTGGCAGATTTCCGTACTATTGATCATGCTATCCTTTTGAATCGGCTATCTGGGATAGGGGTCTGACTGAGGCACTGTGCTCAAATAGTTGTGTTACTACTTAAATGGCTATTGCCTGAAGATGAAGCTGGAATGCTATTGCTCTGACCCATGATACTTGTACTGTGGTTTTCCACAGGGCTCTATCTTGTCTTGCATGCTATTGCTGAGTGAGGTGTAATTAGTATGTAGTAGAAGTGCTGGAACAGTCTTTCTGATCCATAATGCACTGGATGAGGGCCAATAAACTGAATCTCAATCCAGAAAGGATGGAGATACTCGGAGAGTTTGCACGTAATGACAACCCATCAGATTAAAAAACAATAGGTTGTCATACATGAGCAGGTGTGCTGTCTGCAGCATGCCTGCCTCTTCCGCTTTTCCCATACAGCCCACAATTGGCTCCTTCGTAGGATGTGGGGCGTGATGTGAGATCCCGGACTGACGGGTTGTTTAGCCCCTAAACAACCTAGCGGTTTGGGTAAGCACGTCATGCCTCACAACCTACAAGGGAGCAGATTTTGGGTTGTGTGGTAAAAGCACAAGTGGTGGGCATGTTGCAGGCAGTGCGTGCACTCATGCTCAACAACCCATCCATTTTTAAACTAATGGGTTGTCATTACATGTAAACAGGCCCACTGATGGCAAGTGGTTCATCTGTCTTGGAAGGTGGTATTAGACCATTTCTGGATCGGGTTGCACTCCCCGCCACCCCACCCCACGCCAAGAATCGAGTTCACAACATGAGGGTGCTGATAGATCCATCCCTGTCTTCAGATGCTCAAATGGTCTTGGTGGCACGAACCAAATTTTGCCAGCTATGACTGGTGTGCCAGCTACAACCACTCCTGGACAGAGAGCCTGGTCACAGTTACCTATGTTCTAGTAATCTCAAGATTAGACTACTTCAATGTGTTTGAATGTGGGGTGCCTTTGAAGACTATTTGGAAAGTCCAGTAGGTCCAGAATACTGCTGCTAGACTGCTGAGTGGGGCTAGTGGAATATATCATGCCAGTGCTTAACAGCTGGTCTATTTCTGAAATTTAAAGTGTTGTTTTAACCGGTTAAAGCCTCATACAGCTTGGGACACAGGTATATTAAGGATCACATACTCCCTAACAAGCCTGCCCAGGTGCTGAAATTAAAAAGGCTGAAAGTGGCCTTTTTCTAGATGCCCCCATCTTCTGAGAAGAGATGGGTGGTGACCAGGTAAAGGGCATTCTCTGTGCTGGCATCCTGTGTTGAAACTCTCACCAGAGAGGTATGGTTGGCACCAAGTCTCTTATCCTTCTGGCAGCTGGCAAAGATCTTTTTATTTACCTAAGCCTTTACTTTTTTATCTGGTTGTAGTTATCTGCTGCTAACTCCTCTTTTTTGGTCTTTTGCTTTTTTAATGACTTAATGTAATATGTCATTTTTATTGTTTTATCATTTTGAGGCACTCTGAGAGCTCTAATCAAGATTAAAGCAGAATACTAAATCTTACAAATATGATTAAAATAGGGCTTCTGAAATAAGGCAAGCTTAATGGTCTCTCTAAAAGCCTAGAAATAACGTAAGAAGAGCCATGCTGGATCAGATCAAAGTTCCATCTAGTCCAGCATTCTGTCCACACAGTGGCCAGCCAGCTGCCCATGGGAAACACACAAGCAGGTCATGAGTGCAACAGCACTCTCCCACCCATGATCTCCAGCAACCTGTGTACATAGGCATACGGTCTCTGATACTGGAGGGCACTCTCCCACCCATGATCTCCAGCAACCTGTGTACATAGCCATACTGTCTCTGATACTGGAGGTGGCATATAGCCAATCGGGACTAGTAGCCATTGATAGAACATACAATTCAGGTCGGTCTCTCTCTCTCTCTCTCTCTCTCTCTCTCATGCACACACACACAATACATTACTAATGATGTTTTGCCCTATACCTCCCATCAGCCCTTCCCCATAGCCAGTGGTGAGGGATGATGGAAGTTGTAGGCCAAACATTTGGACAGATGCAAGTTGCCCACCCCTGCATTACTATATGTTTGTGTGTGCAGATACGCCTCTTTTCCTTTGTGCTCAGTTTCCCTGCACCCCACTTCACTTCATTGGCTACCACTTCTGAGAGTAGGAAAGTGCGGAACATAATGATGATATTGCACTGTACATTTTATTTTACTACATGTTACTGTGGGAGAAAGGAACAGGAGACATGGGGCTGCTGATTTCAGCAACAGCTACATGATTGCCATACTATCTAGTTCAACTCTTATTTACCAAGACTTTAATAATAATAGATACCTTAACACAGACAAAATGTTGCCTGTGTTGTGGTGTGTGTGTGTGTGTGTGTGTGTGTGTGTGTGTGTGTGTGTGTGTATAAATAATTCTAAGTTGGTGTCATGTAAATTCATTGCAATTTACCTTTTAGTGTGATTCCTTTTTCAGGTAAATATTGCTATGCTGATTTCAACAGTCTCCTTAGTGCTAACTACTTTCTCCCAAGAAGCTACTGTATCTATGTCTGGCCATTATTGTAGCAATGCAGCAGGCTTTGATACTAATTGTAAAACTATATGAAACCTGAGAAGAGCATAACCAGCTAGAGGATATTTATTTTGCTATGAGATTTTATGCCATATCTAAGTGTTCTTCTTTTCTCATACATTACAGAAAGCTAAGAACTGTCTCTTGTCAATGTGAACCATGTGGGAAGTTGCATTACTCATAGAGACATCTGATTTGGCCATGGTCACACATGCCCTAGTTACATCCCATTTGGAGTACTGTAACACACTCTATGTGGGGCTGCCTTCGAAAACTGTTCAGAAACTTCAACTGGTCAAGAATGCTGCGGCCAGGTTGTTGACCTGTGCCTGTTACAGGAAGCATGCAACTCTCTTGTTACAACAGCTTCACTGGCTACCGGTCTGTTAAAAATACTGGCTATGATCTATTAAAGCCCTATACAGCTTGGGGCCAGGCTACCTGAAAACCGCCTTCTCCCATACAAGCCTGCCTGAGTCCTAAGATCTTCTGGAGATGCCCTTCTTTCGAGACCGCTGCCATCAGAGGCAGCCACCCGAGAGAGGGCCTTTTCAGTGGCCAGTCCCCGACTATGGAACTCCCCCCCCCCCCAAAGGAGGCTAGGTTTGCTCCCTCTCTGCTGTCCTTCTGCTGGCAGACAAAGACTGCTTTATTTAAGAAGGTGTTTAGCCTGTAAGTGGTCTGGCTGGATGGGTGCTGTTTTTAATAATATTTTTTCTGTAATTGTTATGTTTATATTGTATGTTAATGTATTGTTTTAATCAATTTTAATTGGTTCTGTAAACCATCTTAAGTTCCATTTTTTAGTAGAAAGGTGGGGTACCAATAAATAAATAAATAAATAAATAGTGCCCATTGGATTTCTGGAAACAGCACAGAACTCCATTTAAATGGAGCACTTTTTAACTGAAGATGTAAAATGATCTTCTGAAGCTACATTAGTACATATTTCACTCTTTGAGCTTAACTCTGGGTGTTTGTAATATATTTACAAATGCTTTTGCTAGACTAAGTAAAGTTATTTATTATTGTAAATGCTTGCTCCTCTACAAAGGGCAAAGGCAACACATGAAATGAGCATTCTGTAGATCCATAAAATATATGTTCTTTTATCCTGTTTGTAGTACATTGCAAGAGTTTTGTTTTATTGGTTTTTTTATGGTTGATTCTAGAATGGCTTGGTTATTCAAATAACTTGATTAATAATTTCATTCCAAATGGTTCAGCACCATTAAAGATAAAGTTGTGGTAACATAGAAGCTAGTAGAAATTGATGTCACTGCCCATCGTCCCTAAAACATTTCTAACTGTGTCCAGTTGATTTTAGTATAATGTACTTGCAACTCAGAATGACTTTAATCAATGTAGCAAACTGTATAAAACTCAATTCACTTTTTCCTTATTTTAGTTTCAACTTAGAATTAGTTTGGTTTTTTGTTTACTGCCTGGTCACTTCAGAGATACAAATACATCTGGTACTCAGTTCATTAACAATTTCAAAATCTACCCAATGTATTTAGATTGACTAATTGCAGTTATAAACTAATGGTAGATCTTGCTGTGTTTGCTTCAGAGCCTTATCCTGTAAAAACAATAGAATGAAAAGTTGTGTTAAATGAGGGATCTCTATTTTCTGCTTCATAATACTACTTGCTCAAGTACATTGCCAGCCCTGTTGAGACTGGATGTTTTTCATCAGTTGGTCTGTGGAATTCTTGCTGGTGAGTGTGGTACATAACTCCTACTTAATTGCCAATTGTGCACTTTTAAGCACTTGTCAATGTGTCTGCTTCTGCACATACTCAATATCGGGGATAACCTAATACTAATAATGTATAGCATGAAATAATTACAAATTCAGCTGATTATTAGAATTTCTGTTAACTAGAGATTTTTAATATTCAGATTGGAATATTTATGATTGTGCAAATTTTATCAGAATAATGCATACCTGAGCAGCTGCACTGTTTTAGTCACTTCTTCTGGAGGTCTTTCAGCTTTGGGCATAATTGAAATTTATGTGACTGAACAAGGCAGATTTAAAGGTATTTTACTTTTAAAGTATCTAAATAATAAAGAAGGATGAACCCCTGCCACTTTTGCACTGTATGATATTAGTTTATCCCCTAATTGATTTTTTAAATTTATTTTGGTGCTACATTTATATACACTTTCTTCCTCATCCAAAAGCCTACCAAGAATGACCTTCCCCATTCACTACAGTGTCAAAGAGTGTACCACACACACTGCAACGATGTGCACTTGAAGCTGTCAACAAAATAGAAGTGACACCGGAAGCCCTCACATATACATGATCTCCATGTGCAACATTGAGGTTCTGTTGTGCACAAAGAGCCTCTGGATATGTAACTTTGAAATATTAATATAACAACCAGTTGGCATTATTCAACTGTCCTCAGGCTGTGGCTTGCACAGATACCCAGGGAACACTGCATCTTATTTCTTTTTTCTTTGAAAATTATATATGTTTGTGGCTTTAGCAAAACTGCTGCAGTATTCTATGCCAGTGTGGTCAAAAACCAACAGTCTGATACCTTAGAGGATATCCGCTTAGTGGTGTTTTCAGCATCTAAAAAAATCAGGCCATTTGGGTTTTGATTTATTTAGGGTTTTTTTTTTTTTTAAGTGCCAGCATCTTTGTTTTGTTGTTGTCGTTGTTTGAAGCTTGGTAAGATCAGACATTCAAGTTTAAGCACCAATACAGATGTGTTGGTATAAAAGAGATGGCCCAATTGCTAGCTTGTTGTCCATATCTGGGTCCCAAATATTTTGTGTGATCCCCTAGGAATTCTGGACTGCTGCTCTGGATATAATAGCAAGGCCTCTTTTCCTTTAACTAGCTTCTACCTCCCCTGAGTCAGGCTCTTAAAGGGGACTGGTCCAAACTTTCCTGGAATCTATGCATCAACCCTGAGTAGCAGAGTAATAATGCAAAGGGATCTTTAAGCTTAAGAGGTTGGCAATATCTAATATAAAATACCAAACCTTTGTATTTATGTACAACAATAACATGAGATGACCTCTCAAAGAAACTGACCTTTGACTGGTGCAATCAGGTGACAAGAATAAATTATTCCTACCTTCTGATCTTATCATGCTTCTCCTCCTCCCATTGATTTGCATGTGGCTGACCATTTGCAGCTCTTGTTTGCTTTATAGATGTCATTTTAGTATGTTTATTTCTGCCATTATTCCCAGTCAAAATTGTATTTTGTTGTAGACATTTCCCAAGCAACATTTGGCAAAATATTTCTAATGCAGAAAAAATTCTGAACCTTCCAGTGAAATCAGTTTGTTCAAGGCTTTCAGGATCAGATTTCTGGCTGATTAAAATATCAAAGTCAGTTTACTACCAAATTCCCAGCATATTCCCAGAGAGCCTCCCTACTTCAGTAAGGACTCAGAGCTAGAACTGGGCATAGAGCTCCAAATACTGGTGCAAAAGGGCACCTTATCCATGGAACTACTCACAACAACTGCTATTGGCTTGGTGTTATGGAACCAATCCTAGAGGGAATGTTGCTATATAGCACAGAAATACCAGGCAATGGGTGTGGAAGGGGGGAAGTTAGGGGCACAACGACTATGCACTTAGTGCAGCATCCAAAGTGCTATGACAAAAGCCCATCCTTCTAGCTACAGCATATATTTGTATGTGCCGAAAGCTGTAGCAAGGGGGTCTCAAAAGCCAAATGGAGCATATCTGGGCAGTTTACCCTACCTTGATTACATAGGATCCTGCTTTAACTATTGCAGTTCAAGCAAAGGATTGTGCCTCAAAGATCAGCCCTTTGGATAGAATCCTGCAGCCCATTTGGTTACCCAAATTTTCAGCATGAAATGGAAAGCTCACAATATATCAGCATTTAAAACAAGATAACGGTGGAGAGTTTTTCTGCCAGTGACCTATAACTTGCAGGTTTTCCACCTTGAGGTCTTTTTCTTTTAAAGCGGGATATAAATCTAAGTAATTTTACTGAGTTCAATACTGCTTAGTCCCAAGTAATTGTGCATAGGATTGCAATCTAAGTATAGTCCTATTTGCAAATAAATAGACAAAAGAAAAAGAATGCTAAATTTAATTGGTGATATTAGTGGCCTGGTTAACTCTGAAACATAATAGTACATAAGGAATAAGATACTTAAAAAACACTTTTTGCATGTACTTGAATTGTAAGTGCATTTGCAAATACCAAGAAGCAAATGATCTGCCATATACAGGGCAGAAATAAATAATTTCTTCTTAATTTAGAGGAAATAAGTGATCCTTAGGCTGCAATCTTATGGCATCCCAGGGGCCATAGGATTTATCGAAGAGAGAGGTCTACCCTTAAAGATGTAGATCCAGCCTCTGATGCCACCCTCCCAGCCCCTTCAGAAATCTCCACAGCCCTTACCTCTCCATTGGAGCACCGAAGTCGGAGAGGGGGAAGGCAAAGCATGCCAGGGATGGACCAATGGGTGGTTTTGTCCACAGCTCTATTAGCCCCCAAGCCAAACTGGCTCCTGATCTATGCCAACCCTGGAGCTGACATAGATCAATTTCCTCCTATTGGTTTCAATGGAAGGGGATTTTTTTTTTTAAAAAAAGAACTGGCTGGGAAGAGAAGAAAACAATGGAAATACTGATCCTCCCTCGCTTCTGTCCTGCTGGTATGAGCCTGGCAGGGCTTTGGATGCTTCAGAGGCTCTGAGGTTGGAGCTCTCTGCAACTAACAATAGGATTGCTCTGTGAGATATTGTTTATCATTAGATTTTCCTTCCTCTTACTTAATAAGGCAGAGAGCATGAATAATTAATGTTTCATAATCTGTTGCTATATAATCACCCACTGTAAACATAAAATTTATAATTCTGTTGATTGCCTGACCAATCATTCTTACCACTTAATGTGAAAATTTTACCCTAGAAAAATATCCTTCCAAACTGCAATCCATGATTTGGATATGTGGTTCTCTCCCTTCTCCTGCCCCTCCCCCATTACAAAATATCTACTTTTGGCTGTTTGGGGGTAGGCTAACTGTGCACATTTTCTAGTCTTGTGCATGTTTTAACTCTTGTCTTTTCTTCTGTTACTATTCCTTTCCTTCAAGTTCTAGCTAGAGGGCTCGCAGAGATGTATGAAGACCTAGTTGAGAACTTTCTAACAGGCGCATGATGGAAGACAGAATAGCACCAGCCTTGGTTAAATCCTCTGGCTTGGCACAGTCTTCCAAAGTATCTCAGGTGCTATGGACACACTTGCTTTCTTTTAGGAAGTCTGGATTTCTTTGTTTCGCACCATCTTTGTATTGTTATTTACTTTACAGTAAAAGTTCAAAGGCGTTGGTATTGCGGAGTTGATGTTGCCCATAACAACTGCAGCATTTCTGTGATCAGATATGACATTCAGACAAACACAATTGTAAATGGTTAAATAATGAGTGTGCTGTCGTGAAACTGCAGTGTGATTTCTGAATGTGGTATATGTTTGTCTGGGATTCTCTTGGCATCAAGTCTTACAAATCAGCCAGTTATGCTGTCTCCGTTAAAGTTAAGCCTGAACTTCTGCTATGCTGGGAGCTTCAGCAGCCAAGATGGCTCCTAGAGTTATGCATAAAAATGTGTATCCCAACTCATTAGAACTTTGGTCATAAGTAAAAGGTATTGCTTCCAAAATAACAGTTTGAGGAGACAAGTTCTCTAAAGTACTATCAAATGTTTTTCTAATATAGCTTCAGGACAGATACAATTTTTCAAACACAATATACAAGAATTAGTGTGTGTGTGTGTGTGTGTGTGTTTTCTCTATGCAAAGTGTTTTAAAACAAGCATAATTTGCAACAAGGTGAAGGCCTCCCTTTCATATTTTATTTTTTAAAAGGACTTAACTGCTTTAAAAATGGACCTAATACAGCTACATAGAGGTCTCAGTGTGACACAAGCTGCAGCCGTGCTCCATATGCCAGTGAGGACTTAGCTAGTGTGGGGCTTTCTAGACTGGAAAAGCTGTTGTGGAGTGTAGATTGGGGCTACAGCACTGGAAGGGCAACCCTTTTCTCCTGTACTATTTTCCTGATTTAAATCTGATACCCCAAACTGCTGCTAGCTGTGGAGGGTGGAAAGATAAATATAAGATGGGTACCTGTCTCTTTCCCCACCATGGTTAGTAGGAACTTTATGAGGAGTGCAATTTAAAATCGGGGAATTGGCACTGGGAGAAAGGGCTAACCTCTGCTTCCCCATGGTTGCAGCCCTGGTCCGATGTGGGGGCCCTGTGATTTTAAGTCTTTAAAAAATCCAACAGGTGATCATATCGGATACTCATGGTGATCCCCAATGAGTGTCTGTTTTACCAAGCTGGCAGTGATCTCTGAATGTCTCACCTCCACCACCAGCAGCATTTTTCTGCTAGCAGAGACAGAGGGGAAAGCAGACAAGTGGTTGAAGGCATCCAGTGATATCCAGTCCCCAGTTTGTTAAAAGGCACAATTGCCATTAAGGTGCTGGATATTACTACAGTAAGGAGCTGCAGTAGCTCTGTACCCTTTGATAACAGTTGGACCATGGCAGGCCCCTCTGACAAAGAGGGAAATATATGCAGCTGTTCCACCCTGGCCACAGAAGATCTTCTGTCAGGATATGAAGTGCTGTTGATTCCAGTGTGTTGAGCTGCCTGGGACATTTTGAAAGCATTAGAAGTGCTAATCTTCTGTCATCACATTGATTTCAATAGATTGCATATCGGGCCTTTCATGAGACCTGTGCTGAATTTTGCTATGTTTCTAGATGCAGTGCACCCTGTTCCTAATCCTTTCTGGCCTTCTTTGTGTATTCATTTCTTTTTAGAGTATGTGCGACTCTCCCTTCAAAGAGGATGCAGATGCAGTGGCAGAGGGGAAAAATATTACCTCTCACTTTGAATGGGAGGTCTCAAAGCACTCAGTAGGCTTTAGTGAGAGCCAAATGTCAACCACATGGGAATCTACACAAACTCATAAATCTGACACTTCTATAAGCAGCAAGGAGGAGGAGGGTGCTGCTGCTCTTGTTGAGAGTGAGGAAGACATAAGGTGTGAAAAGGGATTTTACTCAGATGTGGAAAAAGAGGCTGAGGATTCAAAGCAGGCTGAGGTGGAAATATCTGTAATCCCTGTTTCACCTTCACTGAACCTCCATGAGCAAGAGGAGGAAGCCTGTGATGTTGAAGAAAACAAACAAACAAGCGAGGCACTTAGAAAGCTAAATGGAGAATGTCACAACTCAAACATTGATAATGAATTTCCTGACCTCATTCGCTGTTTCCAGGTAGTAACTTTGAACTCAGAACATCTCCTCTCTTTGCAGTCTTCTCGGCTACATTTTCTGGAGTCAATCTGCAAAACACTGCAGCAAGCATATGCCACAAATCCATGAAGAAGGATTACCGTATGTTTAGATGGCCTGAAATCATTCCCCAAACTAATTGGCTACATAATCTCCTACAGTCTGCAAAAATTATTTCTCTCCTTTTCATCCATTTATAAAATAGATGTGTCTTAATTAAAGAAAACAAAAGTTTTCTCTTCCTTCAAGCAGAATGTACTGTGAAGAAAAGTAAACACAGAGATCCTGAAGGCATTAAATTTAATCAGATAGAGCTAAATGTCTGCTCTGTGTTGTGAATGCATTGCAGAAGATATTGAACTAAAAGTAACTATAGCCTCCAATCTTACTTTTTTAAATAATAATAATAATTATTATTATTATTATTATTATTTATTTATTTATTTATTTATTTATTTTTAGAATTACAACAACAAAACGTAACACTTCAGGCCTGTAGTCATCAGATTTGGAAATCTTCTGGAAAACACTACCCCCTCCCCCCTAATCACAATATTTGTTTGCCTGCTTCAGTGTTCCTGACTTAATCCCATATGCTAAAATTTTGAATATTTAATCTGGTTATAAGGTGGTAAGTGTCAGACTTTGAAAAGGTGAAGGGAACATGACTGAATGGGATTGGGATGAGCCTTGTGGTGCTTTTACTAATGGTACTTTCTCTTTTAATTAATTGTCAGGTGGTGGCACAGCTGATTTTCCTTTTCCTATTACTCTTGAGATTTGAATATCCATAGAAGATGATCCGACACAGATTTAATAGAAGCTACTGGACTGCACACATTTCATACTAGCAATATTGTATTTGCACTTTCTCTATAGGTTTCCCGCATATGATTTAAATCCATCTAATTTCTGAATAAATTAATAAAATAAAGTAATAAATACTAGCATAGAGGTAGACTTGAGCTCCACCTATTCATAGATTAGTTTGACAGTTGAATGAGTGATTAATTCTAAAACATGCTTTGAGTACAAACAACATAGCAATTGAGATGTATGCATTGAGTCCATTGTGCTTTTATCAGACCAGTATCGGAATGGTTGTCAGTAATATTGTTAGAGTATAATGGTGCTAAATGTCCTTTGTTTCTAAAATCCTGTTTTGTAGCCACCGCTTGTGAAGACTCAGACAGTTACAATCTCCGATGTGTCCAACACCGTGAAAAGTGAAATTCCAACTAAAGAAGTTCCTATTGTCCACACAGAGACCAAGACTATAACTTATGAAGCTGCACAGGTAGGATGTTCCATATGTGATGTTGCAGTGTTAGTACAATGTTTTGAATAGAAGTTAGTAAATCCAAGAGGTTTAATGCATAAAGTTCAAAATAGTCATTTGATCATATCTAAAAGGTGGGCAACCTTGGGAGATCTGAGGACCATTTTCCCCCACTGGACCCCCCTGTGCCCTCTCACAGGTACTGAAAATAGAGGCAGGGAAATAATTTTTTAAAGCTTCATTATTTGGGCCCCTTATGAACTAGAATATAATCAACAACACTGGATCCCCTGGATGAGGTGAAAGTATATTCACCCCAATTATCACCACTAGAACCATTTACAATACATAGATTGTTTTTGTGAACAAATTGAAGTAGCCCCAATCCTGCAGAATAATGTGAGAGTCCTTTGAATGCTGAAGGCATTACATTAAAAAGAACAATACTTTTTAATGTTATGTATTTTTTGTATCTTGTTGGTGGTCAGTTGACCGTAAATAAAGTTAATTGCATATTTGGGCCCCAGAGCGCCCAAGGTTGGTGTTATGTAGCATTTAGATTGTGGCCAGTATACTTACACAATGCTCATGGAAGTCATAAAAAGGGGAAGAAAAATGCACATTATCAGGAGATGTTCAAGTGTAGTGATTTGAACTCTGACCTTTAGATTGGTACACAAGTCTTAAAACCTATTACATTAACTCCAAAGCAAGATTATGGACCTAGTAAAGGGTCTTGCTTCTAAAAGATGAGTGGCAGCACTTAACAACCCTCTTGTCCTCTTAGTTCCTGACTCTTGGGGGAATTTAGTGGATTTAGGAAATCCTTCCTATCATGTAGATATAGACTGTGCCTGGTTACATTTCAAAATTGAAGGCCACTTGTGGCCTCTGGAAAGGCGGTTAGTCTCTGCTTCATTCTCATGCATTAGTCATAGATCTTGTGTGCATGTGCATGCATGCACAAGAGACTGGACAAATCCTTAGCAACCATAAGCATCTCCTTTGGGAGACCCACCTCTCACTTGGCGTAGCAAAATAAAATAGTACTGCTCTGGAGAGCATCCAAGTTAGAAAATAGCACTTATAATTTATTAACATTTGTTCTCAATGGCTTCAGATTTATAGAAGCTCTGAAAATCAAGATGTTGTTTGTTTTTAGATGTGAACATTTTGCCCAGATGGGATCAACTTGTTCTTGCCATTTTTAGTGTCTGTTTTGTTTTCTTTGTGACTGAAACTGGCAGTAAGATATCCTTTTTTGCGCATGCTGTAATATTGAACCATGTTCCCCAAAGCGAAGTAGTATCAGTGTTTAGTACAGCTGTCACAAGCTTAGTGGATCAATGGAAAGATCAGCTGTCCCTTCTCTTGATACAATTGTTCCCTGGCACTTTCTAACTAGGCAGCAGAACTGGTTCTTTCCCAGGTTTAACCAGGATCTCTGGGATATACACTGCATGGGAGATAGCTGGAGCATAGATGGAGGAAAGCTCAGGCCAAATCCAGTTGAACACAACTTGGAACTTATCATAAAGTCTATGCTGTGGCAGTGATAGTGGTGAAGAAGAGAGTCTTCATCACCACCACCACCACCATTGCATCTGTTCAGATTGCATCCAGTGGAGCTGTTTCAACTGTAGTGATGGGGTTGTTAACATCCTTGTACCCAAGAAAGAGAGGGCTATTAACAGCCCATTGTGGCCAGTTTGGTAGACATTTTGCAGATAGATTAACTCTGACCAGGACTCCATGGTTTCTGTAGGTCACAAGAGGGTGTAGAATATACCTGCTTGTCAGGTTTTGATTTACCATTACCCAAGGAAGCAGGCAAGATCCATGGAGACTTGAGGCCTACAACATGCTCATTGACTGATGGTTTGTAAAGGCCACTCAGACTCATCTAAATAAGCTGGTGACTGCTGTTGTGAGTGTATCAATGGAATATTGAAATGCTATATTGAAAGAGGCAGTGATTTCTCCTTAATTGGAAAAAAAAATCCACTGTTGGATCTGGCAGTATTAGTAAGGTGATTTTAGTAGGCAGTGGTCACAGAGCTCCAGTTCTGAGCAGTTTTGGGGACTGCAAACTCTTCAGTTACCCTTGTGAGTGGTCTGTATTGAGTTGGACCGGGAAAGTGTGACCCTACTCATTCTTGATGTTTCATACACTTGATCATCAAATACTTTTTGAAGTTGAAGGTTGCTTCTCTCCTGCATGGCTGGCCAGTATTGGAAAGTAGCAGTGGATGACTACTGCCCTACCCTTTTGGGATGTAGACTGTGGCATATCGCAAAGTTTCATCTGTGGTCCCTCTGCTTTTTAATATTTATATACAGCATTCTGTTAGATCATTCAACAATTTGGATGTAGCATCATCAATGTTCTGGTGACACACAGCTCTGTTCCCCCGCCCCCCATCAAATCCAGAAGTAGCCAGGTCTCCCCTGAATGTCTGGATGCAGTTTTATGGACAGACCAAGAGTTAATAAATTGAAACTTAATCCACACAAGACAGAGGTTTTGATGGTAAAGTGACCCAGAGGTGAGGGGTTAGTGAGTTTATCTGTCCTTGACAGAGTTTTCACTCCCCTTGAAGGAGCAAATATCCAGTGCTGGAGTGTTCTCAACCTTGGCTTGCAACTTGATATCTGGTGGCAGCCATGGCAAGGAATGCTTTTTCCCAGCTTAGACTGGCAACCTGGCTGCACCTCTTCCTCTCTCATAAGGGTCTCGCTCCAGTCATGCATGCTTTATTCCCATTTCTGTATTTAGAATATTTCTTAACTGCCCTTCATCCACAGGATTCCAGGGCGATGTACAAATGTGTGAATAAAACTATTCACACAAACAAATACACACACACACACACACACACACACACACAACCATATAATACAAACAACAAATAACCATAACAGAATACAACAAACAATTAAGCAGAATAAAAACAGGCTAAACACATAAATACAGAATAGAGTGGTGGGCAACTCGTGGCCCTCCAGATGCTTTGGCCTACAGCCCTAGCTAAAAAGTCAGCTTTTTTCTTCCCTTAACCTTCCCAGCCCCTCACGCCAAACCTTCTTCTTGTAACATCTTACCTGATGAAGAGATCTGGAGATCTCAAAAACTTTCACATGTTTGGATCTTTTGGTTGGCCTAATCAAGGCCTGTGGCTTACGCTGGCTCAGCTTGTCTGAGTGTGGAAAGCTAAGCAGGGTCAGGCCTGGTTATTACTTGGATGGGAGACCCCTCCTCTGGTTTCCTGCATTGAGCAGGGGGTTGGACTTGATGGCCTTGTAGGCCCCTTCCAACTCTATGATCCTATCCTATAAGGTTACACAATGGATTTTGGGATTTCGCTTTGGGCCAACACGGCTACCTTTGCTTTTTGAAATCCCTTGACTTCTATTGGAAGCTGCTTCCATCTAGTGGTCACTCTGAAGGTATCACACTTGGCATTTCAGTAAGTTTTACATAACCTTTAAAGTTATTTACTAATAACTCATAAAGAATCTGTACATGAGGAAGTATCTCAAAGTGAGTTGAGGTAACATGAATGTGTGTGAAGGCAGACTTTAGAAAAGTTGGTATTGATCTTGCAGTCTGAGGTGGCAAAGCAGGGCAAGCATCAGCTTGCTGAAAGAGTCTGTGCATAGCTAATTATATTCAGTCTAATGTTACCATGGTGACCCCCAGAATTTTTTTTTAATGTTGTACACTACACACATGCATACACACAAGACTTTGGCATCACTATTTCGGTGTGGCTCAGATGCTTTGAGACATTAGGCACATAATGGCACAAGATTTTTAATGCATCTTGCTGTTTTTTGGTATCTAAATGAGGTTGAAATGTTGCACTGTGCTACCTAAGCACATTTTGTGTAACTATCTAGTCATATTGGTTGAGAGATTAGTTTGAAAATGTGATTGGAGAGTGTAGTTTCCCAGGTGGTACTTTTATGTAGCATTAGTCAAGGATTGGGGAAATAGTGACAGTGACATGGAGAGTACTGTATCCCAGCGGTCACCAACATGGTGCCTGTGGGGACCTCCAGTGACACCCTCGAGCTCTCCCCTCCCTGCCCCCTTGAATAAACCATTTAAAGAAAAACCTTGGAAAATGTTAGGGCAGGCTTCTTTTATTTATTTATTTATTTCTTATATTTATTAATCGCCCATCTGGCCGGTCACCCGGCCACCCTGGGCGATGTACAATTAAAATACAATAAAACAATACAATAAAATATAATAATAATTAAAACAATATAAAAAGTTCTTTTAAAAACCTAACCCACCCCATATTCCTGCCTGAACAGCCATGTTTTTAATGCACGGCGGAAGCTCATCACGGAGGGGGCATGGCGAAGGTCACTAGGGAGGGAGTTCCATAATGTGGGGGCCGCCACAGAGAAGGCCCTCTTCCTAGTCCCCACCAGCCTGGCTGCTCTGGCTGATGGGATAAGGAGAAGGCCGTCCGTGGCAGACCTTGTTGAGCGGCCTACTTGATGTTGCTGGAGGCGCTCCTTGAGATAAGCTGGGCCGGAGCCGTGTAGGGTTTTAAAGGTCAAAAACAACACCTTGAATTCGGCTCGGCAAGCAACTGGTAGCCAGTGCAACTCATTAAGCACTGGCGTGATGTGATCACGCCGGCGGCTGCCCTTAATCAGGCGAGCCGCCGCGTTCTGTACCAGCTGAAGCTTCCAGACCGTCTTCAAGGGTAACCCCACGTAGAGCGCATTACAGTAGTCTAGGCGAGAGGAGACCAAGGCATGAACCACTGATGGGAGCAGGTGATTAGGAAGGTAGGGGCGCAGCTGCCGTATCAGATGGAGTTGATACAGCGCCGCCCGGCTCACAGCTGCCACCTGAGCCTCCATGGACAGCTGGGAGTCTAGAATGACCCCCAAGCTGCGGACCTGGTCCTTCAGGGGTAGATGTACCCCATTCAGCACCAGGTCAACATCCCCTAACCTTCCCTTGTCCCCCACCAGAAGTACCTCGGTCTTGTTGGGGTTCAGTTTCAGCATGTTCCTTCCCATCCAGCCAGCCACTGACTCCAGGCACTTGGACAGGGTCTCAACGGCCAACCTCGGTGAGGACTTAAAACAGAGGTAGAGCTGCGTGTCATCCGCATACTGATGACACTGCACCCCAAACCTCCTGATGATAGCTCCCAGCGGCTTGAGGTAGATGTTGAATAACATCGGGGAGAGGATGGAACCCTGCGGCACTCCACAAGTGAGCAGCCGAGGGTCCGAAGCCTCCTCCCCGAGAACTACCCTCTGATACCTTCCAGAGAGGAAGGACCGGAACCACTGCAATACAGTGCCTCCCAAGCCCTCCAGACGGTCCAGGAGGATACCGTGGTCAACGGTATCAAAAGCCGCTGAGAGATCGAGGAGGACTAGAAAGGAGCATTCGCCCCTATCCAAAGCCCTCCTCATATCATCCACCAAGGCGACCAAGGCCGTCTCCGTCCCATGTCCAGTCCTGAAACCCGACTGGCACGGATCCAAATAATCTTTCTTTCTCTCCCTTTCTAGCCCTGCTCTTTCTCTCCCCTCTACCCCTTTGCCTTGCTATTTCCACCTCCCTCCCAGCCTCTAGCCTCACTATTTCTCTCCCCTGCACCTCTTTAGCTCACTTTTGACTAGCCAAGCCCCCACGGCAGCCATTATGTGACTAGCCACATCCACTGTGGGAGCCATTTTGTGATGGTGCCTACAGCTGCTTCTCAAATTCCCAAATGTGCCCACAGGTCCAAAAAGGTTGAAAACCCCTGCTGTGTCTTATGAGGTATATCCCGTTCCTAATTCATGCAACATGGAAAACATAGTATTGGTGTTAGCGACCACAGTGGACTAGGGATATTGTTATTGTACCAGACATTTTGAGGCCAATGCAGCTAACCTGGTCATGGAGTGAAGTGTGATGTTGGTGAGCTACAGGCTTATTGCTTGCCAAACAGAGTTCTTAGGGGGGCAGCTGCTATGGATCTCAATACTGTATTGGCAGCAGGCCCAATGTGAAAAGTAATGCCCAATTTCAGTTTGATGTTGTGCCTTGGCTGCCTGCCACCATCTAAGCAGAGATTTCCCAGCTACACATGCTCTCATCTGGATATTGAACTAGTTGGTTAGGTTTGCCCGCAAATACCAGTTGTATTCCAAAACTAATTGAGAACACTGAAGGGAAAAAACAGATTATAACACAAATGGCACCAGAGCTGTGCAATTACAGCAGAGATCTTTTTCAAAAATCTACACAATGCTGGTTGAAAAAAGAAGCTGTTTCCTCGATGTCTCAGCATCTGCAAAGTGCTCTCCACTTTCTATTTTTCCATGTGAATAAAAATTCAGAGCCAGAGCTGCCCATCTTCTCTACCAACAAAATTGTGCCTCAAATTCAGCAAAAGAGGGATTGTTACTGTTTTGAGAGAGAACCTCCAAAACATTTTGACAAGTACCATTTCTCTTGTATTCTGAAAACACTAGCTGTACCCTGTGTCACATTAATGCAGACTTGATTAGTAATGTGAAAGTCCTTAAAAATTTAGCAGCAGTCATCTAGCTCATTACACTTTATCAGTGTGGCCTTTTTTGCTGCACACATTACTTGCCCTAGATGAGCAAGGATATTATTTATACTTTTATGTATCTCTGCCATAGACTGATGATGGCAGTGGAGATTTAGACCCTGGAGTTCTGCTAACTGCTCAGACCATCACTTCAGAGACCACCAGCAGCACTACCACTACGCAGATTACAAAGGTAAAGACAATACTGACAAGTGTGTGACTTCACTGATAAGCTATCTGCTTGTCAAGGAATGAGTTGTACAAGTATAATCTCCTTCTGTCTACCTTTGGGTGACCCCTTTCTAATAGGACTGGTAGCATGTGCAAACTCCATTGGAGTTTACTGGTTGTAGGGCTCATTCATGCCCCCTTCTTTTCCTTGTTCTGTCAGTGCTCTGATAGTACACAGGAACCAGTGATGCCTCATGAGGGTTTTCTGCTTGGACAAGCACCACCCAAGATACTCGCACATAAGATTTTTTTCCTCCTGTTTTCATCTTCTTTCCATACCTTGTAGCAAGTGTTCCTGTTCGTATGGAAATGAACGATTTATTTGTTTATACATATATTCATACTCGACTTTTCTTCTATCATGGAACTCAAGGTAGCATACATAAGAGTCCCCAGATGGTCTCCCATCCTGGCACTGACCAGTCTCTGATCTATCTAGCATGAGGAAAGAGGCATGCGTAGCAAAACCACTTTGGACACCTCTCAGCTCAGAAGTCTTTTTCCAAGCTAGTTGCAGATATGTTTTCAAATTTGCGAGTTACTCATAGGAGTCTTGTGTCATTAAACTAAGAAGGCCTCTTATGTTCCATCACATGTCGACATTCCATTGGCTGCAGAATGACTAGTCAGGCCGGTTCTGTTAACTCTGAATCCCAAACTAGTATCTCCTCCAAACCTATGCCAAAGATTTGTGCCAGTTTTGTGTCACAAATCCTGAGCTTTGTGCTGCCGCCCACAGTGGTGTACTGATGCATCAAATACGGGTTCATAGTTTACACACACAAAAATCAACGTTGTCATATTGTCAACATTACCCTTCACTGTCAATATTGCCCTTAATTTCCCTCTCTCTCTTCTATGTGTATGCCTCTTTGACTGTTTGCTTGATTGTTTGATTGCTGGGTTCCTGGGGTTTATAAGCTATTGTTCACCCTGGGTGAGAGACAAGGGCTAAGGGCTTGTACACTAGAGCTGCTTCTTCTACCCATGGTGGGAGCCTGTGGAAGCTAGAAATGGGATGCCCTCTGGGTGAAAGCCAGTGGGAGAAGAGCTTGCAGCACTCCAGGTGAGAGATGGACTGAGTATGAAGTAGTTGTTTTTCTATGTTGATGGTGGGTTGACAAGCCTGATGTCCTTCATGTGACCAGTGGCTGGTTAGAACCACAAGTTATAACTTGTGCTTGTATTGGGTTGCTTGTGTTTGACTTGTTGGGTGAATGGAGTGTGTGAGGCTCTCAGTGGTTGGGGGTATGTATGTGCTGTAAGTGAGTGTTAAGAGTGTGTGGAAGTTTTTGGTAAGGATGTGCTGGGAAAACTCAGAGACAGAGATCCATGGAGGTGCTGCCACCATCCCAGTGACTTGGGACAGAAAGAGATGGAGGAGGGGGTCTGGATATCAGAGTAGAATGGGTTACAGATGTTAATACACTATTCCCCTTCTACCCCCCCCCCCCAGCTCTCATGTACCTGGTAGGTCATCCACTGAGCCCTCCTGTCTTGTGGTGCTGCTATTTAATGCCAGATCAGTCCACAATAAGACTGCACTCATTCACAACTTAATCGTGGATAAGAAGGCCGATCTGGCTTGTATTACTGAGACCAGGGTGGGTGAGCTGGTTGGGGCTGACCTGACTCAGCTCTGCCCACCTGGGTACTCGGTGCAGCAGCAGCATAGGCTGGAGGGCTGGGGTGGAGGAGTTACTGTGATTCACAGAACTTCCATCTCCCTCGCCAGGAAACCACTCCACCTTGGGCTGGATGAGGGCCAATAAACTGAAGCTGAATCCTGGCAAGACGGAAGCCCTGTGGGTGAGTGGTTCCTGAGTCCGGGAGACAGGCTCATTGCCTGTTCTGGATGAGGTTGCACTCCCTTTGAAAGATCAGGTTCATAGTCTGGGGGTACTTCTAGATTCATCATTGTCACTGGAGTTCCAAGTGACCGCAGCGGCTCAGAGTGCTTTTTACCAGCTTTGGTTCGCCAGCTACCGCCTCTCCTGGACAGGGATAGCTTGGCCACAGTGGTACAGGCACTAGTAACCTCAAGGCTGGATTACTGCAATGTGCTCTATGTGGGGCTGCCTTTAAGGCTGGTCTGGAAGCTGGAGCTTCCAGCTTCCAGACCAGCTGGAAGCTGGAACTGCATTTGCTGCCTATTCGCTACTAGACCAGGTTTAAGGTTTTGTTACTTGTGTACAAAGCCCTAAACAACTTGGGACCAGAATACCTCAGAGAGCGCCTTCTTCCTTACCAACCTGCACAGTCACTGAGGTCATTGGATTACATGAACCTCGTGGTTCCACATGGACCTACGGCCTGATTAGAGTCCACCCAGAGAAGAGCCTTCAGCATAGCGGCTCCATTTCTTTGGAACACCCTCCCTCTAGAGGTCAGGCAGGTGCCAACATTGTATTGGTTCCAATTCCAGCGTCTCCTGAAAACACTTTTATTTCAGGAAGCCTTCATGATCTAACCAGCCACAGTTTATTGATACAATCTTGTTTTAACATATTGTTTTATTCTTTCATGTGTTTTATATTTTATTGTTCACTACTCCAAAATCTCCATACTGGAATATGAAGTGGTATATAAATCCTATAAATACATAAATAATAAATAAATATCACCTCCAGATCTGTGCAAAAGTTTTGTGGTCTTTTGTGCCACAAATCCCGATTTTTGAGGGCAGGGGAAATAAGCTAAGAAGTGGGAAGCTGTTCTGAGAAGCTGTTCTGAGCTGTTCAGCTAATATTATCTGGGCACAGGTGTCCTTTGAAGCCACAAATAAAGCAGGCTGTGCTCAACATCACTGCCCAAAGAAATGGTGCCTGCATGTATGTGTCCAGCAACTCCTTCCTGTTGGGTCTAACCCAGGGGGTAGGCAACATAGTGGCACAGTGTTCCTTCAGACATTTCCCTTGATGTCTACCGAGACACCCTACTTCTTCCAATTTGTATTTTAAAAATACTTTTATATTTGCTTGCTGGCAGCTGTGATTGCTTCAAAGCAAAGTGGGAGCCTCTACCTGCTGTAATCTTAATTTCCGAGGAATGCCGTTGGGCAGGTTACTTGTCCTTTGTGACTAGCCATGCCTACTCATGGCAGCCATTTTCTAGTTGTGCCCATAAAATTCTCAAATTTCAAATGTGCCCATGGGCCCAAAAGGTTGCCTACCCCCTATCTAAATGCTATTAAAGGGTCTGTGGTGTTTTAGAAATCCATATCAGGAGAAGGAAGTTGCCAAGAATCTTGTGTCAAAGAGAGCTTTGGTTATTGGGCGGTACAGAAATGTAATAAATGAAATGAAATGAAAAGTACCACCAAACTTCGTACACAAGATGGTAGCCATGAAACAGAAAGCACCTCCAGGACCAAGTCATCCCAAAGCATGAAAATATTTTCTGAATAAGGTCTAATTCAGTCATTATGGAGGCTGCTTTACATTGCTTCTGTACAGCACCACCCCTGAAGATGATTTTAATATTGGACGTTTCACATGGTTCAACCTAATTTTGTTGAAAAGTCTACATGCGATTAAGTTGAAAATGGCTTTCAAACATTATAGCCACTATGTACACTGCTACCACATGGGAATAGTTTCTGGTAGTCTTCACATAGGGGCCATAGATTTCATAGATCATAGAGTTGGAAGGAGCCTACAAGGCTATCGAGTCCAACCCCCTGCTCAATGCAGGAAACTAGAGGAGGGGTCTCCCATCCAAGTAATAACCAGGCCTGACCCTGCTTAGCTTTCCACACTCAGACAAGCTGAGCCAGCATAAGCCACAGGCCTTCCATAACATTTTAATCAGCTAAATATCACGGGGAAAATATGGATAAGTTTTACCACCTGACAAAGACCCCCAAATTTACCACATATGAGAATAAGTAGCCGAATATATATCAATCTCATATGTAGAAATACAAATGACCTAAGAACTATGTGGCAAAACACCTACCACATGTTAAGCTGGTTGTCTGTATTCACACGTTATTTGTAGGAGATATGCTTTCTCCAGCACCAGTGTTATTGATACCCTTAGAAAAGGATGGTAGCTGAGAACATTAAAGCTGAAATAAGCTTATTCTTGTGCTTGAAGGCAAGAGCTGAAAAGAGTTCAAAGGCAGCTTTATTGAAAGGAAATGTGTTGCTCAAGGAAGCTAAAAGTGTTTTCTATTTTGAGGGATGTGGTGACTGATAGCTTAATGGACCCCTAACCCCAGTCATCTCGAGATCTATTATCTTGACCTTGAAAGGGAAATCTTAGTTCATATTTGAGAAGAAATGTTTTAATTAAGATTAATTGTCGTCATCCACTCATATTAGATTATTCACTAGTCTTGCCACTTAAAGAGTGTCTACAGTCTTTATGCATATATGCATGTTGGTATCACTTAAATAATTATCACCAATATGTGGCATTCTTTGCAGAGAGCCTCTGTCTATGGATTCACCCTGCCCTGTTTCCTTGTGGCTTCACTTTCAATAGGCTTAACACACTGCCCAGGTTTATTCCTTTGCCCTTAGGGCAAGTTCACATATTTTGCCTTTAGTTAAGACAAGGGTAGGAAGGCCACAGGCCACATGTGCTCCCATTACCTCTTTTTGCAGCCCCCACTGCCCTGCTGCTGAAACTCAGTGGCAAAAAAAGTGGTGGTTTGCTGCCAGAATTCGGGGGCACCTGCAGTGGCAAAAAGGGCTGTTTTCCTTTAAGTTTTGGCAGCAAATTGCCACTGCCACACTGCTGATTATCAGTAATTTTACTTCTCTTTTCTCTCCCATTGATTTTTGCCATCAGTTTTCTCTGGCAAAGTTTTTACTTCTATACCTCATCTAAATTTGGGGGGCCTGGGGCTGTAAGTATAGCCCTTTTCTCCCAGTCTCATTCTACAGATAATAATTCTGCATAGCTCTGTAAGGGAGGCCTGCAGGATTCTAAGATAGTGTAAAAACCTCCTGACATAATCTTGGGAGACTAGAAGGAGAAGAGTCAAAGTTGTAATCGGCATAGTCAACAGTACAACTTGCAGAGAGACAGAAAGTGAAGTTGCCTGGTGGGCTTACGTTCAGTGTTTTAGTTAACAGAAACCACGTGTTTGGATCACAGTTCTACATGCTTGCTTTTTTCTTTCTTTTCTTTTTTTGTCAGAGGCATCTCTGATGATAGCCAGATTAAGGTTTACTGGGTTCCGTTTCAGTTTACTAGGCCATTTCTATTTTTGTTACACAAAATGCCTTTAATAGCAAGGGCTGTTTACATATCTCTGCCTATCTCTTATTGGCACCAGGACTCCTGGCATATGAGGAATACAAGGATTTAATTTAAGAGATTTCTGCTAGCATGTAGAAAGTGGGGCTATAACTTTCAGTCAACTAAATTAAACACTTTTTAAAAAAAAGTTTAACCAAAGAGGTGTCCCAATTCATTGTTTAGGATTTTTTAAAATCCATTTTTAAAACAAGTACTTAGAGAAACTATAGGGGGTAAACACCATAGAATCATAGTTAGAAGGGACCTCAAAGGTCATCTAGATGCAGGAAATCCACTGCTACAGCACCCCTGATAGGTGGTCATACAGCCTCTGCTTAAACCTCTAACAAACGAGAGGCCACCAGCTTAAGAGGCATTCCCCTCTTCTTTGTCACATAGGAGGGAGTGCCTCTTCTGGCATGATGTTTACTGTGACATAATCAGAACAAAGATTCTGTCATCTAAAAACAAAAGTTTGGAGTTTTTTGCTTCAGAACTATTATTTTTATTTGTATGCATATTTAATCAGTTAATCAAGTGAAACTTGTATGATTAATCCACAGGCAGCGCAATCCTATGGCCATTAGTATCTAGACAGCCATAGAATTCTTTGGAGACCCAGCTACAAGGTCAGAAAATCGCTCCAACCTCGTAGCTGGGTCTCCGTGCTTGGAGCACTCCCCCCCCCCCAAAGCTGGCATGGAAAAAAACACACTGGATGCGTCACTGAGATCGCAAGAGCAACCTCGGAGATGTGGTTTAGGGGGAGGGGAGGGGGGCAGGGAGGGGAAGAGACAGGCGCCACCAAGATATGATGTATCCTGGCAGTGGCACAGGCTCCTTCCCTCCCATTCCAAAGTGCCTCTGCTAGATGGCCGAAATCAGCTGTCTAGCTGAGTTGCATGGCGGGAGGAGTGCGAATGTGACCTTTGCCTCCATGCTTCTCCCACCCTCTATAGGATGCCTGTAATCCTCCAAGTTCGGAGGGTTATGGGCATCCCATAGGGGCCGTAGGATACTGGGGATTCCTCCCTCCAAGGTCGTAGACAGCACTCCAACCTTGGGAGTCAGAGATCCGATCCCCCTCCCCCTTGCAGTCAGCATGGAAAGAACTGCACTAGCTGCCCTGAAAAGTCAGAAAATTGACCTCTGAGAGGGGGGGAAAGGGGCGTTTCAGTGGGTGGGGAGGGGAGGAGACCGGGGAGGCCATGATACGAGCTACCCTGAGCCTCTTCCACCCTCTTTCCTCTTCCACCCTCTTTCCCTCTCCCTCTGAAGCGCCATTGCTAGACAGGCACCCCCCGCCCCATCTAGTGAAAAATGCAGGGCAGGAAGATGGGGAGGTGAAGGTCGCCTCTGCTTCTCCTCCTGCCATGCATTGGATGATCCAAACCCTCTGAATTCAGGGGCTTCTGACCATTGAGGGTGCAATTGATAGGATTGCATCCTAAGATTTATTTCATTGAGTTCACTTATAAATACAAATGACCAGAGGCAGGGCAGGTGTTACTTTCCCCCTGCTTGTTTCTAAAAGCCAGTGCTGGTACCCCATTTCCGTAGATGTGAGCATTCATCCTATCAGGGCAAAGACTTGTTTTTCTTGTTCCTTCTTGTATGTGATTTTTGTCTTTTTCTCTGCTTCTTTTAATGTGGAAACCAGCCCTTAAATGCAGAAATTGGATAGGGAAATGAGGAAACAAATTCTGGATATGTGTATCTTTTGCAGTGTCCAAACACACCAGATGTGAAATGCACACACACGTGTTGTGTCTGGTCTAGGTCTACATAGTCTAAGTGCAGTTCTCACACTTCAGGCATTGAAGGTATATGTCTGTGGAACACACACACACACACACACACACCTTCTGTTTTCATTGTTAGGATGTCAGCAGGGAAAAGTAATTTCTGAAGCAATTTGTCTCTGGTGCCCTTCATGCATTAATGTGTATGCGCTACATAACCTGCCTTTCATGAGAGCTGGCATAGTCCAGAGTGTTAGCTTTGGATCAAGAAAAACTAGCATCAGATCCCCACTCCTTCCTGGGCACATTGGTGTCTCCATTGAGATCCCTATTTTGAAAAATGATGAGAATAGTGATCTAGCTCAAAGGGATGTGGGTCTGAACAAGATAAGGATTATATAAAACATATCTGCCACATAGCATAAAAACATTGTAATGATGGCAGTTATCGTATGATCATTCACAACTCTTTATCATGAAAGCAATACCAATTAATAGCAAAAACATTTGCAAATGTTGAGTTTATTGTCATGAGAACTAGTAACGAAGACTGATATTAATCTATCCTAACCTATCTGCCTTGAGCACCATTTTTGGAGAAAAGGCAGTACAGTCATGCCTTGGATTGAGAGCATAATTCGTTCCGGAAATGTGCTTGTAATCCAAAACTGTTTTGTAATTTTTTGTGATCTTAGAATTGTAAGCTGATGTTAATGTTTATTCTCTCATAACAGACTGTGAAAGGTGGAATTTCAGAAACACGAATTGAAAAAAGAATTGTCATCACAGGAGATGCAGACATTGATCATGATCAAGTAAGACTATTGAACATGTTTTAATTGTTCAAATGGTTTTAATTTCTTGTTTAAATTTTGTATTGAATTTTATGCTGTTTTTATTCTATTTGTATTTTGAATTGTATTTTATTGTTTTGTATAAATTGTTGTAACCACCCAGAGAGCTTCGGCTATTGGGCAGTATAGAGATGATGATGATGATGATGATGATGATGATGATGATGATGATGATGATGGTTGTTACTTTTTTAAAATTGTTTTAGTGACTGTTCTTATTATTTGCATTTTTTTCTGGAACTTTTATCAATGGAGCAATTGGAGTATCAAATACTCAAGACATGTTGTATGTCCTTTGGGGTCTCTGGAAGGATTTGGGAGTTCACCTATAAGAAGATCAGAACTCTAAAGCCAGATTCTGAACTTTTTGAAGCCACAAAAGTCCTTGTTGCCATAAACAGATCAATCCACACACACCCACACACCCCGGTGACAGATTACAAGTCTTCATTTACAAGGGGCTGAAGAAGGCATTTTATTTTGATAGCGAAAATAAAATTTGACAAAAGTTTCAATTGGATTATATCCGTGTTGGGTTGATATGTCACTGATTGTGCAAGGTAGCAGAGGATAGCAATCCCAATTTTGATCCAGAACTCTGGGTCATTCGCATTGCCATATGGGAAGTAGACACTAAAGCTAGATCATTATAGGAAACACAGTGGTTACTGCCCTGAACACAGTTCAAAATAGTTTGTTCTTTATGCCATCTTTATTCAGGTTCTTGTTCAGGCCATCAAAGAAGCAAAGGAGCAACACCCAGACATGTCTGTGACCAAGGTGGTTGTCCATCAGGAGACTGAGATTGCAGAATAAATGGCAAGACCAGCTATATATGATGTATATCAGGTAATGTTCTCTTTTAGCACTGCTGCATCGTGGAGTGCAATAGATTTTAACCTTAGTCATACATGGGGATAGTTTGTTGCTAGAAGTTTTCAAGAAAAGCCTTTTCAGAACCTGCTCTTGGTATCTCAAGTATTTTGAATCTATTCTTGCAAGACCTTACAAGCAGGAATGGGCAGCTAGTGGAACAGGGGCCAGGTCTGGACTTTTAATGATTGTTTTATAGGGCAGCACACTAGCCACAGTAAAAAATATATGCTTGCATGTTCAAGAAAGCAGCCTGGTTCTGCACCCCACCACACGCCATGTCATGACTTTACAAACCTGCTTGAAATTTAGTTGCCTACTAATGTTCTAGAGTGGTGACAGTAAATGCATAGACTTCAGTAGACTGGGCCTGCAGGCACAATGTGACCTGTCAGTTCTTCTTTGTGGTCTCTGTGCATCACACATACAGGCTCTGTGCTGGTGCAGAGGAAACTTCCAAACTTCTGGAATCTTCCATAGCTGAGGAATTTTGGGTTGGAATCCTCCCCCACCATCCCAGAGCACATGGCCCTTGTGGGTTCCCACCTATTCCCTAAGTTATCTTTTGACCGCCATTGTGGTAGCCTCATAGGGAACTTCTCTCGTAATTTGCTGGTTGTAGTACAGCTGCTGAGGTGTTTTTTTCTTCTACTTTGTCTTTCCGTCCTCTAGTTTTTTCTGCCTGTTACTGTTTTGGATCTTATTTGGTTCTTTTGTGTTTGCGATCTCTCTGATTGCCTATGGGCATATGGCCATGAGAGCCCCATTTCAGAAGTGTGTCCGTTGTGGCAGTAAACTGCCTCCTACGGATAGGCGCTCCTTGTGTCTTTTCTGCCTGGGAGAAGAAGGGCACAAAGTGGAGGCCTGGACTCATTGTCGAGCCTTTACAAAACAGGCGAGAGGTAATTGCTCTGACAGGCTACAGGCTGTTTTGTGGAAGAAAGCCCTTGAAGCAGTGGAACTGTTGGCAGACAAACCTGCTGTGGTGCAAGTGTCAAAGTGCACGCCCCCTTGGGGCGTCAAAGACCCTTTCCTGCTCACCTTGACTTTTGGGAGTTTCAGAAACTGCTTCGTCTCCTGTTTGAGCCCAGAATTCAAGCCATAGCAACCCACCCACACCTAGGCGGTCATTGAAGCTTACGGTAGCAAAGAAGCTGTCGAAAAAGGCCAGAGTGCAATAATCCTCTTTGGAGCCAAAGAAAAAGAAAGCAAAGAAGGCAGTGGTCAGGCCCGTCTCTGTACTGATTGTACCGTTGACCATACTGGCCCCTCCGCCAATGTTCAATTCCCCAATACTGTTTTGAGCTTGACTCACAGAACAGGCTGTAGGGATTGACCCTGTGCAGGATTCTGTACCAATTGCATCTACATCAGAAAGCAAGATTAGGAAGGCATCACTGGTTCTGGTACCAGCTTGCAGGCTGATTGATCACCAGGGTATCTCTCCCTGTTACCAGGGTCATCGATCTCCTGATTGAAGAGGATCCCTAGAATCCATGTTCTTGGGTTACTGCTCCTCTAGTCAGAGAGAACATACCTCTAGGTTATATGAATGTCCCAGATACAGATCACGATCGGTGCTTTCAGACTGGGATAGGTAGGTGTTTGAGCTGGCATCTTCTAACTTGACGCAACTGCTGTGGGACAAGCTGCACTCTGGCAGACACTGGATAAATATTACTGAGATTGTCCGTGCTATCCATGACCTGTCTCCCCTGATTGGTACTGGCACCAACACACACCGTCAGCTATGGTTTCTTGGCCTCCACCAGACCAGGGTTTGTTCTTGGCTCCTCCTCTGGTTGTGCTGCTGTGACCAATACATACCATGGCACTACCAATGCATCAGTTGATACCAACATCGGTCCCATAGGTGATAACATCTGTCCTGTTGTTGTCCACACTGCCACCACAGCAAACACAGACTGTGGTGTTGTCCATTCAACCATTCCCCACGCTACTCCTGAGCTCATGCTTGGCCACCACTCTGACCAACTTGTCAGTTCAAATGTCTGATGTATCCGCTCAATCTCCCAATGTACATTCCAGCTTGCATCCAGGGGTGTCCCCACAGTTGGGGACAGATGATTATCAATCGGATTCAACATCCTTGTCTTCCTTCGCACTGTCCACTTCATTAACGTATGCAACAGTGGGCAATCCAGACCCAGCTTCCCCTTTGGAGAATATGGGCCCGATTGGGGGGCAGGTACTCCATATGGTGCAGTCCCTTCATCTGGCAGCAATGAGTTGCAAGGGTGAAAGACACTGTTCAACACAATACATACAGAAGTATCAATTCCTGTTGTGATCCTGCTGTTACCGACCTTGTTGCAAACTATCCAGCAGTCCTGGAAGGCTCCCTCCTCTATGGCTCCAACGTCAAAAAGACTGGAGAATATGTATTGGGTACAAGAAAAGGATGCTGGCTTTCTGTTCATGCATCCACCTCCAAACTCTGTCATAGTGGAGGCTTCTCAGGGGAAGTCACAAAGAATTCACTCTACCCCGTGGATAAGGAGGGCAGACACCTGGATCTCATGGGCCACCAAATTTCATCCTTGGTGCTGCTGGGCTTGTGTGTCTCTAATTCTCAAGTGGCGACGTTGCGCTATCAACTCTTCATGTGGGAAAAAGTGGGAGCCCTCTTTGAGCACTTCCCTGAGGACAAGAGGGTATTGAAGAACACATATTTCCATTTTGTCATCAATTGGAAATACCAATGCTTCCTCCAGTTTGCCATCAGGCCTAATACCTACCAGTTTCGGGTGTTGCCCTTTGGGCTTGCCACCACACTGAGGGTCTTCACCAGGTGCATGGCTGTGGTGTGAGCTCACCTTTACGTACATCCAAGGGGTGGTAGTGTACCCCTACATAGACAACTGGCTGCTGCTGGTGTCCACAAGGGAGGGGATCATGCAGGCTGTCTTCCTGGTGTGTCAACTTCTGCAGGACCTCGGTCTTTACCTGAACATAGAGAAATCCCACTTGAAGCCAATGCAGATAATCCAATTAATCATGGCAGTCTTGGATTCTACAGTGTGCTGAGTGTTCCTCCTTCTGGACCATGCATCAACATTGACATGCCATGAGGCTCCACTCTGTTCCGAGGCTGCAATAGGCGGTCTCAAAGAACTGAGGGAATAGGTGGACATTCACACTAAGGTGGTGGGGAAGGGTTCCTGCCAAAAATTCCTCAGCTGTAGAAGTTTCCCAAATGGGTCTCCACACAGATGCAGAGCCCATATGTGTGAATACACAGACAACCACTCGAAAAACTAGTTACAGGTAAGCAACCTGTCTTTTTTTGTGGCTTACCAGGGCTTGCTCCTACACCATTATATGCTTCCCACTACAAAGTAGCTGAGTAAAGCATCCAACTGAACACTTAAAGACTCAAGTACTGTTGTCATCGTTGTTGGAGCAGTGTACAAGTTAAAAGGTTTGGCACACAATCCTCAGTGAAATTGCTGTGGATGCTGAGGCAAGCCAGAAGTTGTGCAGAAGAAATACCTATGGCGCACTTCCTTCTCCATATGCTGTTATGTATCTTTTAAATACACCACATGAAGCTCGCATTTTATTACCATGAATAGTTAATGTGGGCTTGCAAGCAAAGAGCAGCCAGCATGAACTGTTAATGGTGGTAAAATGGCTCTCACAGTTGTTTGAATTGTGCACTTCTGCAGTAGGCCTCACTACCATTTCGCGTACCCATTACAAGTTAACTGGATTTTTAGAGAAGTTTCCTATGATAAAACCAAAAATAACTTTTCATGATCTTTGCAGTGCAATACTGAGCTAAAGTACAATTTGGGAGTGAGGCCTCAGTATACTCTAATTTGATAATTGCAAGTAATGTGTATACTTGCAATTTGCAAATCACATTTCTATGTGAATTGTTTATGCAACAGATTTGTCCCACCTGGCACAGATTTTTCAGCAGACATCATATTATCAGGGCTTATTTTGAAACAAGTTTATTCCCCCCCACACTTTTTTTTTAGGTTTTGGTGTATGTGGCTTTTCCTACCTGTTTTCCTTTGGTTAGTTCTAATGAGTTGGCAGGCACTGCAGGTTTTACACAGCTGCTGATGGATGGATATTTTTCACACAAAATCACTGATGTGGGTGTTGGAGATCTGGATGCTGTGTGCACAACAAGTCTCTTTGCCAATACATATTGCCGTTATGCAAATCTAAGGGGCAATCACACTTGAATACTGTGTACAGTTTGGGTCAGTGCACCTCGGAAAGTGTATTGTAGAGTTGGAAAAGGTGCAAAAAAGGCAACCAAAATGATCAAGGGGTGGAGCTTTCCCTTTCCCTGTGAGGAAAGGTTACATGTCTGGGGATTGGGACTGTTTAGCATAGACAAAGGGCAAGTAAAGGAAACATGATAAGAGATGTACAAAATTATGCATGGTGTGGAGAAAGTGGACAGGGAGACATTTTTCTCCCTCTCATAATGCTAGAACCCAGGGTCATCCCATGAAGCTAAATGGTGGGGGCTTCAGGACAGATAAAAGAAAGTACTTCTTCACACAGCACATGGTATTGACTAGCACAAGATGTAGTGACAGCCACCAATTTGGATGGCTTTAAAAGGGGATTAGAGTAGACAAATTTATGGAGGAGAAGGCTATCAGTGGCTACTAGTCAGGATGGTTATCTATTTCCTCCAGTATCGGAAGCAGTATGCCTCTGTATACTGGTGCTGGGGAACATGAGCAGGATGCTGCTATTGCAGTCATGTCCTACTTGTGGGTTTCCCACAGGCAGCTAGTTGGCCACTGTGTGAACAGAATGCTGGACTAGATGGACCCTTTGTCTTATCCAGCATGACTCTTTTTAAGTTCTTAAACTTTTGACACTATATGCTAGAATTTCCCACCAGATTTAATAAGCTCCTGACCAATGTGTTTAATGCGTTTTCTCACCTTCTTATGTGTGGGACACTGCCAACACTCAAAGAATAGTACCCTGAGAATTGGACAACTGTGCCAAGTTTATTCCACCAGTAAAGTTTAGCTAACGCTGTCCAGTCAGTTTTGCTTAAACACATTGGACAAAAGCTTATTAAATCTGTGAGTAAACAAGAACTGGGCACTTGTGGTAAAATTCCACATACTCACAGAGCAGCATACTCTGGTTCAAGCTTTCAGGTTTCAGGTGTGTATTACCCATGGGAGAATTAACCCATGACCAGCTTAAGGAACCTGGTCTTTGGAAAAGAGGGATTTGGCAAAGCTTCCTGAACCGTACATATTCATTGAAACAGAGCAAGTTAAGTGCCGTTTCCAAGCAAATATCTAGGATAAGAATCCTTCTATCATGTTCTATAAATAGACTCTTGGATGCTTTGATGAGGGTACTTGAGGCTAGCTTCAGACATATAGATTTTATTTATTTGCATTTTTATACCATAACTTTCTGCAGTTATGCACCCAAAGTGTCTAACAACAAATCCAATATAATGATAAATACAATACAATATAGCATAGCGACTATCAAAAGCATGTAAAGCAAGCAGGTTTAAACATATAGCTCATTCTCAAACACCTGAGTGTTGTGTGCACAAAAGATAACAAGGAACACAAGGGTGTTTGGTCACATACTACTTCTGCGGAGTAGAACAGAACTAATTCTCATGTGTGTGTTACTCTGGACCTTATACCTGAATACTAAATACACATGTGCAAAGGGTGCATGTATGTATTCATTTATTTCTGTGTGTGCATCCTGCCCCATTCACAGGAAGATGCCAGCAATTCACTAGCATATGTTGTAGAATTTCAGACGTGTGTTGTGTTTTCAGTGTTTGGTAACTTAACATGGTAAATTTGTATCTTCTTAGGCGATGTCTGTTTCATTCTGCGAAGGCCACCCAACATATACCAGCAAAACTACAAGGAAACTACCTTGGAGCACCATGACCTCAAATTTGCCAGCTTTACTCTCAAGCAAACATTCTATCATTTCCTACTAGGAAGTTGTGCTTTCCGATGTTTACTTGGGGTTCTCTTTAATACAGTGGATCCTTTTTTGATTATCGTTTTTATATCGTGACTGACAGTATGCCATAATTTTCACAGTACTGAAGTTTTTTGTTTTTTTTACAGGTTTTCATTTTTCTTTTTCTTTTTTGCATTCCCTTTTCCACTACCCTTTCTGGATCTGTATGATGATGTGAAAGGCCCGTGCAAAAAGAACATGTAGGGCTTACCAAAAGTGGTTGCCTTTAACCGCATTGCCCATCATCTTCTTCCTTGAGCAGCTTGCATTCTCACATACCTTTGAACACGTTGTAGTGTGGTGGTGTCAATGACCTAAAAGTGGCCCCTCTTACCAGAAAAGTCAACAAATCACTGTGTGCAATGTTTTGATTTGCCTCTTATGATTGATCTGAAATATATCCAGAGTTCCCAGCCACTGCAATTTGATATATACCAGGCGCAGGTATGTCTGCCCTCTTTGTCTCTGGATTTTTCTGGCTTTTGTGGATTTGTCAGCCAGTAGATGCTTGAACATAGAAAGAGGTTGGTATTTGCACAGGTGTTTCAGTAGTAGATCAGGAATAATGGAAGTTGCTTCACCTTTTATACTGTGAATTCTATAGCTTTTAGATGAACTGTGACAAAGGCACCTTGCCTTCCTCCGTTCTTTCTCTCTCCTTTTTTTCTTTTCTATACTCCCTGGAAGACTGCATCTCTTGTAAATCTTCTCTGCCATTTTTCCCCCTTCCCCCCCCCATTAAATTAAGCCTATTAGAACTGTGTGTTTAAGAGGAATGAACTCTGAATGCTATGAAGTAGGCTCTAATTTGCAATAGTTCCCCCCCCCCCTTCCAAGTCATTTGTGTTTGGGGTTTTGTTTTGTTTTTGTTAGGATAGTTTTAAAATCATACTGGTTTTTAAAGCACTATTTAAACTTGGCGCATAGACAACATATCAAAGTAAGGGATATATGAAACTCAGTCATCCCTTAAAGACAATCCAGCGTTCCTAAACCTGTATTCTTTAAGCAGGCAATTTCAAAGACTTCATTCAGGATGTAGGTTGTTCCCACTGATTACTATTAAAAACTAGGCCTTTTGGAGAGTTGCTGTACTTGTTTCCATCATATACTGCTCCTTTGCAAGACAGTATGGTAGACTGTAATTCTTCTTGGGTGCAGTCCACAGAGTGCACTGCTATTGCACCTCCTTCCTTCATTTCAGTGGGGTCATATAAAATGCCTTACATAATCCCATCAAAATGAATGGAGGATGTAGAGCAGCTGTCCTTAGTGGATTGCTCCCTCAGGCTCCTTCACTGCCATGATGGAATGAAATGACAGAGCCCAGGCTTGGCTGCAGTTTTTGGCACCTTAACACAGGTGTGATCACTGGAGAGTGTTGCATGCCATCAAATATATATATAATTGGAGCAAGAGCAGGAGTAGATGTTTTCCTGTGGGTGGGATTTTTAAAAAAAGGATTTCCCCCATATCATTCATTCTGCTTTTAAATTACACTTTTAAACAAATCACACAAATTGTTGGTAGAGAATACTCTAATTGGAGATAGGTTTCACTTCCTACAAATGTTTTTGCCACTTGCATGATGAAATAAGGGATTCCAAATTTGGGTGCAATGTGCTTTTCACAAATAGGATATGCTTCCTTTAACCATTATTTAGTTGGCTGGTTTCATTGGCAACACTAAAAACTGCAGACTTGACCTCTCCTTCCAGCAGCATGTAAAAATTCTGTGAAGGTATACACCTATCAAGTTATGAACAATGTTATTTCTATGAAAGGTATGAGATTGTATTGAGTATGCCACATAAATAGCAGCCATGGGTGGGGGCTTAATTCTAGCATATGAGAAATGGAAATGAATGATTTGTGCTATTTAAGTTAAAGGACAACAAATATACACATTGTTAAAATAATTTGAGTTCAATGAATATAAGTTGTGGCTTACTGTTTGGAACTTTTCTTTTAAGCTACATGGTCATATTGTATGTATCTTCTTCCCTCAGATTTGAGTGTGTTTTAATTAGAAAGTCAGTGCAAACTTCTTTAGAGCTGAAAGAATTATAGGAGTGCAAGAATTCAGCCCTGCTTGATCAGCTTTGCTCTAATGTGCAGTGGGGCACTGCTAACCACAATGAGCCCCCAGTGGCTGCCATCCAATGCTGGGAGTAAAGTCCAGCTGAAAACAGTAGGACTTGCTTCCAAGTGCGCAAGGCCTGTGGCTTACGCTGGCTCAGCTTGTCTGAGTGTGGAAAGCTAAGCAGGGTCAGGCCTGGTTATTACTTGGATGGGAGACCCCTCCTCTAGTTTCCTGCATTGAGCAGGGGGTTGGACTCGATAGCCTTGTAGGCTCCTTCCAACTCTATGATCTATGAAATCTATGAAATAGGATTGAGCAATGATGCTTATTCGGGGGATTTTATATGTCCTCCTACTCTCTACAAAGGACCTTTTAAAAAACAAACTGCTGAACTTAAAAAATAAATAAAATCAGTCCATAGCACTTAAAATAATGTATTTATTGTGGAAGATGACTTTGGGTGTGTCACTTTCTCTAATGTTGAATCTTAGTACCTCTGCAGCTTTTTATCCTTTGATATTAAAAGCTTAAAGCAGCAGCCTTGAAATAATTCTATCATTCTAAAGAAGGCATCTTTCTAAAATGTCAAACCTTACTGTAAGTGCAGCCCTGTTTCTCATTTATTAATGGAACTATTGTTTTTCAATATGTTCTTTAAGGGTATGTCTTGTCCTTCCACCAGCTGTTACTCAGCATGATGTGTCCTTTTTTGTGTTCTATGGATAGCTAGCTGGTGTTGTCCTGTTCTGTTTAACACTCCACTTCGAGACATTTCTGCATGAAACGTAAGTCCTTCATTAAACAGATATTTACCTTTACATAATGAGGGGCATGCATCTCAGATTGTCCCTCTTCCTGGCCATTGCCCCACCAGTTTCTCTTCCATTTTAGGAGCTCTCCACCCCCATTCTTTTTGGTCTCCAAATCCATCCATGCAGGAACTCTAAACAATAGACACCCTTGTCTCCCTTTTTTGTGGTGTGTGTTGGGGTGAAGGTATGATTCAAACTTTCCACAACCCCAGCTGCTTTCATCTCTCGTACAAGGACATCCCAGCATCCCCCCCCCCCGTCCTATGTTTTAGCTTCTTTTGCACACACTCCAAATTGTATACATACCTGTTTGTGTAAATATTTAGCACGGCTTAAAAAATTACATGATGTCAAGAATAGTTCAAAATCTCAAGGGAGGGAAGCAAGTATAAGTGGACGACATGAGAAACAATCCTGGAACGTGGAAGGACAAAAAAAAACTTAAATACAACTGGGCCGTGAGGCAGACATCTCTGAGGTAGGATGCAGCAGGACAAAATATACTAAGTGAATAACAGAATCACCCTAGTTTTGCCTGTTCCTTTGGGGGATTTTAAGAGTATTTATCCATCACAGACTACCTTGGGAAAGGTTTTATGTATTTAGCACAATCAAAATTGAGCTTTCCATGTCAAACAGAGGATCCCTACCTTCCTTTAGATACATTCAGGATTGTATGTACTTTGCACAAAACAACATAAAAACATATGCTTCTAGGTAAACCAATTCTGTGGCAAGAAATGCTGAATTGTGCAAATGATTTGCTATTTGGGTCATGTAAATGAAGCTGATTTACATGACCTTTGTGTCAGTTATTTTGCCATTTCCCCATCATTCTGCTTCTGATAATTGTAAGGGGAAGCACAGTTTATTTCAGGAAGTATTGTATCTCCCTCCTTTGACTAGAAATCTAATTCAAGAACTTCTCTGGCTTCTGGATACCACCAGACATTACCCATGCACTTTTAAGTTTAACTTTGCAGCAGTAAGGTCTAGAAACCTTCAAATAATAATAATAATAATAATAATAATACAGTCCCACATTCTGTAATTTTTCTTCCATGAAATTTCTGCAAGCATGCAGTTTTGAATGTGCTCCCTTTACTTTAAGTAAAACTTTTGCTTACTGTATGAGCTTATAAATAGTCACTGTCCTGGTTACTTGTGGCAAACAGGATCATCTCCTGTCAGCCAGACAGAGGGCAGCCATTGTAAATTGAAGAGTTGTTTTTTTTCTATCTTTCAGGCTGCTTATGAGCCACACGTGACTAACATTAAGTATGCATGGACAAGCAGGCTGGTTGAAAAAACTATGGGCTAATACTTCCTTTTGGAATTTCTTTGCCAAGTTGGCTTAGCTTTCCACAGCAGGTGCTGTGATAACCACTTCATTCTAAGATAGCAGGGGTATATCCTCCTGAGCAGTCTACTGGTCATCAGGGAACTGCCACTTCTTGTGAAGGAGGAATATTATGCTTGCACTCTCAAACCTGCCACCACCTCTTTAACAGTGTAAGCTTGGCTTGGCTTCTGGCATTTTCAAAATTCCTGGGGACCAGTGCTGCCATTATCAATGTGGTAAATGAGATATGGTCTGTTTATTTATAATGCTGAGATTACAATACGTTCCCAGTTGCTTCCTCTCCTGTCTATGAGATTATCCAGAAACTGTCTTAACTGTATAGTAAATGGAAGCTATTTATGTATGAATGTATGTACAGAAGGAAGGGCAGCAGCATGGGGGATCCATACTGACCAAATTGGAAGATAAAAAATTACAACTTCACTTGCCAACAATTAAAATGTATGAGTAAACCTTGGGGGTTGGGGTGTGTGTGTCATAAACTGTGGTTTACCATTTTCATAAAATAAACAAACATCTGTGTTCTAATTATGGGGGGTTTGTTTTTGTTTTTTAAACATTGCATCACAAATTATTTCACTGCAGATATGAAGGAGCTTTGTAAATTTTTTAAGACTGGTGAATTGTATAGAATAGTGAATTACTTCTTTCTTTAAAAAATAGGAATGGAGTAAAAAAAGCAAATCTTTATAGCTTATGTAGCTGTTATTTTGGACTTTTGTAGTCAAAGAGAAAGTAGATGTAGCATTTAGATATAAGTGTTCAATCTTGCTACTTGTATTGCATTTTACAATAAATTTTCAAATAAAAGATGCCATTGTGGTTTTCCTTTAAAACTCTACTTTGCCAGCACAGCCTGAATGCTCAAAAGCTGCAGAGTTGTAATTCTTAAATTTATCTGAACATACAGCTTAAAAAAGTATGTTTGCTGATTGCACCATAACAAAGACTGACAATTCTGGAAATTAGATACTTCCAACTACTTGGTCAACATGGTGAATTAGAAAATCTTTTTCAATTCCATTTTCAGCCATGAACTTACTAGGTAACCTTGGACAAAGTTGCTATTTATTGTATTATTACAGCAGTAAATCCCACTCTGAAGACGATCGGACACAGGTCAGAGCTGCATCTTCAGCCTACCAGGTGGCGGTGAAGGCAGCAAAGAAAAATCTCTATGCTACCTCCATCGCGTCTGCGGAGTGCTGCCCCAGGAGGCTGTTCCAAGTGGTCCGGAGCCTGGTCGGTCCAGTTGCTCCGGATCCATTGGAACAGTCTAAAGCCTCCTGTGAGGCTTTGGCAAAGCACTTTGCAAATAAAATTGATCGGATTAGGAGTGGGATTCCGTGCGTCGTGGACACAGTGGATGAACGGGAGGAGGCCAGTGGTAGTCCGGTTTTGTGGAATCGGTTCCAGCTTCTTCCTTCTGGTGAAGTGGACAAGGTGCTTTCTTCTGTTAAGCTGACCACCTGCTTGCTTGATCCTTGCCCGTCCTGGCTTGTTATGAGCTGCAGGGAAAAACTGGGTGGGGAGATCAGGGCAGTAGTGAATGCCTCCCTCAAGGAGGGAGTGATGCCATCAGCCCTTAAGGAGGCAGTAATAAGACCGCTTCTAAAGAAGCCCTCCTTAGATCCCCAAGATTTGAACAACTTTTGCCCACTCTCCAATTTGCCATTTCTGGGCAAGCTGATTGAGCGAGTGGTGGGGGCTCAGTTGAAAGCTCATTTGGATGAAGCCGATTATTTAGATCCATGCCAGTCAGGCTTCAGGCCTGGACATGGGACAGAAACGGCCTTGGTCGCCTTGGTGGATGATATGAGGAGAGCTTTGGATAGGGGCGAATGCTCTTTTCTAGTACTCCTCAATCTCTCAGCGGCTTTTGATACCGTTGACCACGGTATCCTCCTGGACCGCCTGGAGGGGTTGGGCGTGGGAGGCACTGTATTGCAGTGGTTCCGGTCCTTCCTCTCTGGAAGGTACCAGAGGGTAGTTCTTGGGGAGGAGGCTTCGGACCCTCGGCCGCTCACTTGTGGGGTGCTGCAGGGTTCCATCCTCTCCCCGATGTTATTTAACATCTACCTGAAGCCGCTGGGAGCTATCATCAGGAGGTTTGGGGTGCGCTGTCATCAATATGCAGATGACACGCAGCTCTACCTCTCCTTCAAGTCCTCACCAAGGTTGGCTGTTGAAACCCTGTCCAAGTGCCTGGTGGCAGTGGGTTGGTGGGTGGGAAGGAACATGCTGAAACTGAACCCCGACAAGACCGAGGTACTTCTGGTGGGAGACAAGGGAAGGTTAGGGGATGTTGACCTGGTGCTGAATGGGGTACATCTATCCCTGAAGGACCAGGTCCGCAGCTTGGTCATTCTAGACTCCCAGCTATCCATGGAGGCTCAGGTGTCAGCTGTGAGCCTGGCGGCGCTGTATCAGCTCCATCTGATATGGCAGTTGTGCCCCTACCTTCCTAATCATCTGCTCCTATCAGTGGTTCATGCCTTGGTCTCCTCTCACCTAGACTACTGTAATGCGCTCTACGTGGGGTTACCCTGGAAGATGGTTTGGAAGTTGCAGCTGGTACAGAATGCAGCAGCTTGCCTGGTTAAAGGCTGCCGCCGACGTGATCACATCACTCCAGTGCTCAAAGAGTTGCACTGGCTACCAGTTGTTTGCCGAGCCGAATTCAAGGTGTTGGCGTTGACCTTTAAAACCCTGTACGGCTCCGGTCCAGTTTATCTTAAGGAGCGCCTCCAGCAACATCGGGTGGGCCGCTCAACAAGATCCGCCACGGATGGCTTTCTCCCTGTCCCATCAGCCAGAGAAACCAGGCTGGTGGGGACTAGGAGGAGGGCCTTTTCTGTGGCAGCCCCCAATTTATGGAACTCTCTCCCCAGTGACCTCCGCCATGCCCCTTCCTTGATTGGCTTCCGCCGGGCATTAAAAACGTGGCTTTTCAGGTGCGAATATGGGGTGGGTTAGGATTTTTGGGTTTTGTGCTGTTTTTGGTTGTGTTTTATACTGTGTGTGTGTGTGTGTGTGTGTCCCTTGTATTTTATTGCATTGTACATCGCTCAGAGTGGCCGGATGTCTGGCCAGATGGGCGATTCATAAATATAATAAATAAATAAATAAATAAATCTCAGGATTATTCAGTGAACAAACTGTTGAGCATTATGGCCTTCAAAATGCTATGGGAATGCTATGAAGCCTCAGACCAGCATCTCTTGCAACTATGGCCAGCCTTAGCCTTTTCACCTGAAATGAAAAGACTGTCACCTTGCCTTGGCTGCTTCCACCCATGCTCCCCACCAGACAAAATCTGCTTCCCTTAATGCCACCCTTGATGGTCTGTGTGTCATGGTAAAGCTGTCTCTGCTTGCAACCATATTTATTGTCAGTGCATAGTGTCACCTACAGCTGGTACAGACATAATCCTGCCCGTCTCCTTAACGATACCATAGGATCACATGCTGCTGCTGCTTCTCTTGTCTCCTAATGTCATAATTTGTTGTTATGTCTGCACCAACATTAAGATTAAGCAGCCAGAATTTGAAACTAGAGTTTGAAGCTGGTTGACAATATCAACCAGATAATTTTCTCAGCAAACATTCAGAAAAAGCTTATCTGGTTTCTGAGAGTTCTCTCCCAGCTTGTAATTTCAGTACAATTATAATTATAATCCCCAGCACCAGCCATGGCAGGGAGCCACTAGGAAATTCAGTCACACACACCCAAACCAAACAAGGCTACGAACAATACAGGGTGTTAGATTTGGATGGGTGACAACTACATAAAACATTTGCAAGGAAATATCAAGTGAATTTACTCAAGCAGAGAAGTTACTCATCAGTCAAAAGGCTGTTTAAGGAGGTGTGTGTCTGTTCACATAGTTCACAGCAATCAATGAGATGTAAGGGGCTAACACTGAAGAATTTCTGCACATATATGAACAACTGGCTTTAGGAGCCTGGTCTGATGAATGGTGACTATGTATGGGCAGAATTTCATCTCATATTCTGAGCTGAACAAGATGTTCTGAGTGAGATGATGCTCAGTTCATAATACATCCATGCATTATGAGTTGGATAGTTTTTTAATTACAAACCATCTAACTACACACTTTAGCAACTTTGCTAATTAATTATTCTTGGTTGAGTAAACTAAACACTATGGTTAATGTTTGTGCATATGTGACTAACCATGGCTAAAGTTGGTGTGCAGTTCCCATGTAAGAGGAAGAGTTGGAGAGAGGGAGCATGCCATTCCATGGCCTGTGCTCACTCCCTTAGCCACAGTTAAGGGATGGGGTTACATTTGCACACTCCCTTAAATCACATCACTTTTTCATGGTCAAAGGCCTTCCCCTGTACTGGAAAATGGGTCTGGAAATGGTCACATGCACTATCAACAAAACTTCTAAATTAGCAGTACTAGTGGGCGATGCCACTAATACTCATCTGAGACTGAAGTATCATTTATACAGCTCCAGCTGAAAAGCGCTTTTTTGATCTCACTCCCTTTAGTAACTGCTGCGCTGGATGGTGTTTCCTGTGTGAACATCTCACCTTTCCATGATGGACTGTGGGACCAGTGTACAGTACAGGACTCACTATGTCTGCTTTGCTGATAGTTGGATGAACAGACCATTCATTGACTGCTGAATGAAGTGTCCCTCTTCTCATGCCAGAGCAGGAATTCTACAATCCAGTATTTTATGCTGCAGGACCAGCAGGGGGAGCACGTTGCAAGGTTTGGAAACCCTGTACGTGTCAAAAGTATAAGGAGCTGCTGTTGGGAAGCAAAAATCCCACCACCATCCAGAGAATCTGCCCTTCAAAAGCCTCTTTTCCCACATCTTGGCTTCCTCGGGAGACTCGTGATGTTTGTGTGTGTGTCTTTTTCCTCCTGGATTCAAAGGGTCAGCTGGCATGGTGTTTCGTGTGATCTGTCAATTGACCTTGGAAACCCAAGAGAAGTCCACATACTTTGCTAAAGCCAGAAAAGAGTGCCAGGCCATATGAATATATGAACACAGGGCTGTAGCTCAGTAGTCGAGCACATGCTTTGCATGCAGAAGGTTGCAGGTATCTCCAGGTAGGGCTAGGAAAGAATCCTGCCTGAAACTCTGGAGAGCCACTGCCCATCAGTGTAGACCAGTGTTCTCCAACCTTGGGTCCCCAGATGTTTTTGGCCTACAACTCCCAGCATGCCCCAGCCAGCTATGCTGGCTGGAGAACACTGGTGTAGACGATACTGGGCTAGATGGACCAAGGGTCTGATTCTTTATAAGGCAGCTTCCTATGTTCCTATGATGGATCAGACTAAGGGCTGGTTCACACGACCCAGGTTGCCGGTGGGGGAGGAACCGCGGGGTCATCCGCGGGGTCCGGAGGGGCGCCGCACACGACCAGCGCCCCGCCCGCGCGGGCAGACCCCGTAGTCCCCGCACCGCAGTGCAGGCCTCCCGGCGCTAGGGGGTGGGGCCCCGGGATGCCCAGAGCAGCTGTTTGTCCCTGCAGGCTGGAGCGGCGGCAGCTCCGGCCGCTCTGGGCTGCCGTCTCTGTGGGGACCCCGCGGGACAGCCGCCCACTGTTCCGACGGCACGGTGACCGCGCGCGGTAGGGGCTTACCCTGCTACCGACCGTGGTCACTTTCCGTGGGTCCCGCCCGCGGCTGTCCCGCGGGGGCACCTCCAGTCGGCGTGCACACGACATGGGAACCGCGGGGGAGCAGTGCTCCCCCGCGGTTCCCGTGTCGTGTGAACCGGCCCTAAGGGTCCATCTAGTCCTGCATTCTATTCATACAGTGGCCAACCAGCTGCCTGTGGGAAATCCTCAAGCAGGACATGAGTGCAACAGCACCCCCCTGCTCATGTTCCGCAGCAACGTGCATGATACTAGACGTATCATATAGCCATCATGACTAGTAGCCACGTTACCTTCTCTTTGCATGAGTGCTTAACTTGCATGTGTGCTTAACTTCTTTTTATCTTGATGCTTCATCACTGGGGCTCCACATTCGGTGAGCTCAATTGCTGCATCATGTAACAAATGAGAGCTTCGGCTATTGGGCAGTCTAGAAATGAAATTAAATAAATAAAAAGATACAACTTCAGTGACAAACGTTTAACATTGGTTCTGGCAAGCAATGGCCTTCAGTATAATGTGACTTTATAGGCCCCAATGAATGGGCAGATTAAATTTTAGTTGCCTCAAAATGAGTGTGCCATAGAGTGTTTTCACAAAAATGAAACCTAAATGAATGACACTGATGATATGGCCATTTGCATCTTTTGGCAAACACCACCACTTTTAGGCTTACTATAATTAATAAATAAACCCCTATGTTTGCAATAAGTTTCAAATGTAGAAAGTAATCTCACACCTACATGGGATAACAGAATAAGAGCCACATCATTGACATGAAGAAGCACTGGATCTTTTATTAGTATTATTATTACCAAGGGTGGAGGGAGAGAAAGAAAAAAAGGAAGAGAAATCCTGAACTACATCATTTATGTAAATATTAAATACCAGTGGGGCCGGAATACAACCCTGTTTTACTCCCCTTGATGTAAACATTTAATCTGAAAGAGAGCCTGCAAGTCCAGCTCAGATTTTAACAGCAATATTTGTATGGAGCTACAGCGTAAGAAATAGCAGTTTACCCAAAGAAGTAACTGCTAGTTTTTCCCATAGATGCTGTCAGTCTATGAAGTCAAAGGAAGATGAAAAGTCAACAAATGTGACATACAGCTTTTTTGATGGACCGTTAACATACATTCAAGTTAGGGTTAGGGTTCAGAAAACCTGGGTCCGTGTGCATGTTCTGGGGCCTGGAACTAGCTTAGGCGGAGCAGGCAAAGATACTGGGCCGCAGCAGCACCCTCAGGGATGACTTTGGGCATGCTGTCTGAATGTAAGGGATTGTGCCTGTGTTTCAGGATTAGGGTTAAAGCTCAAGTTAGGGTTAGGGTTAAGAAAACCTGGGTCCGTGCACATGTCCCGGGGCCTGCTGGAACTAGCTTAGGCAGGGCAAAAAATGATAGTGTGCCACAGGAACACCCTCAGGGATGACTTTGGGCATGCTGTCTGAATGCATGGGGATTAGGCCTGTGTTTTACGATTAGGTTTAAAGGTCAAGTTAGGGTTAGGGTTAAGAAAACCTGGGTCCGTGTGCATGTTCTGGGACTGGAACTAACTTAGGTGGGGCAGTAAATGATAGTGGGCAACAGGAACACGCTCAGGGATGACTTTGGGCATGCAGTCTGAATGCATGGGGATTATGCCTGTGTTTTAGGATTAGGGTTAAAACTCAAGTTAGGGTTAGGGTTAAGAAAACCTGGGTCCGTGTGCATGTCCCGGGGTCTGGAACTAGCTTCAGTGGGGCAGAAAATAGTAGAGGGCCACAGCAACACCCTCGGGGATGACTTTGGGCATGCTGTCTGAATGTATGGGGATTATGCCTGTGTTTTAGGATTAGGGTTAAAGCTCAAGTTAGAGTTAGGGTTAAGAAAACCTGGGTCCGTGTGCATGTTCTGGGACTGGAACTAACTTAGGCAGGGCAGAAAATGATAGTGGTCCACAGCAACACCCTCGGGGATGACTTTGGGCATGCTGTCTGAATGCATGGGGATTATGCCTGTGTTTTAGGATTAGGGTTAAAGCTCAAATTAGGGTTAGGGTTAAGAAAACCTGGGTCCGTGCGCATGTTGCAGGGCCTGGGACTAGCTTAGGCAGGGCAGAAAATAGTAGAGGGCCACAGCAACACCCTCGGGGATGACTTTGGGCATGCTGTCTGAATGCATGGGGATTATGCCTGTGTTTTAGGATTAGGGTTAAAACTCAAATTAGGGTTAGGGTTAAGAAAACCTGGGTCCGTGTGCATGTCCCGGGGCCTGGAAGTAGCTTAGCCGGGGCAGAAAAAGATAGTGGGCCACAGGAGCATCCAAAGAAGTAACTGCTAGTTTTTCCCATAGACAAGGCCGGTGCTACCATTAGGCCAACTAGGCAGCTGCCTAGGGCGCAGGGCTAAAGGGGGCACCAGAAATAGGGAGGGAGGGCTCAAGTGGGAAGGGGGGGCGCTAAATATCTGATCTTGCCTAGGGCACCAAACTGCCTTGCACCGGCCCTGCCCATAGATGCTGTCAGACTGTGAAGTCAAAGGCAGATGAAAAGTCAACAAAATGCGACATACAGCTTTTTTGATGGACTGTTAACATATTTTTGAATAAAATAATTCACAGATCCTGCCATCACCATTTATAAGTGCTGAAGCTGACTACAGCTTTCCCGTCACCTCAGCAATAGGTCCAGCCATACTGTCAAGTTTGGTCAACCAGGGATTCCTATGATGCCCTGGAGCAGGGATCCCTAGCTTTTTGGTTTGGGAATTTGGGAAACTGCGTGGGCACCACCATAAAATGGTTCCCATGGAGGATGTGGCTAGCCACCTAATAGCTGCTGTGTGGGCCTGGATAGTCAAAAGGGGGGGGGGATAGTGAGGTTAGAGGCTGGGAGGGAGAGGGAAATAGCAAGGGAAATGGCTAGAGGGGAGAGAAAGACCAAGGCTAGCGCTAGGAACGGGGAGAAGTAGCAAGGTAAATAGGAGTGGGGGGGGGAATAGTGAGACTAGAGGCTGGGAGTGGAGAGAAATGCCAAGATAATGGGGTGAGTGGGGGAGAAAGGGCAAGGCTAGGGGTGAGGAAGGGAGAGAAAGAAGACCGCTAGGGATGGGGAAGGGAGAGAAACAATGAGGAAAGACTGGGTGGGGAGAAATAGCAAGGCTAGAGGCTGGGAGTGGAGAGAGGGGGAGAGAGAGCGAGAGAGAGAGAGCAATGTGGAAAGGTCTGTGTGGGCAGAAGAAGACTGGATTGGGCCAGGTCAGGAAGCAACTTTCCTTCCTGCCTGTTGAGCAGCTGAGCAGCTGCTGCTCTGCCTGTTGAGGTAATGGGGAAAGGTTGGACGTTTCACTGCTTTTTTTTTTTTTTAAAGAATCAAATAATTGCAGCAGGATCGGTGCTGCTGGGATTGTAAAAAGCTGGCTTCCCCTTTGCCTGGTGGCTAGATAATGTGCAACCACTACTGAATTGGGCTAGGATTCATATAAAGTTAGTCCAAATTCTCTCTCTCTCTCTCTCTCTCTCTGTGTGTTGTTGTCTGGAAGACCCTAACAGTCAATTCACTTCTGTTAGCATGGGTGGGGATCTAGGGTAGACAAGAAATAACTAGCTGGGAATCCTGTGAACACAGCCTTCTCCCATGCTCAAAAACTCTTTGGAGGGGCTTTTTCTCCATCTTTATAAAGCATCCAAGGCTTGAGTCCAGAAAGGAAGAACCATGAAAGGTGATTGCTACCCATGCCCCCCACTACAGTTCCTGCGTTTTATGGACACTGTGTCTTTGAACAGCTGCCTGACTGGTAGAAATCAACAGGTTCCTGGTTTATGGATATACAGTAGGCTGCAATGTTTAACCAATTAATTGGTTAGATTAATTGGTAGTTTTAACGTTTTTATCAACTACAAGGTGACTCTGATTAAGCAGGAAGCAGTTCGATGTTGCTGTTTTAAAGACAACATTTTTAATACAAGTGCTTATACAAACCTGAGCTGGCAAGCACCATGTGCGTAAAAGAGGCCTTTCCTCTTTCTCCTACCTAGGAGGGAATGCCTCTTCTAAAATGATGATGACTGCTGCAAAATAACTACTACTACAACAACAATTAATATAACTATCATCTGAAATCAATGGAAGTATGCTTCTTGTTTCAGAAATACTTTTACCCCTTTTTGCCCATATACAAATTTATTTGATAGATTAATCAGCTAAAACTCATATTATCAATAGATGCACATTCATTCCAAATTAAGTCCCATTGTGTTCAATGGGACTTACTCCCAAGAAAGCAGGCATAGGATTGCAGCCTAAAATTACTTAGGCCGAGTTGCAATGATATGCACATCTTGGTTTTTGCCTTTCACACAGTTGTTAAAAGGTACAGCGCATGTGTGTCCATGAAAGAAAATGGCCCATCCTACTTTCTGGATCAGAGGTGGGGAACCTGCGGTTTTCCAGATGTTGTTGGATTCCAACTCCCATCAGCCCCCATCCAGCATGGCCATTGGTCAGGAGTGAGGGGAGCTGTAATCCAATGATATGTGGAAGGCCCCAGGTTTCCCAGCACTGATACAGAGACACCAAAACAGGGGTGGGAAGAAGTTGGGTAAAGGCAAGCCAATGCGGCTACTCCTTTTGCCTTTCAGGCTGCAAGCCCTTCCTCCGCAGTCTCAGCAGCTGCTTTCTCTGCACTGCTTCATTTGCAGTTTGCAAGAGGGTTTGCAACTGGGTCATTTGCAGCTTAATGTACACAGGAGCAGGCCTGGAGCCAGTTGCAGCATTCAAGCTGTCTGACTCTGGGAAAGATCTCCAAGAGGGCTTGGGTGTGCTGGAGAAGGAGGGGGAAGACAAGAGCTCTGAGAGCATTTCAGTCTCATGTAGCTCTGAGGAAGGGCATTGACTGGGCTGACTCCTGCTCTCCCAGCAAGAACAGTGACAAACCTCACATCTGTAGCGACAGAACGGCAGAAATGACAGTGACTATAAGAGCTTTGCTGGATTACAGGAAAGCAAGGCCAGCCTATGAAAGGTCCAGCATTCCATGTGGCACCCTCACCTCCCCAAGGGAAGCTGGTTACAGCATCAAAAGGTGAGGATCACCCCCCCTGCTTTTTCTATATCATCTTGTATCAAAGCAGAGCCTGAACCCGCCCCCCCATCCTTCATGAACTAATAAAAACTGCAGTAAAATGCTTTTCAAAGCCGAGCAAATTAATCAGCTTCTTCAGTGACGGAAAATGCTGGTCCCAGCCAAACAGTATGCATTGCTCAGATGAAGGAGGTGGGGGTGAGGGGGGACTGAACTCAGAAAGAGGTAAGATCCCAAAGTTGGATATTTTTAATGTACTGTATTGCCAACTGCCCCCCCCCCCCACTTCTGCCACCATACAAATCCTCCGCAGCAGAAGGGAAAGTATTTGGCTTGATTGGCAGGGTTCAAGTTTGTTTAACCAGGGATATGTCAAAAGGTGGTCTCTGGCCCCTTTTCCCTTCTCTGGCCAGAGAATTTTGGGGAAAGGATCAACAGTTGAATAAATAATATGTGAATAGGAGCCAAGGACTGCAGTTTCCCAGAAGCAGCTTCTTTGGGAGGGCCTGGCTGTTGCTATTCCAGAAAGGATGCTGAACCAAGAAAGGGTGCTGATCCAAGGAGCCTCGTGAGCTGATGAGAGCCATGTACCCATGGGTTGGATTTAATGGCTGGTTTTTGCAACTGGTAGGTGTTCAATTATGGTGACCCATAGACAGGTCAGCATACTGTATATCTTAAAGCAGGGATGGGCAACAGTTGGCCCTCCAGATGTTTTGGCCTACAACTCCCATCATTCCTCACCACTGGCTACACTGGCTAGGGCTGATGGAAGTCGTAGGCAAACACATCTGGAGGGACATGAGTTGCCCATCCCTGCATTAAAGTTAGTGATGTCACCAAACGTTATAGCTACCCAATTCAGGATACAAATTTGAAGTCATAATAGGCTTGTGATGTGTGCCTATGTTCTGACCCAGGCTCCTTTGCTTCCCCCCAGTTCTTCCCTAGCTCAGATTGTAATTTTAGGAAGTGAAGAACTCCCACACACTTACCAAGATACAACAACATGGTGGTGGGGAGGTTCATCTCACCTTTCCATGATGGATGTAAATGTTCCCCCCCCCCCAAGTATTTTCTGAAGTTGCTTGCAATTGCTGAACTGATTCCGTATCAAGCCAGGAAAGTACAGCCGTTACTAGTTACTTTCTTAAAGGAAGAGCGATTTTCACATAGAAAATTGTACCATACGAAGCAGCCCCAAGACATTGCTAAATAAGATTAATTTTTTGCAGAGTAGTGTCAGTGCACCCCCCCCCCCCCGTTCTGTTAGGCTGCTAGACTAGATTGGGCGTTTTTGGCTGGCTTTTTAAGCCCGTTCCACTTGGTAAATACCTCTGAGAACTTTCTTTTTTTTGAAAACTTGGCACAAGAGAGGATTTAACAGTTGAGACTTTCAGATCTCTTAAATCTGACAGGCAAAACTCTGCATAAAACATTCAGTTCCCTATACAATTTACATTACACTTTATAATGTTGACTGCTTTGCATTCATTACTCATCCTCATAACAGCTTTATTAGGAGAAAATCATGATTCCCATTTTTACAGCTAGGAAATCCAAGCTGAGAGAGGGGCTGGGCTGTCTTGTGCAAACTGCAGACGCAATCTGAGGCACTTTAGTGCTGAACTAAAGAGCCTATTTCTGTATTACAAATTGTCTAGAAAATCCAAGGCAAAAAATCCTAAGACTGTTGCAATGCAAACACAAAAAGGCACAGCTTGTCTTTCTGGGCATAGCCTCACTTCTAAAATCTTGAGATGAAGAAGCTGCAACTAATTACTGCCTGAAAGCCGTGTGTATATGAACCGAATCCAAGTGCTGCAAAACTGCTGCAAAACCACTTGTACTCAGTAGTGGCACCAAGTAGTCTGCCATAAAGCACTACTGCTAAAAATGCAGGACCATTTGCCAGGTAGGGTGGCCATGTGTCCTACTTTACAGAGAACAGTCCTCTATTTGAAAGGATTCTTGGTTTGAAGGACTGTCCAGTCCAAGTCCAGTATAAAGATTAAGACTTTTCAGAAGGGAGAGCAGGGCAGAGGCCTTGAAGTTACCCATCAAACTGAGCAGGCACACAGGTCACCTGGCCATAGTCTTCTCCACTATGGTAAGATGTAATGTATTTGTATCCAAATCATATTAAGGGTTTCTAAATGTATATGTGTAAATTAGCGTATGAACATTCTATGTCCTCTCTTGTCCTCTGTTTTGGCAATGTGGAAGTGGTCACTCTATTGCCAACTCCACACATGTTCTAATATCCATGTGAGTAACGTGGCCTCTTATCCTTGGCCTGCAGTACACATAAGAGTGGGAGAAGAAAGAAGGTACAGCTGCAGTAACCTAGCAGGCAGGGGAGGCGGTTTATGCCCATGTCAGTGGGGCTCCTTATCCATTGCAGCTTTTATTCTGAGCTTTATAGGAGCTATCCATGGTGCTCCATGGTGGTGGACCTAGGTTTTTTTTGGGGGGGGGGGTTGGAGTTCAGCACCATGGATAGCTCCTATAAAGCTCAAGATAAAAGCTGCAATGGATCAGGAGCCCCACTAAAACAGGCATCACCAGCCTCTCCTGCTAGCAGGGGGTTCTGTTGATGCATTTGCACCCTTTGGAGTGTACGGGGATTACTGCAGCTGGATCTGTGACAAGATCGCTGGCTCAACATGCTAGATTTCCCATGCGACCATGGACACATGGGCAATTGAGGACAGCTGAGATCACTTTGCCTGCAGTCAGTTTTGACTGCATCTGATCAAAGCCTTTGAAAACTGCAACACAAATTGTGCAGTGATTGCCTCCCGCACACCTACCTGAGCATCCTTCCCCAAACTGGCACCCTCCAAATGTTTTGGACTTTTCCCATCAGCACCAGCTAGCATGGCCAATGGCCAGGAATGCTAGGAGCTGTAGTCCAAAACAACAGGCCAGGTTGGGGAAAGGCAGCCTGAAAGCACGGGCTATCTCGAAACTAGACTTGTCTTTAGGGTCCCCAGGAGTAAGGAAGCAGCTTTGGATTCTCCGCAAGGGCTGCAGAAGGAGAAGCTTAATCTCTGGGGGTTTAGACTCTCGGGCGATCATCCAGCTGGACTCCTATGTTTTGATTGCACCGTTTTATTTGATTTCAAGATTGATTCTGAATTATGTGAAGCCTTTGAGTCTACTGGCAGCCAGCCCAATTTGCTAAGCCAACTATTGAGCGTTCAAGACAGTAAAGGCCTTTGCTGATTAAAACAAAATTGGATTTCCCCCTTAGCACGACTCTTGCACTAGCCATGATCCTGTGCCAGCCTCCACGGCATTCCATCTCTATGTTATGGGTCCAGTAGTGGAGGGGTAAGCCTTGCTGCAGAGAAGTAGCCTGGGGTGGGCTAGAGTCATGAAATCACCATGGCATTCTGGTGCTTTGTTTTTTGCTTAACCAGGAGATCTGTGTGTTGCAGTGTTGGAGAGCAGGACGGGAGTAGATTTCATAGATCATAGAGTTGGAAGGAGCCTACAAGGCTATCGAGTCCAACCCCCTGCTCAGTGCAGGAAACTAGAGGAGGGGTCTCCCATCCAAGTAATAACCAGGCCTGACCCTGCTTAGCTTTCCATGCTCAGACAAGCTGAGCCAGCGTAAGCTACAAGAGTACACAGCATTAAAAGAACTGCAACTTGGAGCTGCAGCAAAAGACTGCAGGGTTGAGTGCTTCTGTTCAGGATTCCAACCAGCCATGCCTCTTCTAGGATACTCCATTCCTTTCTGCCCCCCTGCAAAGCTACAAAGTGTTGTGGTCACTGAGCATTCTCAGTCCTTATCAGGCTGGTTTGAGGGCAGGGGTGTCCCTTTAATCCCCCCCAGATTATTTTTATTTTGGGGGTGCTTCTGTAAAATGGGGGGGGGTTCCCTCAAGCATGCCAATACCTCCCTGTCATTTCTTGCTGGCCCTGTTTTGGCTACAGCCCTGTCAGCACTCACCTGTTGAGTTTGCTGCTAAAGGGAGAGAAAAAGCCTGCCGAAAGGGACGACGTTCACGAAAAAAATTGGCAGGGCTGCCCTGGGGGACTGGGGTGATGTTGGTGTTTGCCATTTCTACAAAATAAACTCTGTTTCTTTCCGGGAAGAAAACATCACAGATTTTGTTTGTGTGCTGTGCCCATCTGTTCTCCAGTATTATAGCACATACCTCTCTCCCGTGTGTCTGTGTTTTAAACAAACGGGCAAACATGAGACTGTGCTGGGGGAAATGGCCCAGCAGAAGCATTACTTTGAGGAATGAGTAACAAGTGTGCTATTATTACATCAGCTGTAAAGGTCCCGTGAATCAAACTTGTCCTTTCATTATGTGTTGCCTCTTGGCTACAGATAATTTGCTTCATTTTGAAGACAAATGAGCAAAAAAAGAAAAAGAAAAAAAGAAATAACAGTTAAAAATGGAATAAGTGATACAAATGGAATGTGGGACAGCTGGGGAAAGGAGCTGTGTGTTTGCGGTTTCCATCAGCTGATGGCTCATAAAGGAAAAATGGGATGGGTGTGCAGAGGCATGCGGGGTCCACTTCCTCTTCCCCAACAAAGTCCCTTGTAGCTTGAATATTGCATAATGTAGGAAGAACTTCAGTTGGAGCAAATGTTTCCAATGTGGAGATGCGCAAAGGTTGGAAGCCACCTCTGTGTGTCGGTCATAGACCCTCTACTGTGGGGTTGGGGAGGGGAAGGTGGCAAGCCCTTGGTTTATTTGGGGCGCAATCCTATGCATGTTTAGACAGTAGAATATTGAGCATCTGCCCTGTCCTCCGCCCCACCAGCCTCAATAGGCACCAGCCGCCACTGATGTTTAGACAGAAAGAAGTCCTACAACTCCCAGCATTCCCCAGCAAGCAATACATATGTGGGAAGTGGGACTATGCCTGCTAGCCCCACCCCTGATGTCATGCCAGCTTGCCATCGTCCTCCGTCAGCTGAACATGCGGCATTAGTTGAAAGGGCCCTCAGCCATTCAGGGTTCCTGATCACAAGGAAGAGCTCTACATGCTGAACACACACAGGGCCTTTTTCAGACTAATGCTGGGCATGTGGCCACCATTGCCAGGGCCTGTGTCAGGGGTGGGGCTGGTGGGTGCAATCCCACTCCCCCCTCAGACGTTTTCTTTGCTTTGGACATGCCGAAGTCTGATTCCTTACATGGGATTTCCAGGGCGGTGTCACCATTAGAGAGACCGAGTGGTATCTCTGCAAGATGTGGCCAAATGGGGAGATGGATGTGGTGTCTAGTAGTTAGAGTGTCAGATGAACAGGAGTGGCCTGGGTTCAAATCATGCCAACTCGCACCCTCTGGAAGCACCCTAGGTGTGACGGTTGAAGTCGCAGCCTTGCTCCCTTGTCTCCTCTACATCAGCCTTCCCCGACTGTCCTACATCCTCTGTGCCCCTCACCCTCCTCTGTCCTGGGCTAGGGATGACTGCTGGAGCATTCAGAACCAACAAGCAGTCTACGGGATGGAGCACCCAACACCCCTGTGCAGTTGCCAAAGCCCCAGCAGGGCTCACTGCTATTGCCTGCCCAGTGTCCTCTTTTATCCCCGGAACTCTGATCAGCAGCTGGGGCTGTGAGCTGTCATTTCCCCCACAATGTCCCAGAGCAATGCTATGTTGAGGGGCATTGTGGGTAATTTAAACGGTGGCAGCTCTGCCTGCTGCCGCCATTGAGTAAATGTGCCAGGGCTTGCCAACTTGGGAAGGACTTGCTGATGTAGGAGGGGGTCAGTTCAGCCCCAAACTGAGCCCAGTTCAAAGTCTCGGGGCCAGAGACATGCCTTGGGGCCAGAGTAGCTAGAAAAAGGGGTGGGCATCTTGTGGCCTGACAAGATGTTTTGGCCTACAATCCCCATCATCCTTTGCCATTGGCTATGCTGGCTGGGGCTGATGGAATTGTAGGCCAAACCATCCAGAGGGCCACAAGTGGCCAATCCCTGCTCTAAAGGAACATCCCCTTCCATACATACCTGCTCATAAGGTCACATCTAACTGAGTCCTTCAATGAAGAATAAAAATTTTGGATTTTAGCAATAGCAACCGATTTGCCTAGTTTTGAATTGCTGCTCAGACCCTTAGGTCATTTTCGGAGGTCTTCCTCAGGGTGTCCCCACCAAATGAAGTTAGGCAATTGGCTATAAGAGAAAAGAGGGCTTTATCAGTTGTGATGCCCCATCTATGGAACGCCCTCTCCAAGGAGGCTCACCTTGCGCCTGCATTGTTATCTTTTTGGTGCTAGGCAAAGGCCTTTCTTTTCTCCCAGGCATTTTAGAGTTTATTTATTTTATTTATTATATTTATATCCCGCCTTTTTTCCTGCGAGGAACCCAAGGCGGCTTACATAATCCTCCTCTTCATTTTATCCTCACAACAACCCTGTGAGGTAGGTTAGGCTGAGAGTCAGTGACTGGCCCAAAGTCACCCAGTGAGTTTTATGGCGGAGCGGGGACTAGAACCTGGATCTCCCGAGTCCCAGTCCAACACTCTCACCACTATGCCACACTGGTTTTGAGTCTCACTAGATTTGAGAGCACCTTCAAACCTGGAGTCACCCCTGTTGGCCCCCTCATGGATATTTCATGCCCCCTCCTTGGATTTCCTTCCTTCCTTCTTTCTTTTTCTTTCTCCCTCATAGATATTTCATGCCCCCTCCTTGGATTTCCTTCCTTCCTTCTTCCTTCCTTCCTTCCTTCTTTCCTTCCTTCCTTTCTTGTAAGTTTCTATCCCTTTTACTTGTGATGAAAACGGTACTGGCAGTATCCCACCCCAACAGCTCATGAGGAATAATTTAATTAAATCACTTTATCAGCATATCAGGCTACCTGCATTTATGGCCTGGCAGTTCTGCAATGATTCCCCTCACCTCCCTGGGTTAGTCCCCCTCGCTACAAAATGTCTGGCGACATGCCCGGAGCACCACATCATCTGCATACAGCAGTTGCACACAGTTCTGGGAAACTCCTGCAGTCCAAATCCTGTTCTCAGGCTATATTTGAACCACAAGTTTTTATTTCTTTACTTTGGGGGAAATAATGGCATGTGTGTCCATGCGCTGGTGGGTTGTGGCAATTCTGGACTCTTGGCTTAATGGTCTTACAACTCCCTCTTTAGAAGGTAATGACTGGATTCCGACAACATAATAATCCACACTCAAGGGTTGAGTGTGGGTTGTCATTGAACTGTGGGTTATCATGTTGCCTGAATCCAGCTGAGATAACAAGCCATAGTGAACAACCCAGCAACGAACCATGGGCTCTCTTCATGGGTTGTTCATGGTTAACATGGCTTGTTAGTGCATCTGGGTTCAGACAACACAATCATTCATGTTTCAACAACAAGCCACGGTTCAACGACAACCCACACTCAACCCTTGAGTGTGGGTTATCAAGTTGTCTGAACCCAGTCAATGTGTATTACAGTACTTCACCTACTTCAAATGATCTTATGGGAGCCGCTCTCTTTAGATCATGGGAGGTAACCACTGGCTCGTGAGCTGAATCTGGCCCATGGAGGCTCCCCTTCTGGTCTGTGGAGCCACCTTGGATTCCTCAAGGGGTGGGGCTTAGCATCCAAGCCCCACCCACCCCTGGAGGAATCCTTGCTGTTATTACTTTACTTACTTCAAAGCTGGCCCTGCAGAATTAACGGCCCTCCTGCTCATTCAGCAGAGTGGGGGGCCAGACATCTGCCCCAAAGTCCTGTCATGCATGCATCGTCAGGCCACGGTTTCTGGTGGTCAGTGGCTGGAGAGAATGGCATCATTTGTACAGTGCAAATCTTAGGCATGTCATGGAAAAATTCTCCACCTTCATGAAAACATGGCGCTCCTTTAGGACTTCATATTGTGATTTTATTTTTTTAAGGATGAATGGAAAAAGAGAACGTTTTCTAAGGAGATGGGATCAGCTGGAACTGGTTGGTGAATCTTCCTTGGAAAGAGAATCATTCCCAATGTTGTTAAGGCATAACTAATGACTAAAGACCTTCACAGCAGTGACACAACCTTTTTCTTTTCTTTTCTTTTTAATATCTCTGTTTGGCTGTACATACCCAGTGATTCTCTAAAAGCTAGGAAAGGAGGGGGAAAGAGTCATCAATTAACTCGCAGGATCTTTACTTAGAAATTTTGGGCTTTCTCAGAGCCCAAATTATGAGATTGGCAATAAAACTGTAAGAATCTCTTTTAAAAAAAAACAAAAACAAAACCTTGCTCTTCCACCTGGGCAGAAAAAGACCACAGGCAGGGATCGCGGTTTAGTCTGAAACAGCTCAGAAACCGGCATCCATATAAAAGTATTATCTCATGACTTTAAAAACCAGATCTGTTACTTTAGCAGGCACCAGTTTATAATTTCTGAACACTAGCAATCATCCGACTCTTCCTCGCAGTCTTACCAAGTGGTCTGTTTCACATGTCATGGTTTTAACAAACCCTGGGTAGTCTTGAACAAGTGGGAGGGAGCAAGCATGCCGGCTCCCAGCCACCTACCTGCTCCCCCTGAGTTAAACAACCCAGGAACGCTACGCCCCTGGGTTGTTTATCGTGACATCCAAACCCGGAATTGTAGGTTGTTGTATGAGAGACAGCCCAGACTTGTAACCCAAGAACAAACCACTGGTTACAAGTCTGGGTTGTTCCTCCACCCACAACCTACAATTCCAGTTTCGGATGTTATGATGTACAGTAATACCTTGGATTGCAAGCATAATTCATTCCGGAACTGTGCTTGTAATCCAAAACACTCTTATATCAAAGCGAGTCTCTGGCAGGCGTGAGTGGGGCCGATTTCGGCCCGCTACGCCCGCTCGAGGCGAGCGGTTACATCCCTACACTTGTCTTGCAAGACCTTGCTTGTTTATCAAGTCAAAATTTTTCAAAAATTTTTGCTTGTCTTGCAAAACGCTCTCAGACCAAGTTACTTGCAATCCAAGGTATTACTGTATAACACAGGGAAAGAGCGGGAGTGATCAGGTGGTGAGAACTAGCATGCTTGCTCATTCCTGCTTCGTTCTCAACAACCCACGGCTTAACAAACCATGGGTTGTTTCGACGTGTGAAGTCAATGTGTTTCTCGGGGGGTGGGGGAAGTCTGATGAAGAGCAGCCGCTTCCCCACCACCACACACACACACACACACACACACACACACACACGACATTGGAATTTATAGTCCATTTCCATTTGTAAGCAAAGATTTTCACACGCAAACTGAGTGGGAATGGTTGAAGAGGGATCTTATAAGGCAAGAAGCAAACAGGCCCTTGAGAAAGAAATCCATCCACTGAGCAGTCTCCAAGGTGGCTCTCTTTCAGTGGCCTAGTCTTGGGCTCAGGCATTCGCTGACTGACTAAGTGGCCACCATTGCAAAGTTCACTTCATAATATATATACACACGTCCACTCTTGGCAATGCCCAACGTGACCTAGCAAAGTAACAGGAAGAGAATAAAAACAGTATCCGTGGTGTCCCTGATGAAGAGTTATACACCAGAACCTGTTTCCATGACAACCTCTTGGGAAGACTCCCTGTTGTCATCCCTGATAGGTTCCCTAGTTGGCTCCAAAAGCCTATCAGAAGATTCGCCCCTGCTTTCCAGTTTTGCATAGTTGACTAGGCCAATGTGGTCAAGTCTAGGCCAGCTCCTGTGTCTTCTGTCTTTGACTGGTGCTACTAGCACCACCCCTGGCTGGCCAAGATCCAGAGACTTGGAGTGACCCGAATTAGGGATCTGAGTGTCCGAACTGAATTCTCTCTTTGTGCATTCAGGGTGTAGGAGTTTTTCAACTGAGGTGGCTAAGGGAGGCTCGCTATTCATATCAATAACTATGTGGTTGCTTTTCAGTTCATCTCTTCTGGGAGCCACACTATTGCATCCCGGTAGGAGAGTCCAGGAGAGCCTTAGCACCTCCTCCTTCTCCTCCGGCAACCTAACACAGTTGCCTTCCATGTCCCGGGCACCCACCCGAGAAACGCCCCGGTTTTCAAGAAGACAGCTATTTAGCTTAATGAGAGGCAGCGACAGTGTGTTGACAGCTGAGGAGATGACCGACTCATGTCCATGAGCAAAGGAGAGGCCAAGGTTCTCTGGCAGGGTGTTGCCAGAGTCCGAGTGGACACTTAGGAGGGAAAGGGAAGGCGAGACACTCTTGTGGTGCAGGAACTGGGTGGTGGTCTGGAGCCTGTTTGAACTGTAGCTGTTGGCCCATTTCTTCACAGGGCTGGAGCAAGACTGGAAGCCACTGGAAGAAAGGTCCACTTCATAGCAGCCTTCCACACCTTCTGCATTAGCCTGGGGGGTGGATGGGGTGGGCCTCCTCTGAAAGTAACTGCTTGCTTGGCTTGTGTCTGGTGGGAGCTTCAGGCTCATGGAGTAGAGTTCCCTCTGCATCAGCAAGCGGGTCTCCATGTCTCTGTTCTCGTAGAGCATGGTGTTGGCGCAGATGAAGATGAACAGCCCAATGCCCATGATGACAGGCCCAATGAGCTTCAGCTTCTCGCCGTGAGGGAAAGAGCGGGGGTGGGGGGAGACCTTCACTTCCTTCTTGATCTCATCTGTGGTGCTGAAGTTCCCCGGCCTGCTAGCTCCAGACCTTGTACGATGAGGCCAGTACCCAATGACAGCGATGATCATGCCCACCAGGACCACCGAGACACCCACCATCACAAAGGCCCCTGAGGGAGAGCGCATGCGGAGCTGCCCCTTCACGGTCACCTCAGAGGGTGTCTTCCGCCGGAACCTGCGCCTGCGCCATCGGGAAGGGGCAGCGGGTCCAGCTGGCTTCTTCTCTGATGGGTTGTGGTTCTTCATGGCTCCTTCGGCTTCAGCACCACCACCTGCTGCCGTCATCGTCGTCATCCTGACATCGCCCACAGGCCATCTTTATAACAGTTGGAGAGAAGAGAAAGAGAAGGTGTTAACTAGCAGAAGGGACACACACAAACGCAAAGATGTGGCTTCCATGAGGAAAGGAGAACTAGTCAAAATACAACCTAAAACCACTACTGGTGAATGGGCGTAACTTTCCCAACTCTGAGCTCCACCGACCAACCAGTCACAAACTGCATGCTGTTCACCATCTGTAATTCCGTCCATTATAATTTGACTCCTAAAGTCAGAAAGAAGGGACAGCTCACACCTAGCTAAGAGCTAATGCGGAGTGGTGCAGTTAGAGTGCTAGAATAGGACTTGGGAGACCTGGGTTCAAATTCCAACCTAGGTCTGAAGCTTCTTGGGTGCTCGTGGCCAGTCACTCTCTGGGTTCACACAACACAATAAGCCATGGTGGTTTATAAGCCATGTTTGTTTCAGAGTGGCTTGTTATGTTGTCTGAACTCAGCAGCATGGTTTGTTATCTACAGACAAGTCACTCTGGCCAAGTTCAGACAACATGACAAGCCACTCTGAAACAAACATAGCTCACAAACCACCATGGCTCACAAACCACCATGGCTTATCATGTACGAACCCAGTCTCTCTCTCTCTCTCTCTCTCTCTCTCTCTCTCTCTCTCTCAGCCTAACCTACTTCACCAGGATGTTATGAAGATAAACGGAAGGAGGAGAAGCACTTAGGCTACCCTGAGTTGCTTTGGGAAAGGGCGGGGCCAAAATAAAAAGCCCAACCCATTCCTACAAGGCAAATCCATCTATCCTCATGACAAGAGAGGTGCCCCAAATCAAAACAGAGAAGGGTTTTATCCAAAGGTGCTGTAAAGCATTAAAAAAAAAGAAGTAAAACAACGACAATACTGATATACTTTGAGCTGTCAATCTCTTCTTCAGGGGTGCTAAAACACAACCTTATGTAAAATGGTCCAAAGGCATGGTCTGAAAGGGTGTCATACAGCAACCTTAGGAACACAGGAAGCTGCTTTCTACTGAGTCCATCTAAGCCAGTATTGTCAACACTGACCGGCTATAGCTCTCCAGGGTTTCAGGCAGGAGTCCTTCCAGCCCTCCTTGGAGATGCCGGGGATTAAACCTGGAACGTTCACCGAGCTGCTGCCTTTCCTCAGGATTGGCCCAGGATATTCTGCCAACCCAGTTGCATGCACCTAAATCTGGATCCAACCCATTTTATTTAGTTATATATTTCTTTTAAAAATGTAGATCCCATGTTGCAGGTCTCCGGGGTCTGAAAAAGTTGCTAGATGCTCCACTTAGGGCTAATCAAGATGCACGAAGAGCAACCACCAGCAAATCCAACATGAACTGCTCATTTTCATTTTAATCACTTTAAGGCACAATCCTATGCATGTCTAGACAGAAAAAAGGCCTACAACTCCCAGTATGCCACATGCTGGGAATTGTAGGCTCCCCCCCCCTGTCTAAATATGCATAGGATTGCGCTCTTAAGGTGCAATGTTATGCATGTTGAGACGGGGGGGGGGGGGGGGGAAGCCTTTCAATTTTCAGCATCCCCCAACCTTCATGACTGGAGCCTGGAGGGATGCTGGGAGCTGTAGGCCTTTTTTTCCATCTAAACATGCATAGGATTGCTCCTTTAAGATGTTATTAGCCTCCCAGGGAAGGTGTGTTCCTGCCCAAAAACTGTCAAGCGATGAAGGATTATTTTTTTTTAAGAAAAGGGGGGGGGAGATGACATTTCAAAGAAATCTTGGGGGGGGAAACCTCCACTAATCCTTTAGCAACACAGACTTAAGCCATGCTGATGGAGATACCCCTGAGGCTAATCTTTGTCTCTTCCAGGTGCTTGTGAGCAACATTTACCAAGCATTTTAAAGCTTGCCTTCAATTTTTCTGGAGATTATGATTTTCTCCCCCACCCCCACCGCCCCCTTTCATTTGCTTCTAATGTGCCCACTACTGAGGATAACTACCTTTAATTACCATCCTAGATGTGCCCTACCTTATCAAGTTACATTAAGCTGCTACATTTCCTGCTGGAAACATACATCCGTGGTCCCGACCCCTTCCGAATTTTCGGCAAAACCCATTGGGTGCCAGTGCAAGCTCTCCAGACTTGCTGGGTGAAGCGTGGAGAGGCTGTTCCCTGGATGAACTCATTCCCCTCAATGGGATGGGACGTGTGAGAATTTCACGCCCGCCCATCTGTGCCGATTACGACACAATGGCAATGGTCCTAATTATTTGGCTTATCCAGGGGAGGCCGGTGACGCCTGTGTCAGTGGGGCTCCTCATCCATTGCATCTTTTTGTTTGAGCTTTATAGGAAATATCCATGGTGCTGTACTCCCGCCTCACAATAGATTCACCCACCATGGAGTACCAGGGATAGCTCCACACACAACCCATATTCTAAAGAAATACTAAACATGTATGTTACGCTACTACTAGGGGACAGCACATACTAAACCTTCTCCCTGACCTGACACACAACAACCAGTGTCCCGAAAGATGCTGTACAAATGGAGAAATCGGGCCCATAAAGTTTAACCCCAGCAAAGTTTGTGGAAAGAACACAGACAATACGCTGCTGGAGGTCACTCATCACACTTTAAATTCCTATGCACCGACCATCCTCAAACTGACCTCTCCTACATTGCCAAGTGTCAGATCAACTCTCAGCAGTTTTCTGAGTATACACCAGAGAAGCTACTGCCTGCCCCCCCCCCCCAATTTCTGGTTAGAATGGTGGAATACGATTCATCCAACTTACCCTTAACATAAGTAGTTCATAACCTCAAAGGAAAACAGCCAAAGCCTCTGGGATATTATAAAAGGTGACTATCTTAATGGGAAACTGCGGAGGAATCATGTACAAACATTCTATTTGACCCATGCTGGAGGTGGAATCAATCAATGTGACGTCTGAAAGCAACATTCATTTATCTGGCAGTAGCAAAGTTCAAGCGAAAAAGAGCAAAAGAGAACATAACTCAGAACTAGGGAAGGCTGTTCTCTGTATGGAGTTCAGGATCTTGATTTTATTATTAGAATTCCCAAGAAAGGTTACATAAGCTCATATATATATATTCCAACATTAACTTCTAGGACTCTTTGACATTGTCACTCATGATTAATTCCATATTTTAGTAAGGTACATTTGACCTTGCTAAATATAAAGTCAGCAAATGGTTGCTTTCAATGGCCATTTCTGATCTACCTCCAAATACTCCCCACACCCATAAACTGAATTGTTCACTCTGCACTTCCCCACCACTGCATTTTAATTCGGGGGCGGGGAGGTTTGTGACAGCTCATGGGATGAGAGACACTACAAAAATGTAAATGTTATTAGCATCACAGAGTGCAATGACAGTGTTCCTTGGCTGGGACTTTTGAGAGTTTAAACTTTCAGTTTTTGTGAGAAATACTTTTCAGGTTGTTGATTTTTGTTTTTAATGGAATATTTCCCTAATCCAGAGCATCAACGTTTTGATGCTTTATGTACAATATCCTACCATTAAAGCAGTCTTCAAATTTATATATTAACCTGGAGAGGACCGGGAGCCTATGAAACTGCCAAGAATTTCATGTGAGCAGGAGGCTGGCCGGAATTTAATAGACATGCAAATTCCTCTGCAGCAAAGGTGGGGAACCCATGGCCCTAGAGAAATGGGTCAGGGAGGCTGGTGACTCCTATCTCAGTGGGGCTCCTTATCCACTGCTGCTTTTATTCTAAGCTTTATAGAAGCTATCCATGGTGCTCCATGGTGATAAAACTATTTTGGGGATGGAGTTCAGCACCATGGATAACTCCTATAAAGCTCAGAATAAAAGCTGCAATGGATAAAGAGCCCCACTGACAAAGGAGTCACCACCAGCCTCCCCTGGAAATGGTTGGACTCCAAGTGCCATCATTCATGACCATCAGCCATGCTGGTTAGGGCTGATGGGAGTTGAAGTCCAATAATATCTAGAGGCCCACAGGTTGCTCTACAGGTACATTTCCAAAATAAATCCTGAAGAACGGGAATGTGGGAGGGGGGATATTTTGCTTTAATTGACTCCGAGATCTGCAATTAGCGATGGGCGAACATGCGATGCTCAAGCTTGTTGAGGTTCTCTGAATTCCACCTTGAAGCTCAGTTCACATTGTTTGTGTTCCCAAATGTGAGCATCTTTCCCCCCCCTTCAGTTGAGGAAAAATGTGCATTTTCAATTGTGAAAAGTGTGCATTTTTTTTTAAAAAAAAGTGCACCAAAATGTATACTTTCCTCCCATCCAGTAAAGCATGAAAAATGCACATTTTTCAAAAATGTGCATTTTTTGAATGGGCTTGCAGGTTCAGAAACGTGTGTGTTTTCTCCGAAAACTGCACACATGCTCATGTCTGGGGTTGCGAATGAGGCTTGTTCGAATGATTTGTGAACCAAAACAAAATTCTCATACATTCCTGTCTGAAGTTATGGCCTGATTCGTATACAGACATAAAAAAGTACTTCTTCACAAAGTGCACAGTAAGTTAAATGATGGAATCCGCTGCCACAAAATGTGGTGATCGCCACCAGTTCAGAGATTAGACAAATTCATAGAGGATAAGGCTATCAATGGCTGCTAGTCATGACGGCAATATATTATCTCCAGTATCGGAGGCAGTATGCTTCCGTATAACAGTTGCTGGGGAACACAAGCAGGAGGGTGCTATGGGACTCGTGTCCTGCTTGTGGGCTTCCCATAGGCATCTGGTTGGCATATGGGAAGCCCACATTCTGGGAATAGAATACTGGACTAGAGAGGCCTTTGGGCTGATTCAGCATGGCTCTTCTTACGTTCTTAAAGGGCTGTGTAGTTCAGTAGTAGAGAACCTGCTTTGCATGCAGGTCCAATACCTGGCATGTCCAGGTAGGGCTGGAAAGGACCCCTGTCTAAAACCCTGGAGAATTGCTACCAATCAGTGTAGACAATTCTGAGCCAGATAGACCAACTGTCTGGCTCAGTTTACCTACAAAGCAGAAGGGCCATTTACAAGCGAAGAAAAACTGCACCTGGAACTATGGCCAACCCAGGCTGCAAGCAGGCAGCTTCTCGTCTTTCCAAGAAGTTCTTGTTTTACTCCAAAGACATTCGCTTCTGAAAATTCAGCACAGCTCTCTACCTGATTTGCACAATCTTGGAAAGAAGTTGACAAATGTTACGAGCCCTGTGGCAATCTCCTCTTGAATGGGGACCAAGACAAGTGCCCAGAAGGATTTTTAGGGTGGTCTACAAGTGAAAAATCCTCCCCCCCCCAACCAAAGCTGGTGGCTGATCAGAGCAGTGCCACCAAACTGAGTTTGTGTGTGAATGTGAGTAGATATGTGTGAATCTCCTGGTTTTACATGCTGCTTTTAGAATGTCTGGGGAGGCAGACCCAGAAGATTTTCCTCTGCTCTGGTGTTGCTCTGATCTCCCGAGACTGATCAAACTCAGGCTGCCTTGAGCTGTTGCGCTGCAAATGTTGAGAATAAACGCAGGAACTGCTAAAGCGAGGGTGGGCAACCTGCAGGCCTCAGCCTAATTTAAAAAGCCCTCTGGGAGTGTGATCTGTCCCTCCCCTGGAGGTCTGCTGGGCAGGGCAGGAAAAGGAAAGAGAAAAGAATGGGGGGAGAGAGGGGGGGTTATGTGTGGATCCCCCCGCCTGGCCTTATGTGTGGACCACCCCACCCCTGAATTTGCCACTGCAGTGGCAGTGGCAAAACAACTGTGATGGTGGCCTAAAAAGGCCAAATTTAGCTGTGAAAGTGAAATTTGCCTTTTTTTTAAGCCGCCATCACAATTTGCTCCTGAAATTTGGTAGCAAACCACTGATTGTTTTGCTGCCGCCGCTGCCAAACTCCAGTAATGTGCAGCGGCAGTGTGGCCCCTGGGGGGGCTGAAATTGGCCCCCAGGGCCCCTGAGGTTGCCCATCCCTGGCTTACAGGCCTGGCAGCAGCCTGCCTGTGGCACCCTTGGAGGGCTGTCAGAGCCCACCGTTGACGCCCGCCTGGCCCCCTCCCTTTAAAACCAATGTTCTGATCAGAGTTGCGCAGCTGCCACTGTCATTTCTTTTTTTAAATTATTCTTTTATTCTTTTAATAATGTATATCCTGCCTTTCTCCATTAAAAAGAGACCAAAAGCAACGAACAAGATTCAAGATAAAACACCGGCCTACGATACAAATCACAATTGCAAGACGGCACAGAAGAAGGCCACGCCTCCTAATTTCCCACAATGCCCCTAGTATAGTGTTGCTGTGAGAAATTAAGATGGCAGCCCTGGTGGGGGGCAGGTTCAAATGACAGTGGCCCGGGGCTGCTCAGAGCACTGCTGTTGCCAATCTCTCGCCGCTCAGTAAGTCTGTTTGTGGGTGGGGGCGTCACTGACAAGAGGAGGGGGCTCACCAGAGGGTGCCGTCAACCTGGATCCAAATCAGTTTGCTTACACCACCAGACAACATGGCCCCACACCCAGTGGAGGCTGGTGGCTCAAATGTCAGTGGGGCAGTGTATCCACTCCAGGTTTCAGTCTGAACTGTTGAAGGGCTATCCATGGTGCTGAGCCCTATCCTCTAACTACGTTCAGCACCTTGGATAGCTCCTTAACAGTTCAGGCTGAAACCTGGAGTGGATACACTGCCCCACTGACATTTGAGCCACCAGCCTCCACTGCCCGTGCCAACTTGGGCCTAGTTCTTACAAATAGCGGATCATGTGACAATCTGTAATACTTGAGAACTCCAGGGGGGAGGCTGATAGTATACTCTTCCATACCAAGCCTCCCCCACCATCAACCCCCCCTCCATACATCAGCCTTCACCAACTTGAGGCCCTTGAAATGTTTTGGACTACAATTCCCATCATCCCTGACCACCAGACATCATGACTGGAGCTGATGGGAGTTGTAGTCCAAAAGATCTGGAGGGTGCTGGGCTTGGGGAAGTCGGCTTTACATTGAAAACTAAGCATGTCAGTGAGAAGTTTCTCGCCTAGAAAGAAAGGGTATTTTTGAACTTGGGTATATGATCTTCCAGTACAAAATACGCGTACTGTGGATCTTACTGCAGTTTGTCCCTTTGAAATTCATTTGCGTGGCAATTAGGCCCCCACTTGTGCATATCTGAAAGAGGCAAGGAGTAATAAAAATACATTCCTGTGCTGTTCAAATGAGACTGACAGCATGAATATTTTGTACTGTACATGTAAAAAAAAAGTAGAAGAAAAAGACTATTGATTGAAACATCCCTTAGGCTGTCAATGGGGACAGGGTAATTATGACAGAGAGCTGTTAGACAACCCCATTTTGATGTATGCATCTCAGCTAAATGAGCCCAGATGTGCATGAGCCTTGAGCCTACATGTCTTCGTTACATCCAAAATGGGAAAGAATGGCTGGGTTCAGACAACACAATAACCCACTGTTGTTGAAACATGGGTTAACCACATACAACCCATGAAGAGAACCCACGGTTTGTTGTTGAGCTGTGAACTGTGGGTTGTTCGTGGTTAACAAACCATGGTTTGTTAGCACAGCTGGGTTCAGACAACACGACAATCCATGGTTCAACGAAAACCCGCACTCAACCCATACTTAACCCTAGAGTGTGGGTTATCATGTTGTCTGAACCCAGTCTCTCTCTCTCTCTCTCTCTCTCCCTCTCTCTCTCTCACACACACACACACACACACACACACACACACACACACAGGCTGGGTTCAGGCAACACTAACTATGGTTTGTTAACCACAAACAACCCATGAAGTGAACCCATGGTTTGTTGTTGGGTTGTGGACTGTGGGTTGTATAATGGTTTGTTACGCAGCTGGGTTCAGACAACACGATGACGCATGGTTCATCGACAACCCACATTCAAGGGTTGAGTGTGGGTTATCATATTGGCTGAACCCAGCCACAGATAGAGGTGTAGTGGAGCCAGGGCTCAGAGGGATGCAGCACCAGAACTTCTTTATTAGCAGGGATGCTGCCATTATCTGCCACCCTCCACAGACTTCTCTCTTTCCTCTCAACTCAGCTGCAGATCTAACAGTAGCTGTTGTAATGCAAAGTATTTTGGGGCGACTTGGTCTTGGATGGCCCATTACGGCCCACTAGCATAACAAAAGACTTGCCCCTGGTGGAGATGAGAAAACTCCTAAGAGTGTTGTGTTGATAAAGACCAGTGGTTCTCAACCTTTTTTTGCCCCATGCACCCTTTTCACCATATGTCAGAAGGTCATTCCCCCCTTTCCAAGATTGCCTGACTTAATCTGTGCCATACAATAAGGTGTGATGTCCTGTAGATTATGTACAATCTGTGGAATTGTAATTTGTAGAAAGATCAGTATTCCAACAGTTTGAGTCTGTGGTCCCAATTCCCCCCCCCCGAAACCCTAAAATTCCCCCCCTGGGGGGAATTCCCCCCTGGTTGAGAACCCCTGATATAGATCAACATGGTGGCCTGCATTTTTGGACCTTCCTTGAGGCCATGGTTATTGGGACTGTCATGATGAGCGCTTGCACTCCAAAATTTACACCACACTTAAGGTGGCCACGTGTCCTCTTTTACAGAGGACAATCCTCCATTTTAAAGGGCTGCCAGAGGAATGTCCTCTATTCTGATGGCACCCTCTATTTGAAAGGCTGACCAGTCCAAATCCCATATTGAGATAAAGAACCACCCAAAGGGAGAGCCGGGCCTTGAAGTTACCCATCCACAGCAGCTGGATAGCAGACTGAGCAAGGCACACAGGTCACCTGGTCACACTCTTCCCCACTAGGGTGAGATGTACTGCTATTTAAATTATAATAACGATGTCTAAATCTGCATATACATATAAATTAGCATATGAGAATTTTATGCAAATCTGTGCCCTGTTTTTTTGTGATGCACATCTTCTTTCTTTGGAATTCACAAGTGGCCACCCTATCACCACTGCATCGTGCCCCCCCAAAAAAAACCCAGAGCCAGCCCTGGCTGAGATATGTACGCCTGCACTGGGCCAATAACTATCTTGTCGGGCAGGTGAGAGAGTCGTTCAGTTTCTATCCAGGAGGGAGGTTTATTTACATCAAAATGTTCGGCAGATTGCTAAACCAGCATGGGAGGAACAGCAAGCTCCTTATATCCACGACGCCCTGCGCTGAAGATTTCATGGATTTCATAGATCATAGAGTTGGAAGGAGCCTAGAAGGCTATCGAGTCCAACCCCCTGCTCAATGCAGGAAACTAGAGGAGCGGTCTCCCATCCAAGTAATAACCAGGCTTGATCATCACACGAAGGTGCAAACTACCCCCGACTGAAGTCAACGGCAACATTGGTACTGATCATAATTTTGGATGGCATCCAAAAACGTGTGCTGCCTGCTGCACTCTCTGAGGTGCTCGGAAGGAATGCTTTTTGGGGGCGGGGGAAGAAATGCCACAACCATCCCTGCTAGGTGCTGTCAGGAAACGCTCCCGTCTCCTGCCCTGTTACCATTGAGCAAATGGTGTTGGTGGACAAGAACCTGGATTGGCCCTCTGCAGTTACCATTCTCCTCCTGCAATGAGGGAGGGTGAGGGGATGCACTACCTAGTTCTACCCCCTCTGCTGTCTGCTGCCCTCCACATGTTAGAGGGCACGTCTGTAGCAGGGAGCCTGCCGTCACTCGTGTGGGCTCCCAGCACCATTTGGGACCCTGCATCATCAGGGCGTCAGGCATGGGTGGTTCAGATGGTGGTGGGATGGGACACAGAATCATAGAGTAGTAGAGTTGGAAGGGGCCTACAAGGTCATTGAGTCCACCCCCCAGCTCAACACAGGAATCCAAGTTAAAGCATCCCTGACGGATGGCTGTCCAGCCACATCTTGAATGCCTCTAGTGTGGGAGAGCCCACCACCTCCCTAGGTCATTGGTTCTATCATATATGAATGCGAGGGAGGAGGCAGAGCTAGCTAGCATATCCCTGCTCTCCTCTCACATGATTCTAATCCAGGGATGCAGAACTTCAGGCCCAGGGGCCCAATCCAGCCCTCTGGAGTCTCCCACAAAGCCCCTCCCACTTCCCCTAGCCCTCTCCCCTGCCCCTGACCATTTGGTGATTTCACATCTTTTTTGCAGTTTTCCCCCCTTCATTCTGAAAGGTTGAAATTTCTCTCCTAAAACTTAATTACTGGCAGCAAGAGCTTTCAGCTAAAATAGGCTGGTATTTTTGGTATTTCGGCCCTGCCCCTTTTGCCCTCAGCCCCACCCACCACTGGAATGTGGCCCCTGAGAGTGTCTCCAAAACTGAATTCAGCCCTTGGGCTGAAAGAAGTTCCCCACCCCTGTTCTAACCGCATAACGGGAAGGACCAGTGGAGGCTGATGGCTCCGATGTAATTGAGGTGGTGTATCCACTCTGGGCGTCAGTCTGAACTCTGGAGGAGCTGTCCATGATGCTGAACCCCAAACCCGCCAGATTGGGTTCAGCACCATCGACAGCTCCTTAAAAGATCAGCCTGCAGCCCGGAGGCAGCCTCCACCGCGAAGAACTGCCATGGGGGCATTTAGCCATAGCCCTTTGGGGTCACCACCTCTCCTGATTTCGTAAGCAAAGCCTTCCCCAACACAGTACCTTCCAGGTGTTTTGGCTTGCGACTCCCATCGTTCCCAGCTAATGGTTGTGCTGGCTGGCGATGATGGGAGTTGCAATCTAATACATGTGGCGGGCATGAGGTTGGACAAGGTTGTGCTGGAATGTTCTGTAAGAACTTTATTCTGCACTGCTGCTGGTCTTGTATTTTAAAAGAGAAGAAAGGAAACGTCTAAACGATCCCGCTCCCCGTGTTTTGCGACTCCAAAGGACCCCCCAAATAGGTTTGCATTATCATTTATAATATCATTATTGTTGGCTGCTATTCAGAGTTTTGGTACTGTTAAAGATTCGTCTGTGGCTGTGTTAGGCTGTAATCCTGTGCACGCTTCCTCAGAAACATGTCCACTGAACAGTCGTCAAGACCCTGCTTAAAAGCACACAAGGAAGGAGCCAAAGGTAACAACTCCCTTGGGAGGGAGATCCATAAATCCACGGCTACCACTGCAAAGGGCCAGGCCTGGTTGTTATTGTTTTTAAAAACCAGATTTAAAAATGACATAGATAAAACAAGAAATGCAATGAGACCAATTAAAAAGTAACCACCCCACCATGCACTATTTAGAGTTAAAAGCCTCAATATAGAGGGCAGTGTTAACCTGGCACTGAAAAGATTGTAGAGTTGGTGCCAGGTGGGCCTCAGGAGGGAGCTTGTTCCAGAGTTGGGGGGCTACCACAGAGAAGGCCCTCCCCGCTTGTCGCCACTGACACTGGAGGCAGCAACTGGAGGAAGGCCCCAGATGCTGAGTGTAGTGTCCGGGTAGATCGTGGTTGGGAGAGGCGTTCCGTCAAGTATTGTGGTCCCAAGCTGTGTAGGGCTTTAAAGGTTAAGACCAACACCTTGAATCAGGCTCGGAAGCATACAGGGAGCCAGTGCAAACGAGCGAGGAAATGTTCACATTGTGAACGGGCAAGCATGCTGGATCACACACTGCTCAATCACTCCCACTGCAAGCAGGAGCAGCTAAATAACCATACTGGGGTTGGTTGCTGTGCTGTGGCAACCAGGAAGCCCTGGACTCCAGCTCTGGTTTGTCGGGGGTGGGGGGAGAGAAGGCAGAGTTCCCCATTTGCATTTCCAGAACTGTTTAAAATTCTGGGTTGTTGTGCCTTGTCAACTGGGTCCCTGTCTCTTGTTCCTCAGTTTTGACGGCTGCAAGATGGCAATCCTATTACCACTGAAGGAACCACACCGTGCCTGCATCTGTTTCTACAGAGCAGGTATACAGCCTAGCATATGCTCTCTGTACTTCATAGATTTCATAGATCTGATAGAGTTGGAAGGAGCCTACCGTACTACAAGCCTATCGAGTCCAACCCCCTGCTCAGTGCAGGAAACTAGTAATAACCAGGCCTGACCCTGCTTGGCTTTCCACGCTCAGACAAGCTGAGCCAGCATAAGCCACAGGCCTGACATTGTAGAGGCATGCTACAAAGCACGCTGATGGCTTGCTGCAACACACACACACACACACACACACACACACACACACACACCATTCTGCAGAGTAATGGGTTCAGAAGATGCCAGGGTTTTTGTTTTTTGGGGGGAAGGGATAGGGAACTCCAAGGTTTCTCCTTGCTGTGCAGATGAAAAGTCTCAAAAAGCAACAGACATCAGTATAACTAACCGAGGATAAAAGAGGGCAGTGATCTGCATAACATGTGCGCATGCTAATTTATACGTATAGATGCAAATTTAGAAATATCTTCAAGCAAAGCCTCATCTGAGGGGCCAGACTAAATGATCTATGAAATGTCTGACTGCATTTCACATTGTGGGCTGTTGTCGCTGTCGTGGTTGCTGTTAAATAGCAACCGCGGGCCAGATACATGAAACGTGCCCTGAACTGTGTGTTCCGCAGACTCCTATTAAGCCAAAGAAAAATCATAACTGCTTTATTTATAGCTCCTGTAATGTGGAGGCAGCTTCAAGATTCAAACACCTACAGCCCTGCCTAAGGAAACAAGAATGCAACTGACTTGCAGTTAGTCAAGTTCACTTGGAGAGACGAGGTCTGAGCTGGCAGCGATCAACCAAGAAGGAGAACTTGGGATCGTGGAGGGTGGGGTTCCATGAAACCACTGACCCAGTGTGTGTGGCTGCTGTGGAAAAAAAAAACAAATTCCTTGTTGGGAATCACTGGGAAAGGAACAGAAAATAAAGCTGCTGATATCGTAATACCTTTATATGAATTTACAGTGCACCCACCTTTGGAATACTGTGTACAGTTCTGATCACTGCACCTCAAAACAGGACATTGCAGAGCTAGAGAAGGTGCAGAAGAGGCCAACCACAATTACCAAGGGGCTGGAGCATTTCCACAATGATGAATAGTTCCAATGTTTTCGCTTAGAAAAAGGTGAGTAACCTGTAGTATCAGAGACAGTGTGCCTCTCAATACCTGTTGCTGGGGTACGCTGGCACTGCCTGGCAGGAGGGTCCTATTGCCCTCATGTCCTGGCTTGTGGACTTCCCATGGCTGGCCACTGTGGGAACAGAATGCTAGATGAGACAGGCCTTTCGAGTGATCCTGCAGGGCTCTTCTTATGTTATGTTGGTGGGGGGGGGAAGCTAAGGGGCAGAAATGGTCCACAGTCGACGCTGTAGGTTGACAGAAGAGCCCCGGTTAAGTGGCCCTGCTTCTGTTTCTTGCCCAGGCAGCCAAAATAAACATCTCAGCCAAGCACTGAGTAGCAAGAAGAGAATGGGGCAGGCCAAAAAAAGGTACAAAGGAGGAACACAAATGACAGCAAGAAATAAAAGCTGTGCCTATTTCTCTGCCGTTGGCATCCCCAGGCAAACTTTGCTCATGAGCCCGGGTTCCTCAGAGTCATCTTTGTGATGGGCTCCCTTCGCACCTCCCTTTCCTGCTGCACGGTTGGCTCCATGATGCCTAACCCCCAAAAAGGGCAGCTGAGTGCTTTTTTCGGCTCGGAAGTCTAGGACTGAGGTGTTGCTCGCTTGACCAATCTGCTCTGGCGAAACTAAGAACTTGAAACTCTCATGCAGAAGTTGCAGCGTGGGCTTCACACTTCTCTTTCTCTGCTCTTGTTCAGAGCCTTTTAGGCAGACAAAGAAGAGACCAAAAGGGTCAGTTGAGTCACCCACCCGGCTGTACCGAATCACCCTCCTGCTGTCTACACTTTCTTGCACTTTGTTCTGGTTTGCCTTTGAATGCCTCCAATGGCAGCTCAACCCCTGATAAACCTCACCCACTGTAGGCGGCTGGTTCCTGGTTGTTCAGACTTAACATTCTCTTCCGCTCAGATTCAACCCAAATTAATTAATTAATTAATTATATTTATATCCCACCTTTTTTCCTGCAAGGAACCCAAGGTGGCTTACATAATCATCCTCCTTCTCTCCCTTTGATCCTCACAACAACCCAGTGAGGTAGGTTAGGCTGAGCGTCAGCAACTGGCCCAAAGTTACCCAGTGAGCTTCAGTGCAGACTAGAACCCAACCCAGTGAGCTTCAGTGCAGACTAGAACCCAGATCTTCCAAGTCCCAGTCCAACACTGTAGCCACTACACCACACTGACTCTCTTTGCCCTAAGCCAGGGGGGAAGTCAACCTGGTGCCCTCCAAGTGTTTTGGACTATAACTCCCATAAGACCCAGCCAGCATGGCCAATGGTAAAGGATTATGGGAGTTGTATGTCCAAAACATCTGGAGGCCACCAGGATGCCCACACCTGCCCTAACCAATGCCGATCGTAAGAATGACCCCTCTCCCGTCCATCTAATCCAGCATCCTGTTTCCCACGGTGGCCAACGGGATGCTTCTAAGAAGCCCACCAGCAGGGCATAAAGGCAATAGCCCTCACTTGCCGTTGCTCGCCAGCAACTGGGATTCGGCGGCATACTGCTTCTGAATATGTTGGTTCCATACAGCCAATGTGACTATTCACTGTTGGGAGACCTGACTCCCCTGCTTGACTTTGCTCTCCCCTCCCTGCCCCCTTTAAAAAAAAATGTTTTAAGAAAGAACTTGATTTTTTTTATTTTTATTTTTTAGGGTGCCAGGTTCTCTCCTTCCTGTTTCTGAACCTGCTGCAGATCAGCTGTTGGCAGCCAGGCTGAGAAGGAAAGAGTTCCTTGCTGGCCCCATCCAATCTTCTGCCTCCACAGGCCTTTCCCCTTTGCTCTGTCTCTCTCTCTCCCCACTCCCAGTCTCTGCCCAGCCCCTTTCCTCTCTCCCTTCCCTGTCCCCAGCCCTCTTCTTTCTCTCCCTTTCTAGCCTCTAGCCCCGCTCTTTCTCTCCCCTCTACCCCTTTGCCTTGCTATTTCCACCTCCCTCCCAGCCTCTAACCCAGTGTTCTCCAACAACTCCCAGCATGCCCCAGCCAGCGTAGCTGGGAGTTGTAGGCCAAAAACATCTGGGGACCCAAGGTTGGAGAACACTGCTCTAGCCTCACTATTTCTCTCCCCACCACCTCTTTATCTCACTGTTGACTAGCCATTATGTGACTAGCCACATCCTCCGTGGGAGCCATTTTGTGGTGGCGCCTACAGCTGCTTCTCAAATTCCCAAATGTGCCCACGGGTCTAAAATGGTTGTGGACCACTGGCATACTGCAACATTTAGTTGCAGGTCCTACGTGTAGCCTCTATCAGTTGTCTTCCCCCCCCCCTAAACAAAAAAGCCCTGCATGCTTCAATCTTTCCTTGTAGAGAAGGTGCTTCACATACATACACAAACACCACACACACACACACACACACACACACACACTCATTTTGGTTTCCCCTTTTCTGCATCTTTTCCAGCTCTATGAACTCCACATAAGAGACGGGGCTACCCGAACTGTACACCATGTCCCAAATGTGGCTGTACAGTTCCGTCCTTTGCAGCAAGATCCCACTGCTGTTCCCCAGTCAGGCTTATCAGTCGGCCTCCATTCCATTCCCCTCTAGTGGATCCAAAAGTGTCATGTCCAAGATAAGGCAGACAGAAAAAGTCAAGGCACCACATGGACTTCTCAACAGGAGATCTAAAACAGGCTCATCACAAGTGGGCCATTGAGAAAGAAAACGTAAGAACAAACCCGCAAAACCTCTTTAGCGGGCCCTATGTCCATCGGACCTGGAGGTTGCGGACAGCAGCAACAGCAGTGTTGTGATGGGCGCTTTGGAGCTACCAATTAAATTACCCACAGTGCCCTGCAGCAATGATACGTTGGGGACTTTGCGGGAAATCAAAACAGGCAGATAGCTCCCAGACCCAGCTGCCTGGCGAGGGGGTCCCCCAAGGGGAGACATGGAGGAGAAGGCTATCAATGGCTACTAGTCCTGATGGCTCTATGCTACCTCCAGGATCAGAGGCAGCATGCCTATGTGCACCAGTTGCTGGGGAACATGAGTGGGAAGGTCCTGTTGCACTCCTGTCCTGCTTGTGGGATCCCGTGGTCAGCTGGCTGGCCACTGTATGAACAGAATGTTGGACTAGATGGACCCTCAGTCTGATCCAGCACAGCTCTTCTTATGTTCTTATGTTCTCAGACATTGGCACCACAGTGCCCCCCACCCCTGGAGCACTAGAATGCCAGCAGCTGCCGGAAGATACCACAGGCTGGCACCAGCCTTACCTTCCATTAAATGTCAAATTAATCTTCGGTGCTAATGTAGCATCTGGGCTAATAAGAGGTTGAGCTACGAAACAAGAAGTGCCTCATTTGAACTTCACCTCTGCCATGAACTCCTCAGTTGGCCTTTGGTGAGCTACTCTCGGCTTCATCCCCCCTCCCCCATCTGCAATAACCTGGATAAAAATACTTATCTACCTTACAGGGCTGTTGTAAGGATTAGAAGATAATGTACACGAACTCGTTCAAACACTCAGACGCTTCCGTAAATGCTAAATATTGTCATGCGCCATGTCATTACGGTGCATGCCATCTTCTAGTCCTCAAAGTTCAGGGGTATGCATGGGGCTAAAAGACATCCTTAATGCCACATGTAGAAAAGTCTTTTGTATGCATCATTACACCTGTGATACCTGTCTGTCAGCACTCTTTCTTTAAAATAAAAATAAAAAAATTAGACCCCGCTTTTCTTTATAAAACAAACTCAAAACAACTGCATACACACACACACACACACACACACACACACACACACACAAACATAATGCATAGTAAATAAAAACAGTTCAAATGACTAAAATCAAGTTCATACATTAAAAGCAAGAGAAGGGTAAACCAATTCACAATACACAGCAGGGAGACAGAACTTTAACCCACACTGACAGCTTGGCAAAATAAAAAGCTCTTCACAGCTCACCTGAAGCTTAAAAGAAAAGGGGCTAACCAAACCTCTCCAGGGAAGGAGTTTCACAACCTGGGTGCCACAACAGAAAAGGCCCTGTCTCACATCCATACCAAACCTGCTTCCAAAAATGGTGGGGTACATAACAGAGCCTCTGACGTTACCCACAGTGGGCAGACAGTATAAACTATCCTGGTGCCAAACAATTTAGGGCAGCTTTCCCCAAACTGGTGCCCTTCACAGGTTTTGGACTACAGCTCCCATCAGCCTCAGCCAGCAGGTCCAATGGTTGGGGATGATTGGGGTTATCATCCAAAACATCCGGAGGGTGCCGGGTTGGGGAAGGCTGATTTAAGTCTTTATAGGTCAAAAAACATGGCATGCATCGGAAGATGTGATTACTTCCACTGGACATGAGTTTAGTGACAACCATTGACAGCCCAATTGAAACTCTCCCTGCCAATATAGTGAGGTGCACATTTACGGGGCACAGTCTGAAAGCACGTGATGCAGCTGCCTTGCAGAAGCTAAACAGGTCCTAGGTCTGGACAATCCTTGGATAGGAGCCTTCCGTGGAACCCCAAGCAGTGGAGGCTGGTGACTCCTATTTCGGCGGGGCTCCTAATCCATTGCAGCTTTTATTTGGAGCTTTATAGGAGCTATCCACGATGCCCCATGGTGGTGAACCTATTTTGGGGGGTGGAGTTCAGCACCATGGATAGCTCCCATAAAGCGCCAAATAAAAACCGCAATGGATTAGGAACCACACTGACATAGGGGTCACCAGCCTCCCCTGGCCCCAAGTATACCAATCTTGAGCTCCATCATGGGGGTGGGTGGGGAAAATTTTGAAGTGCAGGTGCTCATCATGACAGTTCCCATCGCCACGCCTCCAAGAAGACTCCGAAAATTCAGGCAGCTGTGATGATTGCTGCATATCCAGAAACCAGTTCTAGCAGTTTGATCTCCACCAGGAAGCAGGTCTTCGGCACAGCTATTGGGTCTTAATTGCCTCAAGAGACTTTGCATTACAACAATATATTGGGGAAATGCATTCCCTGCTCCCAACCCCAGCTACTGAGGACTGCTGCTAAGGTCAGGGGGAACAGGGAAGTCTGGGGTGGGTGGGGGTGGCAGATGACATCATAGTCCCTGCTAAAAAAAAAAAGTGCTGGTGCTGCATCCCAGGGAGCCCTGGCTCCATTACACCACCGAGGGCACAATCCTATGCATGTTTAGAGAGAAAAAAGTCCTACAACTCCCAGCATGCCTGGTACACTGGGAGTTGTAGGACTTCTCTCTCTCTAAATATGCATAGGATTGCACCCTGAATGTAATAAATAAACGCATAATTAAAGGTTGTTCCTTTCCTTACCCCGTCACCCCACATGTCATGGTATGGAGCTTCCTGCACATGGAAATTGTGCAAACCAGAAGTGCTGCGGACATCGAAAGCTGCCTCTTGCCAGCCAAGAGGAAGTTCTGAAATGGTCAGGAAGCAGAGCCACCTTAACAGAAGAAGCTCCAAAGCAGAAGATATGGCAGCATTTTGTGCTTTGTGGCACAACCGGAGCTTTTTGCCTTCTCTCTCTCTCTCTCTCTCTCTCTCTCCCCCTCTCCCCCCCTCCCTCTCCCTCTCCCTCTCCCAATAGTTGTCAATGAAACTGCTCTTTTACGTAGCTGGACTCAAGCCACAAGTCACCATTCCATAGCAATCAACACAGAGGCTGTGTGCCGGGGTGGGTGGTGGGTGGAAAGGGCTGGGGGTGAGAATGAGTGTCGCATTCCCCCACAGCAGTGAGAATTCCTTGACTCTGACACCTGTGGCGAAATTTATTATGTGGCCATCTTCTGCTAAGGAATTGTGTGTACAGAAATGAATTCAAGTGGTGGAATGCTACCCACGTTACAACGCCAGCTCTAATGACCCTGGCACTTTGGCTGCACGTTAACACCAGAAACTTGCAGCCAAAGAATTGGCTGCTTAGTTCAAAACTATATATTTATTATTATTTATTTATTATATTTATACCCCGCCTTTTCTCCTGCAAGGAGCCCAAGGCAGCTTACATAATCCTCCTCCTCCTCCTCTCCATTTTATCCTCACAACAATCCTGTGAGATAGGTTAGGCTGAGAGTCAGCGACTGGCCCAAAGTCACCCAGTGAGTTTAATGGCCGAGCGGGGAGTAGAACCCGGATCTCCCGAGTCCCAATCCAACACTCTCACCACTATGCCACGCTGGCTCTCCCACCCCCATGTTTCTTGACCCACATCATTGCTCACACAGGGTTGCTTTGTCATGATGCTGCAGTGACGTAACTAGCAGCAGCACCCCCCCCCCCAGTCAGAATCCACATGTCCTATGCAGGGATAGACATCGTGGTACCCTCCAGATGTTTTGGACTACAACTCCCATAATCCCTGGCCAGTGACCCTTTTGGCGGGGGCTGACAGCTGTTGTAGTCCAGAATATCTGGGGGGCACCAGGTTGCCAATCCCTACCCTACAGTAACTAAATCTATACACATGTTACTGTGATACATGCATATCCTTCTCCTGTGTGCTCCGTCTCCATTTCGTCATTCTCTTGCTCTATCATTTTCATAGATTTCATAGATCATAGAGTTAGAAGGAGCCTACAAGGCTATCGAGTCCAACCCCCTGCTCAATGCAGGAAACTAGAGGAGGGGTCTCCCATCCAAGTAATAACCAGGCTTGACCGCCCTGCTTAGCTTTCCACGCTCAGACAAGCTGAGCCAGCGTGAGCCGCAGGCCTGTGTATGTGTTTGTTTAGTGACAGTGTGTGTGTGTGTGTGTGTGTGTGTGTGTGTGTTTAGTGACAGTGACACCATCTGCTATGACCCATCTTAGGTTCAGGTTTGATCTACTTATGAGTCCCAAACCCACCAGTTGAAGACCAATGGCTGAGATTTCTTCCTAACAGGAGTATACACATCTTTAAGATTTCCTTTTTTAAAGGAAAGAAGGCCCTTTCACCAGTATGGTGTACAGTAATACCTTGGATTGCAAGTAACTTGGTTTGAGAGCGTTTTGCAAGACAAGCAAATTTTTAAATATTTATTTATTTATTTTTTACTCGATATACAAGCGTCGTCTTGCAATACAAGTACTGTAGTACGGCTTAAATTAAAAAATCTCTGTACAAATTTTTTTGGGGGGGATTTCGTTTTGATATGAGAGTGTTTTGGATTACAAGCACGATTCCGGAATGAATTATGCTCTCAATCCAAGGCATGTCATAGGGATGGGAGAGAATTTTGTCTGGTCCACATTTCTAAGCAAACTGACCTAATTCACACTTCTGAGATTAATATGAGGATTGGAACACAATTATCCTCCAAACTGCACACTTCTCTAAATTGTTCGATGAAATTCTTGGCTCAAAACGTGCATACAAAAAGGCATATATTAAGGAAAGTTGCATATGAAAATAAATGTGAATTTTCATGCTTAAAAATAATAATAATAATCTCAGACTGATGCGAAAATTGGACTGACCAGATTTATGACTGAATATTCGTGAAACTGACCCAGACCAGATACAGACTGATATGTCCATCCTTAATTCTTTTCTATGACAGAAGCGGCATGCAGAACAATCCAGCCAATGGCTAATTCCGGAGCCTGTAATTCCCGCCTCTGCCAGCACACCAGATTTCCACACTGCTAATTAAAGTCATCTCTCCAGCTGGGGGATGGAGCCACAGCCTCTCAGAAGCAGGAGGTCACAAAATGAGTTGGTGTTAGGTTCGGTGTGATCCAGTTTCTACCAGGACTACAGAAACACCAAGTACTTTTTCCTCACCACTCTGTATCTTCAGAAATGAGGACACATCTGCATTGCTCAACTCTTTGGAGAAGCTTAAGGGCAAATCATGTATATACATGACCAGGCAGATCCTCACATCCTCTTCCTAGCAGAAAACCTATTGTCGCTCAATCTGAATGGACCCTAAATTGGATGAATAGTGTGAGAGACTCAGATAATCAGGAAACTGTGTGCAATGGCTTTGGCCTAAGTTTGCCAATTCTTTTTTTAAAAAATTACATTTATATCCCACCCTTTTTCTTCCTGCAAGGAACGCAAGGCGGCTTACATGATGCCCCTCCTCTCCTTTTTATTCTCACAACAACCCTGTGAGGTAGGTTAGGCTGAGAGTCAGTGACTGGCCCAAAGTCACCCAGGGAGCTTCATGGCTGAGTGGGGACTAGAACCTGGATCTCCCAAGTCCCAGTCCAACACTAACCCAGTGTTCTCCAACCTTGGGTCCCCAGATGTTTTTGGCCTACAACTCCCAGCATGCCCCAGCCAGCGTTGGAGAACACTGCTCTAACCACTACACCACACTGGCTCTCTGTCTTATGCTGGTAACTATACTTTACAGACAAAAGCATTTTAAGGGATCCAGTCCAAAGGCCGTACCGGTGAGAAGCTCCACAAGGCTTACACTGCAGGGCTCTCCAACCTTGAGTCCCCAGATGTTGCTGGACTACAGCTGCCAGAATCCCTTGCCATTAGCCATGCTAGCTGGGTATGCTGGGAGCTGGAGGCCAGCAACATCTGGGGACCCAAGGTTGGAGAGCCCTGGCTTACAGTCTTCCTTCCAGCTACTTATCCCAGCACATTCTATTGAGTTTCGTGGATGACACACTGAAGTAAAAGATCTGAGGGTGGCAGACTAGGGGGGCAAACAAGACAAGATGATGGTCTCCTGTCTCTTTAAATTTTAGCAAAGAGCACCCTGAGCTAGACAGCACGATCCTGATTGGGACAGTGGTGCTGAGGGAGGGGAAGTTAACTCTTTTCTCCCATGCAGTATTCCCATTGAAAATCACCCCCCCCCCCAAAAGAACCCTGCCATTTGCCTAGTTAGGGAAAACTTGACACATACAGCCTGGATACAGCATACTGTGATGCAGAGCAGAACATTTTCCGTTTCTAAAAAATGCATTGTTTCATAACATTAATTAGTAGCACAATGAAGGGATACAATGTCAGTTTCAGAGCTGTAATTAGCTTATTTTTAGGTGACTATCCTTAGCATGCATGGATTGGACCCCAATTTAGTCATACTTAGAGTAGACCCATTGAAATCAATGGGACCTAAGTTAGCCATGAGTGACTAACTTAAACCCTATTGATTTCAGTGGGTCTACTCTAAGTATGACTAAGTCTGAATCCAACCCCATTTATATTAAATACAACACACGCACATCTATTTATTTCCAAACAGGTGAGAAAGGATAAAATTAGGGATAAATTAAAACCAAAATGATACATAATTCAAATACGCTAAATCAGATTCCAGTGAATTTTGCAGAGGTAAGCAACTTGGTGTCCTCCAGACAGGGATGTTGAAGAGTCCTTGGTCTCGAGTCACGAGTCGAGTCACGAGTCTTTGGACCCGAGTCTCGAGTCCGAGTCCAAGTCCTTGGTCCAAAATGGTGACTCACGAGTCACGAGTCACGAGTCACTCCCAAAGCCGACTCCACGAGTCCCTATTAAAATCAATGGGATTTCCCCCCAACAAAATAAGGCTATTTCAGATGTGTGGCTTAAATAAATTCTAGGCACAAGTGTGCCTTTTTATTTCAAAACTCTGCAACTGATTTTGGAAAGAACAGACCAGGCAGACAAACCCAAAATAACCAGGCAGGCAGAGGAGGCAGGGAACCCCAAAGCAGGCAGGCAGAGGCCTTTGTCTTGGACAATTCAACTGTTGAACTGGTCAAGAAGAGACCAGGCAGGCAGAGGAGGCTGGGAACCCCAGACAGGCAGGCAGAGGCAGCCAAACCCAAAATGTCTGAAAGGTTGCATTTTAAAAAATGATTTTAAAAAATAAACTTGCTGTACTTCCTAAAACTTATCCATGTTGCATTTGAGGAACATGATTTTTTCTAAATGTTTGGCCCCCATTCTGGAATGGTGAGATCTCATCACAATTCCACCCTCACTGAACACCCGCTCCACTGATGATGAACTTGCTGGAACCAGAAACACACTCAGAGCAGCCACACAGAGTAATCTCAGGTCCTTCTTCTGCCTCTCCCAAGTACGCAACACATCAATCAAAATAAATCTTGACACACTGTTGGGGCTGCACTCCTGGTAGCCGTCCATAGTGGCCGAGCAGCGGCACACCTCGCTTCCATGCGCTCTTTGCTGGTGATCGCGCTCCTCTCCACTCCTTCTGGCATAGCCCAGGGATGTTGAAGAGTCCTTGGTCTCGAGTCCTGAGTCGAGTCTCGAGTCCCATTAAAAATGTTGGGACTCGAGTCCGAGTCGAGTCAGAGGGGGGACTCAGTCCGACTCACGAGTCGAGTCCTCGAGTCCGAGTCCCCATCCCTGCCTCCAGATGTTTTGGACTATAGCTCCCATAAGCTCCAGTCACCATGGCCAATGGTAAAGAATTAGGGGAGTTGTAATCCAAAATATCTGGAGCGCATCGGGTCACCTACCCCTGATTTCGGCCATTGGAAAAAAATCTGAAAACCCACTTCACAGTTTACTGAAGGCCAAACTACATATGACATTAGTCATGCAACTATGCAGTTAAGTACAGTGTTGTTGTTGTTTACAAATAGCCAGTGCATGCCACCTGATCAAGATTGGGACTCTAGTATGGGTGGGAGGGAGGGGACTTTACCCCTTTGCCCTCAACTGCAGCCTGTTTTGGACAAGCAATTTGCATTGCATTTCAATGAGACCCTTTTTGCCATGGAAACTGCAGGTGCGGTGGGGGGGAGGGTTGATCTGGATCAGGCCCACAGCAAAGGGCAAAGGGTTAAAGCCCCCCTATCCCACACACTAGCATCCCAATCTGGATTGGACCCCCACACTGATGGGCAAAAACATCCACCTGCATTTAATGGCAGAGTTACCGGTACATGACTAATGTGATGTGTAGTTTTTGGCCCCAAGATTAACACTGAAGGAGGGGTCTTCTACATGCAGAGAGGTGACTATAAGGAGGGTGAAGACATGAAAAGATGTGATTAAAAATAATCAGAATCTTTGGGAAACATGAATTGAGAAGGTACCAAAAAATACACTCTGTTATGCTGCCTCAAACTACGGGACCATCTTGTCCGCTATGATTAATTCTCAGGGGTACCTGGTATTTTTCAAGAGGCATGCCATTAATGCTCCCTCTCATGAAACCTCCCCCCACCCCGCCCCCACCCCACCCAAGCTCCCTCATTTAAAGAACTGCTTGAATATTTGTTGCAGGAGTTCCTCAAAGTGAAAATGTTGCCAGTTTGTTCTCCAGAATTTCCTTTTAAGTAGCTCTCACCAGGGCCGCCCATTAGGCAGAATGAGGATCATCTTGGGTGGCAGATGTTGGGAGATGACAGCTAGGACTTGGAGGAGACAGCTTTGTGCCACGTGTCCTGCCCTGAACCCCCTAAGCTCGACCTCAGCTGTGGTGGAGAACACTGCCCCATTGATTGGGTTCAGACAATATGATAACCCACACTCAAGGGTTGAGTATCGGTTGTCGTTCAACCATGGGTTGTTGAAATGTCGGTTATCATCAGGGATGTTGAAGAGTCCTTGGTCTCGAGTAGAGTCATGAGTCTTTGGACCCGTGTCTCGAGTCCAAGTCTGAGTCCTTGGTCCAAAATGGTGACTCCCGAGTCCGGAGTCACTCCCAAAGCCGACTCCACAAGTCCCTATTAAAATCAATGGGGGTTTTCCCCAACAAAATAAGGCTACTTCAGATGTGTGGCTTAAATAAATTCTAGGCACAAGTGTGCCTTTATATTTCAAAACTCTGCAACTGATTTTGACAAGAACAGACCAGGCAGACAAACCCAAAATAACCAGGCAGGCAGAGGAGGCAGGGAACCCCAAAGCAGGCAGGCAGAGGCAGCCAAACCCAAAATATCTGAAAGGTTGCATTTTAGGAAAATGATTTTAAAAAATAAAATCTTCGCTGGCAATCGCACTTCTCTCCACTCCTTCTGGCACAGCCCAGGGATGTTGAAGAGTCCTTGGTCTCGAGTCCCGAGTCGAGTCTCGAGTCCCATTAAAAATATTGGGACTCGAGTCAGAGGGGAGACTCAGTCCGACTCACGAGTCGAGTCCTGGAGTCCGAGTCCTCATCTCTGGTTATCATGTTGTCTGAACCCAGCTGCACTAACAGCTTGTTAACTACAAACAACCCATGAAGAGAACCCATGGTTTGTTGTTGGGTTGTGAACTGTAGGTTGTTCTCCATAGTTTGTTATCTCAGCTGGGTTCAGAAAACACAATAACCTACGTTTCAGCAACAACACACAGTTCAGTGACAACCCACACTCAACCCATATTCAACCTTTGAGTGTGGGTTATTGTGTTGTCTGAACCCAATCAATGGGGCAGTGTTCTCCACCAAACCTGAAGTCTAGCTTAGGGATTTTTTAAAAAAATATTATTTTTTACTAAAACCTCTAGGGCAGGGCTCTCCAACCTTGGGTCCCCAGATGTTGCTGGACTACAGCTCCCAGAATCCCTTGCCATTAGCCATGCTGGCTGGGTATGCTGGGAGCTGTAGGCCAGCAACATCTGGGGACCCAAAGTTGGAGAGCCCTGTTCTAGGGACATGGACTGAAGTCAGGTGCATAAGAGTGGCTCAGGACAGACATGCACCAAGAGGAATTAAAGGACAGAGATGCCCTCTGAGCACATGGCTCAGACCAATAATTTGTTCTGAGTATCAAAATGGGCCTGCAGTCCTTTCCCCACACACAAAATCCACTCCTGCTTTTCCTTGTCTTCCATCTCGGCAGCCTAATTTAGAATTGGGGAGGCCAAGCCTTTTTGTTGCTGCTGTTATTAAACAACTGGGAACCAGAAACCCTTGCAGATCTACTCCAAGTCACCCAGAGACCTACCAGTAGATCCTGATTTACCTTCTGCTCACTCCTGCTCTACCCTGACCAGCAGTGGCTCTCCAGGCATCTCAGACAGGAGCCTTCCCTGGTCCTCCCTACCTGAAGATGCCGAGGATTGAACCTGGGACCTCCTGCATGCAAAGCAGGTGCTCTATGGCTGAGCTGGGTCCCTTCTAGTATCATCTTCCATCTCCAGCCATGCTTGGTGAGCAGCATGAACTGGAGCCTAGTGGAGCCAGGGAATGCAAGGTGGCCTCACCAGGGTGACGGTGCAGCCTTCCTCAATCCAGAGAACAATTGCAGTGCACTGGAGGAGGTCGGGGCTTCAGAGAGACTCCAGCTCAGCCTTTCCCATCCAGAGGGATTGGACTGCAACTCCCATCATGCTGGGGATCTTGGGATGATGGGGGGTTGTAGTTCAATACATCTGGAAGGCTCTAGGTCAGGGAAGTTTAGTTTAAGGCGTCACGTTAGAGATGCCAACGTGCCTCTGCCAGAACCCATGAATATCTATAATAATAAAAGAGGATGTGTCGGTCAGCACCGAAACCATGAAACTTAGGCATCTGAAACTTGGCATGAATGCTAAGGGGGCCTTAGGGAGTTTGTAGACCAATGCTTATGGAGGGCACCAGATTGGGAAAGGCTGCTCCTGCTCAATTCCCTGGCACTTTTGCATGTGCTCTTTCCCACTGAGACAAGTTATGTTTTGGTTTTTTTTTCATCTTTGTACACTGACGTTACATTGATGAAATAATAAGAATAAAAACGTCCGCTGTATAATAAACAGCGGGGAATGGCATGACTCATATGCTGGTTTCTCGATAATCTCTCAAGTGGTTTTATAACTGTTTTGCCCCACAAAGATCATCTACATTTTTATTGCATTACAAGATGCAATATGAGAGGAGGTCTGGTTTTTTTTGTTTTTTTTGTTTTGTTTTAAATGCAGTTTGGCAGTTCTGCTGGGGCAGTTGCTTAAAAGGAAACTCTGACAAAATTCAGATTTACATAGACCTTGTTGGATCACAGCCTAAGATCCTTGAAGACAATATGGGGGTTGGGAGAAGTTCCATCAACGAAATTGTGGGCAAGTAAATGTTGGCCCATCTGTTTAAAATTCACATAGAATATTCAGCACAAGGGCAGAATAAAAGAGATGGAGGAGATTGATGTGCTTAATTTGCCCCCCAGCACTGAGAAAAGAAGGGGGGGGAAGTGGTTCACGTGGCCAGATCGAAGTAATGATGCATTAAGTATACTGGGATATTCAACAACAGAACGCATGGATTTAATATTAATACTAAACTATTTATTTAAAGTGTGTAATGAGGGCTGTAATCCTGTACATATTTACCTAGGAGAAAGTCCCATTGAGCTCAATGGGGCTTACCTCTGAGTAGACATGTATAGGATTGCCATCGCATCGAAGGGCACAATCCTATGGAGATGAGCGTAAGCCCCAGAACTCAGAGGCTCATGCTCATCCAGTGCAGGATGGGAGGAGCGGCGGAGGCAACCTTCGCCTCCCTGCTCCTCCTGTCCTGCATTTCCGCTAGACAGCTGTTTTTGCCTGTCTAGCTGGAGCATCTCAGAGGGGGAGGCAAGGAGGCTGCAGGATTCCGCCTAACCTGGCCGCTCCAGTCTCCCCCCCTCCCCGCTCACAGCCTTTCCCCCCTCTCCAAGGTAGCTTTCCCGAACTCAGAAAGCAACCGGGGCGGTTCTTTCCATGCTGGCTGTGAGGGGGTAGGGGTTCGGAGCTCTGATTCCCAGCTCCGAGGTCGGTCGGAGCGCTGTCTCCGACCTCAGAGGTGGGAATCCAAACTATCTTATGGCCCCACAGACAATGTCTAGGGGCCATAGGATCATTCCTTCTGTTAGTTAGCTGGAATCAGAATTTACTGATGCAAAAAGTTGCATGATGCATTATTAATTTTGTATATCTAGTTTTTAATCCCTTAAGATAGTTCTCTTGTTTTTATATTCTTTTAAATAAATCTTGATATTCCCCGGCCCCCATTTTTTTTAGTCTAGTATGCTTAGGTTGGCTCTGTCAGACTTCAATCCTATGCACATTTACTTGAAAGTAACCCCCATTAGGCTCAGGTAGGCACATGCTTTGCATGGAGAAAGCCCTGGGCTGGATCCCCAGCACCTCCAGCTGAATTAGCCTTCCCCAGCCTGGCGCTGTCCTGATGTCTTGGACTAAACCTCCCACTCATCTTCAGCCGGCATGGCTCCTGTTGGGTGACAGTCTGTCATTCGAAGTCTGCACCAGCAAATCTGCCGCCTGCGCAGGTGTAATCACTGTAAGATTGTCCGTCCAGTAGCATGGTCATTGGCCTGAAAGCCATTAGCCCTGCTGGCTGAGGATGTTGGGAGCTGTAGTCCAAGACTTCAGGAAGGCACCGGGTGGGTGAAAGCTGAACTAATGGGTGTCGGATAACAGGTCTGGGAAAGTATACCAGCAAAGACCCAGGACAGTTTCTGCAAGTCAGGACTGACAATGGAAGTCTAGAAATGAGCCAGTCATCAGACTCAGTGACCTGGTTCACACAACACGACAAGCCAGCATATGGGTTGAGTATGGGCTGAATGTGGGTTGTCATTCAACTGTGGGTTGTTGTTGAATCATGGGTTGTTCTGTTCTGTGAATCCAACTGTGCTAACAAACCAGGGTTTGTTAACCACGAACCACCCAGAGAGCTTCGGTTGTGGGGCGGTATATTGACAACCCAACAACAAACCATGGGTTCTCTTCATGGGTTGTTTGTGGTTAACAAACCATGGTTTGTTAGCATGGCTGAGTTCATGCAACACAACAACCCTCAGTTCAGCAACAACCCATGGTTCAACGACAACCCATACTCAACCCCTACTCTGCCTTGTCATGTTGTGTGAACCCAGCCAGCGTAAGGCAACTCTGTACACTAACGGTGCTTACCTCTGAGTAAACATGTGTAGGCTCAGGCTGCCTGGCTACAATCAAAAGTGCGCTTCTCAGGGTATAAGGCTCAGTAGGACTTACTTTGGAGTAAACATGCTACGAGTTGCACTATTGCGCAGCCGTCACCCCAAAAGCCCTTATCTTTTAACGAATTCCTCAATAATGGATGGGCCAATCCAAAAACCCACCAGACCACCAGATACACAGGGAGGGTCGAGCCCAACAACTGTGTTGACATCTCATGTCATAACAGGAAGGAAGGACAATCAGCAGATTTGCTGGTGAAGACTTTGAATGACAGACCTACAGCTTTCCCCCCTGTGCAATAGCAGATGGATTGGGACTACAACAGTGTGTATGTGTGTGTGTGTGTGTGTGTGTGGAAGGGTTTAACTTCCCCACCTACCAGGGTTCCAATCTGGATCTCCCCCCTCCCCCTGCACTTGCTATCTGGTCTTTAAAACCCATTCACACAATCCCTCACTGTGTGAAAGGTGTGCTGCAGGGGTAGGTAACCTGGGGCTCTTTAGATGTTTCTTGGCTACAACTCCCATCATCCCCATGACCATTGGCCAAGCTGGCCAGGGCTTCTGGGAGCTGTAGTCCCACACATCTGGAGCACACCATGCTGCCTACGCTTGGTGTAGTGTGCTGGTACACTGTCTAGTCTGGCCCTTAATAGAAGAAAGACGTAAGTGCGGTAATATTTCCATGAGTCAGATCACACCATTCTGGCCTTACGGATTAGGACAGTTGAAGAATGAGGACAGTTGAAGAATGTCGGTGCAGCTCAGCCCAAAAGAGCGCTTGACACAGAACACTGGGAAGGAATTACACGGCCAGCTGGTTTTACTAGGTTACTCTCTGACACCATCTTGAACCTTCACCCGGCTGCACATCCCTTGGGGATTGTAAAGTCCTTTCTCCGTGCATTTAAATCTCTTTTATCAACAGTGGATGGATAAATGCCAAAGAGCTGTTTCTCTCTCTCTCTCTCTCTCTCTCTCTCTCTCTCTCTCTCTCTCTCTCCCTGGGCATGATGCTGCCTTCTCCTCCTCCTCATTTAAAACCATGAAATGTTACTTACAGACACTCCTGTGTTCCCACCAGCCCTATAAAACTCTTTTTATATAAAAAACATTTTGTTGGCAAGCCAAGGATCTGGGTTTATGACTATACATTCACTCCCTCCCTTTCCATCAAAAGAATTAAGCTTGTGCTTCCCTTCAACCAATTTATGATCCTCCTCCTCTTCCCTTCCCCAAACCCAAAAAGCATGGCCTGATGATCCCCATGAAAGGAAGAATGGAGGAGCCCCATTTCCTGCCTTTAGCTCTCCGGCCCATCTGAGCCAAATTCTTCAAAAACAAGATTCTGCATTGGGAGAGTAAGTCCAGCAAAAAAAGCCTCCTACATCATCTTTGCATTTAGTCCTTGCAACGAATGACACAACCCAGCCTGTGTGTGTGTGTGTGTGTGTGTGTGATTTAACAGCACAATCCTAAGCATGTTTACTGAGAAGTCAGTCCTATTATGTTCAATAGGATTTCCTCCCCGGAAAGTGTGTACAGAACTGCAGCCAAAGTTAACAGGCAGTGCACTGCAACAGGATCTTTGCCTACTTCCACAGTCTCCAGATCTCCTCGGTTGTGTCCCCCCCGCTCCCATTACATACTTCTAGGAATCTAATTTTGCAGTGGCCAGAGCAATTAAAAGCTTTCAGTGCAGGACATTTTCTTCCTAGTACAAACACAAGCCAAATGCTTTGCACCGACGCCCCTGAGAAGTAGTTGGAAGACAACATACACGGCAGCGATGCAACCCATCCATTCACGGGGGGGGGGGGGGGATCCAGTCGAAAGAGTGCCTTACGGTTAGTAAAGGAGCCGTCCGCCGCATCCTTCCTCTTGCGATTCTTTTGTTTGCTGATCTCCGTTCCTGCCAGTTAGTATTTCCCAAACACCTGGATCTGCTCGCTTGGAAGCTGGAAGGGAGAGGAGCTCAGATGTGCAGCTTCCCAGCTTGCTGGTTCATGGGCCATCTGAAGAAAAACATGTAAGGAAGGGGAGGGAACAGGCTGTAACCGCAGCGCCAGTCTTTTCCTTTTGCAAAGGCAAGCTTGAAAAGAAAAGAAGAAGAAAAACCTCTTAAGTTGGTCGGGCAAGTTTTCTTGATGGGCACAAAAGAGCCACGAGAACAAGACGGGCGCATGTAAATGAGAAGCCACACTGGCTCGCCCAGGGCACATGGTTCGCTTGCATCATGCGCTCTCTCTGAGACACACGGGGCCATTTCAAAAATTAAGGGTCATTCTAGAGCATCGCTACTCCTTACACCCCACAAACACCATGGGATTTCTTTAGTTCGGGGCTTTTTGTTCTGGGCATCTTTGAAATACTTCTTGGGAGTGGGTGGGTGGACTCTGATCTACGAAGATGAGCATGCTTATTGTAAAATTGTATTTGTAGCTCAGGGTCTGTGTGTGTGTGTGTGTGTGTGTGTGTTCTGTGGGACTCTAGATGTTTGATGGTGGCCCCGTGCGATTTCTCGGTCTCCTTCACCCACCTACCGATTATTACTTTAAAAAAAAAAAAAAAGGCGGGTGGGGGCAAAGTAGACAAAGGTTGCAGAGATCGGAGGACCGGTTGCAGAGAAGAAGCAACAAACCCGCTAAAATCCATCCCTTCGCCCCGCAACAAAGTCCTGCAGCTTCTTCTCCTCCCGCCTGGGTTCCCCAAACAACGTCCCGCAAAAGACCCGAACCTCGCCACACACACGAGGTGCCAAAGGAAGTTGGGAGACGGGAGAAAAGAGGGCCACGATCCGCACGGCACCAAACTCGCCCCCCCTCCTCCCTCCACTCTTTCCCCTTCCTCGATCCCTCCCGGTGCAATTACCTTGCGCCACGCTGTCGGGCTCCCCGCAGTCTCGGCAACTGCTCCGCGCTCCCCCGGCACCGGCGAGGCGCCCCAAGGGTGCCGACCGCGGCTCCAGCGAACGGGCCGTCGGACGCCTTCGTGCCACTCGCTTCGCTTCGCGCAGGGCAAGATGGAGAGCAGCAACGTGGTGGCGGCGCGGGGGGCGCGGGGGCGACGAGACCGGAGAGAAAGACGCGCCGGCGGGATCGTGGGATCGCAGCCCCCCTGCCTCGGCTCTCTCCAGATCTGGGGGAGGGGGTCCTCTTGCGTCGTCCCCTTCCCTCGATCTAATTTCTGTTGCGCCCCCCAACCCGGCTCCTTCCTCTCCCCACCCCCGTCTTTTTCTGCAGTCTTTCCCTCGGGCGCTCCTGCGCACACACGCGCTTTCTCTGGCTTTCCCTTCAAAAGTCTTTCTGGTATCGGGTTTCTCCGCTTCCTCTCCTAGATTTCAGTAATAATGCTGCTGGTCGCGATCATGTTTGCCCCTTGGAATGCCACTTGCGCTCTCTTTTCTCCAAAGGGCTCAAGCAGAAAAAGAGATCACTTTTTCTCCCCCTTCACTCTCTCTCTCTCTCTCTCTCTCTCTCTCTCAACTTCGATGGGGAAGAGTTCCTAGTGCAAAAATGGGAGGGATTTAAAACAAAATATCATAACAACATAAGAAGAGCCATGCTGGGTCGGACCAAGGGTCCATCTAGTTCAGCATCCTGTTCACACAGTGGCCAACCAGCTGCCCGCAGGAAACCTACAAGCAGGACATGAGTGCAACAGCACCCTCCCACCCATGTTCCCCAGCAACTGCTGTACATACAGCCTCTGATACTGGAGGCAGGATATAGCCGCCCGGACTAATAGCCATTGATAGCCTTATACTCCATGAATTTGTCCAATCCCCTTTGAAAGTCATCCATCACTACATCTTGTGTAAGTGAATTCCATAGTTTAACTATGCACTGTGTGGGAAAAGTACTTCCTTATCTGTCCTGAATCTCCCGCCAATCAGCTTCATGGAATGACCCGGGTTTTAGTATTATATATATGAGAGAGAGAGAGAGAGAGAGAGAGATGTCTCCCTATCCTCTTTCCCCACACCAGGCATAATTCTGTACAACTCTCATGTCTCCCCTTACTTGCCTTTTTCCTAAGCTAAACAGTTCCTGATGTTGTAACCTTTCCTCATCAGGGAGTTGCTCCAGCCCCTTGATCATTTTAGTTGCCTTTTCTGCACTTTCCCCAGCTCTACAATGTCCTTTTTGAGGTACAGTGTGACTAGAACTGTACACAACATTCAAAGTGTGGTCACACAATAGATATGTATAAGGGAACTATGATATTGGCAGTTTCATTTTCGATTCCTTTTCTAATTATTCCTAACATAGAATTCAGCCTTTTTCACAGCAGGCACTGGGCTTGACATTTTCATTCAGCTGTCCACCACAACCCCAAGATCTCTTTCTTGGTCAGTCACCACTAGCTCAAACCCCATCAGCCTATATATGAAGTGGGATTTTTTTGCCCCAGTGTACATCACTTTACATTTGTGTACGCTGAACTGCATTTGCCATTTTGATGCCAATTCTCCCAGTTTGGAGAGATCATTTTGAAGCTCCTAGAAATCCCTTTTTGTTTTAACCACCGAAAATAATTTGGTGTCGTCAGCAAACATGGCCACCTCACTGTTCACAACTAATTCCAGATCATTTATGAAAAAGTTAAAAAGCATTGGCCCCAATACAGATTCTTGTGGGACCCCACTGTTTACATCCCTCCATTGGGATAATTTACCATTTATTCCTACTCTCTGCTTTCTGTTCTTTAACCAGTTACTGATCCATAAGAGAACCTCTCCTCTTATTCCATGACTGCTAAATTTGCTCAGGAGTCTTTGGTGAGGGACTTTATCAAATGTGTTTTAGAAGTCCAAGTAAACAATGTCTACCAGATCACCCCTGTCCACATGTTTATTGACACTCTCAAAGCATGCTAAAAGTTTAGTGAGACAGGACTTACCTTTGCAGAAGCCATGCCAATTCTTTTTCAGCAGGGCTTGTCCTTCTATATGTTTACTAATTTTATCTTTAATAATGCTTTCCACCAATTTACCTGGAACAGATGTTCAGCTAACCAGCCTGTAATTTCCCAGATTCCCCCTTGGATTCCTTTTTAAAAATTGGCGTTACATTGGCTGTTCTCCAGTCCTCTGGTACAGAGGCTGATCTTAGGGACATGTTACATATTTTTGTTAGAAGGTGTGGGATCTGAGATGCACACATGTGCATGTACACACACACACACACAAGATGTAGCAGTAAATTTTGAAGTGTAGGAGCTCATCACAACAGTGTATACCATTGTGATGAGAGCCAGTGTGGCATAGTGGTCAGAGTGTTGGACTGGGACTCAGGAGATCCGGGTTCTAATCCCCGCTCGGCCATGAAGCTCACTGGGTGACTTTGGGCCAGTCACTGACTCTCAGCCTAACCTACCTCACAGGGTTGTTGTGAGGATAAAACGGAGAGGAGGAGGAAGAGGATTATGTAAGCCGCCTTGGGTTCCTTGCAGGAAAAAAGGCGGGGTATAAATATAATAAAAAAATAAAAAAATAAAAAAAATACCGGCCTTCCCCAACCTGGTGGCCCCCAGATGTGTTGGATGGCAACTCCCAGAATCCCCAGTCAGCAAGCTCGCCTCTCTTACTTCAGGGTGGCTGGATCATCTGTATCCTTCAGCAAAGTGATAAGATGGATTTCATTCCCACATCAGGTGCATATTTTTTTAAAATATATATTGTTTATATCCCTCCCTTCCTCCAAGGAACTCGAGTTAGCATACAGGCCAGGTTATCTCCCTCTGCCTCCATTTTATCATCACAAAAATCCTGTGAGGTAGCTTAGGCTGAGATATAGTGATTGTCCCAAGGCCACCCAGTTATTGTTGTGGCTGAACCGGGATTTGAACATGAGTCTCCCTGATCTTAATCTAATACTCTAAAGCAGCGGTGGAGAACCTGTGGCCCTTCAGATCTTGTTGGACTCCAACTCCTATCAGCCCCAGCCAAAACAGCCCATGATCATGGATGATGGGGACTGTAGTCCAACAATATCTGGAGGGCCACAAGTTCCCCAACCCTGCTCTAACCACTACACCACACTGGCTCTCTATGTGCGGTAGTAAAATAGCCACCTGTATTGGCTCATTGGGTCCCCCAGTGTAAGCAATTTAAGAATCACAGCTTCAATATGTATTTATGCCAAGAAGCATGTGGATTCCTGGTTTATTGGTGGAGGCTGTTCTTCTGATGAGGCTGAATTGGAGAGGTTAGAACTTGGAATAAGTATTTTAAATATGCCCGAGTATTTTCCCCCTCCCATATGCCTCTGACCCAAAACTTGGGCAGGATGTACATCGGAGGTGGACCTATAAATAGTAGCATCATTGCCGCACAGAAACATATAGCGCAGTAAAGCTCACAGCACTGCCAGCAACCACCCCTCAAGCCAGAATTACAATTAATGTGATATGCATATGGAAGGGACTGGCCTGATATGGGATGCAGTACTCTTCACATCGCTCCCAAAATACTGAGTTTGATGTAGACAGACATGAAAAGCTAATTAATTAAAATTAAACAAGTCATTAGTTTTAAAGAATGTTATTGCTTAATATTGTGTAATAACAAATACACATTAATAATTCCACCTTTGTCCATGTTTTTGCATCCTTGGAAAGAAAAAGGTGGCTCGTTAGAGGGAGAAGGTGGCAGAAGAGAACATAAATATGGGATGGATGGACCATGGGGAGTTGCCCCATCATCCATCAGTCAAAACTTCAGGGCTTGGATCCAGTCATACCAAGAGTAGACTGCATTTATTGATTGATTTAAAGTATTTTTTATCATGATCCATAGCCAAGAAAGGCTCCCAGAGCGGCTTACAATCAATTAGAAAAATAAGACAGTCCCTGCCCACAGGCTTACAATCTAAAAAAGACACAACACACAAGGAAAAAAGGATGGGGAGGGAAGGGGGGGGGGAATTAATACATTAGTCATGACTTAAGTCCCATTCATTTCAATGAGTCTACTCTAAGTATGACTAAATCTGGATCCAAGCCTAATTTACTGTAAGAAACATGGGGATACCTTGCTTGTTCAATTAAAGTTTCAGTCCATTGGCATTCCAATTTGGTGGTGGTGGGGAAGCAGAGTTCAGGCCTCTGGGATCAAAACAACTTCTTCTTCTCCTTCTTCTCCTTCTTCTTCAGTTGGTGCCCCACTGGAGCCAGGTGCAAAATGGAGGCCGAAGGGGTAGAGCCAATTACCCTACTACACCCTGTGAGTCATTCACTGGGATAAACTGTACAGTAATACCTTGGATTACAAGTAACTTGGTCTGAGAGCGTTTTGCAAGACAAGCAATTTTTTAAAATAATTTTGACTTGATAAACAAGCGACGTCTTGCAATACATGCGTAGGGATGTAACTGCTCGCCTCGAGCGGGCGTAGCGGGCCAAAATCGGCCCTGCTCACGCCCGCCAGAGACTCACCTTGATATACGAGTGTTTTGGATTACAAACACGTTTCTGGAACAAATTATGCTTGCAATCCAAGGTATTACTGTATATACAAGTATAAATGAATCTATATCCAAGTGATAACACGAGATTCTAAAACTGCACAGCAATGCTGCACAACTAGCTATATGCACATTTTACATTGCAACCATCTTATGCATCTAAGCCCTTCCCTCTTCAGCTAAACCACCGCAGGGGCTTAGAGATGTTCCCTCACCACCCTGAAAATAAGCCACGGTGAGTCGGTTGTTCACAGCACTAACCCACGTTACTCCCGACAGACGAACAGGTGCTCAGTGGCTTGCTGTGGCTTGTTTTCCCCTTCGCCCTCCCACCTGCTCCCGGAGGAGTAGAGGTTCTTTGGTAGAACTTTATTTCCCATCTTTGGGGAGATTTGCGCAAATTTAATGGGTTTTCCACCCCACACACCTTTGGGGAGATTTGTGCAAATGTAACTTTATTTTTATTTTATTTTTTTAACTTTCAGGGATATTTATGCAAATTTGCTAAAAAAACATCATCATCATCATCATCATCATCATCATCATCATCATCATCATCAGTAATCATGTGCTTTAGCGAATTTGTGCAAATCTCCCTGAAAGTCTTTTTTTTTTTTAAAGTTACATTTGCAGAAATCTCCCCAAAGGAGGAAAAAACAAAGATACAATGAACCAAACAACACCCCCCCCCGTTAAATGTGTGCAAATCTCCCGAAGGTGTGGGGAGGGAAACATTAAATTTGCGCAGATCTCCCTGAAAGTGTGTGTGGGGGGAAGTATTGCTGTCTATGGAGGTGATGAAGTGGAGGAGTAAATTGACTACTGTCATTTAAAGAGGTAATAGGGCATATTGTTAGCGAGGAGATTGCGAGGAGCGACACGGTTTTTCACTGCCCTTGCTCTGTCACCCTTTCTGACAAGCCATGCACAAGCCAATTTGCCAGGTTCACACGTCACAACAAGCCACCCTGAACAACAACAACAAGCCATGGGTTCTCAGGGTGGCTTGTGTGTGATGAACAAACCACACTGATGAAACCACGCTGGGTTCAGACATCACAACAAGCCACCCTGAAACAAACAGCACTGACAACCCACTGTGGGTTGTCTCCAGGTCAGTGAATCCATGGCTGAGTAGGGATATTTTGAACCCAGATCTCAGTATTCCACTTTAATCACTAATCCACGGTAGCCTAGATGACCAATAACCAATTATAAGTAGGGTTGTTGTTGTTGTTGTGGTGGTGGTGGTGGTGGTGGTGGTGGTGGTTGTATTAGTCATGTTCCTGTGTTTTTTTAAAAGCAGTCCGACATGCAGAAATGAATTGGGAGAAGCTTCTCCTAGTGTAGAGATAAAGGGGAAAGCTTTGGTTGCTCAATTTCTTCCTGGCAGGCTGCTACTGAAGGAAGGTGTGGGAGCAAGGCCAGAAAAAGAAAGGTGGCAACCCTAATGGGGGGTGGATGGGAGGGCCATGCTGGAGCATTCTGCTAAGAAATGCTATCTTAGCCTTGCATTTAAAAGGCATCATGCAACATCAAACAGCCCTGCCTCTGTTGATTGAACCAGGCTGCCTCCTGCATGCTCCAAGTAGAAAAAACCCCAACAACCACTCTTCAAAGAAGGGGAGTTGATTGATATTCTGGGTCGCTAGCCACACACCAGACAGCCCCCCCCCGTTGCATTCCAGACTCCAAATCTGATTTTATTCAGAGGTGTTGAGTGTCTCCAGATTTCATTAGCTATGGATATAATTGGAGGCACAATTGTGTTCAAAGTGCAGCACTAGGCTTTAAGCCTGTGCACTGGAATTGACTTCAACTGGGGGGGGGGGGGATAGACCAATTTTCAGGTTCTTCTCAAATTTACAGTTGCAGGAACAAGTGATTTCAACAGTGAGGGGATCTCTCCCACTTCATGGTGCCACTTGGTCAGTTTCCTAAACCAATTTTAGATACAATAATTTCACTTATTTGACCTCAAGTATACCTTGGTATATTGTTATTCCATTCTCTCCTCCCTCCATCCCTCACACCATGCACACACACATGCATGCACACATGCGCTTGGCCTTGCGTGTGTGCAACGCACACCCCCACACTGCGCCAGTTTCCCTTTGTAGAGCAACTGCTGATTTCTTTCTGCCCAATCCAAAACAAATCTCCAGTTGGCTTCCTTCACAGTTCAATAATTCTGAGCAAAAATGTATGGGCATTCTTTTTTCTGAGAAATGATGCCCCTCCTCTTATCGGATTGTATTTAATATATGTTTCATCATAATTACTGAAAGGCGGTATAAGGCTACACATGAATAATGATCAAGACATTCTTCTATGGGATCATGAGAGATGTCTCATGGCTGGAGCCTCTTGTTCTGATGAATATAAAGTACCATACAGACTGGTTGAGAGGTTTTGCAAGACATGAATAATATATTTGAATTTTTTTTGACTGATTACAATCGCTTGCATACAAGATGTTACCTATTAAAATCGTACTTTTTTTGGGGGAGTTCTTTGATTGTGTTTTGGATTACACATCGATATTAGCCTCAATCCAGGGCTTGGAGAAGGTGATACCCATCAAGTTGAGGGAAGGGGCAGGTGTGTGTGTGTGTATGTGTGTGTGTGTAAGACAGCAGTTGGTAGTTAAAAAGAGGGGTTGGGAGTTGAGTTGGCTGAAGGTGAAGTGCCATGCAGGGTCTCTCTAGGATCTGCTGCCTTGTAGGAGTACCTCTTTGTCTCCATTTATGTTCTGCTTGTATATTTGTAAATAAAGCAAATATTACAAAGCTGCTGTAAACCTCTGATTCTTTCTCATCCAAAGGAAATGTAAACCTCTGATTCTTTCTCATCCAAAGGAAACTTAACCCAGTAGTGCTGCCCCTGGAACTAAGGTGGCCATGTGTCCTACTTTGCAGATGAGAGTTCCATTTGGAACTTCTCAACACTCCAGGCAACGGGGAACATACAACAATTTTCTCCATGAGCTTTTTCTTTATTCGGCTCCAACGGTGTTAGAATTTTGAATGGCTTTCTTTATAAATGTTTGCCTGTGTGAACGGAGAGCAATGAACAGTTATGAAAGATTGTACAAGGAATTGAGTAGGGGCATAAACTGGGACTCTTTCAACTGAAGAAGGTACTTTCCAATTATATGGTTGTCTGGCTCTGGGAAGGCAGAGAGACTAGAGAACCAGGGTGATCTTCTGAAGCTTTTTGTGTATGAATTTGTACTATATTTGGTATAAGGGGACATTGCCTTGGCACAAATGAACCGGAGGTGCTGCGTGGCTTGCATTTGCGGGGGAAGAAATATTCAAAATATTTGGCCTCGTATATTCAAACACAGTATGGTGACTTTCGGTAAAGATTAAATTACGTCATACAGCTCTTCCTGGATTGTACCACTTCATGCAGGCAAAAGGGCAGCCCTGGATTAACCATTAAGCAATATAAGCACGTGCTTAGGGCACCCAGGGAAGAGGGCACCACAGAGTACCAGAGTACCACAAATTTTTGCATTTGCATTTTCCCCGTGTTTTATTTTTTAAAAATGCATAAAACAGTGATGAAAATTTGTATTTCTTTCTGTTGCCCTAGTTATAAGTATATAATTGGCTTATATTGCTTGCTGCTATTTAGTGTTGAATAAATATAATTTAAAAAACCGTTTATATTTAATATAGTTGTGTGTTCTGGCGTGGGGGATGGCCTTGAAGAAAACTGAGTTTTTAATGTCTTATTTCACCATCAGCACTTATTGAGTCTTAATGTCTTGCCAGCTAAGCAATGGAAGGGCCAAGGGGGGCACCATTACTGGGCTGTGCTTCGGGCATCAGCTGGCCTTAATCCGGCCCTGGTGAAGGGTCATTCATTTGCTTACCCCACGTTGGAAATTAGTTATCTATAGAAAGTTTGCATTATGGGGATATAGATTAATCTTTCTTTTTTTATGTATACATTTTCTGTGTGTAGGGATTTCCCTGCCCCACTTCATGCTTTTTTACTTTTAATGGAGGAACTTCTCTGATGTACTTCTACCCCCGTTCAGGAGTACAAAGTGGTACAGTCTGTAAAGGGTTGTATCACACGATATCTCTGAACCTGTAGCTCAACTCTAAGCTGCATGGAATTCGTGCAACACTTCCAGATCTCAAGTACCTGCCCCTACAGAAGAGGGCCAGTCAGTCAAGTCAACATCTGCACCGCATTTTGCAGTCTCTGAGAGGAACAGGCTACTACCACAACTAAGCCGCCTAATCTCTAACACATCATTTTGAAGTTATATATGGGTTGTTGGGTTTTTTTTAGACATCTAGCCTGCAAAACGAGAGGATGTCTGTTAGGAATATAAGCAAACAGTAACTCCAGTGGAGCCAGGACCTTATATCATGGAGAAAGAATGTGGTTCTGGAGAGGCCGTGGAGCTCTGAGTGGGATGACTTGCACTAAAGGAGACACAGCTGCTGCTAGTCTGCTTTGGCCTGCATTTCCGGGAGACAGCAAAGCTGTCCTTCTTAGCAGGGATGCACAATCCTGATCTCCTCAGAGCGGCTGGATTCAATTGTCGAGTAGCTAGATATGCTCTGACAATTGATTCTACTGACTAGGGCAGCCTCCCTCAACTTGGTGCCCTCCAGATGTTTGGGACTACAACTCCCAGCATTTCTGGCCATTGACAATGCTGGCTGGGGCTGATGGGAGCTGAAGTCTAAAGCTTCTAGGGGGGGGCCCCTCCGGGTTGGGGAGGACTGCCCTTAAGTATGCGTGGCAGTGACTAGGTCTCTCTCCCTATGTTCCAGCAGCAAGCCATGGCTGGTGCCATCAGCCAAAGCCAATAAAAAGCACACACCCCTGATGGAACTGGCCCCAAATTTAATTTTTTGAACTTTGGGCCAAATTGGGGTAGGGTTTCGCAAACAAAAAGGGGGATGAAATCACTGGCAGCCCCCCCCCTTCGATCTGTCTTTGGCACAACTCTCTGTGTTTGCAGTGGCAGTGGTGTTCCTCTCTGTGGCCTTCATTTTTACCGTGAACTAGGGTGGCCACTTATGACTTTAGAAAAGAGGAGATGCAAGACCAAAAAAAAGAGGACCAAGGAAGACACTTATTTGCTTAAAATTTGCATGTGCTAATGTATATGTATAGATGCAATTTTAGAAAGGGGGTCAGAAAGAGGACACTTTGCCTGCCAGGGTCCCTCAAGCCCAGGGCTTGCCCTGCAAACACCCCTCAGTGATGACCCCCTGATGCCAGCCCTGACTTCTCCGGAGGCCATTTCTCCTGCGTCAAAAACTATCCGAGTGCAGGCAGGGAGATTACGAAGCCCACTTATGGATCACTGAAAAGAAAAGAAAAAGAAGGGAAATGCATCGCCAAAAAGGAGGACACTGATTTACATAAAATGTGTGAATGCTCATTTATACGTAAAGGCACAAATCTAAAAGTCAGTGGAGGCCGGTGACTCCAATGTGAGCAGGGCTGCATATCCGCTCTGGGCGTGCTTCAGAACTTTAAAGGAGCTATCCGTGGTGCTGAACCCTGTCCCCAAAATAGGGATCCTGTAGCTGCATCCCACATTGCAGAGCCTCCACTGAGCAAGGAGTTGGACTGGATAATCTCCAAGGTCCCTTCCAAGGACTCCCACCAAATTTGAGCCAAGAGTTCTCTTTGGGTAACTTCTGGCTACGTTCAAATGCTGGTGTACCGTACATCTATCGCTTCCCTTGCACAACCTTCAGAGCATCATCCCTGGTGTGCAGAGATGAAAGACATCATCATCATCATCATCATCATCATCATCATCATCATCATCAATTTTATTTCTATACTGCCCATAGCCAAAGCTCTCTGGGCGGTTTACAACAATTAGAAAATACAATATAATATAAAATACTGAATAAAAACATTATATAAAATTTAAAACCAAATTTAAAATGATACTAATAATACTCTAAACCAGTGGAGGCCAGTGGCTGCAATGTCAGCAGGGCTGTGTATCCACTCCAGAGTTCAGGCTGGACTTTACAGGAACTATCCACGGTACTGAACCCTGTCTCCTAAACAGTTTTGGCACCATGGATAGCTCCTTAAAAGTTCAGAGTAAAATCCAGAGCAGATATGCAGCCCCGTTGACATTGGAGTCACTGGTCTCCACTGCTAAAAATAATTATTACAAATTTAAATAGAAATGCAGTCCATCTCACCATAGTGCAGAAGACTGACCAAGTGACCTGTGTGCCTGCTTCTGCAGCCTGCTGTCCAGGTGCTAACTGTGGATGCGCAACATAGGAATGTAGGAAGCTGCCTTATACTGAGTGAGACCATTGGTCCATCTAGCCCAGTATTGTCAACACTGACTGGCAGCTGCTCTCTAGGGTTTCATGCAGGGGTCTTTCCAAGCCCTACCTGGAGGCCGGGGATCGAACCTGGGACCTTCTGCATGCCAAGCAGGTGCTCTGTCACACTGAGCTATAGTCCCTTCCTACAGCACCTGGTATTCCAAGGTGGTCACCCATCCAAGTACTAACCAGGCCCAACCCTGCTTAGCTTCCAAGATCAGACGAGATCAGGCTGTTCAGATGGCTAATGTTCTGATAGTTCTTTATCTTTAAACTGGAATCGGTCAGGGCAGCCCTTTAAATTGAGGATGCCTTCAAACAGGAGACAGTCCTCTGGCAACCCTTGAAACAGAGGACTTGCCCTCTGAAAAAGAGGACACACAGATCCTTGGGGTTCATATTTTGGGGTTCAAGAACATTCTTCTGTCACTTGATTCCAGAACGTGTCCCCAGCCCACACCTGATGCTGTTCCCACCCTGTCCTTCCCCAGATATGCCTAATTTCCAAAAAGTAATGCCTAAACCAATATTCAGAATTTGTGTATTTGTTTGTATTCTTTTTAACCAACACCTTCAGAAACAATCCTCTCAGGGTGGCAAATGGCTTTGGGGCCATCAGTTAGTGTTTTGCTATTTCTTTAGCCCCAAACCTTGTGCTATTTCTTAGGAGTATTGCTATTATGGTCTAAAATCAGCATCTTTCTGGGTCATTGGGAAAATAATTATCTCTAACTAGTTTCGTATGTCTTGGGAATTGACCCAGGAACTTAAAGTCTCAAGATATTAGAAGATGTGATATAGAAGGCAGGGTGTGTCTCTGTGTGGCAGAACGTTACGTATTTGCCAGGCCAGCTAGATTTTTATTAATGCATGCAAATAGTGTCAATCTCATTAATTTCTAAAACTAAATGAAACTTGCTTAGGGAACAGAGAGCCTTCTCTGATGACTTGATCTATGATCTTCAAATCCCTCAATCAGGGACAGCTGAAGTTAGTACAGCTAGATTAGCCTCTCCCAAGCTTGTGTCCTCCAGATGTGTTGAAGAGGAGTACAACACCCATAACCCCCCAGCCAACTATGCACTAGGTCGGGGAAGGCGGCGGGGCGGCGGTTATGGATCCCAATGGGGTCCAAAAAACAGGAAGGCAGGAATTTGAAAATCAATCCAGTTTGCTGGCCTTGTAAATTATTATTTTTGTTTCTTTCTTTCTTTATTTCTATTTCTATTATCTATTATTATATACAGACAGTCCTCGGGTTACGAACGAGATCTGTTCCTAAGTCTGTCTTTAAGTTGAATTTGTACATAAGTCGGAACAGAAGCTGCACAATGTTTTCAAAGTGTTGCGAAGCATTGCAAAGTGTCGCAAAGTATAGTGCGTGAGTTCATAAGTATGTGTTGGAAAATTAAATTGCAGTCAAAACCTATGGCTCATGTTTCACCAGGTAGTTCACTGATACCTTCTAGGGTGGATTCCCTAGAAGGTACTCATTGAATAATTAGCAGAGCCTCAACAGGAAGTGGGCGTAGCTATCAGCTTCTTCCTCTTTCTGCTGGGACTCTGAGTGAGTGTGGTTGCACGTGAGTTATTGTCTCCACGTGGTTCTAGCAGCAGCATGTAATCAGAGTTGCTGGTCTGAACTCCACAAGTTCAGACCCCAAGTAACTACAAATGTACTTGTACCAACTGTAAGATACGTCTTTTAAGCCTGCCTGAATGAAACTGCATAATCTGAGTGAGTAAATGTTACTTTTAACTTTTACAAGACTGTGTCTCTGATTGTTGTTCTGAGGGAGAGAAAAGGGGGCAAAACCAGGGAAATCCAGTCTGCCTTAAAGCATCCTGGATTACCAAATGCTAACTGGCTAACACTAGCCAAATCTAAGCTTCTTTTAAGCTGGAAAGGGACTCTACTCTGCTGATCTCACTAATGTGAGATAGGAAGGATATTACTCCACAATATATCCTCTCCTAGTATCTTTTTCAAGTCCCAACAGTATGAATAACTGTATTTAACTCAGATTTTTACATATATGGCAGTCCTTCTTAAGTATGAGTTGTCCGTAAGACAGGACGTTCTTAACCCGGGGACTGCGAATAGCTGTACTTATTGAATTTGGACAGCGCAGATGGGTGACAATTTAGTTCGGTTATTTTAAAAATAAGAACTTACCAAAATTTGCAAATTTCTGCATAAACAGGATAGAAGGAATGTGAGATTATATATTTTTTAATGTAGTAGATAATAAAACTGACAGATTCGTCCAACCTTAGAATTTACCAGCCAAAATATTGGCTTCAGGCTACTAATCTTCTGTAGCATTTTTGACAAACTGCACTCTGAGTTTGTCAGCTGTTAGACTAATCACTGTTTTTCATGTGATTCCCTTATTCTTTCCACACATAAGAAACAAAAGCTTTTGTTTATTGGCAAAAAGATCCTCAGCTAAAATAGGAGACAACGGGTTGGATTCAGATTTAGTCATACTTAGAGTAGACCCATTGACCTCAGTGGGACTTACGTTATGTTAGTCATGCCTAACTGAGGTCCCATTGATTTCAGTGGGTCTACTCCAGGGGTACAGAATCTCAGGACCAGGGGCCACACACAACCCAGGTGGGTTACCAATCTAGCCTGCTGGGATTCCTGATAAGTTCATGCCTCCTTTCCTGGGGCTCCACCCCTCTCACCCAACCACCCGATCGTTATTTCCTGGCTTTTGTGTAGTGTTTTGTCCCCATTCTAAAAGGCTGAGATGCCTCTGCTAAGGCTTAGTTACTGGCAGTAAGAGCTTTATGCTAAAATATGCCTGTATTTTTGGCCCCTGCCCTCTTTGCCTTCAGCCCTGCCCACTACTAGAACATGGCCCCCATTCCAAAATGGAATGTGGACCTCAGGATGAAAGAGGTCCAACACGCCTGATCTACTATAAGGGTCGGTTTGCATGACACAGCCAGCTCATCATGGATTATTTAACCTACAATAAGCAGCTGCGTGTGCATGTGGCTGCCATTTTGAATGTTCAACCCTTGATTGAGGTGATCAGTGGTTGTGCTGTGTCACGCAAACCCAGCCATCATGGGTTATTCGAGGGTTTAACAACTCTCGAATAACCCTACTATTAATTGAAGGTTATGCAAGGATTGTTTAACCCTCGAATAACCCACCATGGTCATATTTGCATGACATGGCACACCTCCGATCACCCCAATCAGGGGTTGCATATTCAAAATGGCGGCGTACCGCAGCTCATTGTGGCTTAGATAACCTATGATTTTTAGCTGGCTATGTCATGCAAACCAGGTCTAAGTATGACTAAACTTGGATCCAACCCACAGACATCTGTTTCTTACAGTGACATAAGAAATAATGACATCAAATGGCCATTGGGACGGACTGGCTCCTTCAGACTGGCCATAAACATTTACTGAAGGACATTCATGGTCTCGTTCTCTTTTTAGACTTAGAGAGACTGAAAGGTGGTTTTAAAGAGGGATTGCTGCCCATAGTGTTTGCACTCATTCATCCACTTTCACCTCTAGCAAACAGGGATTTTTAGGTTTCTGTATTGCTTCAGGACCAAACTAGACATGATGCTAGTTTGCATGGATGCCATTAATGTGTGTTTTGTTGTTATTATGTAAATAGCAATTGAGCAGATGCTGGAGCAGCCTTGGGACTGTGGAGGGTGGGGAGGAGCAGTTTAATTCTTTCCCTGCCACAATCCTAAATTGAACATCACCTCTCCACAGGTGCTAGTTGCATTTCAGAGAAGCTCCCGATGGTGTCATACTGAGGGTCCTAGAATTTACAGTGCCATTTTTTTTTTCAGTTTAAAAATTATATTACGTTCTTTTTAATTTACAAACCTACATACTTCGGGATACCTAGGGAGTCAGTCAAGTGCGTAGAAACTATTACCTTCTTTTTAGCTGGCTCTGTTTCACTTCCAAAATGATTGGCACTCAGCCACCCCACTCGTTAACAGAAGGACAATAGGAAGAGCCCATCTAGTCCAGCATCCTCTTTTCTACAGGAGGCACATGCCTACGAGAAGCCACTGTGGGTGAATTCCCCTGTGGGTGTTGTCATCGCAGCAGTAGCTGCCATTTTGAATACTTTGGATATTCAGGGTGCGATGGGGGGGGTGCGCCATAGCTTGTCACTATGTGCAACCCTTAAACAGCCCATGAGTTCTGGGTGGGAAATTCACCCATGGTGACTTCTTCCTATCTGCAAACCAGGCCATTGTCTGTCTCCAACCTTAGCATGTTCTTATGGGGGAGAAGGCTAGTCCTGACTGGCTATATGCCAGGGGTCGCAAACCCCTGGGCCGCGGACCAGTCCCGGTCCGTGGCCAGTTAGTAACTGGGCCTGGATGCCCTGGCCGCCTTGCTGGCCTGGATGTGCCGCAAGCACCCCACCTGGCTCTTGGGGTGCTCACGCGCTCCGGCGAGCACCCCCCGTCACTTGTCCCTCTGCTCGCCTCCTGGAGAGCATTTTCGGAACGGGAGACCTGTCGCGTCACTTCCTGGTTCTCCGGCGCTGCTCTTTTTACGTCCCCCTGGGACTACGCAACAATCAAATCCCTGCTACAATGAAATCCCTACTCCCCCCACGGGACCACACAATGTAATCCCAGCTCCCCCCCCAGGACTACACAACAGTGAAATCCCTGCTCCCCTGGACCACACAATGAAATCCCTGCTCCCCTCCCCTGGGACTGCACAACAATGAAATCCCTGTACCCCGCAGGACTACACAACAGTGAAATCGCTGCTCCCCCCCGGGACTACACAATGAAATCCCTGCTTCCCCCCCCCAAGACTACCCAACAATGAAATCTCTGTCCCCCCCCCCCCAGACTACACAACAGTGAAATCCCAGCTCCCTTGGGTTCACACAACAATGAAATCCCAGCCTCCCCCCCAGGAATACACAACAATGAATTCCTTGCTCCCCCCTCCGGGACTGTACAATGAAATCCCTGCTCCCCCCACCGGGACTACACAATCAAATCTCTGCTCCCCCCGGGACTACACAATGAAATCCCAGCTCCCCCCCCCCCGGGACTACGCAACAATCAAATCCCTGCTACAATGAAATCCCTACTCCCCCCACGGGACCACACAATGTAATCCCAGCTCCCCCCCCCGGGACTACACAACAGTGAAATCCCTGCTCCCCTGGGACCACACAATGAAATCCCTGCTCCTCTCCCGGGACTACACAATGAAATCCCTGCTCTCCCCCTCCGGCACTACCTAACAATGAAATCCCAGATTTGCCCCCCCCCCCGGCACTACCCAACAATGAAATCCCAGCTCCCCCCCCCCCCCCGTGTAGGCCCCGGCTGCAGTGCATATGAACATTCTGTTTTGAAGTAGGAGAGATTTGCATATCCGCTCCTGATTGGGCCCCTGTGGCAGCAGTTCATACGAACATTCTAAATGTCGTTGGAGTGATTTGCATAACTGCTCCTGAATGGCCCCTGCAAACATTCCAAGTGATGCCATTGGGTATCATCTATTTTGGGCCGTACAGGCGCGGTGAGGGTTTTTCGGAGATTTGAACTCACCAGTCTTTGTCCTTGGGTGATGGAGAGTATGCATGCCAGGTTTGGGGTGGATCCATCCAACCATGTAGGAGCCTATGCGATGCACGCTAATGCCCGTACACACAGACACACAGGATTTGGGACGCCCCACACACAACAGTCATTCTCTGACTGAAAGTGTAACATTTAGGCTGAGCGCTGGCAGCAAAAAACTTTTCTGACAGAAATATTTGATCTTAGAGAAAAACCAGGTTAATCCTGAGAAATCTACAGGTGATGAAGAGTGACCGTGCCAAGTTTGGGGTAGATCTGTCAAAATGTGATGGAGTGGAGCCTATGCGACGACGCCCCACACACAACAGTCATTCAGTCATTTGAAAAGTTTCCCTCCCTTTTCACCCCCTCAGAGAACATTCTAAATGGCTGAGGGGAGATTTGCATATCAACCCCTAATGGCCCCTGCAGGAATTCATACGAACATTCTAAGTGTCCTATGGGCTATTTGCATAACTGCTCCTATTGGCTCCTGCAGCAATTATGAGGTGAGGTCGACTTGCATAACTGCTCCCCTGTTGTTTTGCCCATAGGAGATATGAGAGTGGGGTGATTTTGCCCCCTTTTTTATCCCCTTAGGGATGGAATTTCCAAAAATCCTTCTTTAGTGGGTGTCTACGTCATAAAAACTATGTTCCTTCAAAATTTCACGTTCCTAGATTAAACGGTTTGAGCTGGGAGTTGATGAGTCAGTCAGTCAGTCAGGACACTTTCTTTTACCGGTATATATGTAGATAAACAGAACAGAGGCGGTGTTAGGGGGTGGCCCACTAGGACTAGAGTCCCGCATCTCTGGGAGGCCACTTGCCCCACCACCCTGCTGTCCAGGGGCACTTGCTGAAAGAAAGGTACAGGGGCCTGATGATCCCTGCTGCATCTGATCCCCTTGGATTAGCTGGCTTTTGGCCCACATGTGCTTCACCTCCTGCTCCCCTACTCCCTTGAATCTTTCTGCCTGAGTTTTTTTCCTGAAATCAAATGCCCTCCTCTCGCCTTTCCATACATCCCTTTCTACAAATAGGGGTGTCCTTAGGAGACAGGGTCCTTTAATGACATGCATATGTAAATTAGCATATACAGATGTGTGTATATATATTTTTGTCCTGTGAGCCTGAGCACTGGACCTTTTGGGGACCTAGCACTGTCCCTGAAATGGAAATATTCTAAAATGTCTGTAAGCCTCCAGCAACCTCCTTCCAAAGTAAACCAAATCCAGGGTAAACACTGTGTCCCTGGAAGTACTAACTGCTCAGAGAATGGTGATGAGTGTGTAAGCCTATGCTCCCCACCCACCCACCCACCTACCCAAACACCCATAGCAGGGGTATGCAAGCTGGCACCCTCCAGAAGTTTTGGACTACAAGTCCCATATGCCTCAGCCAGCATAGCCAAGGTGGGGCTTATGGGAGTTGTAGTCCAAAACATTGGGAGGGGACCAAGTTGGGGAAGGCTGCCCCTATAGTATCAGTGTTTTGGCATCAACTTGCCTCTACCACAAGTGGACACTTGTAACTATGAAAGGCCTCTCATAATTCACTTGTCTCCAGAATTCTTTAAACAAACATATTATTTCCGTCCGTGCGCGTGCTGATAAAAATGCAGAACTGGAGACAAGCTGTAGGACCACTGCACCGTTGCCAGATCAGATTGAGACGTTACAGTTCCACGCCGTCCTTTCTGTAAATCGCACCCTTGTCCTTGTTGCTGCTGGCAGGAGACAGCCCCCTGTTGCTGTCTCTCCGTGCCACCCCCACTCCTCTTTTTGTGTTCTGGCTCTGGATTCCGACCAGCAGCTTATTCTGATTATATAAGAGTTAACTTTATTAGTGACTTGCTGCCTAGAAACGGCAGGCCCCATTAAAGGATGAACAGGGCTCTGGGGATCGTAGTCTATAAATTAGAAATTCCCGGCGTGGGGAGGGGGTGCGGATACAGCAGTTAAGTAGTAGACCCGGGCAGGCGGCCTTGAGAATCATGACAGGCAGCTGCTGGCCTGATGGCAGATGGCAATGTAATCAGTGGCAGAGAGTCATGTGAGATGGAGCATAGGAGGGGACACCTACAACTCAGCTGGCACCGTGGGCCTGAGAGACTGTTTATCGTGGTGAGACTTGGGCCTGTTTGGCTGCTTTCACACAAATGCGAGCAAGTGCGGGGTATGTCCTTGCAGGATGGCTTGGCAGCGCGTGTATCACTCCCAGGCTCTTGCCACGTGCATAAGAAGAATAGAACCCTAGAAGTAGAGCGGTAGAAGGGACTTTGGAGATGGAAGGGACTAATCCCACCCACTGCTCAATGTAGGATCTGCAGTGCTGGATGCAACTGCAGCATCCCTGACTGATCGTAGTCCAGCCTCTGCTTCAATCACTCCAGAGAAGGATAGCCCACCACCTCCCAAGGCGGACAGTTCTACAGCATACTGTTAGGAAGTTGATCCTAATGGTTAGCTGAAATCTGCCCCCCCCCCTCGATTTCCACCCAGTGGTTCTAGTCCTGCCCTCTGGAGCAGCAGAGAACAAGTCCGCTCCATCTTCTGCACGACAGCCCTTCAGATAACTGAAGGCTGCTCTCATGTCTCCCCTTAACCTTCTCTTCTCTTCTCTTCTCTTCTCTTCTCCAGGATAAACATTCCCAGCTCTTTCCACTGTTTCCCATAGGATGTGGTTTACAGAACACTCACTGTCTTGGTTGCCCTATCCCAACCAATCACATGGAGCAATCCAGTCCTTCTTTAATTAATTATTGATTGTGTTTATATCCCACCTTTCTTCCATCATGGAACTCAGGGTGGCCACATGCGGTTCCCAGGTGGTCTCCCCTCCAAACACTGACGAGACCCAGAAGACCTTAGCTTCAGCATGGTGGCTGCCCTGCACCCTCTAAGCTAGCCTGCTGTCCTCAGGTCCAGTTAGGGTGGTGACTTAGGAATTGCCAAAAGAGAGAGGAAATGCATCACCAAAAAAGAGAAGGGCATTGAATTGCATAACATTTGCATGTGCTAATGGATATGTATAGATGCAAAATTAGAAGTAATGATAATCTGCTTGATGTGGAGCAGTATACAAATGCTGTAAATAATAATAATAATAATAATAATAATAATAATAATAATAATAATAATAGAAATATAGTGCATCATCTCACCCTAGTGAGGAAGACTGTGACCAGGTGACCTGTGTGCCTTGCTCAGTCTACTTTCCAGGTGCTCACTGTGGAGGGGCAACAATTCTGGTGGTTCATTATCTTTAAACCTGAACTGGACACATCTGTTAGAGAATGCCTTCAAATAGACAACAGTCCTCTGTAAAAGAGGACATGTGACCTCTGTGGCTGCAGTGGAGGACGCTGTCCCATCCACCAGTGTTGAAGTAAATTTCAACTGCCAGTCCAGTCAGTTTCCATAGGTGGAAATGGGGAAGGGTGTACCGATTTGCCCTCATTCTCAGGCAGCAAAATGTCTTGGGCTGGCCCTGGTGGAGAGCAATGGGGCCAGGTGACACTACAGGGACATGATGGAGCAGGTGGGGCCAGTGAGCCCCACTCTCTCCCTAATTGCGTGAGTCACTGAACATCTGGCACACAGGCAGCAGTGGCTGGTGGCTCCAATGACCGTGGGGTGGTGTACCCACTCCAGGTTTCAGCCTGAACTTTTCAGGAGCTATCCATGGTGCTGAACTTAAGTTTTTTGTGGGGGTAGCTCCTTAAAAGTTGCCCACTGACATTGGAGCCCCACTGAACGCAGGGACATAGGAAGCTGCCTTTCACTGAGTCAGACCATTGGTCCATCTAGCCCAGTATTGTCGACACCAGGGGAGGCTGGTGGCTCCTCATAGGATCATAGAGTTGGAAGGGGCCTATAAGGCCACTGAATCCAATCCCCTGCTCAATGCAGGAGAACAGATGTGGGCAGCCCAGGCAGTCACCCATCCCAGCACTGACCCAGCTCATACCTGCTTAGCCTCAGCATGTGGCCTGCATCGTGTGCTCTCGACACCACCTGCCCTCTCCTATTGTGGTGTGGCTCCTAATCCATGGCAGGCTGTATTTGGCGCTTTATAGGAGCTATCCATGGTGCCGAACCCCCCATAGGTTCACCAACCTGGAGCACCGTGGATAGCTACTATAAAGCTCCAAATAAAAGCTGCAGTGGATTAGGAGCCCCAACGAACTAGGAGTCACCAGCCTCCACTGGCTCGGCCCTGACTGTCAACAGTGGCTATCAAAGGCTTCAGGCAGTTTTTCCAACCTTTCCTGAGAAGTCAGGGATTGAGCCGGCGACCTTCTGCAGGCAAAGCATTTGCGCTACCACTGAGCTATGGCTCCTAAGAATAGGGCTTACGGTATGTATGCAAGCTGGAACCTTGTGCAATCAGGGGTGCAGAACCTCAGGCCCGTGGGCCAAATCCGGCCTGCCTGGGATCCCAGTTTGGCCCTCCAGGTTCCCAGATGACCTTGCCCTGGCCCTGCCCCTTTCCCCCAACCCCTGATCATTCGGTAGTTTCCCGGCTTTTGTGTGTTTTCCCCTCCCCATTCTGAAAGGTTGAAATGCTTCTCCTAAGGCTTAGTTACTGACAGTATAACAGATTTAAGCAATTTTGGGGGGGGGGTATTTTGGCCGAACCCTATTGCCTTCGGCCCACCCACCACTGGAATGTGGCCCCCGAGAGCTTCTCTGAAATTGAATTCAGCTCTCGGCATGGATGAGGTCTAATACCCTTCTGGTGGTAAATGGTCATCTGTAGCCACCCCTGTGAGCAATTATTTAGGCGTTTTCCTGATGTCCTAAGTCTCAGTTCCCCGTAAACAGTTCTGAAAACTCCTGGCCTCAGACTCCAGAAGATGCCAGGCTCTGCAGCTTAGATGTTGCTCTTTGTTTGGTGGTGGCACAATTTTGGAAGAGAAAGGCCTACCCCCCAACATAATAGCAGCAACAAGCCTGCGGAAGATACATTATTTATAAGAGGCGTAATTGAGTCATGCATTTTCTCTAGGCAGCATAAAAATATTTGGCTGTTTGGCTGTGGACCATTCTATTATTTATCTGTAGATAATTTTTTATGCTACGGCCAACAAGAAAGAAAGGAGGGGGGGGGAAGATCCAAATGTCATCCAAATATCAACATCTTCCAAAGATGGGATTAAAATGATTCGCTTTTACAAGCTTCTTTTTGCAAGGCTGTTGATTTTCTGCTCCCCTCAGTGTGCCCAGGCAATGTTTTCTGTGAAGAGAAAGCCAGGTCAGGCACACGCACAGCACACCCCACTTGCAGCAGCAGCAGCAGCTCAGGTATCCGCCTTTAACCTTGTTTACCGGCACTTGTTTTCCTGCCCTTCAAGGAGGCTCACAATGGGACACACATCTGCATACCCCCGGGCAGCTTCCCCTCCCCTGGCTGGCAGCCAAATGAGCTGTGAAGTGAAGCATCCCCCTAAGCACCCAGGGAAACAGGCTATTCCTGACTTATTTCAAGCAATCATGAAGGGAGGGGATGCAGGAGGGAGGGGGGAGCCAAGAAGAGGGTATAAAGAAAGGGGCCTGTGGCGGGAAAAGTTGTTGGTCATTGGCAGCAAGCTGTGCGGTGGTCCAGGGCTTCCATCCGGTCTCAGGATCCAGCCCTGGGAAGCTCAGGGTGAAACTAGCTGAACTCGCCCAGTCGCTGGCATACGTGGCTTTCGAGGAACTAAGGTCATTCCAGGTAACCCTTGTGTGTATTACTGCTACGGCTGGCTCTAAACTCTGTTTACCTATAAACAGTGTAGTAGCTTCCATTCATAAGACTGCTTCTTTCACTGTCCTAGTGTTAAAATTGGTCACAGCTTCTGCTTAGGTGCCACGTACATAAAGGGCTAACCCCGCTCTGGTTAACCCCTTGGTGCCTGAACCCGCGCGAAGGACCGGCTTTGGTCCTTTTTCACATTTTCCATGTGCGTTTTCCAAGTGCAGAAGAAAACGCTGAGGCTGCCTCAACAGTCTCCAAGACACTGAGGGCCAGTCTCATTACCCAATGTGCTGTTTAAAATGAACATGAAGAAAAACATTGAAAGAAAGAATGTATGAACATAAGAATGTTCACGGAGAGCCAGTGTGGCGTAGCGGTTAGAGTGTTGGACTGGGACTCCGGAGAGCCACTGGGTGACTTTGGGCCAGTTACTGACTCTCAGCATAACCTACCTCACAGGGTTGTTGTGAGGATAAAATGGAGAGAAGGAGGAAGATTATGTAAGCCACCTTGAGTTCCTTGTAGGAAAAAAGACAAGATATCAATATAATAAATAAGAACATAAGAAGAGCCATGCTGGATCAGACCAAGGGTCTCTTCACACAGTGGCCAGCCAGCTGCCAGTGGAGGAGCTTTAAAGGAGCTTTCCATGGTGCTAAAGCTAGGTTGTGGTTGTGGTTCAGCACCATGGAAAGCTGCTTTAAAGTTCAGACTGAGCCCCGGTGTGGATACACCCCTCCACTGACACTGGAGGCACCAGCCTCCACTGCCAGCTGCCCACAGGGACGACATCAGCATGGACTGGGGCCGCACCCACAGGCCCTCTTCCCAGTGTTGCCGACCCTGCTGGCTATGCCCTCTGGACCTCTGTGCATTTGGTGGATTGTGGCCTACTGTTGCTGTTACTGCTGGGGCAGGCAAACTGTAGTTCAGGATCTACTGGTAGAGGTCTGGGTGGTCCGCGGTATATCTCCAAGCATTTCTGTCTTTAACAAGAGCAACTGCGAGAGCAACAACACCCCTCTGCCATTGTTGACCTTGTGTGAATTGCTCAGGCCTGTGGCTCACGCTGGCTCAGCTTGTCTGAGTGTGGAAAGCTAAGCAGGGTCAGGCCTGGTGATTACTTGGATGGGAGACCCCTCCTCTAGTTTCCTGCATTGAGCAGGGGGTTGGACTTGATGGCCTTGTAGGCCCCTTCCAACTCTATGATCTATGAATCTATGAATCTCGAGGCCTCAGTCTTCCTCATCTGTAAAATGGGAGTACTCATTTGTTGCTTTTGACCAGGTCTTGGATCAGTTCTGCTGGCTAGTTTTGGAGTGAGGTGTTAGGGCCAAAAGAGACATTACTTTAAATGTGTGTCTAGCAGCTTTGTGGATATATATATTTTTTACTCTACAGTAGCTGCAAGGGCCCTGAACTGGATTGGGCCTCTAGTGTGCAGGGTAGTGGGGGACTTTTAAGATCTGGACCAGGGCCCCTGCACCTACTTTAGAATAAAAATGAAAAGAAGGCATAGCTGCTAGACACACGTTTAAGGTAATGTCTCTTTAGGCACTTAGAATCCCTGAGCTATGATACCTGACATATAGATTTGTACATATCCCAGTGTCTGGGGCGCAGTGGGGAATTGACTCCACCTCCTGGGCCACCATCTTGTGTCTAGCTCTGGTTGGTAGACTTTAGCATTTGAGTAAAAAAAAAAAAGCCAAATAGATCCCGCGACCCTGAAGTCTGCCCTTGTACTACTGGACAGAGTCCTCTCTTGCTGCCGGTGCTGCTGCTGGCAGTGCTGGAGCCAGTGCAGAAGGGGATGATGTGTTGGGGTGGTGGGGAACTGCGGAGGCTGGTGACTCCTATTTCGGTGGGGCTCCTAATCCATTGCTGGTTTCATTTGGAGCTGTATAGGAGCTATCCATGGTGCTCCAGGGTGGTGAACCTATTTGGGGTGGTGGTGGAGGAGTTCAGCACCATGGATAGCTCATATGCAGCTCCAGATGAAACCTGCAGTGGATTAGGAGCCCCGCCAAAACAGGAGTCACCTGCCTCCTTCCAAACATTCTTAGAATGCATGGAGAAAATGTCTGAAGGGGGCGAGGCCATTGGGGAACCCCGGAGGGCCGGATCGGGGCCCCAAGTGGGCCAGATTTGCGGGTATGAGGTTCAACACCCGAGTGCAAATGTGATGTCCTCAAAATGCATGTGTCAAAGCCATCTGCTGCACTTTCATAGTGTTCTGCACAGCACTGCAAGGCTCTCTTGTTCCAGGCTGGCTGGAGCTCTCCATGGGAACGCTTCTGTTAGAGTCAGAGGTGCAGTGGAGGGTGGACCTTGGAGCAAAATCCAGGGCCCCACAGAAAGCAGCAGGTGATGGGGGCACGGGGGCAGCCGGAGCAAACTCCATGTTCTCCCTGTAGTCATGACAGTGCTATGATTTCAGTGAGCTTAAAATGCCCACTGCACATTTAAAATGCAAAACTGCACATGCTCTGAGTTGCTGTTGTTTTAAAATAGGGCTGGCAAACAGTTCTGTTGCTGTTTTAAAGCATGGAATGGAGGTTGCAGGGAGCGGGAGAGAAGTGTTAGTTGTGCACTTATCAGCTACGCTGGCTGGTGCATGCTGGGAGTTGTGGGCCAAAAAACATCTGGGGACCCAAGGCTGGAGAACACTGATCTAAAGCCACCCACCCCCAGGCCATTGTCCAGGGTCTTCGGGGGGGGGGGACACAATATGACACTCTGTAGGGGCTACGGAGCACGAAAAGGGATAAACTTTGCTTGCAATCAAGCTAAATTTGTCAATTTTAGCACTCCGTAGCCAAGACAGAGTGCTGAAAGGGTTGAATTATCTTGGTAGCAAGCTACATCGAGCCCTTTAAGTGCTACTAAGTGCTATGTAGCTGTTTGCTGCTGAATTTCAGCGGCAAACCAGTGATATATATATTGATATATGTATATGTATATGTATATATATATATATATATGTATATGTATACGTATTCCCCCCTCCCATTTTTTGCTCCCCCGGCCCTGACCTCCTGCAGTTGCCACCTCTGGTATACCTGGTTGCAGCTTTACTTTCTCTTGAAATCAGTGGGACTTCAGTGAGTTGTGACTAAATATTCACATTGATTGAGCAGTGGGACCCAAGTGCAACGAACTTGTCATGGCTCTAGCTCGGGCTGGCTGAAGCAGGAGCCGGCATCTCAGGGTGTCTTCGACTGCATGCCTTCCTTTTCTGCATCTCCCTCACGTGGGGCACTTGGTCTCTTGACAATGCCTCCCCCTTGCTTAAGGCTACTCCACAGAAATCTTTGAGACATCTGGGTCCTCCTCGGTGCTGTGTAATCGGTACAAATGGAAGAAGAGGCGACACATAATGAGGTCACCATAATTCCAAGCCAAGAGGAGGCGAAATCATGAGCAAACTCTCTTCAGCAGGCTGACTGCTGTCACAAGACCTACCATGATCCGCTGACTTTGGTAACCCCCTAATGAGGGAGCAAAAGTTCAAGACTATGAGGGGGAAGGTATCAGCAATGTTTGAGGTGGGCAATATTTTCATGAATATTGCAGAGCTTAACACCAAATAGCACAAGCAGCCTTTGGTAGCAATCAGAGGGCCTTTTATTTCTGTTGTTGTTGTTGTTGTTGTTGTTGTTATTATTATTATTATTATTATTATTATTATTATTATTACATTTATATCCCACCTTTTCCCCTCCTGCAAGGAACCCAAGGCAGCTTACATGATCCTGCTCCTCTCCATTTTATCCTCACAACAACCCTGTGAGGTAGGTTAGGATGAGAGTCGGCAACTGGCCCAAAGTCACCCAGTGAGCTTCATGGCTGAGCGGGGACTAGAACCCGGATCTCCTGAGTCCCATTCCAATACTCCAACCACTACGCCACACTGGCTCTATTATGCTGCTTCTCTGTAAAAAACAAAAACAAAACCCCCCACCAAGGTGGAATAGTGGAACAAATAAAAACCAATTTAAAAAATCATAAAGACATTAAAATCAACAATTAAACATAATTTAAAATAACAATGCTACTAAAAACAATTTTAAAAGGACAAGTTAAAAAGATGTGTCTTGACCAGTGCCAGCTCAAGTCATTTTGCTACTTGAGGAAAAGGACAAGATGGCGCCTGCTCCCGTTCCATGTGCAGAAGCCAACTGGACTGGTGGTTGAATCTTTCTTCAGTAGTAGCCATGGTACAGCATCCTCCTCTGTACCTGAAGGCCGCAGGAGGCTATCTTAGGGGGGACAGAGCAGTCTACGTGGGACACAGTTCTCTCTTCCAACACTTTGCTGCTGCCTCCAGCATCTGCCATCTGGGCAACTGCCTTCACTCTGCCTAATGGTAGGGCCAGCCCTGGGCTTGATACCTTTCCTAAAAACAAAGTGGAGACTGGTCGCAGCTCTGAGGAGAGTGCATTCCACAATTTGGGAGCAACACAGAAGAAATTTCTCTTGCAGGTGCCTGTTGAGCAGGCCTCTGCAAGTGGTAGTATCTTCAAAAGAGCCTCTCCTGCAGATCTTAAAACTGGACAGGTCCATAACAAGACAGGCATGGTCCCTTAGATAGCCAGACAATGTAATCCTAGCAGGTCTGCTCAGAAGCAAGTGCTATTGAGTTCAATGATACTTACACAGCCTTGAGATGTAATCTGATACCCACTTACCTGAGAGTAAGCCCCATTGAACTCTATGTGACTTACTGCTGAGTAGGCATGTGTAGAATTGCTCAGTAATATGTTTATATATTTAAATGGTTCAGAACCTGCCTTCCTAACAAACGTAGGCCTTCCTAAGTGGCTTACACACAGTTGAGACAACCCATCAAAGTACAACAAAAGAATAAAACAGAAAATAAGCCCGGAAGCCAAAAGAGCCCCCAGCCCCCAAATTAACAAACATAGCTAACCAATCAGGTGCTACCAAAAGTTTGGTAATTAGGGAATTTTTTAATTGGTGGTTTAAATCGCAAGTGGACTTTCCATGCCCTTTGGACAGCTAAAAGACAGATATTACAACACTGGAAATATAAATGCCCGCCTCCTATAACACAATGGATTGAGGACCTAATAACACTTTCAATATTCGAATGGGTGGTATTTAGACATCACCTACGGATGGATAAATATGTGGATATTTGGTCTGCTTTTCTGAGGCTTATGCAGAACTGTTTCTATTGATAGCTGTATCATCATATACTTATATACTTATGGACCAACATTTCATACACAGCTATTGTAAGTGATTTATCTTATTTTCTGTAAGAAAATTGTATTTTTCTTTTCTTTTATACGGTTTTGTTTGTTTTGGTGAAATTCACATTAAAAAATAATTTTAAAAATGGGTGGTTTAAATGTTAACAGTGTAACTGCATGATGGATAAAGGTATGGAAAGCATTCCAATGTCTGGGTGCTCCCACAGAGAAGGCACTGTCCTCTGTAGCCACCCATCCCGTCACCTAAGGTGGGCCCGTTGGAGCAGGGCCTTGGTAGATGATCTTAACGCATGGGTGGGTTTAGGTGGGAGGAGGCAGTCCTCGGGATGTTCTGGCTGCAAGTCATACATGACAGGGAGTAAATCAGATTGAGAAGCTGATGGCGACTAAATATTAGATGTTTTGGGAACCAAGGCACCTCCTCCCCAAAGGGATTGAGGGTCAGGCTTAGAGCAGTGGAGGCTGGTGACTCCAATCTCAACGAGTTGTGTATCCACTCTGGATTTTACTCCAAACTTTGAAGGAGCTATCCATGGTACCAAACCTAAATGGTTACAGATAGGGTTCAGCACCATGGACAGCTCCTTTAAAGGTCAGGCTGAAATCTGGAGTGGATACACAGCCCCACTGACATGGCAGCCACCAGCCTCCACTGGTTTAGAGTATTATGTCTTTCATCTCTGCCCACCAGGGATGATGCTCTGAAGGTTGCACAAGGGAAGTGATAGCTGTACGGTGCACCAGAATTTGAACATAGCCAGAAGTTATCCAAAGAGAACTTTTGGCTCAAATTTGGTGGGAGTGAAATTCAGTAGTCCTTGGAAGGGACCTTGGAGATTATCCAGTCCATCTCCCTGCTCAATGGAGGCTCTGCAATGCAAGATGTGGTTACAGGATCCCTGGCAGCTGGCCATCCATCTTCTGCTTAAATACCTCCAGTGAAGGAGAGCCCACCACCTCCCAAGGCAGAATATTCCACTGCTGAGCAGCCTTCACTGTTCCTAATTTCTCCTAATCTGCTTCCGTGCAACTACCAGCATTCTAGTACTGCCCCCTGGAGCAACAGAGAACAACTCTGTTCCACCTTCTGCATGCCAGCCTTTCAGATATTTGAAGACAGCTATAATGTCTTCTCCTTCTCTCTCACCACCACCACCACCACCACCTTTCTCTCAAACCTGGCAGAGAATTTCAATTCACCCGCTCTCCCAGAATTCTGAGAAATGGTCTCCTCCTCCAGATTTGCCACCTTAACGTCCAGAATAGGACAGCTGCCCTGAGACATCAGCATTGAAAGCAACATCATGTTTGGTGCACAGTAGCCCTTTGAATGGGAATCAGCTTCGTTTTAACTAACAGAGTCCTGGCCCTTAAAAAACAAAAACAAACATAGGCTGGGTTCACACAACATGACAAGTCAGAGCATGGGCTGAGTGTGGGTTGAGTATGGGTTGTTGTTGAATGGTGGGTTTTTGTTGAATCATGGCTTGTTGTGTTGTGTGAACCCCAGCTGCACTAACAAACCATGGTTTGTTAATCATGAACAACACACAAAGAGAACCAATGGTGTGTTGTTGGGTTGTAAACTGTGGGTTGTTCATAGTTAACAAACCATAGTTAGTTAGCGTGATTAGGTTCACACAACACAACATCCCATGATTCATCAACAACCCATACTCAAGCCACACTCAAGCCATACTCTGGCTTGTCATGATTGTGTGAACTCAGCCATAGAGTGCCCAACCATTGTTGGCCATCCCCCCCATCCCCCAACAAAGAAAGCAGTGTCGATGCCAGTTAGAACCTCTTTTGGGGGACAGATGGTTTCTGGGGGGACTCCCCCAGGCCATTCTGAATCTTGATTATAGCCAGAAGGGTCTGTTCTAGCCTCCCCCAACCTGGGGCCCTCCAGATATTTTAGACTTCAGCTCCCATCAACCTGAGCCAGCATGATCAATGGTCAGGAATGCTGGGAGTTGTCATCCAAAACATCTGTAGGGCACCAGGTGGAGGAAAGCTGCTCTATTTTGACTGGCAATGGCTTTCTAGGGTCCCTGGCAGAGGTCCTTCCCATCACCTGTCACCTGATGCCAGGATTGAACCTGGGGGCTTCTGCATGCAAAGCAAGCGCTCTGCCACTGAGTCATGGATCCGTCCCTGAAATTTGATAGCAGAGCCCAGGTACTTCCTGTACTTCCAAGGCAGCTTGTGGGCAGAAGGAACTTCTGGCTTGATCTCTGCTACTCTGCAGGTGGCCAACAGAAGTATTGCTGCTTTTGGTCGGGATCCAGTGACCGAAAAAGCCAGTAGGGTCCCATCTGGCCTTATATAACTTCTGTCTCTGGGTTGGCTTCTCAATCTTAGCAGTTTGTTGCTCAATGCAGGTTGACGGGTGGAACACCCGTCCGCCCTGTGCACCCATTCTGCCTCTCACGCAGTTATCATCACAGTATACGACATCCACAGGGAAATGCATTAAGCAGGTCGGTCAGGGGGAATTCAGCGCTGGATAGATACAGCAATGATGGCTGGAAGGCATGTCACATCACATCAATGGCCCATTGTTTCTCGGAGTTATATCTTGGGCCATTTTAACTGGAGAGTTGTTGCTGTTCGGCAGATCCTGTTAAGGCATCTCTTACCAGCACAGACAAAAGTTAAGTGTATCTTAAAATCAGGGTGCAGTTTCTAAACCAGGGGTGTTGAACCTCTTTCAGCCCAAGGGCCGAATTCAATTTCAGAGAAGCTCCTGGGGGCCACATTCCAGTGGTGGGTGAGGCCAAGGGCAAAATGGGGTGGGGCCAAAATACCAAAAGGACCAGCATATTTTAGATATTATTATTATTATTATTATTAGTATTAGTATTAGTATTTGTATTATTTATATTTATATCCTGCCTTTCTGCCTGCAAGGAACCCAAGGCAGCTTACATAATCCTCCTGCTCCTCTCCATTTTATCCTCACAACAACCCTGTGAGGTAGGTTAGCTGAGAGTCAGTGACTGGCCCAAGGTCACCCAGTGAACTTCATGACTGAGTGGGGACTAGCTTTCTGGTTGCAAAGGCATATTTGAGCCAACAGCATTTGTTCAGAATGGGAGTGCCAAACCTCAGGCCTGTGGGCTAAATCTGGCCCACCTGGGGTTACAAGCTGGCCCTCTGGGGTTCCCTGGATGACCACGCCCCCTTCATCTGGTCTCACCCCCATTCCTCTGACCACCAATTGTTTGGTGATTTCCCGGCTTTTGTGTGCCCCCCCCATTCTAAAAGGTTGAAATGCCTCTCCTAAGTCTTACTGACTTAGTGTGGCTTAGACTTAGAGACAGTGTGGCTGAAGTGGTTAGAGTGTTAAACTGGGACTCAGGAGATCTGGGTTCTAGTCCCCACTCAGCCATAAAGCTCACTGGGTGACTTTGGGCCAGTCACTGACTCTCAGCCTACCTCACAGGGTTGTTGTGAGGATAAAATGGAGAGGAGGAGGATTATGTACGCCACCTTGGGCTCCTTGCAGGAAAAAATGGTGGGATGTAAATAGAATACATACGTACGTACATACATACATACATACATGTCAGCAGCTTTAGCAGGTCTAGTTTTTTACTGAAATTCTTTTAGTTGTTTAAACTGTTTTAAATCTTGTGTATTGAAATTTTATGCTGTATATTATTGTATCTGTATTTTCTGCTGTATTTTTTATTATTACCATATCTGTGTTTGATGAATTGCTGTGAACTGCCTAGAGAGCTTCGGCTATTGGGTGTTATAAAAATGAAATAATGATAATGATAATGATAGGGTTTTGAAACTGAGTTGGGACTTCTTCTGTCTTCTTTTTTCAGCCTCAGGCAGAGGCACCATAGCACAGCGATAGAGCACATGGGTTTGCATGCGGTGTTAGAGCACATGGGTTTGCATGCAGAAGGCCACAGGTTCAAGCCCTGGCATCTCCGATTTAAAGGATCAGGGAGCAGGTGATAAGAAAGACCACTGCCCAGAGTCCTTCGAGAATCATTGTCAGCCAGTGTAAATACCAGGCTAGATGGACAGATATGAGAACAGTGTAATGCAGTGGTTAGAGCAATGGACTAGAACTGGGGAGATCTGTGTTCAAATCCCCACTCAGCCATGGGTGATCTTTGGTGAGCCATTATCTCTTAGCCTAACCTACCTCACAGGATTGTTGTGAGGATAAAATGCAGAGGGAGAAGAGTCATACACACTGCCTTGAGTTCCCAGGGAATAAAGCTGGAATATAAATGAGGTAAACAGACCTGGGATAAGGCAGCTTCTAATGCAAGGGCTAGTGTAATTGGAAGGGGGTTGAAACAACTGAGTTTAAAATGTGATGCCCTGAGAATTGTCTATATTCTAATAAATCATCTATTTAGATTGGTCCTCCAGGGGAAAAATGACAGATCCTGCAGATTTATTCTAAAACCAGGTATGTGATGCTATGCACGGTTTGCCTCTGTTCCTGATCCCTGGACACCCTTGAGAGGTTAAAGTTAGAGCACTAACATAAAAAAAGAGAAAGTACGATAAATGGGTAATGAGGTCAAATCACAGGCACAACATCCCACTGTCATTTGATCTTAGGTCTGGAGTACATACCAAATGTCCCCCCCCATTTTTTTTTACATGCAAAAAGTACATCAGAACTATGGCAGCAACTTTTAATCGGTTCCCTGGCTAGATGACTTGATTACTGCTGCAGTCCCAAACGCACTTACTTGGGAGTAAGCCCCACTGAAGACAGTGGGACCTACTTCTGAGTAAACATGCATGGGATTGCTCTGTTAGGCATGGAACACAGTTGGACTTACATCTGAGTAAATGCATAGGATCAGGCTCTGTAAAACTTTTATAGCACCGCCTATGACATGCCTGCTCAGAAGTAAGTCCCATTGAATTAAATGCGGTTTACTCCTGGGTATGTTGGTGTTCCCTGACCGAGGCATTCCCTGGCTCATAATTAAATTAATCATGCTACTCCATTTTACTGCTCCTGTATTATTATTATTATTATTATTATTATTATTATTATTATTATTTATATTTATATCCCACCTTTTCCCTTGCAAGGAACCCAAGGCAGCTTACATAATCTGCCTCTTCCTCCTCTCAATTTTTTCCTCACAACAACCCTGTGAGGTAGGTTAGGGCGAGAGTCAGTGACTTGCCCAAAGTCACCCAGCGAGCTTCGTGGCCGAGTGGGGATTTGAACCCAGATCTCCCAAGTCCCAATCCAGAACTCTAAACACTATGCCACACTGTCTCTCTTCCAATTGTAACTGTTTTTAAAATTATGTTTTACATGTGATTGTAATATTAATATTTTAAATGTGATTTTAATATTTATTTGTAAACCATTTGGGATTTTTATTATACTTAGCGATATAGAAATACTACAAATAGTACAAATATATAGCGTCTATATTCTAATACAGACATTAAAATCCGTTATGGCACAGCGGGCTCCCTTCCTGATTCAATTTTTACATCAAAGGGAGTCAAGCAAGGTTGTATTTTGGCTCCGCTATTATTCAACCTGTATATCAATGACATAACTCAAAAACTCTCCGCCCCCTACCTTTTTCCCTCCTGCAATTGGAAAGTTGAAGGCCCCAGCCCTGCTTTATGCTGATGACATGGCTCTCATCTCGCTAACCCAAGTTGGTATGAGGAGATTACTTATCCAACTTGGAGTGTATTGTAAGCAGGAGGGCCTAGTTGTCAATCATAATAAAACCAAGGTTGTTGTATTTGCTAAGAGACATATTTGCCATAGATGGACCTTAGATGGGCAAGATATTGAACAAACTCACACCTTTAAATATTTGGGCCTTCATTTTTCAGAGAACACCTTGTGGCATGCCCACATTAAAGTGATTACATGTTCTGCCACTCGCCTTCTAGGCCCTATTAAAAAGTTGTATTACACGGAGGGACATCGTCTAGTTGAACCCACAGTAAAAGTCTATGCTGCCAAGATAATAGCACATCTCTTGTACGGTGCTGCAATATGGGGCGTTTACTATAAAAACAAATTAGAACCCATACAGAATAATTTCCTGCGTACCCTCCTGGCAGTGGCGCATAATATTCCTGGAGCACTATTAAGAACAGAAATAGGCCTCCCCTCTCTGAGAGCCCGTATACATACCGTAAATCTGTTATTCTTTATGTGAAAAAGCTCTCGCAGTTGCCTGATCAACACCTGGCAAAAATGTGCTTTTTGGATCTACAGGATAGGGAGGGATGGGTACGTATTGGCAGAAGTCTGATGTCCAGTTACTCACCTCTTTTGGATACAACTTTATATGATTTATCTACGGTAATCGCCAAATTCGCGATTTAATATTTGGCAATGATGCTAGGGATGATTTAGAACATGTCAAGAAATGTAAGCTGGCCACTTGGTATCCTAAATTTAAGCTGGATCACAAGATGGCTCTATATCTTAAAGAACTAACCTTCTTTCCTGTCAGGCGAGCTTTCAATTAGGACTCCAACTGATGCCTATGGAACTTCTGAAGCGGAGATTCTGCAGCCGCCCTGTAAGTGAACGCTTGTGTGTATGTGGAGCAGGCCAAGTTGAGGATGTGGTTCACTATGTCCTATACTGCCGGGCGGCTTTATAGATCACTATGGACTAAATTCATCCTCCCTTTTCAAAACTTCTTGGGAGGACACTCGGAGGACTTTAAAATCAGGTGGCTGCTGGCAGATACAGACAACTTTGTAAGCTACAGGGTAGCTTTGTTCGCCCTAGCAGCATCAAAGTTAAGAAAAGCCTTTTTGGCAGGTGTAGACCTTGATCCCGAGCAAGGTTGATAATATAAAAAGGTATATCATATTAATTCAAGACAACGTGCATTTATTTGTTGTTTTACTTAGATTTTAATGTTTTAACTGTTTTAACTGTTTTAACTGTTTTAATGTTGTAATGTTTTATATTATGTTGTGATGGCCATTGGCTACAAACAAATTGAATTGAAATACTACAAATAAACAAACAAATACATAAATACATGATTGTAGTGGTGGGAGTGGGGGAGAAGTCCTTTCGTTGCAGCTATTGTTAAACAGTTGGGAATTAGAAATGCTTGCCGATGTACTGCAAATTGCCCAGAAATCTACCAGTAGATCCAGAACTACAGGCAGTCCCCAGGTTACGAATGAGTTCCGTTCTTAAGAATGTCTTGTAAGTCGAATGTGTATGTAAGTCGGAACAGCATAGCGTTCTATACGTTAAAATCAGCATACGTATACGCAAATTGTGTAAATTATGCAAATTGCGTAGTATACTACGCTATGTACTCTACGTAAAAACAACATAACGCCGGTGAACCCAGAAGTGCATTCTTAAGTACAGGTTGTCTGTAAGTCGGGCGTTCTTAACTTGGGGACTGCCTGTACTTTCTGCTCACCCCTGTTGTAAGCCAACTAGTCCAACTACCTGCTTGATGCAGGCCATCCAGTTTTAGAGCATTTCCAGCAGGCAGCTTTTCAGCTTCTGTTTGAAGACCTTGCCTCCAGCATGGGAGAGAGAGGCCCATTATCTAACTCAGGGGTGCAAAACCTCTTTTGGCCTGAGGGCCAAATCCCACATCATAGAAGCTCTCTGGGGGTTGCATTCCAGTGGTGGACAGGGCCCAAAGGCAAAAAGGGTGTGTCCAAAAAGCAAAACATACCAGCATATTTTAGCTTAAAGCTCTTACTGCCAGTAACTAAGCCTAAGGAGAGACTTAGTTTAGATTGGGGAGGAACCATTTAGAATGGGGGGAAACCTGTGTAGCGGACGGGACCCCACCTCCAACCTCACACCCTTTTTGTGTACTTCACTCTCACCAAGTGCCCCCTTATATTGGTCACGTCAGACTTTAAGCTGTCTTCTTAAACTGCGTTAGCTGATTATATGTCTTAGGTCTTATATGTAGCTGTTCACCCACATTTGTTTGTCTTTATTAAGAGCAGTTTGTTTTATTTGATTACTTGAAGTAGGGTGCCCCTCCGTTAATTCACTTCTTACTTTCCTGTCCACCAGTCAGACTCTGGAGACTTAGAACTTTGAATTAAAAGATTGATTGATTGTTCCAACAAAGTCTCAAAACTGATATTCAACTCAGGCACAGATAACTTGGATTTTCAACAGTTACGTTCAAACTTGTTCTTTGCTTAAATTCAGGTTAAAGGCAAGCAGATGTTATACAGTGCTCTGTGTATCAACTTGGCTTGGTTACTTGAAGTTAGTATCAGACCAGTGAACTTAACTGTCCCTCTCACTAGTTCAGAGCTTCACCTTCTTCCTCAGACAGAAGGTCCTTCACTCCCTAAGTGGAGACTCCTGTGAAGTGTTCTTCACTAACTCCTTCACCTTTGCTTTCTCACAACTTAGTTACTAGTTTCTCCTGTCTGAACTCTTTTCTTCAGTACCACCTTTCCCTACCTACTCTATTTACCTCCCACTCCCTCTCTCACTCCAACCCACTCCACCCCAACTGACAACTCCCTAGGGTTCTATGCTCTCTGCTTAAACCAATCAGAGCCTCTGGAATGTTCAGGTTGGCCCTCCCCGGGCTTCTGCCTGTCACTCCGCCACAACCTGCACAAAAGCTGGGAAGCCATAAACATTTGGTGGTTGGAGGAAAGGGGTGTGGCCAGGAGAAAGGGGGCATGGCCTTCTTGGGGGAACTGGAGGGCTGGACTGGGACCCCCAGAATGCCAGATTTGGCCCCTAGGCCCGAGGTTCTGCAGCCCTGATCTAACTGCTCTTAGCATTTCTCCTGCTGTTCAACCAAAATCTACCCTCTTGTAATTTAATCCCGTTAGATCTGCTCCTTCCTTCTGGTGAGGAAGCTTTATGCCACAATAAATCTGTTAGTCTTTAAGGTGTCATCTGGCACTTTTGTGGTTGCTGTAGCAGTTTACAATGATTACCTCTCTGGATTTTATTTTCATATATCCCTGGCTTTTTTGTTCTTCCTTCCTCCACCCCCCAAAAGGAACCATACTTTTATTTAAGCATTCCTTTGTTTCGCCTCCTATATTCAGAAGTTCTGACATCCCAAAAAGCCCCCTGCACTTTTTTCTAAAAAACAACAACACACAAGTGAATGGGAGACAGCAGGCTGGAAGATTTTCAACATATGTGGGCTTCCTAGAGAGAAACTCCCCTTGAAGTCAGTGGGACTTACTTCTCAGTAAACACATCTGGGGGCACACTGAAAATAATGTTCTATTTCTCGGGCCTTTAGAAAGTTGGGGGAATTGATTCCATTCACTCTCTTTCTGTCATCTCGGTGAATGCTTTGCAGAATGGCCTATGGCATGCAGTTGTGTAACGGAGCAGATTCCTTCTCTCTGTTACTTCCGCTCAGATAAATCTGTCAGGGCTTAAGTTGTCACTTCATATTGGTAGAAGTTGTAGATTCAGCAGGAAGGGCCTCTGTTTGTTGCTGTCAGTTAATTAATTAAGTGGAAGGAGCGTGTCTAATGCAGACACATGAGGAGCAATGCACACAGATCATTTCTCAAGTGTAGAGCCGGAGTCCCAGTTGTGGCAATTGAGCTATTTTAATTGTTTGTTTGTTTATTTAAGCGCTTATATCTCACCTTTCTAGTGCAAATGCACTACTCAGGGTAACTTACAATGATATAAAAATCGCTATCACATAAAAGCAACAACCAAAACAATCAATAAAAGAGTCCGTGTCAGATTGTTAAAACCAAATTATAAAGACACCATCTGTCTGGCAAAATAAAAGCCTGCCTGAACAACAACAACAAAAGTCCTTAACAACCATTGCAAAACAGCGATGGAAGAGGCCAATCATATCTCACGGGGCAAGATGTTCCACAGTTTGGGAGCAGCCACTGAGAAGGCCTTGCCTCTTGTCCTACCAAACCATGCTTCCGTGGTAGGCAGAACACAGAGACAGGCCTCTCTTTCAGGTTTTTAGGGAGTGGGTAGGATAATAAGGGAGGAGGCAGTCCTGTGGTGGCAGCAAACCAAAAAAAACACACACAACGTTAAGACAACAGAGAAGCCACCTGCTGCAGCAGCTAATGGTGAGTTCCTTCCCAAACATCTGTGAGCATTTCCCCCCACCATGAAAAAAATAGGCAACATGTTCCGCCCCTCCATTCACCATCCATGAATGGCTTATCCAATGGGGGGAGGGATTTCACAACAGCCCCACTTCCTGTTCAGGTTGACACTTTGTCTTCACAGAGATAGTCTTTCCCAGTTCTGACTCTTGGTGTAACCTCCCATTTGTAACTCCTAGCTTGATTCCTGGCTCCTGTTCATCCGGTCTGTGGTTTGGTTCCAACACAGTCATAACTGAGTACGGTTAATGGGGAACATAAGAAGCTGCCTTATACTGAGTCAGACCATGGGTCCATCTAGCCAAGTATTGTTGACAATGACTGGCAGAGGCTTTCCAGGATTTCAGGCAGGATTCTTTCCTAGCCCTACCTGGAGATGCTGGGGATCGAACCTGGGACCTTCTGCATGCAAAGCAGGTGCTCTGCCACTGAGCTATGGCCCTTCCTAGAGATTCCCCCATTCCCCCCAAACCTAATATTATTTACTATTAGATGGGTTAATTTACAAAGTGAACCTTAAGGCAGTTTTAGACACTGGATTTCATAGCCATACACCCTACTCCCAGCTCAAAATTACCAGTCTTATGGTGGACTCCCTCTTTAAATGGTAATTTGTACTACTTTTACTCATTTAAAAATGTGGTAAGCCAGGCCTACTGTACTTTGGGGGGCACCCCCTAAACATTCTACTGAGTTTAGATGTCTGCCCCAAAGTCCTGCCCTGATAGCACCACTGAACTGAACCAGAAGACTGATTCCAGGCAATTCAAAGCTCTAGTAAAAGAATAATCGTAATAATCGTTGTGAACTGCCCAGAGAGCTTTGGCTATTGGGCGGCACAGAAATGTAATAAATAAATAAGGGCTGCAAGAAGAACCAGATGTTGTGTGTGTGTGTGTGTGTGTGTGTGTGTGTTTGGTCCCAAAGTGATGGATTCAGCGGTGTGCATCCAGTCTCTGAAAGTGCATGAAAATATTTCCCTTGGGACAGAGGATAGGAAGAGTCCCTGCAGTGTGAAATACACAGTCATCACAAAGGCGGGGGGGGGAGGGGCTGTCACTCATTTCCATTTATTTATTTATTTATTTCAATAGGTGCACAGTTGAAATGGCCCCATATTTCCACTGAATTTTAAAAAGAACAAACAACAGTACGAACAAGCCTCCAACAACCAGAGCTGAAATGCATTTGGATGCAATCATGCCACATTGCAGTGCAAAATTTCTCCCCGCTCCTCCAGGGCCAGCCTGCCATGGGTGTGCTGGGCTTAGAGGGGTAGTGGTGGTTGCAGTGTATGGAAGCCCCAAAGTCTAGAGCCCTTACTTTCAGCCGGCAGAGTTTCTACTCATGCAGGGCTGTGAGATCTCATGGCTTCCTTGCATCTCAAATTCTCACAGCTCTCCTTCCCCAGCTGTTCAAAGGGGCTCAACGGGGGGACGGGGGGGGATGTGGATTTTTGTTTTATTTCGTACCAAACCACCCCTGTCCCTTCCCACGGCCTACATCATGGAAAATGCTTCCAGGCTCCAGCAGGGCCTGTTGGCGCGTCTCCACCGGCACATCAGATTCCACGATGCACATGCCAGAGGCCTGCTGGGAACTGAACGGAGTGTTCCTTCTGCCCCGTCTCCTGCTCGACTGGCTCAGCTGGCCTCCTGCAAGCCTCCCGTTCCCTCCCATCTCCGGTCAACCCTTCTCCCTCCCTCGCCCCCCACCCCTTTAAGAACACCCCCTTGGGAGCCTTCAGGAGCTCCTGGGGTGCTTTCGGATGGATGGACAGCTCCTAGCGCTACCAATCGAAAGGCATCATGCAGCTATTCCATCTGTCTGTCCTTAACAGATTTTTTCTTTTCTTCTCTGATAATAAAAGGGTTAGAGAAGATGTAACACGGGAGGGTTACAAATGGAAGACAGCGATGTCTGGATTCCTCTGTAAAATGCCACGAAGCAGGCTGGGCGATTGCAAGAGGAGAGCCTTGTCTGGAAGCACCCTCCAGGAAATAGCCTTGTGTTTTTGTTTCTAGTTATATTTATTATTATATTTACATCCTACCTTTTTTTCCCTGCAAGGAACTCGAGGTGACTTATATAATCCTCCTCCCCCTCTCCATTTTATCCTCACAACAACCCTGTGAGGTAGGTTAGGCTGAGAGTCAGTGCCTGGCCCAAAGTCACTCAGTGAGCTTCATGGCTGAGAGGGGACTAGAACCCGGGTCTCCCGAGTCCCAGTTTAACACTCTCACCACTACACGACACTGTTCCCAGGATCTTGGGACATGTGCAGTTGAAAGGACACAGGGGAGAGTGCTTGTGTTGTGTCTAAAGAGAAATCTGTGTGGCTCAGATTTAGGAATTCTAAAACCAAAAGCAGACTAGCTCTCACTTTCATTATTTAACTTGGCTTCTCTCTCTCTCTCTCTCTCTCTCTCTCTCTCTCTCTCACACACACACACACACACACACACACACACACACACACACGTGGAGCCAGGGTTCACAGGCAAGCAGTGCCAGCATTTTCTTTTCTTTTCTTAGCAGGGTGCTGATGTCATCTGCCACCATCAGCACCACTCCACTCAGACTTCCCTGTTCCCTCTGAGTTTAGCTACAATCCTCACCCTAACTGGAGGGAAATGCATTTTCCCAGCAACAATATAATGTTCCCTGCTGTAAGGCAAAGTATTTGGGGGTGGCTTGGTCTTGAATGGGCAATTAAGACCCATTAGCTCTACAAAAGACTTGCTCCTGGTGGAGATGGAAAGTGCTAGAACTGGTTTGTTCATATGAATCAATACAGTAGCCTAGCTTTTTGTTTTTTTGTTTTTTAATTTTTTGGCTTTCCTGACTGGGCTATCTACCTGTAAAGGGTTGGTGGTGTGCAGGAATAACCATTCCATTCGTTTTCATTAATCAAGACCGTGTTGCTTTCATTATGCATTCATTCGCATCGCATTTGTTTTTGTTAGGCTTTAGTTTATTTATTTTTTATTACATTTATATCTCGCCTTTTTTCCTCTTGCAAGAAACCCAAGGTGGCTTACATGGCCCTCCTCCTCTCCTTTTTATCCTCACAACAACCCTGTGAGGTAGGTTAGGCTGAGAATCAGTGACTGGCCCAAAATCACCCAGTGAGCATGATGGGTGAGTGGGGACTAGAACCCGGATCTCCTGAGTCCCAGTCCAACACTGCAACCACTACGCCACGCTGGCTCTCTTTCACTTTTTTGGGGGGTGGGGGCACCATTTGCAGCAGGGGTAATTTTGGAGGCCACCATTTTATTTCATCTCAGTGCCCTGAATGTTGACTCATTCTAGGACATTCTGGGAAAATAATATGGTGACTGCAAGGAGGCTGAAGCTGAGAGAAGATGCCACCACCAGAGAAAAGTAAGTAAGCCCTGCCCGCCTCTGAATGAGTGACCAATAGGATAATGAAAATAGACTCTATTAGTACCCATTCATTACCCATGGCATTTGTTCCGAAAACTGTACCGAATGGGGCCTATTTGGTTTAATGTTTCATTTGCTACTGAATGAATGCACACCTTTAGCAGTGGGCTGAATTTGAGACTGAAGCTCGGTGGACGTATCTGGGCATAAGAAAACAAGGCAGTTCTTTTGAAGTCTGAAATCAAGAGAATTTATTTATTTATTTATTATATTTATTAATCGCCCATCTGGCCAGCCACCCGGCCACCCTGGGCGATGTACAACCAAAATAACACAATAAAACAATACAATAAAATATAATAATTAAAACAGTATAAAAATTTCTTTTAAAATCCTAACCCACCCCATATTCCCGCCTGAACAGCCATGTTTTTAATGCATGGCAGAAGCTCATCACGGAGGAGGCATGGCAAAGATCACTAGGGAGGGAGTTCCATAACGTGGGGGCCGCCACAGAGAAGGCCCTCTTCCTAGTCCCCACCAGCTTTGCTGCTCTGGCTGATGGGATAAGGAGAAGGCTGTCTGTGGCAGATCTTGTTGAGCGGCTTCCTTGGTGTTGCTGGAGGCGCTCCTTGAGATAAGCTTGAGATAAACTGGGCCGGAGCCGTGTAGGGTTTTAAAGGTCAAAACCAACACCTTGAATTCGGCTTGGCAAGCAACTGGTAGCCAGTGCAACTCCTTAAGCACTGGCGTGATGTGATCACGCCGGCGGCTGCCCTTAATCAGGCGAGCCGCCGTGTTCTGTACCAGCTGAAGCTTCCGAACCGTCTTCCAGGGTAACCCCACGTAGAGCGCATTACAGTAGTCTAGGTGAGAGGAGACCAAGGCATGAACCACTGATGGGAGCAGGTGATTAGGAAGGTAGGGGCGCAGCTGCCGTATCAGATGGAGTTGATACAGCGCCGCCCGGCTCACAGCTGACACCTGAGCCTCCATGGACAGCTGGGAGTCTAGAATGACCCCCAAGCTGCGGACCTGGTCCTTCAGGGGTAGATGTACCCCATTCAGCACCAGGTCAACATCCCCTAACCTCCCCTTGTCCCCCACCAGAAGTACCTCGGTCTTGTCAGGGTTCAACTTCAGCATGTTCCCAGCCACCCACTGACTCCAGGCACTTGGACAGGGTCTCAATGGCCAACCTCGGTGAGGACTTGAAACAGAGGTAGAGCCGCGTGTCATCCGCATACTGATGACACCGCACCCCAAACCTCCTGATGATAGCTCCCAGCGGCTTTAGGTAGATGTTGAATAACATCGGGGAGAGGATGGAACCCTGCGGCACCCCACAAGTGAGCGGCCGAGGGTCCGAAGCCTCCTCCCCAAGAACTACCCTCTGGTACCTTCCAGAGAGGAAGGACCGGAACCACTGCAATACAGTGCCTCCCAAGCCCAAGCCCTCCAGGCGGTCCAGGAGGATACCGTGGTCAACGGTATCAAAAGCCGCTGAGAGATCGAGTTCTCTTCTAAGAGAACTGCAACAAAATGTTGCAATGTGGAATGCTGTAGTTAAGGACTCAAGCCACTCTGTTTCATAGATTTCATAGATCATAGAGTTGGAAGGAGCCTACAAGGCTATCGAGTCCAACCCCCTGCTCAATGCAGGAAACTAGAGGAGGGGTCTCCCATCCAAGTAATAACCAGGCCTGACCCTGCTTAGCTTTCCACACTCAGACAAGCTGAGCCAGCATGAGCCACAGGCCTCCATCTCCCCACAACTGTTTTTCCATTTCTCCCACCCTTACCAATCACTCTGCATTCTATGGCTACAGACAGAGCATGTTCAGTCCTCATTGGGCTATTTGAAGTTTCCCCTGTATTGGATGGGCTCTACCCGAAGAATGGCGGGGAGGTTTTTGAGGTTCAACAGGCAGTGTTGTGAACTTTCACAGTGCCCAGAAGCCAGGGTAGTTTCTTGGAGCCATGCCAGGGCCTTATGTGTAGCTTCAGCTTGTATTAGGAAGAGCACCAGAGATAATTGCTTTGAAGTTGCCTTCCCGAATTATATTCCTTAGATAAGGGCTGCTTTGCTGTGAGGAATGAAACTGTTTCTGTTTACTGTTTACTGTTTACTGAAGCAGCATCACCTCCCTTGTTTTCCAGGAAAGGGGGGGGGGGTTAGCCTGTGGCTTACTGACAGCCTCTGAAACGGGGAGGGAGGAACTCTAAGAAATCCATCGCTTGCTAGCTTGTGCTTTGGTTTTCGGCTTGGGATGAGGAGCGCACAAGTGTCCAAGCAACTCGCAGGGGAGGCTGGTGACTCCTGTGTCAGTGGGGCTCCTTATCCATTGCATCTTTTTGTTTGAGCTTTATAGGAGTTATCCATGGCGGTAAACCTATTGTGGGGATGGAGTACAGCACCATGGAGAGCTCCTATAAACCTCAAACAAAAAGATGCAATGGATAAGGAGCCCCTACTGACACAAGCGTCACCAGCCTCCCCTGGCTAGGGACCCGGAGTGATGTCCATCATATTGGGAAGCCCTGCAACCAAAGGGCGTGTCTAAGCTTATCATTGCCGGTTTATTCATTGTTTATTATCTCCATCCATACTCCATCATTGTATTCAATAAACTGTATATTACCTTTCACACAAGTGGTCTTGTCTCTCCCTGATTATCCTCTAATCTAAATTGAAGTGGCCTTGGCTGGACCAGGCCCCTGGGGCAATACACCCCCATTTAGTTTTCTTCCTCCTAAAATTTGTTTGTACTTCTGCAAGTCTTGGGGTTCCCAAGAGGGAGCTGTTCTCCGTGGGTGGTACTATTTTGCCTACATAATCAATGGCACTCGGAGGCTGAACGTCAGAAACAGAGAGGACATGATTGAGAGAGATGGAAGATTCTAGCTGGAATTAGCTGAAACTGGGATGCGATCCGGGGGTTGGGGTGCAACTCTCTAGGGCTCTAATGCAGGATCAGTGTATTTGCTACCTGCTGAAAGGAGTGTCTATTTGCTTCCAATATGTTGCGCTTGTAATATTTATTTTATTTATTTATTTAATACATTTTCATACCGCCCAATAGCCACCCAATGGCCGAAGCTCTCTAATAAAGCCCTTGCTATAACATAGGAATATAAGAAGCTGCCTTATACCAAGTCAAACCATTGGTCCATCTAGCCCAGTATTGTCAACACTGACTGGCAGAAGCTCTGCATGGTTTCAGACAGGAATTTTTCCAGCCCTACCTGGAGAAGGCGCAGCGCTCTCTCAGGTATTCTGGTCCCAAGTTGTTTCGGGCTTTGTACACAAGTACCAGAACCTTAAATCTGGCCTGGTAGCAAACAGGAAGCCAGGGTAGCTCCCAACAACAGCTGAGCCGCTGCATTCTGCACTAGCTCCAGCTTCCGGAGCAGCCTTAAGGGCAGCCCCACATAGAGTGCATTGCAGTACAGTAATACCTCGGATTGCGAGTAACCCGGTATGCGAGCTTCTCCTAAGACAAGCAAAATTTTAGCATAAATTCTGCCAGTCGCCTCCCAACATTTTAGCATAAATTCTGCCGTCGCCTCCCAAAATTTTAGCATAAATTCTGCCGTCACCTCCCACTGCTTTACCTAAGGCAGGGAGCCACAGCTCACTCTGCAGGTTGTTGATCCTCCACATCTCTCTCTCTCTCTCTCTCCCTCTGAAATTTTCATTAGCTGCTTTGAGATACTCTGTCTAAAGGCAAAGCAAGCCGGCTCCCTGAGTTTCCATTATTTCTTATGAGGAAACTCACTTTGATATACAAGTGTTTTGGATTACGAGCATGGTTCTGGAACGAATTATGCTCGTAATCCAAGGTATTACTATAATCCAGCCTTAAGGTTACTAGTGCCTGTATCACTGTGGCCAAGCTATCCCTGTCCAGGAGAGGCCGTAGCTGGCGAACTAGTCGAAGCTGGTAAAAGGCACTCCAAGCTGCCATGGTCACTTGGGACTCCAGCGACAATGATGGATCTAGGAGTGCCCCCGAACTATGAACTTGATCTTTCAAAGGAAGTGCAACCCCATCCAGAACAGGCAATGAGCCTATCTCCCGGGTTCAGGAACCACTCACCCACAGGACTTCTGTCTTGCCAGGATTCAGCCTCAGTTTATTGGCCCTCATCCAGCCCATCACTGAGTTCAGGCACTGATCCAGGACTTGCACAGCCTCTCCTGAGTCAGTTGTCCCAGGGAGATAGAGCTGTGTGTCATCAGCGTACTGATGGTGCTTGCCTCCAAATCCTCTAATGACCACTCTCAGCAGCTTCATATAGATGCTGAACAACATTGGGGACAAGATGGTACCCTGAGGCCCTCAACAAAGATGATCAGAAGGGCAACAAAGATGATCAGGGGACTGGAAACAAAGCCCTATGAGGAGAGACTGAAGTAACTGGGCATGTTTAGCCTTCAGAAGAGAAGACTGAGGGGAGATATGATAGCACTCTTCAAGTACTTGAAAAGTTTCACAGATTTCATAGATCATCGAGTTGGAAGGAGCCTACAAGGCTATCAAGTCCAATCCCCTGCTCAATGCAGGAAACTAGAGGAGGGTCTCCCATCCAAGTAATAACCAGGCCTGACCCTGCTTAGGTGCAGGACATGGAATAATGGGCTCAAGTTACAGGAAGCCAGATTCCGCCTGGCTTCAGGAAAAAATTCCTGACTGTTAGAGCAAGACAGCAATGGAGCCAACTACTTAGGGAGGTAGTGGGCTCTCCCACACTGGAGACATTCAAGGTGCAGCTGGACAGCCATCTGTCAGGGATGCTTTGACCTGGGGATTCCTGCATTGAGCAGGGGGTTGGACTCGATGGCCTTATAGGCCCCTTCCAACTCCACTATTCTATGATTCTATGAGATGCCGGGGATTGAACCTGGGACCTTCTGCATGCAAAGCAGGTTTTTCATAGATTTCATAGATAGAGTTGGAAGGAGCTTACAAGGCTATCAAGTCCAACCCCCTGCTCAATGCAGGAAACTAGAGGTCTCCCATCCAAGTAATAACCAGGCCTGACCCTGCTTAGCTTTCCACTTTCTGTTCACCTTTCTGCTTCTTTCCCTGCTGCTCAGATATCATGAAGGCACCGTAAGTCTCCTGTGATCTCTCATCCAAAGGAAACCAAGCCCTGTAGAGCTGCCCCTGGAACCTCTCGCCAGTGAGAAATGCGGAGTGTGTAGCACTATGACATGTTATTGTCTCTATGATTTTCCTGGAAGATTCAAGGGGCAACTGGAGAATTGTTAGGTTATTTGGACATCACAAGTGCATTCATTTATTACATTTCTATACCACCGAATAGCTGACGCTCCCTGGGCAGTTTACAGAGATTAAAAACCATTAAAAATGCCTTATACATTGTATAAAAACCCATTTACATTCAAACATATAAACAGACAGCACACAGAGATATATACACATATCTAAACAATTTTAAACAATCAACAATAAGAAAAATCCAGGACCTGATTAAAAACTCATCATATGCTGCCAAATGCTGGAGAGAAGAGGAAGGTCTTAACCTGGTGCTGAAAAGATAACAATGTTGGTGCCAGGGGGGCCTCATCGTGGAGATTGTTCCATAATTGGGGGAACCACCACTGAGAAGGCCCTTTCCCTTGTTGACACCTTCTGAGCCTCCCTCAGAGGAGGTACCTGGAGGAGGGCCTGGAGGATGTATAAATTATGGTGGCTGATTGAATTAAATTAATTCATACTAAGTTTTATTTCAATGTCTTTTATTGCCTTACTGAAGCACCTGAAGCACCCAGGGGAGAAAATCCTGAGAGTGCCATTATCAAAAAAGACTGGGCCCTTCTTTCCATCTCCAAAAATTGAAGCTGTACACATGGCACATTCAATATGCATTAAGTTGTTTGTGTGAGTGATACAGCCATTTTCTGGATGCTTGATCATCTGGGTGGGTTGATGTTTACTGCAGGGCAAGATCTATGGAAATGCTACCTCCCCATGCACTGAACACTGATGGAGCAGTAGCGTATGCCAGAACTGCCACTCAGGTGGGTCCAGTTTTCACTCGTGCAAATTGGCCACAGGTTAGTTGGTTGTGGAGTAGCCTTGTGTGTTAGGAGAGTGGAGCGGTCAGAGCTCAGTGGTAGAGGTCACCCTTTGCATGCGGAAGGTCCTAGACTCAATCGCTGGCACCCCCAGTCAAAAGGATCAGGTAAAAGGTGATGGGAAAGGGCTCTGCTGGAGCCCATGTAGAACTGCTGCCAGTCAGAGTAGACACCAGTGGGCTAGACAGACAAATAGTCTGGCTTGGCATTAAGGCAGCTTTCTATGCTGGTGATGTACAAGCAGTAGAGGCTGCTGGCTCCAATGTCAGTGGGGCAGTGTATCTACTTCAGGTTCAGGCTGAACTCTTAAGGAGCTATCCGTGGTTCTGAATCCCACCCCCAAGCTAGGCTCAGCACCATGGATAGTGCCGTTAAAGTTCAGACTGAAACCCAGAGTGGATACATAGCCCCACTGACATTGGAGCCACCAGCCACTGCTGTGTACAAGGCAGCCAAATCATTTCCTGAAGCCTCCATTTTATATTTGCACTGGATCCATCCCCTATCCACACTTCCTCTGTCCTCCTATTCTTTGACATAATGACTCCTGAGTTGTCTGATTGCGTTTGCTCCCTCTTGGCTGTGCAGTTGTCTAGCTCTGAACCATCCACCAGCTATGGTGGTGACAGTTGTATCATCAGGGTAGGACTTTGGGGCAGATGTCCAGGTCTCCACTCAAGCAGGTGGGCTCCCTAAGGCAGTAGGGCTGGATTACCACATTTTGAAGTAAGTGAAGTAATACATATTCCCATCTAAAGAGCCCCCCATCACTACCACCACCATAAGACCATTACATTCAGGGGATGGCATGAAACCATTAAGTCCAGAATCTAAAATTACCTGAGGACACCACTGGGTGATGACAATTTATTTATTACATTTTTATTCTGCCTTTCTTCAAGGAGCTTGGAGCAGAGTGCATGGTTTCCTGCACACCAATTGTATCTTCTTAGCAGCCCTGTGAGATAGGTTAGGCTGAGAGAGAGAGTGTGACTGGGTTCAGACAACCCAATAACCCACACTCAAGGGTTGAGTATGGGTTGAGTGTGGGTTGTCGTTGAACTGTGGGTTGCTGTTGAAACATGGGTTATCATGTTATCTGAACCCAGCTGAGATAACAAATCATGGTGAACAACCCAGAGTTAACAACCCAACAACAAACCATGGGTTCTCTTCATGGGTTGTTTGTGGCTAACAAGCCATGGCTTGTTATCTTAGATGGGTTCAGACAACATGATAATGCACATTTCAACAACAACCCATGGTTCAACAACAACCCACACTCAACCCACACTCAACCCTTGAGTGTGGGTTATTGGGTTGTCTGAACCCAGTCAGAGAGAGAGAGACTGGCACAAGATTATCCACTGAGTTTTGTGACTGAGTGGGGAGCTGAACCCAGTTCTCACCAGTCCTAGTCTAACAGTGTAACCAGTCAGGTACCCCCCCCCCCCCGCAAATGGTGGCAATTTCACCCACTTCTTGCTGGCATCCAGGTCTTCATTCAGTTTGAGCTCTCTCTTCAGAAAATCCCTGCAGGAAACGAACCAATAGCTTCTCCCTCTGATGGCAAGTTGACAAAATCCAAACTTGTTTGGCTGGGTTTCCTCCATTTGGCGAAAGACCCTAAATGGAGTGATTTCATTTCTCAGGAGTCAGTCACCTTAATTCTGCACTGCAATATTATAAATGTGGAATTCAATAGCAGTAAAAGGCTAGCAAGTGTTTAATTAAATTTGGCACTTCCACTTAAGGTCCATAGATCATTAAATAAAACCATGGTTTAAATTAAAGGATACACAACTTCGTTTGATTCTACCACAATCCTCCCATATTAATTGCATTGGTTTCACCACTGCTTGGTATGCTTGCTTATCTTGACAGCAATAGATTTCATAGATTTCATAGGTCATAGAGTTGGAATGTAACCCAGAGTCAAGGCTACCATGTTAGCCACTGTGGAAGAGCCAGCTTGAATGTCTCTATGCCCATATTTCCTGACCGACCTTGCACCCTCCAGAGGTTTTGGACTTCAACTCCCACCCAATCAGTCCCAGCCAGCATGGCCAATTGTCAGGATTGCTGGGTATTGCAGTCCAAACCATCTGGAGGGCACCAGGTTGGGGAAAGCTGGCCTGTGCCATTTATTCTGCTGGTAGTTGGGTTTTTGACGGCTTGCTTCATGTGCTCGATGGGTCAGCTATTAATAGTCCCTCTAATATATCACAACATAAGAAGAGCCCTGCTGGATCAGACCAAAGGTCCATCTAGTCCAGCATCCTGTTTCCCACAGTGGCCAGCCAGATGCCTCTGGGAAGCCCACAAGCAGGTCATGAGGGCAATAGTACTCTCCCACTCTTGTTCCCCAGCAAAGGGTATTCAGGGTAAAAAATTTATTATTAAGGATACTTTTAAAGGTTTTTAATAATATTTTAATAATATTTGCTGTGTTTTTAACTACTTATGTATTTTATGTTATGGTTGTTCCCCACCTCGATCTGAGTGGAGAGGTGGGTAAAAAATAAATTATTATTATTATTATTATTATTATTATTATTATTATTATTATTATTATTATTAAGGGGCATGCATTGCTGACAATGATCCTGGAAATTGCATATAGCCACCATGAACTGTCACCATTGATAAACTTATCCTCAATGAATTTGTCTAATCTGGGCCTGGCGTCAGGTGGTCTGCACTGTTGAGTGTGTTGTTAACCATGAAGAGGACCCATGGTTTGTTGTTGGGTTGTTACCTCTGGGTTGTTCACCATGGTTTGTTATCTCGGCTGGGCTCAGACAACATGATAACCCATGTTTCAACAACAACCCACAGTTCAACGACAACCCACACTCAACCCATACTCAACCCTTGAGTGTGGGTTATTGTGTTGCCTGAACCCTACCAGCAACCTACAATAATCATGGCTATACCCACCTAGGCCCAACACTCTTCTCAACACTGGAACCCAGGTATCTGTGGGTCATGTCCATTTTAATCCGGCCACAATGCCTCTGGACCCCAATTAGGGTGGCCAGGTATCCTCTTCTACAAAGGACAGTCCTCTATTGGAAGGTCTGCCAGAGGACTATCCATTATTTTGAAGGTCATCATCATCAGGCGATCACTCGTGACCGAGTAAGATTGTCTTCCGGGATAAAAGGAGGAAATTCTAAAGAAGTTTGTGTAGACTCTAGCGATGGGTCCGTAAGTGACTGTGGAGGCCAATTCTAGATCCACACAGATTCCCACAGTGAGGACACAGGTTACCAGATAGAAGATGGTCCTGTAAAGGATTCATTTGACGTGCTTTTCGCTTAGCACGTTTCTCCCTTTCACCTTGCACTCGGGCTTCTTCAAAGTCCATGGAACCTTTGTGAAAGGCCAACCTCCATTTAGATCGTTCATGGGCCAGAGCTTCCCAGTTTTCGATGTTTATATTGCATTTTTTTAGATTAGCCTTATGAACATCTTTAAACCTCTTACATTGACCACCAATATTCCGCTTTCCATCCTTGAGTTGGGAGTAAAGTAACTGCTTTGGGAGACGGCAGTCAGGCATTCGAGCAACATGACCGGTCCACTGAAGTTGGCGTTGAAGGATCATTTTTTCAATGCTAGTAGTCTTTGCTTCTTCCAGTACACTGACATTTGTTCGCCTATCTTCCCAAGTAATTTGCAGGATTTTCCGGAGGCAACGTTGATGAAACCTTTCAAGGAGGTGGAAGTGACGTTTATAGATAGTCCATGTTTCGCAGGCATACAATAAAGTTGGTAATACAATGGCTTCATAAACCAGTGTTTTGGTCTTCTTACAAATATCCCGATCCTCGAACACTCTATGTTTCATTCGAGAAAATGCGGCACTTGCGGAGCTCAGACGATGCTGGATTTCACTGTCGATGTTAGCTGTAACAGAAAGATAGCTGCCAAGATAGAGAAAATGATCGACATTTTCCAGTATTGTCCTGCCAAGCTGGATAGATAGCATCACCAAAGGGTTAGCTTGCACTTGCTGATGAAGCACTTTGGTTTTTTTGATGTTAAGTGAGAGACCAAGTTTTTTGTATGCTTCTGCAAAAGCATTTAGGATAGTTTGGGGATCATCCTCTGAATGTGCGGAGACCACATTATCATCAGCATACTGAAGTTCCACAACGGAGGTATCCCCTAGCAGAAGGGCTGTCCAGTCCAAGTCAGCTTTAAAGAGAAAAAACCATCAGAAGGAAGAGCCGGGCCTTGAAATTGCCCATCAACAGCAGCTGGACAATGGACAGAGCACATTAAAGCAGGGTTGAAGGACCCTCAGCATATTCCCCTCTTGTGCCCCACCCCTGCTATGCCAGGGCCCTAGGGTGGCCATGTGTCTTCTTTTACAGAGGACACCCCTCTATTTAAAAGGTTGTCAGAGGACTGTCCTCTGTTTTGAAGGCACCTTCTATTTGAAGGGCTGACCAGTCCAAATCAGGCCACTAGGCCAACTAGGCAGCTGCCTAGGGCGCAGGGCTAAAGAGGGCGCCAGAAACGCCTTGAAAAAAAATACAGCGATCTCAAGTGGGAAGGGGGGGCGCTAAATAACTGATCTTGCCTAGGGCACCAAACTGCCTTCCACCAGTCCTGTCCAAATCCCATATCAAGATTGAGAACCATCAGAAGGAAGGGCTGGGCCTTGAAGCTGCCCATCAACAGCAGCTGGACAGCAGACTGAGCAAGGCACGCAGCAGGTCACCTGGTCACAGTCTTCTGCACTAGGGTGAGATAGATAGTCCATGTTTATAGTACAGTAATACCTTGGATTGCAGTAATACCTTGGTACAGTATAGTACAGTAATACCTTGGATTGCAAGTAACTTGGTTTGAGAGCATTTTGCAAGACAAGCAAATTTTTAAATATTTATTTAAATTTTTTTTACTTGATATACAAGCGACGTCTTGCAATACAAGTACTGTAGTACGGCTTAAATTGAAAATCTCTGTACAAATTTTTTTGGGGGGATTTCGTTTTGATATAAGAGTGTTTTGGATTACAAGAACTTTTCTGGAACGAATTATGCTCTCAATCCAAGGCATGACTGTATTTCTATTTAAAGTATAATAATGATTCCTAAATCTGCATCTATACATATAAATCATCATATGAAAATTTTATGCAAATCAGTGTCTTCTTTGGTCCTCTTTTTTTTTTTTGACAATTCACAAGTGGCCACTGCAGCCCCAATGTAGCATTGCCCCAGAGGCATTGTGGGGGAATTAAAATGGCAGGTAACACCAGCAGTGCTTGCCAGCTAGTCTGGCTTCATAGGAATCATAGGATCATAGAGTTGGAAGGGGCCTACAAGGCCATCGAGTCCAGCCCCCTGCTCAGTGCAGGAAACTAGAGGAGGGGTCTCCCATCCAAGTAATAACCAGGCCTGACCCTGCTTAGCTTCTTTGCTGCTATTGCTGCTGCACTAGCTTGCCTCAAGGTAAGGAGAGGGGCTCACCTGGGGGGGGGAGCACCCACTGAGTGGCCCACCTGGGGTGACGCTGAGGGACTCACCAATCTTTCTGGCCCTAATTTAATCCCCCTTTAAAGCCATCCAATCCAGTGGCTGTCACTACACCTTAATGAAAAAATACACACAGAGTGCACATTTTTAATTAAATGTTTTCTTCTTAGCTCTAACCTTTTATCCTATTTCTGGAAGGAAGGAAGGAAGGAAGGAAGGAAGGAAGGAGTATCGAATAAAGTTCATATAATGAGAAAGAAAGGAAAGAATGATCAAAAAAGGTGAGCTGTAACCACAGCCTGTGTACTGAGCAGAGGAGAGACCCACACACCTCACTGAACTCATGCTATCCCACCCATTTCATGCAAGGCAATCTCCTAGGGAGAAATGGCCCCATATGGCAGCAATTATGGGTGTTTTGCAAAGCCTGAAACCACCTGTTACCATGCACACAGCACCTTGGGCAGCCGTTGGTTTCTCTTTATAGATAATGAACGAACCACACATGCAAGGCCTAATGAATGGATTTACAAATCCGACTGGCCTCCGCCTTCTTTTGCAGAATCCATTGATGTGCTTACGTCCAGCTTGCCAACTCAGTTTAAAACAAACAAACAAACAAAACCCCTAAAAGCTGGCGATCATGGTGTTTCTCTCAAATGAGTTTGTAAAAACAGAGGAATGAGATGCTTCAAGAACTCTGCAGGCAGAGAAGTTTCCAGATGGCTCCGTAGACCAAACCACAGGTCTGGTCCCTTGCAGTATTTTTCAGTATGCTGCTGGCTGGTCCCTGTGAGGTGCTGGCTCCAGGTTTTTAAGGGCCCTTGGGCAAGACCCTCCCAATGTGTCCCCCCCCCACCTCAGTAAGTCTACCATCTCCTAAGCTGGCTGCTTATGAATCACCCCAAAAGAGGGCAAAAGGCAGCTTCTTATGAGGTTTTGTAATGACCTCTGCGAGGGAGGGAAATTCAACAACCTCTCCAGCCTCTGTTGCGATGTATTGATCGGAGTATTGACCCATGGAAAGAGAGTTGTGTCAAGCATACCCTAGCCCTCCAGGCGAAAGAAGACGCAACTGCTGCTTAAATACATGATGTAGTAGAATTCAATTGAGGCTGGACAATAAAAGGAAGGCAAGCTGCCAATATCCAAGCAATCCAAGCAAAACAGGAGAGGGGAAACTTAGTAAGCTAGAGAAAACTGGGTCAAACCAAGACGTACAGGTGTGGGTTGTGTACAAAGAATATGGTATGAGAACATCATCATGGGAAGAAACCACCCCCACCACCACTAAACCAAATCAAACCAAACCAAACCACAGGTCTGGTCCCTTGCAGTGATTTTCGATATGTCGCTGGTCCCTGTGAGGTTAGCCAATGGTGTGTTCAATAGATTGCATGCAGAAGGGCCTGGGTTTAATCCCTGGCATCTCCAGCTAAAACAGGGGTGCAGCTTAGCTACTGGGTGGTATAGAAATGTTTGATAGATAGATAGATAGATAGATAGATAGATAGATAGATAGATAGATAGATAGATAGATAGATAGATAGATAGATATAGATTTGAAGAGCTGTCAGAGGACAGTCCTATATTTGAAGGGCTGTCCATTCCAAGTCTGGACAGAAGAACTTGAGAGCAGCGAGGGCCTTGAAGCTGCCCATCAAGAGTTCGCTCCCAGGCAGCACATTGACTGGGCACACAAGTCACCTGGCCAGTCTTCCTCCCTCTGGCGAGATGCATTGTATTTCTATTGAAATTATAGTCATTATTTCTAAATTTGCATTAAAATATATCAGTTTACATATGCCAATGGTATGCAAATTGGTGTCCTCTTCCGTCCTCTCTTTTGGTGATGCATTTCCCCTTTTAGGGCGATGCAGAAATGGCTGCCCTACTGTGCACCCTCGAGCTAAAAGGATCAAGTGACTGGCAATGGGAGAGATCCACTGCCTGAGAGAAGACAGTCACTGGAGAGCTACTGCCAGTCAGCGGAGATATTGATTGGGTTTAGACAACACAATAACCCACACTCAAGGGTTGAGTGTGGGTTGTTGATGAACTGTGGGTTGTTGTTGAAACGTGGGTTCTCATATCGTCTGAACCCAGCCGCGCTAACAAGCCATGGCTTGTTAAGCACAAACAATCCATGAAGAGAACCCATGGTTTGTTGTTGGGTTGTGAACTGTGGGTTGTTCACCATGGTTTGTTATCTCAGCTGGGTTCAGACATTAGAACCCTCGTTTCAGCAACAATCCACAGTTCAATTGCAACCCACACTCAACCCATACACAACCCTTGAGTATGGGCTATCGTATTGTCTGAACCCAGTCAATACATGGCTCATGGCAGTGGTGTGAGTGTTCTTGCGCCTGATCCTAGCCTCTGTGGCATTCAGCCCTTTGCCAAGATACCTTGAGCTGTTACTACTGTCCAGAGCTGCAGGAAAGTGTTAGCAACTCTGCCGGTTTATATCAGCTTGGGGTCTGGTGGTGGGCCATAAACTTTAGAGATGCATGGAAATAATACATTTATAGCTACTACCCGGGTTCCTGCTGTGCACAGCCCTGGATTGTGAAAACTGAAGATTCAACTGCTTCCACATTGCCCCGTAACTCTTCTCTGCTCTCAGTGTCAAACTGCGCACATTGTGTTAATTTTGTGCAAGCAATTGACATGCTTGGGTGTTAAATTTAAACAGCTGACATGGGGTGGGGACAGGATTGGGCCATGGCATGTAGGGAGGGAGGAGTCACTGCTTCCCAACACTGCAGTTCCCACAAAAATCCTCCCCAAGCTGTTATTAGCCGCAGGAGGGAAACTCCCACTGGTGCCAGCGGGAGAGCTTTGGGGGAGTGTGGGCTTGTCATAGGGAGCATTAAGCCCCCTCCCCCTGTGTTGCAGTAATGATCTGCTCCCCACCCCATGGCAGATATTTAAGTTAAAATCAAATAAGCACATCAATCGGAAGGCTCTATATGGCTCCACGCAAGTCTCCACACCCTCTCCCTGCAGATCTGTGCCACTTCTACTTGTGCAGCTTGGTAATTTTAGACCCTGGACTGAATGACCTTATTCCACCACTTGCCCCTTTAGACAGCCCTGTGTATTACTTCAGTTGTGAAGCACACAACTAACATCTCTCTCTCTCTCTCTCTCTCTCTCTCTCTCTCTCTCTCTCTCTCTCTCTCTCTCTCTCTCTATCTCTCTCTCTCTCTCTCACACACACACACACACACACACACACACACACACACACCAGCCACTCTGTACTTTATTACTGTTTCTACATTCTGGATACATTAGAATAACAACAAAACTGTTTGCTACCCTATATATATATATATATATACTCTGAGCATGCACAGGTTTGCATTTTCAGCTCACTGAAATCATAGTGCCATGATGGCTGCAGAAATAACATGGAGTTTATTTATTTCATTGTATTCCTATACCGCCCAATAGCCGAAGCTCTCTGGACAGTTTACAGCAATTCATAAAATAAAATAAAATATAAAATACAAACAATAAAAACATCATAAAAATATCACTACTAAAATTTAAAAACCAAATTTAAAAATGATTTAAATAACTAAGAACAAGTGAATACAACTAGACCTGTTAAAAAGCTGACATCACCACTACCACCACCACCCCTTATATTATTTAGAGCTGCTGAATGCCTTGGCATAGAGGGCAGTTTTTAACCTGGTGCCAAAAGGATAGTAGAGTTGGCACCAGGCGGGCCTCAGTGGGGAGTTGGTTCCAGAATTGGGGGGCTACCACAGAAAAGGCTCTCTTCCTTGCTGCCATGAACTGAGACTCCCTTGGAGGTGGCAATTGGAGGAAGGCCCCAGATGTTGAGCATAGTGTCCGGGAAGATTGTGGTTGGGAGATTGTGCTTTACTTCTGCTGCCCCGATGCCCTCTTCAACTGCCACCCTTTGTGCCGTGCCATGGGCTGCAGGCCCTTCGACATTGGCATGAAGATCCAGCCCCAGCTGTACCACTGGCCACGTCCCTTTCTCATTTGGCTGCGCTGCTAACCTGGCTGCCCCTCCGCTCTCGCCTCGCCTCCCCCAAGGACCGGCACCACATGCTGACAAGCCCTCTCGTTATGACTTATGCTGTAGTGCCACTGCCGATTCGAGGTTTTAATAGGTTCTTGGGTAAGATGGTGTCAGTGGACCCCGCTGCCTTAGTGTGTTGCCCACTCACTTGCATCACCCCCAGAGAGAGGGGGCAAGGTGTCCAGAGGTTACTGCTCCTTCTCACTCCTTCGAGTACTTGTGTGCTTGGAGAGGATAGGGTGAGCAAGCAGCAACAGGGTGGCTACTTACACATTGCCAAAAAAGGGATAAGGGGAAAGGAAGGAAGGGGGAAATGCATCAACAAAAAAAGCAGGGAGGGCAAAAGAAGGCATAGACTGGCATCAATTTGTCATATGCTAAGTTATATGTCTACATGTAAACTTAGAAATAATGGGTTGTTTGTAGATACAGCCATACTTCGTCATGGCTAACTTAACCCCCATTTATTTCTATGGGCTTACTCTAAGTATGAATAAGTCTGGAACCAACCCAATGACCGTCATTTAGATAAAAGTACAATCCATCTCAGCATAGTGGGGAAGACCATGGCTAGTTGACCTGTGTGCCTGCTACTCGGTCTTCTGTCCAGGTGCGAACTGTGGCTGGGCAGCTTCCAGGCCCCTTTAAACCAGACTTGGATGAGACAGCCTTTCGAATAGAAGACGCCAAAATAGGGGACTGCCCTCTGACAGCCCTTCAAATAGGGGGGTTGTCTTTTGCAAAGTAGGATGCCTGACCACCCTCATATTGACTGCAGGGGCCCTCCAGGGACATGGAGGATGATGCTGACCCAGCATCACCTTCCAGTGCCCAGTGATGCCCAATGATGCTGACCCCTGACATGTGCTCCGCCAGTCAAAGTACTATGTCAGGATCTGCCAGGCCTGCGGAGTCCTGCAGCTCCCCCAGGTGGCTTGATAGAGAAGACCACCTGATCTAACAGGTGGTTACTTGCAGGATTAAGTGTCAGACATGTGAGTGATTGCAGGATTACTGTCAGTCCATTCAGGCAGGCCAGCTGGGAACCACAAGAAGCTCTATCAAAGGCTTCCTCTTTCTTCCTAGCTTTGCCACCACAACATGAGTCTTTGTGGTGGCTCCATCTTGCTCCTCACTTTAACAGTAGTTGATCTTCACCTGTGTTTGACCCTTGCCTGTTCTTGATTCTGCACCTGCAATGCCTTTGCCTGTGTTTGGTTTGGTCTGCCTAGGTTCCGGCCTCTGGCTTTCCACACCTCCTCTGTCTCCTGGCCCTCGCCTGTTGTGGACTCCGTGCCTGCCCCACCTCTGTTGTTCCTGGACCTGGTGTCTCTGCCTAGTTACATCAGCTGCCTATGTCCTGGAGCTGACATACTATGCCTTAGATGCCCATGGGAGACATAACATTGGAAAACCTGTATCTTGTATTGAACTCAGTTGGTTCGGTGTAGGAGTATGCAAGCTTTTCAGTGACACAGAACTCTTCGGCAGGCACAAAAGGAGCTCATTGGTAGTTGTAGGATGTTAAGTTTTTAGAGACGGGGAGAGGGAGAAAAACACCCTTTGCTAAAGGTTGTTTCAATCATGTCACTAAATGGAAGGATTGAAGGGTTCTTTCTGGGCAACAATTTGACCAGACCTGCTTGGATGTTTTCATAAGGAAAAGAGATCTTGCTTTCCCTGACATGGTTTCAATTATATAATAATGGCCTAGAAAAGAAAAGAAAAAACACCCTGTAATATAATTATGTCAGCATGGCGGTGCTATGGAAAATACAACAATGTGATTATGTGTGCTTTGCATTCTTATGGAGAATATTTTATAACATGCAAATAGCCAGCCTGGTCCAGTTCAGCCCCAGGCTATATTTTACCCATTTGATTCCTCTGAGGATTTTCTAAGTGCATTCTTGTATTAAATTGGCTAATCTTGCCAGGGATAAGGTTTTGAGAGAGAAAGACCAAAGCCCAGCTTGCACTGTTGGCTAGATCAGGAACTGTGAGGGAAAGCTGGATGGCTTACTTTCCATGGGATGCATATCTGTGCATTTGTTTATGTGCCTGTGAATGCGCATCCCACTGAAAATAGGGCAGAGTGGGTAGAAACCTGCCTTTGCATGCACATCTGAATTTGTATCTGACATGCACACATCCTTCTAGTTTTTCTCCTATTGTGGATTGAGGCATATGGCTGAAATCCAACACAACTATCGGGGATATGGGTTTATGTAGCCAAATATTTCTCTGACGCTGCCTACGGAGCCACTTATGACGCTGAAGAGGCATGCCATATTTTTAAGTGAAACGCAGCTTGCCTCTTCAGCATTGCATTGGAAATTTCAAAGGAATCTCCAGCTACACTTGCCCACCAAGCCAACCCTCAACAAAGGTAAAGTCAGGCAGTTTTCATGTGGGGTTGATTTCAGACAAATGGCTTCCTGTTTGGAACTCAGTTGGGTAGGCACCACACAAGGGCTTTAGCGTAGCAAGCAGAAATGAAGATGTGAAACAGCTTTGCAGCCTAAATGGAATTAGGACTCTTTCCCACATCCTAATTCCATGAATTCCATCTTAATTCCAGTCATGATCTGCTACATGTTTATACTTTGGTGTCATGTTCATTCTTAGTAATGGGTGTATGAGGTTCTCTTTACTGCCTAGGTCTCTAAGGGTGATGCTGTTTCCAAATGGTGGCCCAAGAAAGCGCAGAGGGTTGTACTGCAACTGTCCCTTCAAAGACCCCTGTGGGCAATGCATTTTACAGTGCAATCCTGTGCCTGTTTACTCTGAAGTAGGCCTCACTGTGCCCAATGGGGGCTTACTCCTAGTAGCTGTGTTCAGGGTAGCAGCTTTTGGCAGCTAGTACTACCGTAATTAGCAAGTAATTACGAGTTGGCAATTAATTGCTAATTAGCAATTACTAGATTTTTTAATACCCACAAAGCCTGTACAAGAACCACCCCACCCCAGAAACACAGGTTGACCACAAGGTCAAGCAGGTTTCCCTGAGGCTGTTTTCAAAGCTTCCATTAAACGGGGGAGATAGAATGCTTTGTATCAGAGGAAGCCCTGAAAACAGGCCTTGGAAAGTTGAAAGCGTGCTTGTGCTTTCATTCAATACAGGCAGTCCCCAGGTTATTCAAGAACAGGGTGCCTCTGAGCGGCAGCAGAGTGAGCACAGGGATTTGTTCTGAGAACCAGAACTGAGCTTAGCTCAGTCCTTCCACACAAAAATCCACTCCTAGTTACCGTAAGTTTTCTTCATTTCAGCAACCTAATTTGAGGTTGGGGAGAAATCGTGTTGTTGCTGCTATTCAACGATTTGGAGTCAGAAACCCTTGCCAATTTACCTAGGGCCGGCCCAATCATTAGGTAAAGTGATATGATAGCACTCTTCCAGTACTTAAAGGGTTGTCACACAGAGGAGGGCCAGGATCTCTTCTCGATCATCCCAGTTTGCAGGACACGGAATAATGGGCTCAAGTTACAGGAACCCAGATTCCACCTAAACATCAGGAAAAAATTCCTGACTGTCAAGAGCAATAAGACAATGGAACCAACTACCTAGGGAGGTGGTGGGCTCTCCCACTCTGGAGGCATTCAAGGTGCAGCTGGTCAGCCATCTGTCAGGGATGCTTTGACCTGGATTCCTGCATTGAGCAGGGGGTTGGACTCGATGGCCTGGTAGGCCCCTTCCAACTCTACTTTTCTATGATTCTATGACGCTGGAAGCTGTCAGCAAGATGTTGGAGAAAAGAGCGGTGTTGCCGCCACGCAGTCTGCTCTGTGCCCTCTAAGCTGCTGCCTTCGGATGTGGTGGGGGATGCTGTCCTATGTCCACCAGCATTGTAGAAAGATTCAGCTGCCAGCACAGTCAGCTTTTGTACATGGAGTGGGAGGGGGCGCCATTTTGACCTTCGCCTCAGGCAGCAAAATGTATTGGACCAGCCCTGCAATTTACTGCAAATCACCCAGAGATCTACGACTAGATCTCAAGCTATCTTCTTCCCACCACAGAACTGGCGGGAGATTCAGGACAGATAAAAAGAAGGACTTCTTCACACCGCGCATAGTTCAACTACGGAATGCACTTCCACAAGATGTCGTGATGGCCACCGATTTGGACGGCTTTAAAAGGGGATTGGACAAATTCATGGAGGAGAAGGCTATCCATGGCCACCAGTTCTGCTTGGCTATATGCTTCCTCCAGTATCAGAGGCAGTATGCCTATGTACACCAGTTGCTGGGGAACATGGGTGGGAGGGTGCTGTTGCACTCATGTCCTGCTTGTGGGTTTCCTGTGGGTTGGTCACTGTGTGGACAGAATGCTGAACTGGATGGACCCTTGGTCTGATCCACTGATCCAGCATGGACCTTCTTATGTTGTTATGATTTTTAGTTTTAAACCCCTCCTATTTTTGCACTAGGAACTCTTCCCCATCCAAGCAGAGAGAGATAGAAAGAGAAAGTGAAGGGGGAGAAAGTGATCTCCTTATCTGCTTGAGCTGGGCTAGATGGACCCTTGGTCTGATCCAGCATGGCTCTTCTTATGTTCTGATGGTTGTCTCGTGTGTGAAGGGGAACTGCAGTTCTCTGACTCAGGCACACACAGAGAGTTTGGGCTCTGCAAGCATCTTAGGGTGCTGGCTGCAGAGATCTGATGTAGGTGCAGTGGACTTTGGCATCTGTTAGAGCAGGGGTGCAGAACCTCAGGTGTGGAGGCCAAAACCGGCAAATATTCCCCTGATGGCTACACCCCTTCCCCCCGATTACCAACCATTTGGTGGCTTCCTGGCTTTTGTTCAGTTTTATGCCTCTCCTGAGGCTTCGTTACTGGAAGTAAGAGCTTTAAGCTCAAGTATGCTGGTATTTTTGCCCCATCACGTTTGCCTTTGCCTCCCACCCACCACTGGAATAGAGGAACCCCCAAGAGTTCCTCCAAGATGGAATTAATCCTTCGGGCTGAAAGAGGTTCGACATCCCTGTGTTAGAACATTTACGCTGTGCTTGCACCTACACTCAACCTGTATATTTCATAGATTTCATAGATCATAGAGTTGGAAGGAGCCTACAAGGCTATCGAGTCCAACCCCCTGCTCAATGCAGGAAACTAAGGGGGGTCTCCCATCCAAGTAATAACCAGGCTTGACCCTGCTTAGCTTTCCACACTCAGACAAGCTGAGCCAGCAGTAAGCCACAGGCCTGACTCTGAATTTGTGAACAAACACAAATATTATTAAACACCAGTAAGACTTCACTGACCTTAGGTTGGACTCACTCGATGGCCTTGTAGGCCCCTTCCAACTCTACTTTTCTATAATTCTATGACCTCCTTCCAAAGAGAACCAAATCTGGGTAAGTGCTGTGTCTGTGGGACTTCTCACCACTTGGAGAACTGGGGTGAATGTACGATTGTTTTTTATTCCTGTACTGCGTCCTTTCTCTAAGCTGGTGCCCTCCAGATGTGTTGTCCATTGGCCGTGCTGGCTGGGGATGATGGGAATTACAGTCCAACACACGTGGGCAGGGGCACCAGGTGGTAGAAGACTGCTGTACAGTCTATGGATCCCAAAGCTAGCCTGTCTTGCAGCTCTGGACAAAATGGGAGATTCTTCACTCCATTAAATCATTTTCATAGCCTCCTGTCTGAACTCTTCAGTGGAGTAAATAGGTGTATCTATCTAAAGGGAAATGAAATATTTAGAAGTTGATAATTAGCACTTTGTTCCATAACTAAGGTTCAGAAAAACTTAAAACAGGAGGGTGGAAGGAGAACTTGCTTTGAGATAATAGCATTGCTGCAGTATTAAAAGGAATTAAAATGAGAGAAGAGTGGGGGGAAACCCCTGTGTGGGTTACATAATGCTCTCATCTAAATTTTATAAGGGGAATATAAAATTGCCTGTGTATTAAAAAAAAGAAAAAGAAGAGCCTTGCTATGAAACTGATAATATTGAACTTTGCTGAGTCTTGATCTAAAGTCAAGATGCTTCACTCATTGGAAGTGTAAATTATCCTTTTTATCTAATACTGATTCACTGGGAATTTACAGTCCTTTACTTTTTAAACGGATCTCTAATTAAAATACACACAACCCCATGGGCTGGTTCACACAATTGCCGCAGCCCACCGTGGGTTATCTAAGCTACGGTGGGCTGCTGCAATTGTGCTGGCCGCCATTTTGAATATTCAAACCACGGTGGGTGGTCACTGTGCCTTATCATGTCATGCAAAACCTGGCAAGGGTGGCTCATGCAGAGGATGTTTCTTGCTCAGCCTGCTGTCCAGGTGCTGCTGATGGGCAACTTCAAGGCCCAGCTCTTCTTTCTGATGCTGATCCCCAAAATAGGTTCACCACCATGGAGCACCTGGTCACTGTATGTACTGTGTTTCTATTTACTGTACTGTATTTTTATTGAAATTATAATAATGATTTCTAAATTTGCATCTAGATGTATGTAAAAAGCATATGAAATTTTATGCAAATCAGTGTCTGCCTTTGTCCTCTTTTTTGGTGATGCATTTCCGCTTTGGGGGCAATTCACAAGTGGCAGCCATAGGACCCACACCCCACCAGGGGCCCACTGACAAGACCCCTCTAGAGGCTGGTGCCTCCTATTTTGGTGGGGCTCCTAATCCATTGCAGCTTTTATTTGGAGCATTATAGGAGCTCTCCATGATGCTCCACGGTGGTGAACCTATTTTGGGGGTGTAGCTCAGCACCATGGATAGCGCCTTTAAAGCTCCAAATAAAGCATGCAGTGGATAAGGAGCCCCACTGAAATAGGAGTCACCGGCCGCCCCTGCCTCTAGGATCGTTTCTCCTCTTCACCACTGCAACTTTCTTGTTCACCTGCCTCTCATCCTGGCCCAGGCAATGGTGGTGGTGAGAAGCAGCAGCAACAGATGCCACGGCCTATCTGCTCATTGGCTCTCTGCCTGTCAAGCAAGTAAATAGTAGCAATGATGAGAAAGGGGAGGAGCTGGAGACAATGATGGTGAGAAGATCGACTCACTAAGGGAGGGAGGGAGTCCACGGAGGCTGTCTTGCCCCTCAAAAACCTGGAGCTGACAAATGGACCACACCTATAGCTCACAAGCAATTCAAAATCCTTCACTCATCTGGCTCCAATCACTCTCAGCAGCCAAGGCTCACCTTGTCCTCTCCCTCTGGGAGCCGTGTGGATTGCAGCCAGAGGAAGGGTGAAGTGAATGGGCAGGAGCGACAGTGGTGAGAAGAAGGTGGGCCACTCGGAGAAGAGAGGTCACTGAGGGCATCTTGCAGAAGGGCCCCACAAAACTTGGGGCCAGCACTGCGATTTACCATGTGGTCTGATTTCAAGATGGCAGCTCTAATTCAAAATGGCAGACATCACTTTTCCCCAAATCTATGGGATCCATAAAAAATGAATCTGAAAAGAACAGCTCCAGTATATATATTTTTTGCACCCAGCTAATATACCAGCTCCTGGACAACAAGGAAGATTAGCCAGACCACAACTAAATGCCTATTTTACAACTCACTGCTTCATTCTGATGCTGCCAAACTGATTGCCCTCTTCTGCCTTTTCCTTCCACTCCTCTTCCCTGTCTGCATATTTGGGGGCGGGCAGGGTGGAGAGTTCATTCATTTGTTTGCAGACCTAAGAATGGGGCTCTCAGGTCTCATTTTCACCAGCAATGTACAGGATTTTTGAGTTACATAAGCCATTTTGGAAGCCAATTTATTTCTTTAAAAGGGGGATAAAAATATGATAAACTAATACATTTGCTTTGAAAGCATCCTGATGAATGTATCCAATTGTCTGTGCTATTCAGTGTGCTTGCTGCTCTCAGGCACATGTCATCAAGCAACATCCCTGTGCAGCTGTCAGGGCCTGCTCCCAAGAAGGGACCACTGCTGACACCTAGCCTAGCCCCCCCTCCTTTATTTAATTTTTCTAATGTTCAGTGCCAGGGAGCTGCTGTTTAAATTTTCCACAATGCCCCTGACATAGCATCACCCTGGGGCATTGTGGGAAATTTAAACAGCAGCTCCCTGGCACTGAACATTAGAAAAATTAAATAAAGGAGGGGGGGCTAGGCTAGGTGTCAGCAGTGGTCCCTTCTTGGGAGCAGGCCCTGGCAGCTGCACAGGGATGTTGCTTGATGACACGTCCATCCAGCATCCATCAGAGCAGCACTGGTGCCAGGTAAACCCACTGGAGCAGGAAGGGTGTCCACTGGTGAACTGCCAAAAAAGAGGACAAAAGAGAACACCAATTTGCAAAAAATGTGAATATGCTCATTTATATGTATAGATGCAGATCTAGGAATCATTATTATACTTTAAATAGAAATACCGTACATCTCACCCTAGTGCAGAAGACTGTGACCAGGTGACCTGCGTGCCTTGCTCAGTCTGCTGTCCAGCTGCTGTTGATGGGGAACTTCAAAGGCCAGGTCTTCCTTCGGATGGTTCTGAATCTCGATATGGGATTTGGACTGGTCAGCCCTTCAAATAGAAGATACCTTAAAAATAGAGGACAGTCCTCTGACAGCCCTACAAATAGAGGGGTGTCCTCTGTAAACGAGGACACATGGCCACCCTAGGGCCCTGGCATAGCAGCGGTGGGGCACAAGAGGGGAATATGCTGAGGGTCCTTCTTCAACCCTGGTTCCTGTGCTTTAATGTCCAGCAACAAAAGTTGATCCCATCCCAGAACTGGTGTGGTTGTTGGCCACAAACTGATGCAACTCTGCCACCAAATGGCTCCTGTGTGGCAGTGGTAATGGTCAGAATAACTGTCTGCTACCCTGGGGTCTGTTTGTGCCCCATTGTAGTAGTAGTAGTAGTAGTAGTAGTAGTAGTAGTAGTAGCAGCAGTAGTAGACGATGATACAACCCAATAGGCAAAGCTCTCTGGGCAAAGACTAAAACTTTAAAAATACAATATAAAACATTAATTGAAGACAGTTTGGACAGCACCATCCTTAATTTACTTCTGCAATAAGAGGCTTTCCCCCGACTGGCTTTACCCCAGCTGGTGAATATAGAACAGTGATGGCGAACCTTTTTGAGCCCGACTGCCCAAACTGCAACACAAAACCAACTTATTTATTTCAAAGTGCCAACACTGCAATTAAACCTGAATACCGAGGTTTTAGTTTTAGAGAAACAACTCATACAGTTGTCCGAACTAATTAACATCTTTTGTCTTTAAAGAAAAACACAGTAACAGAGCTTTCAATGATACAAACAGGTTTTTGTTGGGGGAAAAATCAACTCAATAAATTATTATAGTACTACATTGTACACATAGCCTGAAGGGAATTTATACAAACTTTTTAAATAATTAGGCACATGTATTTTTGGATAAGGGATTCTCAGCTTGTAATATGATTACGGTATATGCCAGACTGAAATTGTATGGGGCAAGCTTTACCCCGGGTCCTTTCCCTGCTTCTACAGGTGTCGGATTAGTAAAAGTAAAAGTCAGCCTGTACTAGGATGAGCAAGATAAACAAGAAAACTAAACATGCTTAACACATTTTAAACACTTTATGTCTTGGACTGCAAACACTGCATTAGGTAAAAGTTTGCATTGGGCATGCTTTTGCACAATTAATGTGATTTTTGCTATTGCATGCATGCTGATAATTTGTCAAACCTTGGCTCATACTCCATTAGTTTGAGAGCAACACATGCAGCACTCAGGTCAACTGTTAGGGCTTTACATCCAAGCCATGCTCTGTGCATCATTCTTCAAAATCTTTTAAATGTGATAACAATGTAGAAAAGAATTCTGTAACAGGAATTCTAGAATAAAATCATTCTGTTCCACACTGTGAGAAAGAACAAGATCATTAGTGTTTTGCAGAAGGGGACAGTCTTTTCGCGATCTGGTGACCAATGGCTCGAGTGCCCACAGAGAGGTCCCTGCGTGCCAGCTGTGGCACCCGTGCCATAGGTTCCCCATCACTGATATAGAATGTCTCTTTAGATAGAAGACACAAGCCATTGTTTGCAGTACAGAATTGGGCATACTGATGCACAAAAAGCTTGCCCATGTCAATCACGACCATGTCCAGCCATCAAAACAAACTAAAACATCCAGAGATTTAACATATTTCAACAAGCTCATAACCAAAATCCCACGAGAGCTATCAAGGATGCAATGTCTAGACATTTGGAGGTGGAAAAAATCCATTCTGGACAAAAGCCTAGGTTGCTGCAGGCCTGACTCACCAGACAAAGCCTATGGATGCAGATTGCCTTTTGGTAAATAGGTTACACTGCACACATTTTGGAATTGTCTCTATATTTGATTTATTTCAGAGTTGTGTGCAGCTGATGTTGGAAGAATGTGCGGATCCAGAAAGCAAATGATCAGCTCAACACAAACCCGCACAACACATCAAAAGAAAAAAAATACCTGGGGTATTTTCAGATATTTTTAACGATAAGGTTTTATGTGCCACACATAGGGACACTGGAGAAATCTTCAACAGATTCAAACAAGTTTGGATTTCTCTGAATCCTGACCTGCAGATTCTGCAGTGGACCAGCCGTTTCCGAGTCACGTGGATTCCACAGACTTGTGGACCAGTTTTTCACTTTTGAGGAAGATTTGTGTTAATTTGCATTAGTATATTTGCTGAGTGTGCATTAACACTAAAGCAAATTAATGCAAGTACAATGGAATCCTAGTTTTAAAAAAATACCATTCCAACAATGAGCGGATGACAGAACGAGAGACGGCTGACAATCTGGGAAACACAGACGGAATGGATTTAACAAAATCCATAAATCCCTACTCACACAGGAACAGTTTTACCTCCTCCAAGTCTAGGGTGGTCACTCTGCTATAGGAGGTCACTCTGTTGGTATGGTAGTAGTAAATGAGAATATCTTCTCTTCTGGTGCTGATCAGGAATGATAGGGAGTGAAGAAGACAGGGAGTCTCTTACAATGGGCTGAGACTTTGGAATTCTGTATTAACTCAGACCAAGATTCAAGATCTTACAAGCACAAAACTCAAAATTTGCAGATAGAATATTTATGTATTTATTTTGAAGTATTCATATGCCACCCTGCATCATCAAATCACAGGGCGGTGTACAAAATTCATTAAAGCAACAATTAAAATAAAATACAAAGATAAAAACATTTTTTAAAAAATCTACTAAGCTAGATATTAAAAACCAGCAAACGCCTGGATTTTCAACAGGCACCTAAACTCCATCGAGGATGGCACCTACTGCACAGCAGGGTGGAGAGAATTCCAAATGTGGAGTGTCACAACAGAAAAGGGCCTCCCCTGGTTGTATGAGGAGCATCTGTAGAGGAGGGGGAAGTACATGTTGTGTGTTGAAAGAAAAATCTGCCAAGATCCAATGCAAGACCTTGGTGAGTGAACAATTATGAAGTTGTACCTGTTAAGGGTCATAGCTATAAAAAGCAGAAGTGGTAATCATTTAAGACAGGTCCAGGTATCTCTGGCAGAAGGGCTGGGGAAGACCTCTCTTTGCCTTATTAGGGATGGGTAATATGTGGCCCTCCAGAAGTTTTGGCCTACAACTTCCATAATTCCTCACCATCAGCTATGCTGGCTAGGGCTGATGGGAGTTGTAGGCCAAAACATCTAGAGGGCCACAAGTTGTCCACCCCCACCTTAGATGTTGGAAAACTACTCAGAGTAGACAAGACTAGGCTAGTTGGATCAATGATCTGACTCAGGATAAACCAGACAGAATTCATTGTAGTAAGCCCATATTCTGCTTATACTGTAAGACATCCCATAAAGGCAGTATCAGTCTGGAATGTAGGTAGCTGCCTTATACTGAGTCAGACCATTGGTTCATTTAGCCCAGTATTGTTGACACTGACTGGCAGAATTCTTTCCTAACCCTACTTGGATTAGCTGGGGATTGAACCCAGGACCTTCTGCATGCAAAGTAGGTGCTCTACCACTGAGCCACAGCCCCTCCCTGTCCCTATGATTGCCTGTTGGGGGTGCCTTGTTAAATACTTGTCAGCATGAGATGCTAAAATTGTTGTTTTTTGGGGGGGGGGGATTCAGCTCCCTCCCCTGCGAGAAAGAGGGTCAGATGCATCTTCTCTCTAAAACACATGTGTATCAAGAGTGCACATGAACACTAATGGGGATTCACACCAACCTGAGGATACTGACTGCTGATGCCAGCCCTGCTGCTCCTAGCAAGAAGTACAAGAAGCGTAGGCAGGGCCAATGTCAAGGGTAGGTGTGGTGGTGGGGGGGTTGGGCACCTGTCAAAGGCCCACACCCCAGCAGGGCCCCACTGACAAGACCCCCCTGGAGATAGATACTCCTCTTCACCATTGCAACCTGCATGTTCACCTGCCTTTTGATCTGGCTCAAACAGTGGTGGTGAGAAGATGAAACAGCAGGTGGTACTGCCTATGTACTCACTGGCTCTTTGTCTATCAAGCAAGTGGAAGCAATGCTGAGAAAGAGGATAAGAAGCAATAGCAGCTGGTGACAATGGCCATGAGAAGGCAGACTCATAGAGGGAGGGGGCCCATTGAGGGTTACTTGCCCAAAGGCTGTCAAAAGAGAGCCAGTGTGGCATAGTGGTTACCGTGTTGGACTGAGACTCGGGAGATCTGGATTCTAGTCCCCACTCTGCCATGAAGCTCACTGGGTGACTTTGGGACAGTCATGGACTCTCAGCTTAACCTACCTCACATGGTTGTTCTAAGGATAAAATGGAAAGGATTATGTAAGCCACCTTGGGTCCCTCGCAGGAAAAAAGGTGGGATATAAATATAATAAATAAATAAATAAAAACCTGAGAGACGGCATGGAGCGTAGATAATACTGAGGCACAAGAGCAATGGCAGCGCTCATCATGAGGCCTAAGCCTGGAAAAAGAAAGTCCAGAGAAGCCCATAGAGCAAACCCAGTCAAAATAGGTGTTTTGAAACAACATATTTTATTCACATCTTCAAAGCAAAGCACAGGTTCCAAAATAGCAAACATTTCAAGGCTTTAAAAAAAAATATATCGGTAGGAAAATAGCAAAATAATTTCAAACATTAGAAATCAACGTTCTGCCAAGAGCTTCCCTGCTTTGCACGCATCCCTAATTCAAGTAATAGGTCATTTCAAAAATAAACTTGCTCATCATCACATGATGGAGAGAATGTCAAAAACTTTAAAGCTTTCTCGGGTATAAATCCCTTACCAGAGCATGGAAGCAGCGTGCAGGAAGTCTCAGTCAAACTCGCTGATCCCCTGGGCTGATTTCCCCCCCCCCTTTCCTTGTAACGATTTGGCTATCACTGTCACGGAGTGCTTCTGTGCAGCTCCTAATATGATTCATTACCCAGAGCTGAAATCTACTACCGTCGGATTACGAGGATGATAGTTTGTGATGGCATGGAAAATTTTAACTAAGATTTCCTGCTGAGAGGGAAAGGAGGTGGTGGAGAGGAAGAAACCAAGCTTGGCTTTTTAAAAGAAAGCTAGGAAGGCAGAACACAGTACATAAATTATAGGAATATTCAGAACTGAAGCATCCTCTCATTCCTGTGCTGGCTCATGAAGAACAGTCCTTAAACTGTGTCACTTATGGAGTGACAGATACCATGGCTAATACAGAGAGAGTAATAAAAAAAAATGGATATTCTTTAAGACAAATATTCAGTCTGACTGACATGAAAACCTTTGAATCAAGGAGCCCCAGCTTTTAAAAATAGAAGTTTTCAGTACCTCCCCCTCCCTTATTCAAATGAGCTTTAAAAGCAAAGGTTTCAGACATGCAGTCTAAACCATGCCCTTCCAGAGCATTTCCTTATAGACATTACAAGCCATTTTAGCACTTACATAAGATTAATACCATGAAAAATGACAGGAACTAAACATTAATTGATATGGTTTCCCCCACCCCCCAAAAAGCAGGGTGCCCTGACTGATGTGAGGACAAAGAAGTCATCTGTTTCTTCCCGCTCGCTGAGGCCACTGGGCTACCTAAGAGATAATGGGGCAGCTTCTTCTCAGTATTTTGACTACTACACTAAAAATGCACTGGCAAGAATAATCCTCAGCCTAAAGGAGTTATAGCAAAGATTTGGGTTAATTCAATTCTATATAGATATGGAAGGTGTAAGAACTAAATAATAGATTGAAAGACTAACTTTGCAAAACGGTGGCCAACAGCATAGTAGAACAAATGCATAATATAAAGAATACCTTTTGGTCCTCATACTTGGCTTTCCTTTTCTTTTGCTGCGCCCAAGCCTCCTTTGCAGTTTGTTCTTTGGCAGGGTCCAGGGTCTCTCCTGCTCCACCTACATGTGAGAGGCTCAAACAGTGACACAGTGCTCCTCCTCTTTGGATAAATCTTATACCTAGATTGTGTCTGCTTCATTCATCGCTTTTTAAATATGTTTATGCCTTAAAATGGTGTCATCTTAATTTTCTGTACAGCAGCCTTCCCCAACCCGATGCCTCCAGATGTACTGGGCCACAGCTCCCTACCCAGTTTGGCCAATGACCATGCTGTCTGGAACACAGGAAGCCGCCATCTACCGAGTCATACCATCAGTCCATCTTGCCCAGTATTGTTGACACTGACTGGCGGTGGCTCTCCAGGGTTTCAGGCAGGAATTTTTCCAGCCCTACCTGGAGATGTCAGGAATTGAACTTGGGACGTTCTGCATGCAAAGCATGTGATCTACCACTGAGCCACGGCCCTTGGGAATGATGGGAGTTGTAGTCCAACACATCTGTAGGGCACCAAGTTCGGGAAGGCTGCTCTATATACTAGTTTTGTACATGAGTATACAAACCCAGTGTCTACTCATTTTGGGATGTACCAGCTAGAAAGGAGAGTGAACAGTCACCTGGCCTAAAACCTGGATTTGGTTGTTGTGGCCATGAGGCTGCACTGATGTGACTTCATAGAATGGTCACAAAAAGAAGACAGGACGTGGCCCTGAGGCCCCTTTTTGGTGGATACATTTGGCACTTGACTCCTGAGCCCTGCAGAAATAAGCACTGACTGAAGTTTATTTTTGTTTCTTAAATGCTCCCTCATATTTATGTTGAGATGTTGAAAGACAATTATTAGCATGTGGGAAGTATCTCACTAAACCACTATTTCAATGTCTGACTGGGCAGCAGAGTCAGACGTGAATGTAGCTGAAATGCAAGGATATCGGCTGCCTTCCTCCTGCATTACAACTAGGAATGGACAAATCTGTTTTATCTTTCTTTAATGTCGCATTTTTTCAAGCACAGGTTCAATCCATTTCTGCATCAGTTTCTGAATGTTTTTCTTAAAACATGCATGAAAATTCATATGCATTTTTGCACACATCTCCCCCTACTTTTTTTTTTTTTTTTGCAAGCAATCTCCCCTAATACATGGCTTTTTATACACAATTTTCACAAATGTACACATTTTTTGACTGGAGGACCGCATTGCAAAATTTGGAGAAATGTGTATTAATTCAACAAGTGCAAATTAGGTGAGTTCGTATTAAAATGTGAACCAAACAGATTTCTCCCCAGGAGTGCTCAATCAGATCACTCTGGGAGCAGTTTGGTAGTATTCACATTTTTCTTAGTAAGAGATACTTTCATGCTACATTTCCAAATGCATGAAGACCTGTGGGAGTACTCCTGTGTTTCTCTAGGATGGTTCTTGAACTGACTCTCAGGGCAGCTACACACACTAATTTCTAAATGTCTGCATGAAAATTCATATGCATTTTTGCACCTTTTAGTCTAAACTGTAATGTGTGAAGCTGTTCTGAACCTAGAGAGAAACCCAAGAAGCCTGCTTCCACCTCTTGTGGCTCAAACTATTCTGCTTTGCAATGAATAGAAATTCTCAATTGTTTTAGTGCATGAATGTGCTACTTTCAGTTGTACTTTGCATATATGTGACTTTTATTGTTAAACATTTTGCCTTTAAAAAAGATGGCAGATGTTTCTCACCTTCCAGACGTATATGCAGAAAAACTAAGATGGATATGCCCTTAGCCAATTGCTCTCTTATCACATTAGAAATTTATTTTTTAAAATGCTTCTCTTGCCCAGCACCATAAAACTGTAGGGAAATTCTATTTTACTGCAATAGACTACGTGGCATCCCATCTTTTGTTGACTCTCAAGTATTAATCGAGATTCTCTCTATCACTCACCTTCAGTGATGGCTCTTCTGTGCAGAAGGCTTAAACTCCTTAACTTCTTATACAAAAATAGAAAGCTATGAAACATATTGCCTCTGCAGATTTATTCAATACTGTTCAGACTCAGCAGCCTGGATTGTGCATTATTTACAAGTTTTATGTCACCTTGATTTTAGGAAGGTTACAGTGACTCTTAAAAAGATGGGATCAAAAGTAGGGAGATGGACGTGAAGGGGAATGTAACTGGAAGCCCAACACTATTATTCACAGTAATGTTTCATATTTGCTTATAAGGTAAGTTAACAGATAGTTCTTTAACAAGGAAACACCACCACCGACCTGCAGAAAAAAGGAGGTGTGTCATTCACCAGTTCACATTCTTCCTCCCAGTGATGGAGGACATGAACAACAGAGCAGCATCCTTGCTATGCCACCCAGAAGCACCTTTCACTCACTTGAGTTGAACACTTCTCAACTCTACCAATGGCTTTACATTAAATAAATAGAGTTGGTTTGTTTTGGTCTGGATAACATACTGGCACAAGGAACTCTTGTCTGCCACATACCAGGACAGTGTACCAATGGTCACTTCGATGTGCATGCAAGAGAGAGTGGCGTTATGAGACAGAGTTGTAAGCTCCTCCACCTCTGAAAGAAAGAACGTGACAGTGTATCTGCCTCTTAAGCTATACTGTATTTTTCTTGGGGGGGAGGGGGGGAATAGGAATGTTTGTCTACATTCTAATATTGTGATACAGTGCGAGTTGCTACATATGGGACAGCAAGAGAGATATAGACCTCTTGGCCATTACTGGCTGGAGGCATAAGGGCAACATCTTCATGGACAAACTAATTTTATTTTCAGAATCTTTCCTCCTACTGAAGATCTCTGTCAGATCTGTTTTCATATTCTTTTGGCACCTTACATTTCCCCCCTTATTTTTCCATCCAGCCAGACTGCCCTCTGTGTTCCAGCAAAAGCTCCCACAGCATGGTCTCCTGCACAGCAAAGTAGGCAGATATCATTTCAAAGACTGAGAAGCCTTCCTCGGGTCCACTCCACAGTACAAATGTGAGGGTTGCAGGCTCAGGGCATCATGGACGACTACAATGTAGCCTCCATTTACTTCATTGCAACAAGGCTTTGGAAGTTCCCATGTAAGTCCAACTGAAATAAATGGTGGATGCAGGGCAGCAGTGCTTAGTGACTTATACTCTTGGCTCTTTTCTAGAAATCCAGGCTAGATACACCTGTGTATAAACCAGCAGTACATTCAAGACAAAATATCTCTTGAGTGGAGTCACCAGATTCTTTCCAAGTATTTTTGCCAGAAAAAAAATATATCATGACAGAGCTGGATGTGCTCCCCATAATCCTAATTCCACCTTGCCCTGGAGCACAGGAAGGTGGAATCATTTATATATATATATATATATATATATATATATATAGTTTAAGAGATTAAATTAAAATAGGTTTAATAAAGGCTACTGGAGATGGCTCCAATAGAAGATAAGCCAATCATTTGGGTAGAGTAATGGAACTATGAGGCTATATTGCCTCATAGTTCCATTACTCTACCCAAATGATTGGCTTACCTTCTATTGGAGCCATCTCCAGTAGCCTTTATTAAACCTATTTTAATTTAATCTCTTAAACTCTGCAGTTACACAGCTTGCAATGCAGGTATAATAACCTGAAAATCAACGTATATGGAGATGGACTTCATTCCTGCCACTGCCCCCAACCCACAAAAGCATTAATTGCCAGTATTTGGATAGTTGAAAGAAAAGAAAGCAAGTTTTAAAACTAGCCTGGAAACAAATGTTTGATGAGGAATTCAACTGCACTGCTTTGAAGAATCTCCTTCTCCCCTTGTTCTCTCAAACCCCACCTCCCAAATTTTGCACACACCGAAGCCATCAAGCATGCCAGTGATAGCTTGGACTCTCTTTTAGGCACTATCAACAGGTAAGTCAGTTTGCTTGAGTTTGGCTCCCCACCAATAACAATACCTGGGATTCCTCTTATAACTGGAGGCGTCATCATGATCTTCACAAAAGATCAATATAACCATACCCAAATTCAATTAGGAAAATAATAATAATCATCTCTTCCTAGAAGGGAAGCCACCACATCCATCCCAAGTGGCATAAGGGATTGTACTTCTTCAGGATCCTTTCAGCAAGTTCTACCCAATTCAGTTTGAAATGCAATTAAGGCTGCTGCCTTTCCAAGGTCCAGCCTATTTAGTATTTAGTAACAGGGGTGCTGAGCTGTCTGCCGCTGAGCTGTTCTTGGGAGGTCTTTCCCAGTTCTGACCTCTTGGCCCAGCCTGGTCCTGGAGGAGCTGTCTCAGTCTTCTTCTGCAGTCTTGAACATGAGGATGGCATTGTATATTTTCAGTGCAGGCCCCAGCTTGATACTAAGGATTTTAACAATGTCCGACTGGTTCAAGAGAAGGAAGGCTTCGCCATCGATCTGCTGGTGAATGGAAACAGAAAAATTGAATCAGTGTGATGGCTAGTACAATTCAGCTTCTGTGCACTCAGAACTGACACAGAAAGGCAGCCTTCCCTAACTTGGCGCTCTCCAGATCTGTTCTAGACTGTGTTCTCAACTCCCAGCATCCCCCAGACAGCCTTGCTGGGTGGTGGGTACTAGGAGTTGTAATCCAACACATCTGGAAGATGCCATGTTGGAGATGGCTGCAGCAAGGGGAGGACACTGAAACTGACAATTAGTAGCCTAATGAGTTACACCTTTGGCAATACAGTAAGTACAAAGGCCTGAATGGAAACGTCTGCTCTAAAAAGCTGTATGTAATGGTGGAGAGGGGCCATAGCTCAGTGGTAGATCACATGCCTTCAATACAATACAGAAGGCCCCAAGGAAGGGATAAACTCTTCTAATTTGTATGCCCCTGCCTACAGGAGCTAGCGGGAAGAGTAACCCACACTAGGATACATTCCTCCATTGATGAAAAACCCAAAACTTATTCCATTGTTAGCATATGTGCTGCCAAAGTGAACACAGTAGCTCTACATTTGTGATACTGATTTGCTCTTTCTAGGTTTAGTTGCTAGGAAAGTTATCTGTGAGACACATTGACCTGGTTTGCATGTAATGGCAGCAAATCGTGGATGTGCACCTCCCACCCCTCTTTCTAGGGAAAAGGAGTTTTGACAGCTAGCCATATGTCCCAGTCAAAAAACACCCATTGCCCTGTCAAAAACTCCTCTTTAAAGGGACCCAGAGTTTTGACAGCTAGCTGTCCATGGCTGGCAGAAACATTTATATTTTTTTGGTGCAAAAAAATGTGCACACGTTTCTACGTTAATTTTTTTAATTTAATTTAATGTATGTGCACATTTGCACTTTCCCAAGCACCTAGAGGCTCAGAACAACATGCAAAATGTGCTCCAGGATGGGGACTAGTGGTGTGTGTGTGTGGGAGATGAGGACCTTCGCACAAAGGGGGTGTAAATCCTCCCAAACCCATTTTTGCCTGAAAAGATCCCTTGTGCCTTTGGTTTCTCTTGACAGCTTGTCTTTTGATAGCTGTTAAGAGAAACCAAAGGGTAGAAAAAAACATTTGGAGCTTCTTCTGGGCAATGTCCAGGGTTGGTACCCGATGCACCTTGGCACCTCTGGACATTGCCCCAGCCAAGACTTCAAATTCCCGCAGTTGCTCCTAAAAAAATTAAATTAAAAAAATTAACGTAGAAACGTGTGCACATTTTTTTGCACCAAAAAAATATAAATGTTTCTGCCAGCCATGGACAGCCCTGCCAAGGTGCCACTTGGGAATTTTGAAAGGACTGTCAAAAAGGGGATCGCAATCTCTGGGGGAAAAAATTAAACAGCAAAAATGTTGTGGCGAGCTAAAAATGGCTCAAGATCGCAGCAGGGAGGGCAGCAAGGCAGTGCCAGCCACCCCCAAGTCCTGTTTGGGCACTTGTGGGGTGGCTGGCACTGGCAGTGGCTAGGGCAAGCTTGGGAAGAGTGGCAAGGTTTTTTTGCTGGACTTCAATCATGGTGGGATCAGATGTCCGGGTTCAGACAACGTGACAACCCACCATGTGTAAAACAACCCCTAGAACAGCCCATGGGTTCTCAGGGTGACTTGTTTGGAAAAAAAAACACGCCACCGTGGGTAACCCGCTCTGGGTTCGGACAACACAACAACCACTGCCCATGATGGGTTATCAAGTCATGTGAACCAGATCATTGTGTCAGGGCTTGCACTGGAGGAAAGAGGACAGGACACACACACACACACACACACACACACACACGACAATGAATATAGAAGTACAATAGAATAACCTCTTCACATTCTTTCCTTTTAGTGTAACAGTTACACTAAAAGATTACAAATTTAAAACTGATAGCATATGATTGCGTTTGGTTGAGCTGGGTAAACTCTGGATATATTTTTAAGTTGCTGGCTCAACTTTCCATCTGTACATGGAAATATGCTTTACAACATGAATAGAGATCTGAGGGAATCAAATGAAACTAGTGAAGAAAATTCATTATATAAGAACTTACATAAAGTATTAATAAAAATTATATTGCTATAATCATTGTCCAATATAGACACACAGTGGGAATCTACAGCAGCTGAAGGTCAAGAGCTTAATGCCCCCAAAATGATAGCTTATGCAAATGTATTTAAAGAGGATTAAATCTTTACTTGGATCAATGAAAAGGTTCTTATGTGCATTTAAAAATTGGAAGCAAGCAACTAGCTAAATAGGATGCTCATTTCATTAGATAGTACAGCTGGGCAACAAAGGCTCTAATCTAGAAGTCCAAAGTTCTGTGTCCACATTATTTATTTATAATTAATTATTAATTCTTCTTCTTATTTATTTACAGTATTTGTATACCGCTCCATATCTAGGCAGATTCCAGAGTGGTGAAAAATAAGAAGATAAAACAGATAAAAATAATAAAAACAATACATCAAACCAGGATAACATTTAAAACTGTGGCTGGTCAGCAAAAAAGGCTTCCCAGAACAAAGACTGTCTTCAGCAGGGCACCAAAAACAACATAGTGTTTGTTCCTGCCTGATCTCCAGAGGCAGGGAGTTCCATAGAAATGGAGCTGCCACACTGAAGGCTCTTCTCCTGGTGGACTCCAGTCAGGTCACAGGTCCACGTGGAACCACCAGGAAATGTCCTTTGATGACCTCAGCGACTGGGCAGGTTGGTAAGAGAGAAGGCGCTCTCTTAGGTATCCTGGTCCCAAGTTGTTCAGGGCTTTGTATACTAGTACCATTATCCTATGGTAAGTCTCTAAACCTTCCTGTTCCTTGGCTTCTAGAACCGGGAAGAGGGCATAACAAAGACCCTTCAAAGTGGAAGAGGGCTGCTCAAAAACAAGCTGTTGACCAAATGCTACCAGGATGAGAAAATACTACAGAACTTTTGGTTCTTGATTTGTGGCCTTTAATTCCCTTCAGTTCTGCTAACTACTAAGCCATTCTGTTTTAGAGAGACCTCTTTGAATATAACTGCAGGTACAAGCATCATTCGCTGGCCATAGCTCATTAGTAGCTCATAGCCCAATCTACTTGGCTTCCTTTCTAATATAGCTTGCACAATTTGTTCTCTCTTCAACAATGGTCGTTTAGTAAATAAAACTTAAAATGAAAATTAAAGCACAAACACCCACCCTGGGTAGAATTATGTACCTAAGTTCAGTGTGTCTTGGTAGCTCAATTGCTGCTAATGGACTATTATAACAGACTTCAGCAATTCTGTCGCCTACATCTTATTCCTAGCCAGAGTCTAGCAAAGAGGGTATTTCTTAAAATTGGTTTAATTTCAGCCCAGCATGGATAAAAGCCTGGTGGGAAACATATCTGCTTCATGCCAGGTACAGAATGTGTGGCCTAATAGCCCATATTCTGAATTTCTGGAGGACTGGTTACGGCTGGGGACATGTTTAGGATCTAGTTAAAATGCCAGTAGAAATCTACACACACACACACACACACACACACACTTTCAATAAATTATTCATCTATGTCAATGTTTATTTATTTGGTAGATTTATATCCCACTCTATCCTATGGTCTCAGTTCCACATTGCAAAGGATTTTTCAGTTTTGTGCAAGAAGTATATGAGTTGTTATTATAGCTGATCACTTGTAATTTGCCTATCTGTGTAGGGCATTGCGGGTCGGGGCGGGGGGGGGGACGACTCCCAACAGCCACGTTCCCACACCTTACCTCTTACACTACCAGCACTCTGTGTTAACCGCAAGCCTAGGAGATTGAGCTCTTAGCTTCAATGGCACCACCTGGACTACTGCTATACCAGCCCAGGCACCTGGTTGAATACTCTGTCAGCTGAACCAAAGGGTCAATTGCTGTTCAGTAGGCCCTAGAAAGTCCTAGCCTCAAAATTTTGCTCCTCAGTCTGAGCAACTTGTTCACTAGCGAAGACCTTGCCTCGCTAAACTCCTGCTCCTTTTTGGAACCTAATGTCCTACCTGCCTTGGATCATGCTACCTTTGGATCTCTGGTTTCTGCCTCTGGAACTTGACTTGTTGCCCATCTTGAATTAAATTCTCTGGCCCCTTTGCTGCCTCTGGAACTTGCTCTGTGTCCACCCTGGACCATACTACTTGTCTCTGGCCCCTGGACTGATAAGCGGTACCTCCCTCACATAGTGAAACCTGACTGTTTATGGGGCTGACCTCCAGTGGGCTCCGAAAGACTTGTAACCAGAGCCCTACATACTTGTTATTGTGTTGAATCCTTCTGCAATACCAGCTTAATGGTGTATTTTCTGCTGCTGAACCAAGTGTTAAGAGTTGGGGCTGGAAGACAAGCAATTCCTAAGTCATTTTAGTACTGATTTTTTCTAACAAAGGTTAGAAATTTGAAAAGATTTTCCAGTACTTCAGTAAGAGCCTATAGGAAGGCAATCCTTGCTTTGCAGAACTAAAAGCCAAGTAAGCCAGGAGCATTGCTCCACTTCTGCCCATTGTACAGTATAACTGCTACAATATTTTTAGACTGCTTAAAAATAACCCCATTATTTAAATATAGCCTTGGCCCATTCACATGGACTTACTGAAGATAATAACAACTGTATGATAAAGTGTTTTTTCCTATAAGGCCCTAATGCACGTTGCTAAGGAAAGAGCACTGAAGTTACAATATCAACAGAAAAAAGATGGTATAACTAGTGGTCATACATGACCTCCAATGGCACTTAAGGCATGGAAAAATTTACCAGTGGAATTTTTTTCCTTGTTCGCTTTGTAAACACTGTGAATAGTTTCCTTCTGCTTCCACAGATGGTAATAGTTGCTGTGGAGTTAAATGAAGTTTTGTGGACTATGTGCAGCATAATAATTTTAGGTAACGATCAAACTTTAGAAGGAATGGGGGAAGATGTGTGTACAAGTTGAAAACCTAGCATCTTCAAGGAAACAAGGGCTCAGTCCATCAGAAAGATCTTCCATCAGAGAGGGAAGGGTTGAAGCCATCTTGGATTGTGGCTTGTTTGAAAAGAAAGTGATGTCTAAGTGGCCATTATTTTGGATTTTTTTTGTTCAGTACGTATGTAGCAGTAAGAAAACTTTTCTAAGAGTGAAATAGCAGCTTGTAAGGATCCATATTAGTGTCTAGTATTGCAATAGATGTGGTATAAGTAATACATGATTATTTGACTGTGTAACCTGTGGTTGCTTCAGTGTTTGTGTGTGTGATACCTATGTGTACATTTATGGATTTTAAAAAGGGGTTTACAGAGCAGGAGGAATATCTGGGGCACTAGTGGTAGACACATGAGAGGGAAGATGGAAGTATGGAAGATTTCAAGTAAAGGGAGGTGAGGAGCAGGAGGCTGTGGTGAACTCCATGGGTATTGGAAAGAATCCCCTAATAGGAGTGGGAGATTAATGGTTTCTCTGGGGGTGTGAGCACAGGTGAGCCTCCCTACTGCAGGGTGCAGACAGAAATGGCCTGTAAATGGATCAACATCATAGCTTGACCAGGCCAACTTTTGACCAACTTTAGGTGTACAAGGAGCACCATCTTACTATTTTACTTTTCACCATGTTACTGTTTTGTCTGTTCCTGAAGACATAGTTATAAGATTCCAAAAGCTTCCACCTTGAAAAATGTTCAGTTAGTCCAATAAAATGATTCATTTTTACCTATTCCATCTCTCAAATACAACTCAAGACAGAATCTCCAGTCAAAACTGTTGGGGGAATTTAGAAAGCCAAACCAACTAGCCAAAGTGGAGACCAAATGTTGGCTCACCCGAAGCATCATGGGAAATGTCATGCTTAATTTGCATAATACAATTTGCAGAATGCTACTTTTCTTGGAACTGAATGTGGCTTACATTTCTGCATAGTTTTGATTTTTAATTTTTTTTTTTTACTCCAGCTCTAGAAGCCACCCCTCACCTCCCTCAAGAACAGACAGCCAGGAGCTGTAGCCTGCCATTGGTGTTACACAGACAGGAGCAACTTACCTCTTGTCGGAAGAGTGCGGCCTGATCCTTGCAACCGGGTAGACGCTGAACAAAGCCAGCTACCTAAACAGGTATTGCAAACAACAGGCAGAAAAATGAAAGGGACCATCAGCAACCCAACAATGAAAGCACTGTCTAAAAAACCAAACGTTGTCCTTCTACTTAGTCAACAATTTTTACGCATTTGAACAAAAGATTGTAAACATTAAGATTTTCCTTTCCTTGTGGTGGGTAGTACTTTATGATAACACTGTAATACATTTTGAACACATTTTAGTTGATATGAAGAGAAACCAGAGCATTAGTTGATATGAATTTTCATGTAAATACGTACAACTTCACTACAGGACGGGTGAGAGACAAGAACTGTATGATTAAGGAAAGAGAATCCTTGGGAAGGCCAAGTCAAACTGTATAAGCAGTCTGATTGCTCTCTTGGGGCACCAGCAAAGCAGTATGCAGTCCAACAAATGCACTCCTGGATCCCTTGCTTGGTCACAGAGGATGCTGGAGCACTTGTCTTGGGTTGTAGGTGCTTAAGAGTAGTAAAATGATTCAGGCTGGCTGTGGCACAAAGAGGAATATAGCAAGGAGGAGTTTAAACAAGAGAAAGAATGTGAGCCTGAGAAGCATCTAAGCCAGGACTAATTGGCCTGGCCTACACATACAGTAGAATGAGGTGGCAGAATCGATTTTATCATTTCAAGTGCAGATGAAAGGTGTGTGCCATTTTTGAGTGCTCCCTCATGTGAAACGAAAACCTCTGTGTAAATAATATAAAAATATATCACTTCAGGGAGAAAGGTTTTAACTCAGTCCACTCTCTGCTTGCTAGTTTTCTACGTGCAGGGAGCTTTTTACACAGGGGAGCATTAAAAATGGTATCCCCCACCTGTAGTCTGAAGTGGTAGAGTTCATTCTATCACATTATGTTGCTTCATGTGTACATCAGTCCATCTTCAAAATAGTATGGGCCTACGTGATAGGAAACAGAGGGGAAAATGGAATGAGTGTATAATTTTTTTTACCACAATTAACTTTCAGGTTCCAAGGAGATGAGACATGCTTTGATCAAGCAACTTTTAAGTAACTTGGTATTCCCTAGAGGGCATAACTCTGTTTTACGAAGCATATTCCACTGAGTTGCTACAGATGTGACATTCCTATCACCAATATGAAAGGACAAATAGTTGCAAGGGACACTGTCAGAAATGATTTCCTCCTTTTAAAACTCTGGTTATCTAACTCCTTGCCTCTAACTTGCATGAGAAATGTATCCTGCCCATTCCCAATTTAACCAATTTAAATTCATCTCTCATCTTTGCTTGCACACAGTTCTTCCTGATTTGTTATACTCACCCATATGTTGGCACTACAAGAAAAAGAACATCTCAGAAGCAGGTTTTGTCCTTAGAGGTAGTGACAACCTGCAGCTCATATCGATCTACTCATGTCAGTGATATGGGATTAAACATAGAAAGCTGACTTGTACCAGGTCAGTCTATTTAACACAGCATAGTCTACTCCATGGTAAGCAACCTGGTACCCTTCAGATGTTTTGGACTAACTCCCATCAGCCTCAACTTGTATGGCCAATGATAATGGAGTATGGGAGTTGTAGTTCAAAACATCTGGAGGGCACCAGGCTGCCCACCCCTGGTCTATTCTGACAGCGACTCATCAGGGTCTCAGGGGTCTTTCCCATCAGCTGGAGGTGCCTGGGATTGAATTTGGGATCTTCTGCATGTAAAACGTGTGCTTTGCCACTGAATTATAGTCTCTCCCCAAGAACTGCTTCCAAAGCGGTCCCAGGCCTCCTTGCATGAATGGTAATATGCACGTGGGAAAAAGAATCGTCCAATGTAGAGCATAGAAGGGACAGAGATGAAATGTTGCTCTTAATTAGTAGGGGAAAGCAGGGATGGGGACTCGGACTCGACTCGTGAGTCGGACTGAGTCCCCCCTCTGACTCGGCTCGGACTCGAGTCCCAATATTTTTAATGGGACTCGAGACTTGACCCGGGACTCGAGACCAAGGACTCTTCAACATCCCTGGGCTGTGCCAGAAGGAGTGGAGAGGAGCGTGATTGCCGGCGAAGAGCGCATGGAAGCGAGGTGTGCCGCTGCTCAGCCACTATGGACGGCTAACAGGAGTGCAGCCCCAACAGTGTGTCAAGATTTATTTTTATTGATGTGTTGCGTACTTGGGAGAGGCAGAAGAAGGACCTGAGATTACTCTGTGTGGCTGCTCCGAGTGTGTTTCTGGTTCCAGCAAGTTCATCACCAGTGGAGCGGGTGTTCAGTGAGGGTGGAATTGTGATGAGACCTCACCATTCCAGAATGGGAGCCAAACATGGATAAGTTTTAGGAAGTACAGCAAGTTTATTTTTTAAAATCATTTTTCTAAAATGCAACCTTTCAGACATTTTGGGTTTGGCTGCCTCTGCCTGCCTGTCTGGGGTTCCCAGCCTCCTCTGCCTGCCTGGTCTCTTCTTGACCAGTTCAACAGTTGAATTGTCCAAGACAAAGGCCTCTGCCTGCCTGCTTTGGGGTTCCCTACCTCCTCTGCCTGCCTGGTTATTTTGGGTTTTTCTGCCTGGTCTGTTCTTGCCAAAATCAGTTGCACACTTGTGCCTAGAATTTATTTAAATCACACATCTGAAGTAGCCTTATTTTGTTGGGAAAACCCCCCATTGATTTTAATAGGGACTCGTGGAGTCAGCTTTGGGAGTGACTCATGACTCATGAGTCACCATTTTGGACCAAGGACTCGGACTCGAGACTCGGGTCCAAAGACTCGTGACTCGACTCGTGACTTGAGACCAAGGACTCTTCAACATCCCTGGGGGAAAGTTTAGAAAAGTTTAGACTGAGTAGGATAATGGTAAGGATAATTCCCAAAACAGCCAATCACAGGCTACGTTAAGATCCATTAATGGTCAACTGTGACAGCTGAACAATGAGCTGAAGAGCGGGGAGATGAAAACCAGAAATCTAACCATTAAAAAAACAAACACATCCCATTCCATTGCAGATGCAGCCAGTATCATGTGGGGGGGGGGGGGAGAGGAGAAACACCTCTGCCCATCCAGCAAATGTTTTAAATTATGCTCATTCGCAATCACAAATGTGGGTTCTTTAACTGTATAGTTCAAAGTCAGATTTGATAGGGTTTGGGTTTTGTTGGGGTTTTTTGAAAATTTGCAAACAGGAACCAGCCTTGCTAAGCTTTGGACAGGCTTCTCACCCCCATATTAATATGGGGGTGAGAAGCCGTCCAAAGCTTAGCAAGGCTGGTTCCTGTTTGCAAAAATTCAATTATCTTCTGTAGAATTAACTAGCTGGGGAGTTAAAACTGCCACACATGATACAAACACAGCTTCCCATCAAATAAAATTTGGAAAACGTGGTAAGAAGCTTTCGTGAAATAAATAACACTCAGATGACAGTTCTCGCTAGAGGGAAAAGATTATCCTGAGCAAGGTTTCACTTAAGGTCTTGAGTGGTTAAATATTGTTTCAGCTGCTTCCAGCAGTGAAGGAGTAACACTCCCATTCCTGCAGCAAGTTGTGAAAATTAAAAATAACCACCTTGATTTCTTTTGAGGTACTATTAGGATAATGATATAGGCCTTTTTTCTTTTTTACACTGGCCTCCTATCTCTAAGCACTTTTGAACCTTTCATGAGTCCAATTCTAAGCTTCATAAACTTGTGTCTAGAATTTAGATTTAGAATTAAATGTATATCCTGTCTTTCTGCCAATATTGGTGCTCAAATCAACTTCACAGTTGATATGTTTTTAATTTAAACATATCCACATGGTTGAAGCCTGTAGTAACATCTTCAGTCATTAGGCACAGACTTTCCTAACCAGCACGTAGCTTTGCAGTCCATACCGTCTGAAGCCAGGGGAGATGAACAGGATGAGGGACAGGGGCAGTCTCCGCCTCAGGGGACTGGAGTGAGCAGAACCCTCCCTCAGGGGGCTATGGGAGTGTGCCATGGCAGGGGGCATGCTTAGCTGTGCCAGCGGGCATGGCTTCACTCAGACAGGGTGAGCACAATGTGTCCAACTCTGACAGATGTGTGTGCTTGCTTCAAGGCTCCACTGTATCAAACTAAGGACATTCCAACCTGCGCAAAGCTGGGTCCTTCACTAGTTGCAAATAGAATATGTGTGGGGAACATGTGGCCCTCCAGACGTTGTTGGACTGCAACTCCCAACATCCCTCCACATTGGCTATGCTGGCTAGGGCATTGCAGTCCAACAACACCTGGAGAGCCACATACTCCCCAGCCCTGAAATAAAAGATCTCAAACAGCAAGGCTGAGAAAGACCTCTAGAAGGCCACTGCCAGTCAGAGTAGACAATACTGGCCCAGATGGACCTGTTGTCTGACTCAGTGCCCATGAGCAAGTGCCTCAGGCTCCCTGCTTCCTTCTCCTTCGGCACAGTTGTGAGGAGATCAGAAGCTTACATTTCTTTAACTAACCACAATTTAGCATTATATCTGGACCTGGACAAATTGTAGTTAGTTTTGACTATCCTTCCCATCATCCCCAGCCAGCATGGCCACTGTGGTTTATGAAGCTGGCTTGTTTCAATAAGTTACAGTTGACCACAGTTTTGAGTTCAGACATAAGGCTAAATGGCTGTTAATTGAAAACGGAAGTAAAAGCTTCTGATCTCCTCCTCACAACCGTGGCGTGGCGTGGCGTGGCGTGGCGGGGGTGGGTGGGTGGGAGCACACAAGCTCAAGGCTTATTCACATACAGTCATGCCTTGGATTGAGAGCATAATTCGTTCTGGAAACCTGCTTGTAATCCAAAACACTCTTATATCAAAATGAAATCCCCCCCCCCCAAATTGTACAGAGATTATTAATTTAAGCCGTACTACAGTACTTGTATTGCAAGATGTTGCTTGTATATCAAGTAAAAAATAAATAAATGAATAAATATTTAAAAATTTGCTTGTCTTGCAAAACACTCTCAAACCAAGTTACTTGCAATCCAAGGTATTACTGTAATGCTAAAAGTTCTAGGGATGTGCATGGGACTCGATAGGGGGGTGGAAGCGTGGCGAACTCGCCCCCCCGAAACTTACCTTTTCCCTGGCTCGGCACATCTCCCCGGAGAGGAGCTGGGGAGAGGTACTTCCGGGTCCATGGCGCTGCATTTTTCACATAAATACCATAGAAAACCACCTTAAAACTGCAGCGATTTGCTATTCGCAGCCGTTTTAAGGTGGTTTTCTATGGTATTTACGTGAAAAATGCAGCGCCGGGGACCTGGAAGTGACGTGACGGATCCTGGCACTGTGCCAGGAACTGATGCAACGGGACCCCGGCACTGCGTTTTTCACGTAAATACCATAGAAAACCACCTTAAAACGGCTGCGAATAGCAAATCAAAAGTCTGCTGGGAGCCTAGCTGTCGCCGCGAGAGTCATCGAGCGGCGGGGTTGCTCACCGAGAACCCGGTGAGCACCCCAAAAGGTACGTGTATATCCCTACAAAAAACATAATTTAGCATTATATCCAAATGCAGCCTGTAGAAGGCAGCTTTATATATTCATATCGATGATGATGATGATGATGATGATGATGGTGATGATGATGATGACAGAAGGAGGAAAAGAAGAAACCTGTTTAATGTTTAAAGCAGTCACATTTGGCTCATGCAGTTTTGAAATGCCAGCCTTTCATGATGTCATAATCAGATTATCAAGCCTTTCCAAATTTTCAAGCATAAAACAATTTTACAAATATAGAATCACCCCAAAAAGTATAACCCTTGAAAAAAATAGTAAGTTTCCAAAGCAGGGCTAAGTGACAGCCAGATTTCCATCCACCCACATGGCCACTCATAGTAGCTCAAACAGAATCACTAACTGCTGTTTTCAACCTGTAGTATAGCATTTCTAATTCCTAAAACAATTACCGTAATGCAAAGGCTGAAGTTCAGCACACAAACACAGATATGCTGCGTCATTGAACCCCTTGACTGCAAGGGAAACATCCTGGCTTGTAGCAAAGCACAACATGAGCTTTGACTGTAAAATCATAGCCTTGGCAGAATGAGTCCGTCTGTCAGCAATCCTGCCACACTGTGGGGATGTTTTGTGACACAGCCAGGCAAGCATGCGCAGGACAACTGCAGTGTAAAGTGAGTCAGCAGCAGAGACAAGCACAAAAAAGGCTATTGTCAGCAGAGGCCCCAAAGGGGGCAGCTGGTAATAGAAGTGGCATGGCTGCACACAGAAGGATCAATGCATGTCTATCTGTTCCACCTCTTGAGCTAAACTTCAGGCTGAGCTGGCACCCCGCCAGAATTAGCCACAGCTGTGAAGAAGAAAAGAATCACTACTGCTGTGTTAAAAATGTTTTCCAATTAGAGAGAAGAAAAGCAGGTAGCAGAACTCACCTCTTCCACACTCCACTTGGCCACATTCTTGGCGGTGAGGCCCGAGACCTCCGGCAGCAGCTTGCAGTGTTGTTCCCAGCAGAGATGGAGGCGGTGGGTAGGGTTTGTAGAGAGGGAAGGCATGAAGACTGACTGGTGAAGGGCCTGCTGCAGAGCAAATGCTGTGTCTGGGGAGGAGGGGGTGGAAAGGAAGAAAGATGAGTCAGTCCTTGGTCAGGTGCAATTTGGAAGTGCAGGCACTTTATTCCCTGGGCTGGCTGTGCTCAGAGCATCCCTCCCAGAAAAGGTAAAGAAGAAAGCCCTGTGCCGTTAGAGCTGCTCTTAGGGAAGAAATGTCCCAATGCTAATACAGGAGGAGTTGCCAGCATCCTATTGCCAGGGAGGAGGAGGTTGGGTAACTGCATCTTCTGTTGGAAATTAATGGCACCATTCCAGCTTACAGTCTGTCTGTTTCCCAGCTCACTAAGACTGCTCTGCATGCCAGATAATGACAGGCACTGACCACCTCCCAGGAGAGAAGGCTCCAAGGTCAGGAAGGCTGGCAGCTCCTTCCAGACGTTTGTATCTGTCTCTATTTGTCAAACAATTGAGGTATTAAGAAAAAGAAAACATCTCCTTCCTTCCTGTCTCTGTCCCCTCACCCCACACCCCCAACATAGACAAGATCATTTGGTTATTGCTGTGTCATGGTGCAGTAAGGATCTGTGGCTGGCTATCTAGATAGCAAGAATTGGTGCCACTGATTAACATAGCATAGCAAAATGTCTTTGGTTAACAACATTGGCTAATTATGTTTGCTGCTCCCCCCTGCTCCACTGGGACACATACACAAAAAGAAGGTGATCTCTAAACATGGGACCATTCAAGTTCCGATGACCGGAAAGGTCTCTAGTGACACCTAGTGGCAATAACGAACAAGAGTTTACTGCTTGTACGAGAGCAAGGAATGAACCAGTGAAATATAGCATTCACTCCTAATTTCCCCTACTTCAAAAATGGTACAGGGATACTCACAAGTTCCCCTAATGGTTATACAAATCTGAACTGGAAAACAAGCCTTCAGAGACTAATGGCCTGATCCTTCAATTTGTTGCACCAACATATAAATGCTTTATATGGGATATACCAATAGAGTAAAGCTACAACCTATCTTGGTATGCTGATGGGGCAAGGATGTGATTTATTTGAGCTACGCCAGAATAGAAATCCAAGAGGTTATCTCAATAAGGAATATTAATCTGATGTCAGTGGATTAATGATCAGGGGCCTCCAAGAGCAAGAGATGTTCAGGGCAGTTCAAGACTTTTTTGGGGTGGGGAGGGTGTGTGTGGCCTGTTGAATCCTGTAACAGCTTATTCTATTCTGCAGGGGATGTATTAGAGAGTGTTACAAGCTGATTGGAGCCCTGGACAGGGCCAAGCTATTAGGGAATGGGGATACAGTGCAACATTTTGTTGTGGATCCCCACTTTTTCTTACTAAAAATAAAGTTGTAGATTTTTCTGAATTCAAGTAGCTCGATTGCTGTAGTGAAGACAGCTTTCTCTGGGAATTGCATCTGTTTTACTGATGGTCAGTGGAAACAGATGGTGCGCTTACTTTCAAATGGATCTCCAAAAAGCAATCTGACCTCTGTATAATCACTTAAAATTCATTTTGACAGCATTGCAAGAGGAAAGGAGACATGTGCAAATCGGTGGGTTTCAGCTTATCACTGAAAAACCCAATTCAGTACAACATAATGCTCATAACCAACAAGCTAAGAAATCCACAATAGTTTGAGTTAGCACAAACACAAATTAACTAACCTCTTCCATCAGCATCCTGCTTCACTAGCTGGAGCTTTATATAGCTATGTGAACAACCAATCCTGAAAACATAAATTTGGGTGTTATGGCAACTAAGTATACATAGGAGAGAGAATTGCTTCTCCGAAGATAATTTTAGTCAGGGAGTTGAACCATTAACTTTTTTAAAGAAGAGGCTCGTGGAACCTTAAAGACTAACAGATTTATTGTGGCATAAGTGTCAGTGTAATAGAGCCTACTTCATCACAATTAGCCGGCGACTGATGAAGTTAGTTCTAGTGCCAAAAAGCTTATGCTGCAATTCATTTATTACTCTTTAAGGGCGCAATCCTATGTCCTTCCGACCTTGCCTGGTGCCCCAGCCTCCTTCCTTCCCCCTCCAAAGAGCTTCGTCTAGATGGCTGAAAATGGCTGTCTAGATGAAATGCAGGGTGCGAGGCGCAGTGGTGGGAAAGGCTGCTGCCGCTGTGCCTCACGCCTTGCGCTGGATGCACGTAAGCCTCCGTGTTTGGAGGCTTACATGCATCGAGGGCGGAGGGCATTGGATCACGCTGCAAGGTGTCACAAGGCTCTTTAACGTTTGTGTTGCAACAGGTTAACACATCTACCCCCCCTGGAATCAAAAAGGCTGAGTTCAGTTCCAATTCAAGGCCATCAGTTCAGAATCACCCAAGTTCAGATGGTAACTTTAAAAAAATGGTTTGGAGATGGATTCAACCACTTTGAACTGATTTTGAACCTATTCAGATATAATACATTTCGAGAGCAATCCTATAGCCCCTAAATGGCATCTCAGGATGCTGGGGATTCTCCACCCACCCACCCACAAGGCATCTTTTAGCCACTGACAAAAGCTCTGCAGTGGCTCCTCCCCTGTGGATGGTGTTGAGACCTTGGAAGAGGACAGAGAAGGAGGAAAGGGGGCATACCAGTGGGTGGGGTGAGGACGTGGATCAGCCAGATCCACAAACCTCTCAGTTCCTGTCCTCACCCATAGCAAGGTGGGTGAGCTAGATGGGCTCAGTGGCCTGTCTAGCTCAAAATGTACAAACAGAGGATGGAGAGGCTAAAAAAGCCTCTGCCATTTCTCCCACCCTGCAAGGCTCTTGCCAGCAGGGCTTTGGATGGATGAAGGGCTCTGAGATCAAACTCCTCCATCATTGAGTGTCTATCCTGCAGGATTTTACCCTTAATGAACTCCATTAATTTAATTCTCTAAAATCATCTTTGAATCCCTAGCTAGCATCTATGTCCCACAGTTCTTTCTTCACTTCAAATTTCGCTGCTCCAAGTGAGAAATTTCATTACTAGTTTGACAAATTGAAACACTTTGCTTACCCTTTTGATTTGATTTTGGCAACAGCAGATGATTCCCCTTCCGCCCAGTCCTTCTCTTGGCTGGTCTCAGATTGCTCAGATAGACTATGGACACTGCTTCGCCCTGACCTCTCCCCATCTTGTGTGGATGACTTTCTACTAAGAAAAGAATATCTGTATCTATAAAAGCCACTTCCAAACATTTTCTCTCCCTCCTCCTCCTGCTCCTGCTCCCCAACCCATCCCAGCCTGAGCTATTGCCTCCCACCCCAGACACTCTCCATTGACTCCTCAGTCCTCATCCTTCAGTTGCCCCTGACTGCACTTCCTGCTGCCTTCCCAAGCCACCCCCCTTGTTGAGCCCCGCCCCCCAGCTGCACTCCGTTCTTTTTTCTTATTTCCAGGGCAGCTGGGTATGCTCCAAAGTATAGCGCTGGCCCAGGCTCCAGCTGCCTCACCATCTTGATTTCCCCAGAGAGCTTCTGGGGAAATTAAAACGGCGTGGTACCTGGAGCTTGGGCTGGCACTGGGGAAGCCCAGCCTAAAATATATAAAAGTTTTGCCAAACTTTAGAGTAGTTGGAAAATAAAAGCAGACAAATGGAAAAATACACTACATCAGCAGCATCAAGGCCAGCACAAGTGAAGTTTAATAACTGTGGCCAAGATTATACCAAGTCCTTAAGGTTTAATCTAAAATGTCACCTAGACTGTGGAGAGTCTTCCTGCAGGTCCAAAAGTGATGCAGGAGTCTCAAGCTTCTTGGGTTTTTGTACACTGGCATTGGGTGAAGGTTTTTCTCCACCAAGACGATCTTGTAAGGAACTCTCTCTGTTGCGACTGATTTCAGAATATGGGCAGCCAACTAACCTGCATCAAAGGCAGAAAAATGTTTCCACAAGAAAAATATTATGCAATCTAATTGTTCCAACTTTCCCCTCAGAGGGCTATACTAACTAAGCAAGCCAGTATAATAGAGCAACTCTGCAGGAGCAACAAATGGCAGGCATGTAGGTGAAAGGCTCTTGGGAAGCAAATCAAATGTTCAGCAGCCACAGGCTTAAACAGAAATTCTGCAGAGAGAGGCAGTTTCCAGGCAAAGAAGGAAGGAAGGAAGTCAGCTGCCAAAATGACTTTGCTGTTCAGTAACACTGAGTAGCTGAATGAGCTTGGAGCAATGTAAAGGAAAGCAAATTCTTGCACATAATTCAGCAAAAAGGGAAAATAAAAAAGGCTAGCTAGAGGCAGGGTGTATGAAGGGTCAAGAGAAGAATGACTTAATGTAAGGCACTAGACACCTTAAATAAGGAAGCAAAAAAGCAGATGGGGATATGATCTGGCACATGCACTGAAATGCAATTGTGAGATGAATTCTAGCTTTCATCTCTGAGAGCACATTAGTTTGTGCTACCTTCTTGATGGCCAAGAGCAGGCTTTCCACTGGGAATAAAGGAATCCAAGTTCTCAAGGCCCATCTACACTTCTAATTAAATCATGCCACCAGGACCATATAACAGTGGTCCTAAAAGATCTGTGTTGGTTAACAGTTTATTTGTTTTTCTGGGCCCAAGTCAGAGTGCTGGTTTTGACCTCTAAAGTCTTGCCTGTCAGAAGAAACACCTCTGTTCATATATTCCCTTCCCCCCCACTGTGCATTACTATTGTTAGAGAAGGAAGTGCCTCCTCCATCTAAAGTACAGCAGGTGATTACAGGATTTAGAACCTTTTTGGTGGTGGTGCCTCAACTATAGCATTCTCTACTCAGGCAGGTTCACTTGGCACCCTTCCTACTTGTTTTCAAGTGGCAGTTGAAAATCTTTTTTTATTTCAAAGAGCTTGTAATTTAATTTCACTCAAACAGCTTTGCCGTGGAACAGTATATAAATGTAATAAATACATAAAATCAATAATTCAGCACTACTGACATTGAATGCACCATTTCAGGCATGTTTGTTCCTCCACATAAAGAGCCTCCTGTGCATGGTATGTTACTATATCAAGGCCCTTTGTTTTTATCATGGGGAAACATTCTAATATGCAACTCACCATCAGCAATCTGAAATAGCACAGAACTGGAAGGAGCACCTTGGAGGCCTTTAAGAATCCAGCCACTTATAAGGAAGTAGGCCAGTGGCCACACATTTCTTTTTTTATGTAGGGAAAAATTAAGTGGAAACCAAGATGCAAAGTTATGTCACTTTGTGTATTGAATTTCTCTACCTGGGCTACACAATGTGCATCCCGCACAGTCTCAATCTGCAGCCAGCCATTTTATCTGCAAACATCCCATAGTGCAGCTTGGTTTTAGGTCCATTTTTAAGAAGGCATAAGAGAGTGAGTCCCTGCACTGTACATGCACACGACTACCACCAGTTCTTTGTAATCAGAAGGTTGGCGAAACAACGTCACATATGCAATGTTCTCACTTTTACAGGTACACTTCCACACACAGTAAGGACTTGTTACTGATTCATTGTTTGTTCTGAATGAGGCCAAGCAGGATGGGGAAAATGTGGATATGCAAGCTCCTTGAAATTTATGTCATGCAAATCCATGTCATGCAAGCTCCTTGAAATTTATGCACTCATTCAGATCTACTGGTGAACAATAAGGTGGATGTCTTCAAAGCTCAAGAGTGAATTAATGGCCAGCCAGACATTTGAATACTCTAAGGGAACAATCCTATGCATGTTTAGACAGCATACCTGGCTGGAGGGATCCTGGGAATTGTAGGACTTTTTTCTGTCTAAACATGCGTAGGATTGTGCCCTAAGAGCCTTGCTACACCCTGAAAGCTGCAAATGAGTCAAAGGAGCAGGAATAGCTCCTTGCCTGAAAGAGAGAATTCTGCCTTTGTCTAACTGCTGACTTCTTCATTTAAAAAATGCTTTAAAATCTTATGGTGTTTAATGTGGGAAGAGCAATTTAAGAGTTAACTGCTTCTCTGCCAATAAACACTGGAATATTAAAAAAAAATACAGCGAGCAATAAGAGACAATTCCTTCTCTAAGGCAGAGAGCTATTCTCTATTCCTTTGGCTGGCCAGCAGGGCAGGGAAAGGTGAGAGACATCTTTTCAAGACAGCTTTCCCTAGCTGTTGGCACAGTTGTGAAAGAAGACTTTGGGATTCTAAACTATCAGAGCCGTCCCGTCCCCCCGTCCCCCAAGTTTTGATCATGCTTTTCTGTGGTGCCAGTATTAAGCTTGTTGGTGAAGCCAAATACAAAGCACAAGAGGGAGCTACAAGCACAGCATTTTAGAACCAAGGCACAGATTCATATTCACAGCTCACTGAAGCTGCGTCATTTGAAAAATAGGTGCTGGACAACTGATACACAAAGCCCTTACAATTCAGTGGGAATTACCCCATAACTCTCAGACCCACGTACGTGTAATGTGTTCCGTATCTGGGTCCTCTGACATGACCCAATCCCTGACATCCAGGAGTAGGGCATCCCTGTCCTACTGCCCCTGATGGATCCACAGTCCCTAGGGGGAAAAAAACTTGTTCAGGAATAGATTGCATTTCAAAGCTTTATTTCAAATAATTAGGTATGGAGGGGAGACACGTTATTTTTCCTCTCACCTGGTGGGAGTTGCAAGGCATGTCCAGTTTTTGCACACCAGCCCATGGGATGAATATCTGGACTGTCAGCATCAACCCAGAAGTCAAAGTTACTGTCCCAGCCATCAAACTGTATCTAAACAAGAGGCAAAGCACATGGAAAAAAGGAATTGAAGATGCAAGAAAACTTTCCTTGTAACCGCTCTAAGAGGCATTTAAGCTCATATAGCTCCTCAAGAACTAGGGCTAGCACAGACTTTTGATTCAGCCTGTTAAGGACATTTGGTTTTGCAGCTGAGTAAATGAAGAATTCAAGTTGAGTAGGGTAACACAGGAAGATAGGAAACTGCCTTATACTGACCGAGACTACTGTGGGTCCATATAGCTCAGTAGTGTCTTCATTGACCGGCAGCAGTTCTCCAGGGTTTCAGACAGAAATCTTTCCCAGCCCTACCTGGAGATATTGAGAACTGAACTTGGGACCTTCTGCATGCTAAACAGGTGTTGTACCATCAAGCTATGGCCCTCCCCCAACAGAGACAAAGAGCCCACCCCCAAACAGAACCATACATTCCTCCTGTAAATGAGCTTGGAAAGATCCTTGTGAACAGCTATGTGGCTATTTTAGGAAATGTGCTTGGACAGCAGAAATGTGCTCTTTAAGTAAATTCCTGTGGAGGAAACATTATGCCAGAAAATGCCCTAAGAGTCATTTTTAACATGGCACTTCATGGTTATTTAGGCATTGATCTATACCAAAATCAGCATCGGAGTCAAAGTTCTGTGGTTAATTTAAAAAACTGGCTACTGTTGCCTTCAGTGCATCTGTTTCTGAGCAAAGAATATAGCACATGGGGTTCACATTGTATGTGCACATTTTGGGGAAGGTTTCAGCCACAAGAAACCTAGTGATTTTCTGGGCTTTCCTGATTAAATAAAACCACCACTACCTTAGGATATTTAGAAACCCTATCCGGAACAAAAATTTGCTCCAACTGATACGGAATGCTGCCACCCACTTGTTTAATAGGTGTGAGTTGGTGAGAACATGTTGCACCAGTTCGGAATCCCCTGTATTGCTGGTTTTGACATCAAAAGCCCTACAAGACCTGGGGTTCTGACTATCTCAGGAAACATCTTCTCCCATAAGAGCCCCTACTGAACTTAAAAGGCTGTGAATTAGGATCCAAGTATCATCTTTCTGGAAGCTGAAATTATCTTCTAATAGGAACAGGGCCTTTTCAATCATGGTTCTGGAGCTGTGGAATACATTCCCCAAGAGGTCTGTCTATGAAAAGTAAAAACATTTTTAAAAATTTCACCAGGCATTTGGGATTTAACTAGACATGTGCTTTTTTAATGTAAGAGCCCTGCTGGATCAGACTAATCGGCCATCTAGTCAAGCATCCTGTTTCCCATAGTGGCCGGCCAGAAATCTTTGGGAAGCCCACAAGCAAAAGCCCTGTTGTTGCTCCGCAGCAGCTGATATTCAGTGGCATACTGCCTCTGAAACTGGAGAATGCATATAGCCATCACGACTAGCAGCCATTAATAGATTTATCCTCCTTGAGGAAGTTTCAGTTGCTTCTGAATTGCTTTATTACATTGTTTTATAATTTTATATATTATATTTTTACCTGTTTTATTGTATGTAAACTACCTTGAAAAGGCAGTATAGACATGTGTTAAATACATACATAAATAAGTAAACAAACTAACAAAATGTCACACAGTCCTTCCCTTTCATGACTTGAGATGTCATCCTGTGATTGGAACCACAACTGCACATGCATCAAAGCAGAGATACGGTATTAAGGATGAAAAGTATGAAGGAAGGTTCCTGGACTGTCTCATGATACTCTCTGGTATCCCTCTCCTATACACCAGCTTCCAGACAAGAGACAAGACAACCTGGCTATGTTTATACAATGTTAACTCTGAGAAAGGTATCCAGTTATTACACAGCTGCCTCATCGTTCACTGGGACTGCATCATTTCTACTGCCCCCGAGAAGATAAAATGCATGATAGCAATGGCTACTGTTTTCTTTAAGTCACTGTTAGGAAAAAGATTTCATAGAATCATAGAATATTAGAGCTGGAAGGGGCCTATAAGGCAATTGAGTCCAACACCCTGCTCAATGCAGGAATCCAAGTTAAAGCATCCCTGACAGATGGCTGTCCAGCTGCATCTTGAATGCCTCCAGTGTGGGAGAGCTCACTACCTCCCTAGGTCATTGGTTCCATTGTCGTATTGCTCTAACAGTCAGGAAGTTTTTCCTGATGTTCAGCCGGAATCTGGCTTCCTGTAACTTGAGCCCATTATTTTGTGTCCTGCACTCTGGGATGGGCAAGAAGAGATCCTGGCCCTCCTCTGTGTGACAACCTTTCAAGTACTTGAAGAGCACTATCATATCTTCCTTCAGTCTTCTCTTCTGAAGGCTAAATGTGCCCACTTCCTTCAGTCATTCCCCATAGGGCTTTGTTTCCAGTCCCCTGATCATCTTTGTTGCCCTCCTCTGAACCTTTTTCAGTTTGTCTGTGGTGCCCAGAACTGGACCTGGTTCTTCCTTTTTGCCCTTTTTTGAAGATAGGAACAACATTTGCCCTCCTCCAGTCATCTGGCACTTCACCCGTCCTCCATGATTTCTCAAAGATCTATTATCTATTATCTCAAAGATAATAGATAATAGGTTCTGAGAGTTCTTCTGCCAGTTCCTTTATTACCCTAGGATGCAGTTCATCAGGCCCTGGAGATTTGAACTCATTCAAAGTGTTTGGGTGACATAATTAAATTTGGGTGACATAATTAAATCACGGGCAAAGGTTCATAGTTTTGCTCGCCTCACTTGTCATAGTAAGTGTTCCTCTGACCTCTAGCTAGCATGACAAGACCCATGCTTTCTCCCAACCCTGGAACTGAAGAGGGGAGCAAGGATTGTTCCCACACTTGTGCTGAGCTTCAGAGGCCTCAGTGCAACTACAGGGATGTTCCCTGCTCATTCACCCTTACCAGCCCCAAGGATGAAAGAAAGCATGGGATCTTTCTGGTGCTGCACTTTGGAGGCACTTCAGCTGCTGCTGAAGACAGAACCAAAACAATAAACCCACCCTCTCTCTCTCTCTCTCTCTCTCTCTCTCTCTCTCCAGTTTGGAGCCTCTAAGAAGCACAGAGCAACTAAACTAAACTTGGAGCAACTAAGCAGCACAGAGACAAATCAAGTCCCACTGCCTTCTGAAGCTCAGACCTGGAAAGCAGGGTGGAGTTGGTTGGCTTGGCTTAGCTGTTGAGCCAGTTGAAGTGCAGAGCCAAAGCTGGCCCCCTAAAACAAGCTTGGAACTGGAGGGGGGGCAGGACATGTTTTCATGTTGGCTTCTGCACAGTGCAATGCTAAGGATAACACCCCCACTCCACATCCCAGCTTCAGCCTTGAACTGGAGAGTAGAGCAAGGAACTGTTCCTGGCCTCATACTGCATTTCAGAGGTATAGTGTGAGGTCAGAAACAAGAGTTCACTGCTTGGGGAAGTTGCAGTGTCCCGGTGATCACACATTTCGAGTTGGCCACAAGGTGTTCTGGTAACAAAACTGAAGTAGTTTTCTTTAAATGAACCAAATTTGTTTGCTAGGTTCAGGAAGATGTAACAAGAAAGGAAATTTTGCACTATCTATGCTGCAGATTACAATCCAGTTCAGTCTCAAAATGTCTGAACATGTAATTGCCCAGTAAAGCTAAGCTGTTGGTTTCAATATCAACTGATGGTATTGCCTTGAATTCCAGCACACATATATCCATGATGCAAAATACAGAACTGCAAGTATTAAAACTAGAAGCACCTTCCTGACAGAGATATAGAATGTAATGACTATGGGTATACACAACTATGGAGAACTATGCAAATGCATAGGTGATAGGAGTAACAATGGTTCCTTAAACTAGAGTAAATACCCAACTGCAGACTCTTAGAAGCTAGGAATGCATGACATGGAACAATTAAATTTCCTGGTCTCTTGTACACTTCCACCATAGCATCTTGTATTAGGCACCCTCAGAGACAGAATACTGGTCTATATGGATTATTGCTTTGACCTAGTAAGAGGGTTCTTACATTCTAAATCAAATCCTGCTAAATAAGAATTGAAGAAAACTACTAAAGAGCACTGGGGAAAACTCAATGCTGGCTCACCTATTCTGTGAACTGAGAGAGATCTTCAATCTTTCTAGCTGACAAACCTCTATTTTATACAATAAGTTGAATGCAAAGTTAATGTGTTTATATGCTTATTACAGAATGGCAAATGGAGACATTCAGCATAAAAATTTGAGGTTAACCTGATGTTTAGCTTCCCTTTGCAAGTCACCCTCAAGGTATGAGAGCGCTAACGTGGCAAATTTATGTTAGGTTCATAGAGAGAAATTGCTCAAGGGGAAGAAAAATCAATTCGGCAAATGTCATTCCACTATAAGTGACATTACAACAGCATCCAGCAGCAGGAGTGTTGCAATCCATAAGGGGGGGGGGGGATATTATGTCATATTACTCCTGAACATGCTTGTTTTCTAGAAAGATTAAATGTAATGCATTATGTTTAAGTTATCAGATCTGATTTTCATCCCTCCAATCAGGAGTAGTTTTAGAGCAACATTGTGGCTCATTTGAATGGAGAACATACCTTAACACGATAGTCATCCTTATCAATTATAGTTGCCACTCTAATTAGCATAGGATTTCTTTTATCCACAGCCTCTAGTTTCATGTTAGCCTGGAATCCATGAGCTGGGCGCTGTAAGAGAATGTATTGCAAATGCAGACAAACATTACTGATCACTTAAAGGCCTGGTTTGGGTGTAATGCTTAACCATAGTTTAGTGTTTTGGGAATGAGCCTGCTCAAGTACCACCGCCCCCAGAGGAGGAGATTGGAAGCATCTGCTTCCTGGTATAAACTAACCTCAGTTGGTTGTGACATCTGAACTGGGCCAAATTGTGGTTCTTTTAACCTATGGTTTAAATTATGGTTTGAACGAACTACAGTTCCCAGCTTGGATGTAACGGCAAATTGCTGTTAGTTTAATCCAGGAAGCAGATGTTTCCAATCTCTTCCTCCTCCAGCGGAGGAGAAGTGGGGAACACTCAAACTGGCCTGTTCCTGTAACACAGGGGTGAGCAATTTGTGGCCTATAATTCCCACCAGCCCTAGCCAGTATAGCCAATGGTGAGAGATCATGGGAGTTGTAGGCCAAAACATCTGGAGGGCCACAAGTTGTCCACCCCTGCCATAACACTAAGTTATGGTTTAGTGGGCCAAAGCATATTCAACAGGATCACACACTTTTACTGTAAACTAATTAATTGACACCACCACCCAGCAAGTGTGTTTAGGATTGCATCCTAACAACTCCAAGCCTTACTCATTCTTTAGCCAACCCAATCTTAAGTAGAAAGAGGAATTAAAGGGTTTAGGATAACTAATCCATGTAAAAATATGGTTTAGACAGAGAGATATGCCTCAGTCATACTGGGACTGGTGCAGAACAACACACAAGTGATAGGGGGAAGATCTTAACACTATGCATTTTCTGTGGTGTATTCTTGACATTAATTTCCCATTCTGGTAAATCTAGTGCCATTTACCAGCCTTAGAATAATACTGGCACTTTTAAAAATTCCAAGTAATCCACTTTCTTTATCTAGATCATGTTTTCTGATATGCCTTGCACTCAACTATTTAATAATAGTAATAATAATAACCACCACCTAAAACTAAGAGCTGTACAAAATAAAATGACAGTGTTTAATGGTCTGATGCACCAATATAAAACCAGAAAAGACATTGACTAACCAGTTTAAATGCTCTTGCTGGGGCTGCCTGAGAACCAGTTTCCTCCAAGTATTTCTCCCACGAGAAGGTTTTGAAGTCTTTGTATTCTGCAAAGAGATTTTGGAATAACCTCAGTCATTAGCTACAATTGCAAGACATAGTAACTGCAGATTAACCAAATAATGCATGGCTATGCAAGATAAGTGAACATGTAATAGTTTAAATTAGAAACGAAACCACTTGCTTATTTTACTGAATGCCTATGAAGTTAATGTAAGCTTCCACTGTGCAGGTTACAACCATAGGCATGGTTCACCTATAATACCAAAACATGGGTTTTGTCATCTGAATTGGCAAATGAAGGTTTGGGCTTGCCCTCCAAACTAGAATTGCAACTATAATTTAATCCTGGTTTGTAATTCTGGTTTAGAGGGGAAAAAACAATTAATAGTTTGCCAGTTTAGTTGTAATAGCAAAGTATGGTTTGCCACAAACCATAGTAGTGTGAGAGGGCTTGAGGAGAGGAGGAAGGAAGGGAAGGAGCCTGTGAATATCCTGAACCCAGAAGCAAAAGTGCAGACTCTACAACCAATTCTCCAACCATCCAAGGATGGTTGCCAGCTCTCCCCACTGGAGACAAAAGGTGCCATCTGATGCCATTCAATGGTGCCACAGTTCCAGGTCAGAGCACTAGCAATTAAAATTCCATGATATATCACTTGAGGGATGGGGTTCTGGCAGTCATCAAGCCCTACTTAGACTCAGTTGGGCTTCGGGCCAACATCTTGCTTTTCCTGGGAGGTGTTAATTGGTGTTAACCAATTCCTGCTCCTCACTGCTGCAACCATCAGATACTCCTCAAATGTTGCCCAGCATTCCATTGGTTCACAGCCTGGCTGGGACAGGAGGAACTCCAAAAATACTCAATTTCCTTTATTTGTAGAACAATGCACTACAAATGGGCACTGCTCCTCTGATGCTCTCCTTTCTCTTTCCCAGAGTTTATGCAGCCCCACTGAAATAGGTCTCATGTGAGTTCCGAATCATACAGCAGATCATACTTTGCAAATATTTTCATTGCAACAGAAAATGGTGTCCTTTCAACATACCAGCTGGTGTTGTTAGGGGAGTTCCAGTTTCTTGGCAGTAACCAACAGGTCGAATATATGGGCTACTAGCATCACACCTGCATCAAAACAGAGAGAACTACTTCCAGCCACATTCAACACATGAAGGAATGCAAGCTATGCATACCCTGCCTGATGTTTCTTTGCTGGACCCGTAGACCATATTTTTGAGAAGAAAAACTAGATTTGAGGTCTTTATTCAACATCGAGTCAACATCGAGTGCCCAAGTCACAAATCAGAACTTTTCTCCAACTTTGGAACTAGAGGCAGGCTTGTATCTCCTCCCTCCCCAATGAATGATACAGAACTGTGTAATTGGAAGCAATATTGTATGTTCACATGTAACAACAACCCATTGTTTTAAAAACTGATGGGTTGTCAGAGACAAGCAGGAGAAAGTGGGCATGCTACCTGCAACACTTTTGCCTCTTCCATTTTACAGCACAACCCACGATCGGCTTCCTTTGAAGGTTATGCAGCAAACCTGGACCACTGGGTTGTTTAGGGGCCAAATAACCCAGCAGTTAACCCAACAATAAACCATGGTTAACTGTTGGGTTGTCTTTACATGTGAACCAGGTCAAGATCAACTAATTCAGTATGTATCATCTGGAATGTTTCCACAATGAGGATCCTTACAATTTTTTTTGAAGGAAACTATACAGGTATATAGACTCTATATACCTGTATAGTGTCCTGCCAAAAAAAATTTATAACCCTTTCTAAATCCCACTTTAGAAATGGAGCTTTACTTTTGACAGCTCTCAAAACTACACTTGTATATGGGGTGGCTTGCACTTTTGCATGTTCCTGAGATGGTAGAATCTCGGGAACAAGTGCAAAAGTGAGGGCACCCTTAAGACACATGAGTCCCCCCACCCAAAAACATGAGGATCTTGCCATGAAGGGGGTGAACAAGCCATCACCCCCCACTTTCACAAGCTAAGATCACCTGCGCCTTAAGTTTCATTTGACAGCTCACCTTTTGACAGGTGTCAGATGTAGCCAAAGGGAAAATAAACTTACCTGCAGCCTCTGTGAGGCAATGCCCAGGGTGGGTACCTGCTGGACTCTGCCATCAGGCCCTCTCTGCACATTGCTCAACAGAACCTCCCCATTCCCGCACCTGTGCAACTGTGTGTGGACATCCGCAGTTGTACAAGTGCAGGTTAAAAAAAATTAACATTTTTTGGGCAAATATTTGAAAATTAGGAGGGACAATTTAAAAAAAAAAAAAGTTTGGCAACCACGGGCAGCCCCTCCAAGGTGCCACTGAGGCACTTTGAAGGGACTGTCTGTAGCTGTCAAAATGGGGATCACGAAAGCTGGTTTGACAGCTGGCTTTTGCAATCTCCAGGCAAAAAAAAAGTTTAAAGTAAAATAATGCCACAGCAAGCCCAAATCACAGCTTCAGAAAATTAATACATGAATAAGCCCTGAGGAATTTAAATACAGAACTGCCAAAATGCACATTGACTCCAAAAAATTATTCTATATTGTGCACTTTCTGGGCAATACCCACTACCACCAAGCACTACTCTAGTTGGGTGTGTGCTGGATTTTTCCCCTTTTTTCTTACCAGTAATCATAACTTTCACCCCAGTTGTCAAAGTGAACTAGCAGCCGATTATCCAACATGTCTGCAATGGTTGCTACGCACATCAGGGAAGGATTCTTTTTGTCTACTGCCTCCAACTTCATTCCCATTCGAAAACCAGAAGGTGTGACTGGCTAAGGACAGAGGAAATAGAGAAAATTTTGTCATTAGCCAGATTATTGTAATTTCAGCTCCACTAATATCATTCCTGGTTATGCAAACAAAATAATCTTTTTTTAAAATCTCACTTTGCAGTAGAGGCTAAAGCCCAGAATTCAACATATATTCGCAAACCTCAAACACAGGAATATAAGAAACTGTCAGACTAATTTCTCCATCTAGCCCAGTATTATCTACTCTGACTGGTAGCAGCTCTATAGGGTCTCAGGAGGAGGTCTTTCCCAGCTCCTAAAAGATCCTTTCATTACATTTATTTCATTTCTGTACCACCCAATTGCCAAAACTCTCTGAGTGGTTCACAAAAATTACAACCCAAAAATACAATGTAATAAAAACATAATATAAACACTTTAACATACAAAATTTAAAAACAATTTAAAACAACTAAAGTACAGTTACAATAAGATACCAGGACTGACATGTCAGGGACTGAACCCAAGATCTTCTGCATGAAAAACATGTGCTCGGCCATGTTCCCTTCTTCCTGCATAATCCACTATAACATTTAGGCAGCAGAACAATTCCCCCTCCCCATTTGGATCAAAATGAAGAGTTAGAGATGAATCCTATGAAAATTCAACTATGGCAACAGCAAGCTCTGGCACATTACATCACCCAAGATTTCGCAGATGTTTCCCATAAACAGAAGAAGATCACCCAGTCTGAAACCTAAAGACCCTGGGCTGGTTCAGATGTTTGAAACTTATCCACGCAGAGTGGCCCTGCAGACACAGTCATGTGAAAGGAATAATGTCGGACCTGGCAAGTCCACAAACAGACTTGCTGCTTCTTGGCACCAATTTGTGGCTGAAAAATGGGCTACTGCCCTCATTTTGTAATGTAAATCACAGCTGGGGAGTGGGGCTCCTGTATTCATGGAGAAGGTGGGTCAGATCTTACTTTCTCCGCAAGGCTGCTGTGCATGGAGGAGTTATAAATGGCCTTCTAATTCACTGAAATCAACAGGATTTGACAACCATCACCACAGTACAGATTGGACAAGGTGCTATGCAAATGAACAAACCAGGCTACTTGAGAGAGTGGAATAAGAAGTGAATCAAAGCCATTTTAAAAAATGCTAAAGGTACAGATGGGGAAGATGAATGTATTTATTCATATGTGTTTGAAGTAGATACATGTGTCAATAAATGTTTTTAAACCAGGGACTGAGCAAGTGCTGGGTGTTCTGAGAAATGTAGTTATCAGGAGAAAAGCCATTCTGTGCCAAGTGAGCAGGTGAGTAGTCACGACTCAGATAATAAAGTTGTTTCTTTGCTTGGTTAGTTGGCTGCTGTGTGCATATAAATACAAACCCAGGCATTAAACTCTGTATGCTAAATGTAATGCGAGAAACTAAATAGGTTTCCTGTTTCAGATTTCCCAGTTTCTTAGGGGTTTAGCTTCTGTTCTAAGTATCTGAAAAGGGCACAACAATATCCTTAGAAAAAGCTTGAACAACATATGATGTAACTTAAAAGACTCAAAAATCAGTACTGCCTCTTACTGTGCTCAGGGCCTTGAAAAGAGTTTTGGGAGCAGCTTGAGCTTTGCAGTTCTTCAAATATGAAGCCCAATTAAATTCCCCTTCCTTGTAACCTAGGGAGGGAGAGAGAGAGAGAAAGAGAGATTGGTAGATAAAAGCATTGTTTTATAAAGTAGCTGCTACATTCAGTTTGGTTTTTCAGAAACAGAAACTATGTGGGAAGAATTTGAACTTTGCATGATAGCTGCCCTTGTGGAATACAGGGGATATAGGCTCCAGTTAACACATATTTTGCCTGTAATTTAAATATGTTACCACAGTTGTTAATCATTAATCCGAAACTTCAGAAATCTCTAGGAAACAAAATAATAGGAAAAGAAAGTAGTGAATGCATTTGCTAAGTTGCACATAAATGAAAGCAGTTCTAATTATTTTAAGATTTCCAATGCTTGACCCTAGCAAAAAGGTTGTCTTCTATTTTATAAAACTGCTGTTTAAATTACAGCAAAAGTGTGTGCACCTCTTCTATCCCATAAGATTCTCTCTCTCTCTCTCTCTCCCTCCCTCCCCCCCCCTCTCTCTCACACACACACTGCATCTACACTGAAAAAATGTACAGTTCCTAGCAGCTTATTTTCATGGCATACTGGTGGAAAAAAGAAGTTTCACCACTTCACATATTATAGGATACAAGCACACACTGTATTTTTAGTAACTGTTTCTCTTGTGTGAAGTGTCCGTCTATTTTGATCTCAATTATTCTTTCTCATTTTAAACAACTCTAGGTGGTTTTAACATGAAATGATTCTAAAAGTTTAATTACATTAAGGAAGGCAATAGCCTGGTTCAGACACAATATGAAACCAGAGTTTCGTTCTACAGAAATAAGCTTTGGATTGTGCACCCCCTGTGCCCTCCTCTGGTGTGGCCAGGAGGTGGAGATTGGAAACATCCACTTCAATTTTTAAATTAACCACGAGTTATCCACAAAGGAGAAACTATGGTTAGTTTAAACTATGCTTTGTTGAAGCATCAGAATCAAATCATGGTTTATGATCCTGGCTTGTTTCAACAAACCACAAGCCAAACTAAGCAGAATTCCCACTTTGTATATGATGAGAAGCTACAGCTAGTTTAAACTAGGAAGTGAATGCTTCCAATCTCCTTCTCACGGCTGTGCCCGCAGGAGTGGGCAGGGGTGGGGAGAGCATGTGAGCCTGAGGGTTGTCAAAGCTTATTCCCACAGTGCTAAAATGTGGCTGTATCTTGCAAAGTTGATAATCTAAGTTATAAATATAAATACATGTATTTAGGTACCTTTAGGAGGGAGCAACTTGTGACCTGTTTTTTCACACCAGCCAACAGGGTGGATGTCTGAGGAATCAGCATTAACCCAGAAATCATAGCACTCAGAATATCCATCGAAATGTAATCGCATTCTGTACCCCTGCACCTGTAGGCATGAGGCAACTCAATGTTATCCCTTTCGAGTTATTTACCTTGAAAAATTAACACTACATTTAAAACATTCTGCTTGCTTTAGACTGATTCCTTTTCACCTTATGATAACCCTTCACAATGTATAATGAACGTCAAAAGAAAACATATATGTATCCATAGTTCGAATTGCAAATCCACATTACCTGCTCTTGCAATTATTTTCTTAGTAGAGCTCAAATGGTATCTACAGACAAAGATGCCAAGGATCACACACTGGGGTGGTTCACATGATCACCATAGTCCACCGTGGCTTATTTAAGCCACAGTGGGCTGCAGCATGTGCCAGCAGCCATTTTGAATATACAAGCTGCGACTGTGGCTTGTTGTGTTGTCTGAACCTGTCAGGGCTGGGTTATGCGAGGGTTAAACAACCCTCACAGAACCCATGGCCTGTTTTAGGGTTATGTTTTAGGGCTTAACCCATGCGCAACTCACTCCTGCTGGGTTTGGACAACATCACAAGCCCCAGCTGTGCCTTGAATTTTCAGGATGGTGCCCATGGGCACCGCAGCTCATTGTGAGCTGCGGTGATCATGTGAACCTGGTCATGGTCTGTTGTAGGGTTATTTTAGGGTTATTTAAACCTCAAACAATCCCTGCTGCCCACTGTTTGGATGACACGGCAAACCATGACAACCTCCGCAGTGGGGGTTGAATATTCAAAATAGCCACCAGCACGTGCCGCAGCCCACTATGGCTTAAATAAGTCACAGTGGGGTGCGGAAATCATGCAAACCCAGTCACTGAAGTGAAATTCTGTTTTACACAGATATAGGCCTTTACAAATGCAGCCAAGAATTAAATAAAAAGCAAATTAAAGATAGTTTAAATTATCTCCCCTACCTAGAAACACCCTTTCAAACTACCAATACATTTTTTCAAACCTTAAAATTATTTGACTTGTTTAATAAAATTGGTAAAATATATATTTCTTTTTTAACAAGCATTCTCTAGATTCAAGATATTTTAATTAAATGGAAATAATCTTTAGTCATTACTTTGACTCACTAATCTAGAACATGCCTTATATCTCCCTCTTCCTGCCTGTTTATTTCCCCCCTCTATTTCAGATAATGTGTAATACTGTTGGTTCCATTACAAAGGCAGGCAAATACCTCAGCAACAGAAAGGACACAAAATAAAGATGGATGTTCAGGATCTAGGCCTTCTAGCTTCATTCCAACTTTAAATCCATTTTTGTTTTGTGGAAAGGACTGAGACTGTAGCGGAAAGAATGGAGGGGAAACATTACTTTACATTTCAACAAATAATCTCTTGTTGCAATGTCTATGGATAAAACAATTTTAAAAATGAAGCTTAGTTATCAAGTGGATTCCTCTTCCATAACCAAGGTCACTTGGCATTTCTTAGCCTGTGCTTGTTTTGTACTGAGAGGTAGTGCTTAATGAAAAAGATGGGCTAACATATGTATAACAGAATTATATCTACCAGTATATTTGTTTGAAGAAGACTGTAGCTCAGTTTAGGTATCACAGCTTAACTTAGCTAAACTATGGTTAAGTGCAATGTCTGAATCGACATACTATTGTTTCTGCTAATGATAGTCTAGAGTGATGTCTGAATTGGCAAACCATAGTAATGGGCATTGCTCCACCTCCAAGGCTGCTGCATTATGGAAACAGGAATGATCATAGGAAGCTAAGCATTGGAAGGATGGGGAAATGAAATCAGACAAATTGCTGGAAACCATGATTTGACTGTTGTACATTTGGAAACTGGAACCATGGTTTGGATTCTGCACAACAATGACTTGGCATGCTGTCTGAACTGAGCTTGTGCATCTGATTTTTCTAAGTATCAGACTAACAAGGATGTTTGATGTTGTACATAAAAGAGTCCCTTAATAAGGCCCAACTCTGAGGCCTTGGCTCTGGCAAAAATGGATAATCAAAGGGAACTCTGGTGAAATAAGCAGAGAACCTCTAAGAAGCTGATCTTTAGAGACAGAACTGAGCAAAGCTTAGAGCAGTCATTAAAAGGGATGCGATTGAACATCTTCCCAGTGCTCAATGATGCTCTATTCTCTCCATATATCAGGAGAAACTGAGGGAGTTCAGTGCCAGACAGGATAGGTGCAAGATTCACATTCTCTAGGATTTGACTTCCTGCATACTTTTAGACATGGCAACTGGTTCCTACTTGTGCCCTCACTTGTAATGATTACTTTTAAATAAGATAATCTACAACATGCTAAAAGTCAAGGACCCAATTAATGTCAGCACTACGCTAATTAGAAAAGCTAAAACTAGCTTTCCATAGTTTCTGGCTAAGATCTGATACTAGTACTGAGCAATTTCATATACTTAGATACAATTTAAAACAGGAGTTGGGGCAAAATTAAATGCAAGGATTAAACTGTCTCTGATGATTGAGTCCCATATTACCTTTTCAACAAGGTTACATTTACCATTAAACCCTCCTTTGGCCATCCTGGCTCCCTTCTCTGACACACAGTACAGGTAGTGACTGCTGGAGATTTGTCTTGCAGCATTTG